>JALIGW010000003.1:115233823-115833823 GCA_023053685.1 Diadophis punctatus similis | reverse complement strand
ACTAAGGAGAAATTTCCTGACAGTTAGAACAATTAATCAGTGGAACAGCTTACCTCCAGATGTTGTGAATGCTCCAACACTAGACATTTTTAAGAAGATGTTGGATAACCATCTGTCTGAAGTAGTGTAGGGTTTCCTGCATAAGCAGGGGGTTGGACCAGAAGACCTCCAAGGTCCCTTCCAACTCTGTTATTATTATTATTATTATTATTATTATTATTATTATTATTATTATTATTATTATTATTATTATTATTATATCTTACTTCATGTTCCTATCCTTTGAATTACAATGTGGCTGAAGGTAAACTGATAAAAATAAAATGGCATTAAAATGGCATGTACAATAATTCAGATATTAGGACATTTAAGCTAGGATTTCTTTGCAACTGAACTTTTTAATTCTTTTAAGAGTTTAAGCGTATGTATAGTTTAGCTGTGCTGAAAATCAGTGCTGTACTTCTAAATAATCTTGGTTAACCGTTGGGTTTGACTAAGCTTGGTTTTCAGCAAACCTCAATCGTACTCAGTTGCCACAATAGGTTTGCCACCATCCTCCTGGGGTGAATATAGTAAGCCCAACTTTCTCATTTTGGGCTCCATAGATATGGAGATTAAAATTGTATTTACCCTCATGTGGATTTTAAAACATAAAAATTAGTAAGTGAAGGATGCTTCTCTCATTCTCTTAA
Source organism: Diadophis punctatus similis (assembly GCA_023053685.1). Classification (NCBI taxonomy): domain Eukaryota; kingdom Metazoa; phylum Chordata; class Lepidosauria; order Squamata; family Dipsadidae; genus Diadophis; species Diadophis punctatus. Next base: position 115,833,131 of record JALIGW010000003.1, on the reverse strand, counting down.
ATAGGGAAGTTCTTTGTAAAGATGGTAGGGCAATGACCTTTAAGCAGAGTTCAATTCTTTCTCCCTCTAATAAAACAGCAAATCCTACATAACAAAACAGCTTCTGTTCAAAGGCATGAAAAGATGGAGCTGTTTTGAGTACATACCAAGAAGTATCTCTGTCAGTATTCTATATCTGAGATTGATTGGTTTTCCTAGAGCCAATTAGGATACATGTACTGTGTTTCTCAAAAATGCAATCACAGCCAATTGGTATATTTGAGACTGATATTTTTGGTCTCTCATGCCTGCTAGGCCCAAAAAAATAGTATCAAGAAGTTAAGTCTGCTTGTTTTGTGAGTTAAAATCACATGGGTGTAGGAACTGAAATGGATACAGTGCTCTGGGAGCCTCTAACTTTAAAATGTTAATAATAAATTGGAACACTGGGGACAGATGAATAATCCTAATGAATGCAAATTTTTGGCAGGTTCTGATTATTTTCCCTTAATATTATTTCTACATGTAATTATTATTAAAACAGCAGTCTGAAGCAGCAACAATTTTATGGATCCCAACATTCACGTTCTTGCAAACTCCTTGACTAGTTTTGCCTTCGACCAAACACTGGACTACAAATAGTGCTAATAAGTATGGGTGTTCAAAGAGGTTTGCACCTCTCATGCTTTGTGTCAGGATTCTGAAGTGCCACAAAAACCTAACAAACAATAACTATAATGGATTGGGGGGGGGGAAACTTTTATGAAAAAGGAGCACACGGAAAAAGGGAGCCCAAAACAGCAATAAAAAATACTGAATAGGTTTGGGGTTGGTTTGTTTGGGTTTTAGAACACCTTCTGAAGTTACTCTGCTTATTTTAATAATTTGGCTCCATCTACTGTGGCCTTCAGCTTCCTTTGTTAGGCTGATCAAGCAACTAATACCAGTCTCTTCCCACATTCAGCTGCTGCCCTTCCTCCCCTCCACTAACCTCAAGGGACACTTAGATGCAACAGCCCCAGTGCATAGCTGCAGCTAGAATATGAAGGATTCTAACGCCTGCGTTAGTTCCTACCAGGCGAACAATGAGGGACCGTTTCTTTCTAACAGGCAGAGCTATCTAGGCACACTATTGCACTTTCTGCACGCTTACCTTTCTAATAAAGCCCCGAGAGGTTTTGAGGATGTCTCAGGCGCAGACACGAACAAGCAACTGCTGCTTCGCGGGGGCGCGCGCACACGCACACTTCTTTGGAGACCCGGGGAAGAGGGGGGGGGGTTGGAGGCACCATTACGTATTTGGGGCGGCGAGGCGGCTTTCGTTTTCCCTTTTTTCCTCCCGCCGGCCTGCTTACACGCGTACCCCCCATACACACCCACCTTTGCTTTCTGGAGAGTGCTGAAGTGCAGCCGGTGCACGAAGGGACTCCGCATTGGTGGAGGGGGCGGCCCGCGTCCTTCTCCGCTGCCTTCCTCCTCTCCATCGCCGTTGCCTCTACTCCGGGTGCAGCATCCCCGGCCTTTCAGCCGCATTGTGCGAGGCGAAAGAGGAGGAGAGGGGGAGGAAAAAAAGCGAGAGGGGCGAGAGAGCGAAGAAAGAAAATGGGCGCAGTGGCTTTACCAAAAAAAAAAGGAGGGGGTAAAGGGGAGGAAAATGTATTTCCGAGGAAGGAAAATAGTAAAATTCGGGGTCGCGGCGAATAAATTAGGCCAACCGGGGCTGCCGTCGACAACGTAGTTAGCAGAGGCGGCTGTGGTAGTGGTGGTGGTGGAGGAGGAGGAAGAAATCTGGTCAACGACCCACCGCTGGCTCTCCCTGAACCGGCAGGGAGTGAAAGAGGATGCGCGGCTCTGTCAGACGCCGCTACCAGGCTTCGGCTTCAGCCCCGCCCTCAAGGAGGTGCATGCGCAATAGGCGCAGTGATGGGGAAGGAAAGCGCGACAGTCGCTTGGCGGTTTTAGGACAAGGGGCGGGAAAAGTAGAAGCAAAGGTGGGGGGAGGCAGGCTCCGTCCGGAGCAAGAGCTGGCCGGCTTCCCGTGCGGTCTTCATTTAGAAGGAAGTGATTTATTGACAATCCTCTTCCTATCCTCTGGACACCACCTGCTTCTAATCTCTTCTGAGCAGAGCTTTAAGCAAACTTGGTTAGAGGACCTTCTAATTATTCCCTGATGTTTTTTTAAAAAAATGTCATTAATAATCCTTTTCAAAAACAAGGCACCACATTCGTGCATAAGATTTCTCCTAGAGAAGAAAGTTGGATTTCCATTTACATTAGTAGAATCAGATGGAATGAGGATAAGAATTCAGATTGATAGAACAAGCATTGATTCTATAATGAATTGGTTAGAGCCAACAATACTTATTTGGTCTAAAATACCTTGAATTAAGTGTCATTATACTGAATGTTCTTCCAAATAAACATGCGGGAACGTTGCTAACGTTACCACAAATATGTCTTGAATTAAGTACTACTGTAAAACATTTTACAAAATATGCAATTGTATTATATTATAAATGGTAGTGCAGATAATAGGTATTGCTCAACTCAGTTTTCTAAATGAATTGGCGACAAGCATAGAAAAGGAGCAAGATATTGCCTGATTGTCAGCAGTAGTGAGCAAAAAATGTTAGTGCATGATGTTTAGTAGCGGTATTAATTGATTCAAAAGTGTATGTAGCCAAACAATTCTGTTTTATATAATAAAACAGATTGTTGCCCCTAAATTGTGGACAGATAGTTATTTCCACATGGGAACTAGTCCACAGACTGCTAATCTCTGCCTTTATATAGAATACAACTTCAGGTTTGCTTCCTATCAAAATGAAAATACTACCTGAAAGACTTCTGTGCTGGTCTCTTTTTTTTGACCTTAAATTAAGATATATCAAAAGTGATTGAGAATTGAATTGTTCCTTGCAATAAGAAAATGATACCTATAACAACATTTATTCTACTTTAATTAATCCTACCTCTTCGATTCAATGAAACTTTTACATTACAGGCTTGATCTCTTGAAATGGTATCAATATATTTAGGCATATCTGTTAGAAATTCTGTTTATATCGGGTGGGTTCTGGATTCTCCTACTGCCGGTTCGCTCAGGGATGTGCCGTGCATGGTGCCGTGCACCATGCATGCGCTTTGTGCAGTACTAAAAAAAGTGCATGTGCAGAAGCAAAAAACAAGATGGCGCTGCTGAGAGAACCATCTCGGGGGCGTGGCAGGCCTGGGTCGCTGCGGTTCCAGCAACCCAGGCCACCAAGTTACTAACGATTCTATAGAACCAGTCCAAGCCGGTAGGAACCCACCTCTGGTTTATATATAGCACTACAGATCAAAAAAGGAGTATAGTCACCATGTGCTTTACTGCTATATATAAAGAGAATTTCTAACAGGTTATAGGCCCAGAGACTGCATCCAAGCATGTACCATGTTTCTCCAAAAATACGACCTACCCTGAAAATGAGCCCTAGCCTGATTTTTTGGGATGGGCCTAATTATAAGCCCTACCCCAAAAATAAGCCCTAGTGAAGGGGTGGGCTTGGCCAGCATAGGAGGCAGCCCTTCCCCTCCCCGGTCACCACATGGAGGCTTGGCCCCTTAATCGCGGCCCACAGATCAGCTGAGGCAGTGAGGGCTGGGAGCTTCCTCTCATTCTGTCTCTCTGGGCACCTGGAGGTGTTTCTGGCACATTCTTGCCAGCCCCAGCCCTGCCCATGGTGCCAGGGAACCTTGCAGCTGAGGGCCCCTCTTTCTGCAGCTCACCTTGTGGCTCTGGAGCAGGCGGCGACCAGGGTTTGCACTCCGCCAGGCCTGGAGCTCAGGTCTTGCTCAGGCTGCTGCTACAATGAGGCAGAAAGCCATGCGACATGTTGGAATTGGCTCCCCCCCGCCTCTGCCCTGCTGCTGGGCCTGCTCCACCTGCTGCTGCTGGCCTCGCAGGGCCTCATCGTCCTCCTGGCTGTGCTGCTCTCAGCAGCCCTCCCGGGCTGCTCCTGCCTGGCATGGGGCAACTCAACCCAGATCTCTGGAGCACCTCCCCTGCCACTGGCCTGCAGGGACCTCTTCGTCAGCAGTTGCGCTGCCCTGGGTGAGCTCCGTGGTGGCCCTGCAGCAGGATAGAGGAGGGAAGGGGAGATCGCCCTTTCCTCCTTTGCACCCCAAAACCCTATCTCCCCTGGCTGCTGAGCCCCTGGCCTGCACCCCTCTCGCTGGAGCAAGACGAGCAACTCAGTGTTACCCGTGGAGGGCTCCCAGTGCAACACACTGCTGCAGCTCTGCTGCGAAGCAAACCTCCACCTTTCTTGCGCAGGATTGCAAGGCTGAAGGCTTCGGATTGAGCATTTTTGGGATGTGCGTTGTGCAGGGCTCCTCAAGGAAAGGACGATTGGCAGGAAAATGGGGGGCTGTGGGGAGTTCTGGGAGTTGAAATCCACAAGTCTTAAAGTGGCTAAGCGGCTGCCCATGCTGCTGCTGGCCTCGAGTGGGCTCTTTGCCCTCCTGGCAGCGCTATTCTCAGCCTGCTGGGCTGCTCCTGCCTGCCGTAGTGAAGGCCAGGGTGTGCTGAGAGCTTGGCCTGTTGCAGCTGTGGGCAAGCAGACAGTGGGATGGAGAGGGCGGGGCCAGCGGTAGCTGCGCTCCCGCTCCCGTCGGCCCCCGCGCTTGCCGCCTCCTGCACATCAAAAAAAAAAAGACCTCCCCCAAAATACGGTAACCCTGAGTGCTTATTTTCAAGCCCAAAAGAAAATATGACCCGGCCTTATTTTCAGGGAAACACGGGTAGTAACTGTTTCAAATGAACTGTTTTGCAGAGCTAGATCTCTCAGGAAAGTTTTAGAGCAAAGGTTGTTTTTTTTGTGTGGTTCAAGTGCAGAGACAACTTTGTTTATGTATCTGAATTCTACCGTGTCTTTTTATATTGACAAACACAGCTCTTACTTCAACTATGAGTTTCTATTCTGTTACAGTTCATTGATCAACTACAATAAAGACAATGAAATATAAATGCTAGGATAAGTACTCAGAGTGGGACTTGCTGAGGTCAGCCGGGATATTTCATAATCTGCTTTTATAATCCGTAGTTCAATTTTTACAGTTTGTTGTTTCAGGAGGTATCATTCTATGGTTGGTGCCCCTTTACAATAAATGTTGACAATGATCGGTGTTATTTTTCTGAGCAGTCCTAGAACTGTTTAGTAGGTTAACTATATGCTACTGGGTATTGATCCTTATGATAAGATAAAACAACTTTACTCACTATCTTGAGGGGTTTTAGACTGGTTTTATTGTAAAGCAGCTTTTCTCAACCTTTGGAGCCTGAAGGAGCCCTTAATGTATTTTTCAGGCCTCAGGGAATCCCTGCATGTTCAGGCTGAAATATAGGCCAGAAGTTACAAAATAATTCTATTCATGTGTAGTCCTGCATATTTGCATTTTGCATTAACTAAAGAAACTTCCCTCCCCTCCTTCCCTCCCCACTGTTTTATGGGTGGCTCCTGCTTCTGCCCAGACCAGGCCCAATCCAGATCTCCTGCACCTATCTGAGACAAAGTGCCCACCCTGGGCCTCTTGGCATGCAGAAAAGCAGGTATGTGCCTGCTGCCACTGGTGGCTAGGCCAGGCCTAGATCTGCGCCTGTTTTAAGAGTGTGTCCCCCAGGCCACTGTGTCTGCAGAAAGGCAGCCCTGCATCCTTGGAAAGGCAGGTGTGTGCCTGTAGAAAGGCAGGTATGCGCCTGTTGCTGCTAGTGCTCAGGCCAGCCCAGCCCTAGATCAGTGCCTGCACTTAAAGAGAGCCCCTCCCTCTGGGCCTCTGCAGCTACAGAAAGGCAGGCAACACCATTAAGGAGAGGTTCCAGCATAGAGGCCGTGGTAGCATCTCTCTCATCTCTCATGTGTGCTCTGTACCACCTGCCTTTCCTCTCTTCCTCATTCCTCTTCTACATCTAGGTTTTTTAAGCATCCCTTCAGGAGCCAGACACTAGGCACACACAGTGTTAGAGGACTTGGGTTAAGAAGACAGGGTAATTTGTTTCCAACAGCAAGGCAACAGGAGTTAGGTCAGAAATTTTTATTACAGCATAAAAAAAATAAAATGCAATGGTTTTAAAAGTTTAAAAAATGCAAAAGCAAGAAAAAAAGCAATTACTTGCAGGTAAGAACTTAGCTAAGCAAAGGTGAATTCCAAGTCAAGCCATTCAAAGTGAAGCTGAAGATTTACAATGCCAAATCAAGTGAGGACAAAGTCTTAGCTAATTAAGAAGCCAGAGTAGTAAATAACTAGATTCTATGCAGAGTCACAGAACATGCTCAAGTTGCTTCCTACAAGGGAAACCCAGTTCTGTGGGACTTAAATCCCGTCCCTGCCTAACTTGCACATTAGTTGTCAGTCTTTGCTAGTTAGTCTTACTGCTTGCTTGTAAGTTGCACACTTTGGCAAGGTACAGAGGTTCCAGGAGGAATTGCTGGGAGGGGGCCAAGTGAGTGGCGGGAAGCAGCCTGTGTTGCAGCTGAGCAAATTCTGAGGGCTTGACATTGTCCCTTGTCGCTGCTTGGCTTGGCTTGCTCCTCACTCACCTCACACTTTGCTCATCATTCTGCTTGTGTGCAAACCACAATCCTGCCTGGGATCAAAGCATGCTCCTGTGAGCTAACTCAGTACGGGAGGCTGGAAGGTTTTTGTTTTCTCTCTCTCTTTTTTTTAATAAATCATGATCTCCCAGGGAATCTCTAGTGCTCCAGTCGAAAAACTCTGTGGTAAGGTGTTATAGAGAAGGACAGAGGTGACTTTGGAAAAGGCATGTATTGGTTAGCAAAACATGATTTAATCTACCACAGGAACAGAACATTAGAATTAAACTAGATCTGCCCTAACTATCTTTGGTATCAGGGGATCACTGTCAGGCTTTTAAGACTGATATTATCCTTTTATGGTAGGCCAGATTAGGAAACTAATTCTGGTAAAAAATACTGGAAACCTATTTTAGTAATATAAGGTATGGTAACAATCTTGAAGGCCTCCCTCTCCCCCTTATACTAAAGATTGTTAGGATGGAGTCAGTTTACACTTCTAACATTATTTTCTTCTCTTTTTTCTCTTTTTTCTTTTCTCCTTTCTCTTCTCTTTTCTTCTTCTCTCTTCTCTTTGGCTTAAATTATGTTTTTCTACCTGTAACATTCCTTTTCCAAGGTTGACTAGTTGAGTATAATTCTGCACCAATTTGCCACATGCAAAAATTTTCTTGTGAACATACTGCTTGTATTTGAATTTGAAAATAAAACTGCAAAATATTAACTTAAGAGAAAGATACGGTATATTTATTAGATTTATATCCTGCCTTTATACAACTCAAGGTAGTATACCCAAAATTATTCAGACGACTTCCATGCTGCCACCAGTTTTGACTTGCGAATTTTCTCTATGGGCAAAGAAGTGTTCATAGAAGAAAGAATAGTTCCCATCTACTATCTACCATTATGTGATTTCCCTGCCTGTGCATATCTTTCTAAAATGAAGAGGGCATTACTTTGGGGCCCTCTGTATGTAATTTTAAACTAGGAGATTTATTTTTCAAAGTACTGTTGTTAGACATACTATACTATAGTTTTACATATATAAAAATCCTGTTATTCAGAGGCTTTATAAGCAATTTGGTTAATCTAGTACTTTCTGCTACTGCAAAGTAGTGTAAAGCTTTCCCTTATATCTGATGATGATGACGACTCTTAATGGAAACTATAGACATAAGAGTACATGCATCTGTAGGTTTTAACTAGGGAATTTGTTTTAGTTTATCAAAGGGACTAAGCAGCGCCTGATATCTTAGTCATAAGTGGCTTCTTCCCCAAAAATAAACATATTTTTGTAGATACTCATACTCTTAGATATACATATCCTACTTCAAGAACATAAAGTATCACTTATCCTGGGGAACAGAGAGTGCTAGAAATCGAAGTATTCTGCTGATACTTGATTTCCCCTCTAGAAAAGCATACTTATAAATTACAGCTCACCCTAATTTACCTTCTATGAGTAGCAAGTTGTGAAAGAAAAGCATTACATGGTTAACTTGGTGCAAGAAAGAATTTCAGCAAAGGCGGTTTGCACTACTGAAATTCCATCATCTACAGTACATTGGTTTTAAAAGACCCCGTCTTCCATTTACCTATTCTTACCACAGAACATTGGGGTATTATACAGATTTATCAGTAATTATTTGTCTCTCTCTGTTTATAATGCCTAGTGCAGGTATATTAATATCAATTTAGACCCAAGAAAATCAAGAGCACTAGGGTTGTTAATCCTCACTTAAGCTCATTTCCTACTAAAGGTTCTTCCAAAGTGCATTTGTTATATGAAATCATTTCAAATTGGCTATGGAAGCTGCTTTTATATTATCTAAAATTATTTTTATATGGAGGGGGGTATTCTTGATGCATTCTGAGCTTAGTTGTTTTCTTGCAGATGTTTCATTACCCAGACTAGATAACACCATCAGTGCTAATGATGTTCAGTATCAGAAGCAAGTGCTATAATTATTTCTACATTCTAACATTCAAGTACATACATAATTAGCAGTAAACAGAGCTCTGACCAATGAGATTTTCTTTGTCTTACAAGTTTAGGTTGGCAGTCAGGTGGTTTACTTGACAGTGTTCAAGTGAATTACCGTAGTCCAATTGCCAGTGTTTGCATTATACTGTACTGTAAACCAGTGGTCCCCAACCTTTGTGGCTTGCTGGCCTGGCTGAGGGGGAAGAAGGGAACCAAGCCATGCAAGCTTTGGGGCAGCATGCACACGTGCACATGCAGTTTGACTCACAGAGTAGTGGGCCAGCGCGCATGCGCACGCATGTTGGCCTGCCACTCGCACGAGTTGAGCTGCGTGTGTGCACCAGCCTACTACTCGCACGAGTTGAGCTGCACAGGTGTGTGTGTGTGTGCCGGCCTGCCACTTACGCAGCCCGGTTCCAAATAGGTCGTGGGCTGCAGTCCAGGGGTTGGGGCTCCCTGCTGTAAACCATAAAATTACAACACTAGCTAATTGACTAAGTGTATTGGATTTGCACAAACTAGACCATTACATTTTAGTTGAGCATGCAGTGTGAACCCAGCTATTGTATGGTATTCCAAGGGGATTTTTGAAACTATCGCCATATTAGGATAGAAATATAATATAAATTGCCATAGATCACTTAACTGGATTATTTGAATATTATTTTAACCTATGTTTAAAATATCGGCTACTATTGCTTTTGGACTTCCAGGCTTTTATTATGCTGATAAGATTATAAAATGAACCAGAGAAGAGAAAAGCACGTGATTTACTGTATTTGATCAGCCTTTTAGTTCTTACTTTTCAAATGTATATTCCAGCTATGCCTGTTCTATTTATTTAAGAACAGTAAACTGTTCTTAAATAAATAACAATAAAACAGTAGTGAGAATTAGTTGGTATGTTAGAAAGAAGAAACCAGAATTGCAAGAGGCTTACTCATGTTTTCATTCAAAGTGTGTTTCATTGGTAGATTTTATTCTTTAATTGTAGATAAAAGAGAGGTGCAAGCACCATTTTGAATATTATAACATAGATTCACAAAACCATTTTATCAATTATTGTATTAAAATGTATTAATATTTTGTTATTATTTTATTGCTAATATTTAAATTTATTGCAAACAGTCCCCTGCTTTTCCTCCTCTTCTATCTCCCTGTATTGTCTTCCAACCTTCAAATAAAAATACTATATACAACAGTTCATTTAGTGACTGTTCAAACTTCCAATAGCACTGAAAAAAGTGACTTATGACCTTTTTCATAAGGTTTTATGACTGTTGCAGCATCCCCATGGTCACGTGATCAAAATTCAAATGCTAGGCAACTGACTCATAGTTATGACTGTTGCCATGTCCTGGGGTGATGTGATCGCCTTCTGACAAGCAAAGTCAGTGGAGAAGCCAGATTCATTTAACAACAATGTTACTTACTTAACAACTGCAGTGATTCACTTAACAACTGTGGAAAGAAAGGTTGTAAAATGAAGCAAAGCTCACTTAACAAATGTCTCACTTAGCAATAGAAATATTGGGCTCAATTGTAGTTGTAAGTTGAGGACTACCTGTAGTTAGTTATTAGTAAGTCTAATCATAAAATTAAATAACAAATCAAACAATATGTATGCTGTGATGACTAGCAACTGTGACAAAAGCTATTGTGGGAAGCATGATATCATTAACTATTCTTCCTGATTCAGTGACAAATGCCAAAAAATACTAAAAAAAGTATGAAATAATAATAAAATATTTGGGAACGGATATTAACTAAACTAGAATTCATATACAATTCTTATGTGTGTATTTTTCGCATACAGTTGTTTCAGCCTTGTGGCGCAGTGGTTAGAATGCAGTACTGCAGGCTACTTCTGCTGACTGCCGGCTGCAGTTTGGCAGTTTGAGTCTCACCGGCTCAAAGTTGACTCAGCCTTCCATCCTTCCAAGGTTGGTACAATGAGGACCCGGGTTGTTGGGGGCCATATGTTGACTCTGTAAACTGTTTAGATTGGGCTGTAAAGCACTGTGAATATGTCTAAGTGCTATTGCTATTACTGCAAGTAATAAACATTATTATTATAAGCAAAACTGTTTTATTCAATAGGATGAAGTGTTAAAAAGGATAAAGAAGCACAGCATTGAATATGGATGCCATTTCGGGTTTGGGGCTTAAGCAACATGCTAAACCCCAAGCCAGATTTGACAAAATATAGTTTTTGTCAGCTCTTTGAGGTAGTCTAGACAGGAAACCAAAACCATGAGTAATAATAGTACCTGTACTGTAAGGTTACAGCACATAGTCTTGCAAATCTGAAAGCTTCCCCCCCCCCCTTACCTTACTTTCCAGACAACTAGGAAGGGTCCCTTCACAACTTTCTTCACCCTCTGTTGTGGGCTTTTGTGATCTGAAATGTCTCTTACGTGTAGCTCTTCTTCCTGTTTCCCAAGGTTATTCTCATAGCCTATTTACATAACACAGTATATGCAAGCAGTTAATCCATTCTATTGCTTAGCTGTTTATAATTCATTCTTTCCAGTTTAGTCTTGTCTCATCAGAATTTGGAAATATAGCATCTATACTGGATTGCAAATCAAATAATGAACTATGGAATTGCAGCATATATCTGATCTGATCAATTGTGTGCCATCCAGTTAGTGTTGATTCTTAGTGATCACTTGATTGATTTTTCTACAGTCTAGCATTTGTCCTGAACCTTCCTGATCTAGGTCTTGAAAATGTAGGGAACAATATTAGATTGGAACTGGAATTAGATTAGAATTACTCTGATCCGAGAACTACCCAGCGGTCCAGAAAAAAGATTTAGAGACAGCTTTACTATTTTGTTTTTCAAACTTGTGATAATAATTTTCATAACTATTTATATTTAGTGCTCTAGAATACTTAGAATTTATTTCAAATAAGAGCTAACACAAGGTTTCAGTTTTGCTGGTAAAATCAGTGGTATGTACCATATTTTGACAGAATTTCAGTCTTAAACTCACTCAGGAGCATCAACCTCACTGAATTCCTTAGCTTTTTTTGCTTAGGGTTGTCTTATGTGTCTTTTGTCTTTTGGTTTGCGAAAATAGGAAGTAAAACACGGTACTAGATTTCTACAGAACTGCTCAATTAAAAACAAGTCTGTACCTGACTTGCAGTACTGTAGTCAATGAAAGGAAGGGGCATGAGGTGTTGACAAGCATTTGATAAATCATAGTAACAATTAATTTAACTGGAATCAGATTACGTAAGTATTGCATTTACATTACTTTTGAAGTGTAAAGTTTTTGTTTTTTTCCTGTTTTGTGTTTATATTGTCCTACTGCACGAAACAATTGCCCACAATTATAGAGATTCTTTTAGCTCAATGTCTCCACAGTTGTTCCCTTACAGCATTTATTAAGATTTATATGAATTTTAATATTTTATTGTTTAACTTTCCCTTAGATACCCTGATTAAAATAAGGTCATGGTAGTCTATACATTTCTTGGTATTTAATCTGCTGCTATTAACACATCTACAGTATTTGGCAAGAATCTTTATTATGTTACAATTCTTTTGTTATACTTCCTGCTTTCTGTGCTTGAAATCACCTATTATTTTCTTGAATAACTAGAGGAACCTCCAGCACATTTGCAAATTCCAGGAAACACAAGTTGCTTATATTCTTCTAAGTGTATTTTTGGTCAAAGGATCAGGATAGTGTTGGAATTGTTCCACAGAACATCGTTCAGAAAGCAGTTTGATTTTGTCACTAAAATAATTTAAATAGAGCATTCATATGATATAGGCCAGTGATGGCGAACCTATGGCACGCGTGCCACAGGTGGCACGCGGAGCCATATCTGCTGGCACGCGAGCCGTTGCCCTAGCTCAGCTCCAGCATGCATGTGTGCACTGGCCAGCTGATTTTCGGCTCGCACGGAGACTCTGGGAGGGTGTTTTTGGCTTCTGGAGGGCCTCGGGGAGGGGCAGGGGGGCGTTTTCACCCTCCCCAGGCTCCAGGGAAGCCTCTGGAGCCTGGGGAGGGTGAAAAATGGGCCTACCAGGCCCACCAGAAATTGGGAAATGGGTCATTTCCAGCCTCCATGGGGCCTCCAGGGGGGTGGGGGAGGCCGTTTTCGCTCTCCCTGGGGATTAAATTATGGGTGTGGGCACTCGCGCATGTATGATAGCGCGCGTGCATGCACTTTCGGCACCCGAGGAAAAAAAGGTTCGCCATCACTGATATAGGCATTTATGTCTAGCTTCAGTGATAGAAAAAATGTCAAAATGTGTATTGTATTGCGCCCTTTCTTACTTGCATTACGACGTTGCACATGCATGAAATGGGAGGAGTATGTGTTGTGATGGTTGTCATCTCCTCCCCACCCTTATGCAGATGCCCATATCTTTCTATTTAGTTACTGCATTTATTTCCTGCCACCATCCAAATCAACTCTCGGCAATCACAGGATCCTTTATATAATAAGGGGCAAAGGTATAGACATAGGAAAGTCTCTATTGGGCTGCAATTTTAATGTTTAGGCCTCTTCCCAAATGGTTCTCCCAATTGTTTTTCTATTTTGTGAATGATAGTGGGGGAAGGTCCATATTTTTTCTTCTGCTTCAGAGGCTGTGTGTAGCATCTGGATACCCTTCTCTGAACCCAACAAACGGAGCAATAGTGACGGTAAAGGATGTGAATAGTTTCCCTTTTTAAATTCTTACATTACAGGTGGCCCTCGATTTATAACAGTTCATTTAGTGACTGTTCGAAGTTACAACAGCACTGAAAAGAGTGACTTGTGACTGTTTTTCACATGTAGGAAGTTAGCACCCACCCCTCTCCTAGGAAATGAGATATCCTAGGAGATATTAAAATGTAGGAAATATTCTGTGGAAACATCTGGAAACATGCTTTTTAAACAGACAAAAGACTCCTCTTGGAAACCCCCACCCCTGCTAAGCTCACACATTCCTCTCACCTGGCTGAAAGTCTTCTGCATAACAAAACCATAATAGGATTTGCCCAAGGCCCTTCCATTTCAGCCAAAGCTGGATTAGACAAAAGCCAAGAGCCACCCCAGCATGCCCCTGGGGGGTCTGAGAGCCAATGGGATACATTTCTATACAGGAAAAGGAAATCTAAGAGGTGGGACCCAACTTAGACTATAAAAACCAGGAACTCCGCATTCCTCTTTCTCTTTTTTCTCTTCACCACACAACCATGTAAGTTACCTTTTCTGTACAGGGGCTCCTGCCATGTGCTCCTGTCCACCATTAAACCTTCCTTCCAAGCAACCTTCATGAATCCAGTGTCTTTTTCCCCACTTGGAACTGAACCTAAAAGGATATTTCCTTATAACAATTGGCGAGCCAGCTGGATTTCCAAGCTAGCCTCTTCAATGATCCAGGCCTAAATAAATTTATTAGGCCTTGGCCATTGGGAAGTAGGTTTTAAAGGGGTTTTGAGTTCAAAATTCAAGGGCTGCTTGGAAAGAAGGTGAGTACCTACCTCTAAATTTTACTTTAAACCATAGAAAACTGGGAAATGTGTGTTTGCATGTGTGTATGTGTGTGGGGGTAATTTTTGCTTTTTAATTTTACTTTATGGCATATGTAAATTCCAATTTCAATTGAATAGTGTGTTGTCTGGGTACAAATCATTTTAGGGAAAAAATAATCATGCTTTTTGTTTAACCAAGTTAATGTATCTTCCTAAATCCTTTGATATTTCCTTCCCCCCCTTCTCCCCCCCCAGCCCTGTTTTGTCTGCTAGCCATTGCAGGATACTCATTTTATGGTGGTTCTTTTCCACTTCTCCAAATCTGTTTTAATTTGTTGCACCAATTTAGATAGGGCTCAGAATTTTGTTGTTTTTTTTTCTCTTTCTTTTTGAAGATGGGAACCACATTAGCTTTTTCCCAGTTTCTCAGGTGGTCCCCGTGTCCCAAGATTTTTTTTTAAGATGTGCAGTGGTTCTGAGATTTCATTTACCAGCTCCTTTAGGACTTTGGGACCTGGTGTTCTCTTACTGTTTTTGCTTATTTTAACTTTAGTTTACAGTCTGTTTTATTTTTTCCTTTCCAGTTATATTTCTGGTTAGTTGGGTTGCATTTCTTTTTTGCAAGAAGACATGCAAAGAATGAGTTAAGCAACTCATGGCTTTCTCTGTGTTGCCTTCTCTCCTTAGTGGTCCAACTGTTTCCTTGATTTTTCTTCTTGTTTTTTTATGTATTGGAAGAATCTTTTATATTATCTTTCACTTTGTTGCAAGTCGTTGTTCATTCAAGGCTTTTGTTTCCTGATTTTTCTTTACAGATTCTTGCTATCTGCTGATATTCTGCTTTAGTTATGTGTCCCTGTTTCCATTTTTGTATCTGTCCTTCATTCATTCAATTTGTCAGTGAGGTCTTTGTGCAGCCATGCTGGTGTTTCTTGGATTTCTGGGTTTTTTTTTCCTGATTGCTTTTGTGCAATTGGCTTTTATAATCAAGTTTTTTCAGAGTTTACAAAGCTTCTTGAGTTGCTTCTTTCCTTTAGGACTTTCATCCAAGGAATCTTTCTCAAGTTTCTCTTGAGTTTATTAAGGTCAGCTTTATTTTAAAATCTAAGACTTTAGTGTGTTCAATTGTGTTGAATCGTTTTTGTTATGTTAATGATGCAGTTTCAAATCCTTCTACAACTTCGTCTTGGTTGGTTATTAACCTATTTTATTTCTCACTTGGTGCAAAATTAGTTTTCAAGTTTCCATGCCTTTAATTTCTGTGTCTGCCATAATATTTATATTTAGCACTTCCAGTATCAAAATCAATAGCATCCTTTTCTTGTGCCTTTTTTTTAATGTGTATTTAAAATCATTCTCATTTTGTTTTTAATCTGTCTCTTAGAAATAGCTTAAGAGAGCTGAATGTATAAATTCATTTAGGAACCTTTTAGTTTGCTGCCATTATTGAAGTATATATTTTATAGTCAGCATTCAGTGAAGAGATGGGCCTATAGTTTTATCTGCATTAAATCTGAATCTTATTTTGGAATCAAAGTAATATTTGCTCCCATTCAGGAATGTGGTACCTTTTACATCAATCAATACCTCATTATGTAAAATCTTTGTAAAATTCTGCCACTGGCCCACCTGGTCCTGGTGTTTGGTTGTTCTTTTGTCTCTTGATCTGCTTCTGATAATTCCATCATTGATATTCATTCATTTAATAGTTTTTGTCCTTTTCTGGTACTTTAGGCAATTCCATTTTTTCCAAATATTCTTTAATTTTATTTTTCTGAAACTTCTTGCTCATACAGCTTTTCATAATATTGAATTATTTTTGTTTATCCTCATTTGGTAGTATAGAGTTTCTTTCTCATCTACCAGCCTATGTGTCAATGTCTTCTCTTTCTCTGTTTTGATTTGTGTAAGTTCTGTTTAGCGTTTACAGAGCACAGGACCTTCTGTTAGGGAAGGAGGAAGAATGTCTGTGTGTGTGTGTGTGTATGTATGTGATTGAAGGGTGGGAAAGCAAATTTTGTTGTTGTTGTTGTCGTTTTTATGTGCACATCCCAAAAGCAAACCCCAGAATTTTCAGTTCTAAATGTGAAGCCCGTGAGTGTGGAGGTCCTAGTACTAGCTGTACAGGGGCGGCTAGTCCTCGCAGATCCCCTTTTTGGATCTGATAAACCTAGAGAGATTCCCTACAGGAAGGGGGCCTTACTTCTACGAGAGAATCGGAAGTCCTTCCCAGAGTTTTTTTTAGTCTCTGAAACTGTTGAGCGCGTCACTAGCTAAGCCAAAGTGAACCTTACATTTAAAGGATCATGGGAAGCTCTAGTTCGTGGGTGGCGGAGACCCTTGTGTGGGCTTGGAACCTGGGACGCCAGGAATATATCTGTATGACAGGAATGTGCAAAAGTAAAAGCAGGAAACTTGTGTAGAAAATGGGCTTTGCTGAGGGATGACACAGAGAAACAAAACAAAACAAAACAGCCAATTTGGCTAAATAAAGGTACTTAAGAAAACAGAAAAGGAAAAATGTTGAGGTGTTTGTTGTTTCTTCTCTCTCTCTTTTCTTCTCTCTCTCTTATATGTAACCACGTGGTTTGTTTGTTAAGATTTGTGCCTTCCCTAATTTAATTGAGATTTATGGCAGGAAGGACTTGTGTGTGTGTCCTGTCATCCTCTTTGTCCATGTTTTTGTGTCTGTGTACGTCTTTGTCTTGTCTTGTGCGCACTCGAGTAATTGCAACTGTAAAATATCTCTGTTTCCTAGAGATATGAATTTCAAATTGTTAGAAAATTAAAAGCACTGAAAAGAAAGGAAAATGTCTTTGCCCAGTTAGGACTGGCCAACCTGATCTGGGACAAGGAACAGAGTTCAATTTTCCTATTCCTCTCGGTGTTTTTAAGAAAAGCCAAAATTTAAGGGACAATGTTTTAAGTTAATTTACAGGAAAATTTCATTTTTACATTTACTGTATGTACATGCAAACAGTTTTAATATTGCTCTTCTGTGATGTTTAATGGATGCCAATTCTCTGCTAAGATGAAAATGTCTGTTCATTTTTTTCCCCTGGTGATGTCTCCATTTTGTTATAATTGATTTAACTGTGATACTGATGTGTTGATTGTTTTCCTCAAACCCTGCCTGCAAGCTATCTACCCTCCCCCCAAATCTCTAATCCTTTTACAATGCCTCTCGTGGTAGAATTACCAGCAAAAGGGGGAAGGGACCCTGTTCTTATGTCTTTCAGCCCTGCACACATGATCCTGAAGCCTATGGAAGCAGAGCAAATGGGCTCAGACACTGCCTCCAGTAAAGACATTCCATCCATTTGAGCCAGAAGTGGGTTTGAATCTAGTCCTATAGTCATCACAGCAACCAGAGTGGAGCAGATCTTTCCAAGCCTGACTGACCAGCCTTACCACCAAAACCTAAGGCCACCCAGCAGACATGAATGAAAGGACCCTGAGATGGACAAATAAAGACCAAACATCTATTTTCAATCCCCAGCAGACAGCTGAAAAGACTAGGGGGGAGGGGGGAACTTCATTGTAAAGTTTTTCTTTCTTTCTTTGCTTCAGTCACAGAAATTCATTGTAAAGTTTTTCTTTCTTTCTTTGCTTCAGTCACAGAAATTCATTGTAAAGTTTTTCTTTCTTTGCTTCAGTCACAGAAATTCATTGTAAAGTTTTTCTTTCTTTCTTTGCTTCAGTCACAGAAATTCATTGTAAAGTTTTTCTTTCTTTCTTTGCTTCAGTCACAGAAATTCATTGTAACGTTTCTCTTTCTTGTCTCATCTATATTGTAATCAGTTTAATGTACTCATGTAAGAATTGTATTGGGAGTGGTTACCACAGTGAGTTCTGTACACTTTAGATTTCTGTCTAGTGGGAGGTAAATTTGTAGCTGCATACACAAACACACAGAGACACGCCATTCAGAATTAGACTGAAGTTATCCCTTTTTCACCTACCCCCACCCAAAGCTGCTTTTAGCTTGCTGGTTTTTTGTTGTTGTTGTTGTTTTGACTCCTGCTTTGTGGCATTAAAGCCCAGGCAGTCATATCTCCCTGCTAATTCCATGGGGGAAGGGGACAGGTCCCCTCAGGCAATTTCCCCACTTGAAGAGCTAGCAGAAAGGATCTTCGAAAACCCAAGGCCTGACTGCTGCCCAGTAAAGCAGGGTATTTTGCACTGGTGGTCTCAGGAGTAAGAGTCCCAGGGCTCATTCTAAAAAAAAAAAAAAAAAAAAAAAGAAAAGAAAAGCCTAGATTGCACACTGGCTAATTTCAATTTGGACTCACAAATCCTAGATGCACTAAAGTAAGAGCTAGGGCAGATTCAAGAATCATCCCTTGGAAATGGGCAGCCTGTGATTTCAAGGTAAACCATGGCTGTGGGAATATTGTGGGGCCTGTGCTTGCTTGAAACCTGTCTGGGAGCTCATCGAAAGTGTTATCAAACATCTGAACATAATTGGCATGGAAAATTGGATACTGTAAATTTATTTCCAGAACTTTTGCCCTGGCCATTGACCATCATGGTTGAAAGCTCTCCTTTTGGGAGCCACTGAAGGAATCCTTCTGCTGCCTCTTTCAACTGCCTCTTTCAACGTCTTCCCCTCTGCATCAGAGAAAATTGAAAGCACCCATAAAATCTCCCTGACCTGATCAATTTGAAGCTTGTGTCAAAACATGTGTTGCACTCACATGTTTTGAAAAAAAAAATGAGGGATTGTAGGAAGTTAGCACCCACCCCTCTCCTAGGAAATGAGATATCCTAGGAGATATTAAAATGTAGGAAATATTCTGTGGAAACATCTGGAAACATGCTTTTTAAACAGACAAAAGACTCCTCTTGGAAACCCCCACCCCTGCTAAGCTCACACATTCCTCTCACCTGGCTGAAAGTCTTCTGCATAACAAAACCATAATAGGATTTGCCCAAGGCCCTTCCATTTCAGCCAAAGCTGGATTAGACAAAAGCCAAGAGCCACCCCAGCATGCCCCTGGGGGGTCTGAGAGCCAATGGGATACATTTCTATACAGGAAAAGGAAATCTAAGAGGTGGGACCCAACTTAGACTATAAAAACCAGGAACTCCGCATTCCTCTTTCTCTTTTTTCTCTTCACCACACAACCATGTAAGTTACCTTTTCTGTACAGGGGCTCCTGCCATGTGCTCCTGTCCACCATTAAACCTTCCTTCCAAGCAACCTTCATGAATCCAGTGTCTTTTTCCCCACTTGGAACTGAACCTAAAAGGATATTTCCTTATAACAATTGGCGAGCCAGCTGGATTTCCAAGCTAGCCTCTTCAATGATCCAGGCCTAAATAAATTTATTAGGCCTTGGCCATTGGGAAGTAGGTTTTAAAGGGGTTTTGAGTTCAAAATTCAAGGGCTGCTTGGAAAGAAGGTGAGTACCTACCTCTAAATTTTACTTTAAACCATAGAAAACTGGGAAATGTGTGTTTGCATGTGTGTATGTGTGTGGGGGTAATTTTTGCTTTTTAATTTTACTTTATGGCATATGTAAATTCCAATTTCAATTGAATAGTGTGTTGTCTGGGTACAAATCATTTTAGGGAAAAAATAATCATGCTTTTTGTTTAACCAAGTTAATGTATCTTCCTAAATCCTTTGATATTTCCTTCCCCCCCTTCTCCCCCCCCCTTCTCCCCCCCCAGCCCTGTTTTGTCTGCTAGCCATTGCAGGATACTCATTTTATGGTGGTTCTTTTCCACTTCTCCAAATCTGTTTTAATTTGTTGCACCAATTTAGATAGGGCTCAGAATTTTGTTGTTTTTTTTTTCTCTTTCTTTTTGAAGATGGGAACCACATTAGCTTTTTCCCAGTTTCTCAGGTGGTCCCCGTGTCCCAAGATTTTTTTTTAAGATGTGCAGTGGTTCTGAGATTTCATTTACCAGCTCCTTTAGGACTCTGGGACCTGGTGTTCTCTTACTGTTTTTGCTTATTTTAACTTTAGTTTACAGTCTGTTTTATTTTTTCCTTTCCAGTTATATTTCTGGTTAGTTGGGTTGCATTTCTTTTTTGCAAGAAGACATGCAAAGAATGAGTTAAGCAACTCATGGCTTTCTCTGTGTTGCCTTCTCTCCTTAGTGGTCCAACTGTTTCCTTGATTTTTCTTCTTGTTTTTTTATGTATTGGAAGAATCTTTTATATTATCTTTCACTTTGTTGTAAGTCGTTGTTCATTCAAGGCTTTTGTTTCCTGATTTTTCTTTACAGATTCTTGCTATCTGCTGATATTCTGCTTTAGTTATGTGTCCCTGTTTCCATTTTTGTATCTGTCCTTCATTCATTCAATTTGTCAGTGAGGTCTTTGTGCAGCCATGCTGGTGTTTCTTGGATTTCTGGGTTTTTTTTTCCTGATTGCTTTTGTGCAATTGGCTTTTATAATCAAGTTTTTTCAGAGTTTACAAAGCTTCTTGAGTTGCTTCTTTCCTTTAGGACTTTCATCCAAGGAATCTTTCTCAAGTTTCTCTTGAGTTTATTAAGGTCAGCTTTATTTTAAAATCTAAGACTTTAGTGTGTTCAATTGTGTTGAATCGTTTTTGTTATGTTAATGATGCAGTTTCAAATCCTTCTACAACTTCGTCTTGGTTGGTTATTAACCTATTTTATTTCTCACTTGGTGCAAAATTAGTTTTCAAGTTTCCATGCCTTTAATTTCTGTGTCTGCCATAATATTTATATTTAGCACTTCCAGTATCAAAATCAATAGCATCCTTTTCTTGTGCCTTTTTTTTTAATGTGTATTTAAAATCATTCTCATTTTGTTTTTAATCTGTCTCTTAGAAATAGCTTAAGAGAGCTGAATGTATAAATTCATTTAGGAACCTTTTAGTTTGCTGCCATTATTGAAGTATATATTTTATAGTCAGCATTCAGTGAAGAGATGGGCCTATAGTTTTATCTGCATTAAATCTGAATCTTATTTTGGAATCAAAGTAATATTTGCTCCCATTCAGGAATGTGGTACCTTTTACATCAATCAATACCTCATTATGTAAAATCTTTGTAAAATTCTGCCACTGGCCCACCTGGTCCTGGTGTTTGGTTGTTCTTTTGTCTCTTGATCTGCTTCTGATAATTCCATCATTGATATTCATTCATTTAATAGTTTTTGTCCTTTTCTGGTACTTTAGGCAATTCCATTTTTTCCAAATATTCTTTAATTTTATTTTTCTGAAACTTCTTGCTCATACAGCTTTTCATAATATTGAATTATTTTTGTTTATCCTCATTTGGTAGTATAGAGTTTCTTTCTCATCTACCAGCCTATGTGTCAATGTCTTCTCTTTCTCTGTTTTGATTTGTGTAAGTTCTGTTTAGCGTTTACAGAGCACAGGACCTTCTGTTAGGGAAGGAGGAAGAATGTCTTTGTGTGTGTGTGTGTATGTATGTGATTGAAGGGTGGGAAAGCAAATTTTGTTGTTGTTGTTGTCGTTTTTATGTGCACATCCCAAAAGCAAACCCCAGAATTTTCAGTTCTAAATGTGAAGCCCGTGAGTGTGGAGGTCCTAGTACTAGCTGTACAGGGGCGGCTAGTCCTCGCAGATCCCCTTTTTGGATCTGATAAACCTAGAGAGATTCCCTACAGGAAGGGGGCCTTACTTCTACGAGAGAATCGGAAGTCCTTCCCAGAGTTTTTTTTAGTCTCTGAAACTGTTGAGCGCGTCACTAGCTAAGCCAAAGTGAACCTTACATTTAAAGGATCATGGGAAGCTCTAGTTCGTGGGTGGCGGAGACCCTTGTGTGGGCTTGGAACCTGGGACGCCAGGAATATATCTGTATGACAGGAATGTGCAAAAGTAAAAGCAGGAAACTTGTGTAGAAAATGGGCTTTGCTGAGGGATGACACAGAGAAACAAAACAAAACAAAACAGCCAATTTGGCTAAATAAAGGTACTTAAGAAAACAGAAAAGGAAAAATGTTGAGGTGTTTGTTGTTTCTTCTCTCTCTCTTTTCTTCTCTCTCTCTTATATGTAACCACGTGGTTTGTTTGTTAAGATTTGTGCCTTCCCTAATTTAATTGAGATTTATGGCAGGAAGGACTTGTGTGTGTGTCCTGTCATCCTCTTTGTCCATGTTTTTGTGTCTGTGTACGTCTTTGTCTTGTCTTGTGCGCACTCGAGTAATTGCAACTGTAAAATATCTCTGTTTCCTAGAGATATGAATTTCAAATTGTTAGAAAATTAAAAGCACTGAAAAGAAAGGAAAATGTCTTTGCCCAGTTAGGACTGGCCAACCTGATCTGGGACAAGGAACAGAGTTCAATTTTCCTATTCCTCTCGGTGTTTTTAAGAAAAGCCAAAATTTAAGGGACAATGTTTTAAGTTAATTTACAGGAAAATTTCATTTTTACATTTACTGTATGTACATGCAAACAGTTTTAATATTGCTCTTCTGTGATGTTTAATGGATGCCAATTCTCTGCTAAGATGAAAATGTCTGTTCATTTTTTTCCCCTGGTGATGTCTCCATTTTGTTATAATTGATTTAACTGTGATACTGATGTGTTGATTGTTTTCCTCAAACCCTGCCTGCAAGCTATCTACCCTCCCCCCAAATCTCTAATCCTTTTACAATGCCTCTCGTGGTAGAATTACCAGCAAAAGGGGGAAGGGACCCTGTTCTTATGTCTTTCAGCCCTGCACACATGATCCTGAAGCCTATGGAAGCAGAGCAAATGGGCTCAGACACTGCCTCCAGTAAAGACATTCCATCCATTTGAGCCAGAAGTGGGTTTGAATCTAGTCCTATAGTCATCACAGCAACCAGAGTGGAGCAGATCTTTCCAAGCCTGACTGACCAGCCTTACCACCAAAACCTAAGGCCACCCAGCAGACATGAATGAAAGGACCCTGAGATGGACAAATAAAGACCAAACATCTATTTTCAATCCCCAGCAGACAGCTGAAAAGACTAGGGGGGAGGGGGGAACTTCATTGTAAAGTTTTTCTTTCTTTCTTTGCTTCAGTCACAGAAATTCATTGTAAAGTTTTTCTTTCTTTCTTTGCTTCAGTCACAGAAATTCATTGTAAAGTTTTTCTTTCTTTGCTTCAGTCACAGAAATTCATTGTAAAGTTTTTCTTTCTTTCTTTGCTTCAGTCACAGAAATTCATTGTAAAGTTTTTCTTTCTTTCTTTGCTTCAGTCACAGAAATTCATTGTAACGTTTCTCTTTCTTGTCTCATCTATATTGTAATCAGTTTAATGTACTCATGTAAGAATTGTATTGGGAGTGGTTACCACAGTGAGTTCTGTACACTTTAGATTTCTGTCTAGTGGGAGGTAAATTTGTAGCTGCATACACAAACACACAGAGACACGCCATTCAGAATTAGACTGAAGTTATCCCTTTTTCACCTACCCCCACCCAAAGCTGCTTTTAGCTTGCTGGTTTTTTGTTGTTGTTGTTGTTTTGACTCCTGCTTTGTGGCATTAAAGCCCAGGCAGTCATATCTCCCTGCTAATTCCATGGGGGAAGGGGACAGGTCCCCTCAGGCAATTTCCCCACTTGAAGAGCTAGCAGAAAGGATCTTCGAAAACCCAAGGCCTGACTGCTGCCCAGTAAAGCAGGGTATTTTGCACTGGTGGTCTCAGGAGTAAGAGTCCCAGGGCTCATTCTAAAAAAAAAAAAAAAAAAAGAAAAGAAAAGAAAAGCCTAGATTGCACACTGGCTAATTTCAATTTGGACTCACAAATCCTAGATGCACTAAAGTAAGAGCTAGGGCAGATTCAAGAATCATCCCTTGGAAATGGGCAGCCTGTGATTTCAAGGTAAACCATGGCTGTGGGAATATTGTGGGGCCTGTGCTTGCTTGAAACCTGTCTGGGAGCTCATCGAAAGTGTTATCAAACATCTGAACATAATTGGCATGGAAAATTGGATACTGTAAATTTATTTCCAGAACTTTTGCCCTGGCCATTGACCATCATGGTTGAAAGCTCTCCTTTTGGGAGCCACTGAAGGAATCCTTCTGCTGCCTCTTTCAACTGCCTCTTTCAACGTCTTCCCCTCTGCATCAGAGAAAATTGAAAGCACCCATAAAATCTCCCTGACCTGATCAATTTGAAGCTTGTGTCAAAACATGTGTTGCACTCACATGTTTTGAAAAAAAAAATGAGGGATTGTAGGAAGTTAGCACCCACCCCTCTCCTAGGAAATGAGATATCCTAGGAGATATTAAAATGTAGGAAATATTCTGTGGAAACATCTGGAAACATGCTTTTTAAACAGACAAAAGACTCCTCTTGGAAACCCCCACCCCTGCTAAGCTCACACATTCCTCTCACCTGGCTGAAAGTCTTCTGCATAACAAAACCATAATAGGATTTGCCCAAGGCCCTTCCATTTCAGCCAAAGCTGGATTAGACAAAAGCCAAGAGCCACCCCAGCATGCCCCTGGGGGGTCTGAGAGCCAATGGGATACATTTCTATACAGGAAAAGGAAATCTAAGAGGTGGGACCCAACTTAGACTATAAAAACCAGGAACTCCGCATTCCTCTTTCTCTTTTTTCTCTTCACCACACAACCATGTAAGTTACCTTTTCTGTACAGGGGCTCCTGCCATGTGCTCCTGTCCACCATTAAACCTTCCTTCCAAGCAACCTTCATGAATCCAGTGTCTTTTTCCCCACTTGGAACTGAACCTAAAAGGATATTTCCTTATAACAATTGGCGAGCCAGCTGGATTTCCAAGCTAGCCTCTTCAATGATCCAGGCCTAAATAAATTTATTAGGCCTTGGCCATTGGGAAGTAGGTTTTAAAGGGGTTTTGAGTTCAAAATTCAAGGGCTGCTTGGAAAGAAGGTGAGTACCTACCTCTAAATTTTACTTTAAACCATAGAAAACTGGGAAATGTGTGTTTGCATGTGTGTATGTGTGTGGGGGTAATTTTTGCTTTTTAATTTTACTTTATGGCATATGTAAATTCCAATTTCAATTGAATAGTGTGTTGTCTGGGTACAAATCATTTTAGGGAAAAAATAATCATGCTTTTTGTTTAACCAAGTTAATGTATCTTCCTAAATCCTTTGATATTTCCTTCCCCCCCTTCTCCCCCCCCTTCTCCCCCCCCAGCCCTGTTTTGTCTGCTAGCCATTGCAGGATACTCATTTTATGGTGGTTCTTTTCCACTTCTCCAAATCTGTTTTAATTTGTTGCACCAATTTAGATAGGGCTCAGAATTTTGTTGTTTTTTTTTTCTCTTTCTTTTTGAAGATGGGAACCACATTAGCTTTTTCCCAGTTTCTCAGGTGGTCCCCGTGTCCCAAGATTTTTTTTTAAGATGTGCAGTGGTTCTGAGATTTCATTTACCAGCTCCTTTAGGACTCTGGGACCTGGTGTTCTCT
Organism: Diadophis punctatus similis; assembly: GCA_023053685.1. Lineage (NCBI taxonomy): Eukaryota > Metazoa > Chordata > Lepidosauria > Squamata > Dipsadidae > Diadophis > Diadophis punctatus. The sequence goes on along the minus strand of JALIGW010000003.1, from coordinate 115,807,739 downwards.
TACTGTTTTTGCTTATTTTAACTTTAGTTTACAGTCTGTTTTATTTTTTCCTTTCCAGTTATATTTCTGGTTAGTTGGGTTGCATTTCTTTTTTGCAAGAAGACATGCAAAGAATGAGTTAAGCAACTCATGGCTTTCTCTGTGTTGCCTTCTCTCCTTAGTGGTCCAACTGTTTCCTTGATTTTTCTTCTTGTTTTTTTATGTATTGGAAGAATCTTTTATATTATCTTTCACTTTGTTGTAAGTCGTTGTTCATTCAAGGCTTTTGTTTCCTGATTTTTCTTTACAGATTCTTGCTATCTGCTGATATTCTGCTTTAGTTATGTGTCCCTGTTTCCATTTTTGTATCTGTCCTTCATTCATTCAATTTGTCAGTGAGGTCTTTGTGCAGCCATGCTGGTGTTTCTTGGATTTCTGGGTTTTTTTTTCCTGATTGCTTTTGTGCAATTGGCTTTTATAATCAAGTTTTTTCAGAGTTTACAAAGCTTCTTGAGTTGCTTCTTTCCTTTAGGACTTTCATCCAAGGAATCTTTCTCAAGTTTCTCTTGAGTTTATTAAGGTCAGCTTTATTTTAAAATCTAAGACTTTAGTGTGTTCAATTGTGTTGAATCGTTTTTGTTATGTTAATGATGCAGTTTCAAATCCTTCTACAACTTCGTCTTGGTTGGTTATTAACCTATTTTATTTCTCACTTGGTGCAAAATTAGTTTTCAAGTTTCCATGCCTTTAATTTCTGTGTCTGCCATAATATTTATATTTAGCACTTCCAGTATCAAAATCAATAGCATCCTTTTCTTGTGCCTTTTTTTTTAATGTGTATTTAAAATCATTCTCATTTTGTTTTTAATCTGTCTCTTAGAAATAGCTTAAGAGAGCTGAATGTATAAATTCATTTAGGAACCTTTTAGTTTGCTGCCATTATTGAAGTATATATTTTATAGTCAGCATTCAGTGAAGAGATGGGCCTATAGTTTTATCTGCATTAAATCTGAATCTTATTTTGGAATCAAAGTAATATTTGCTCCCATTCAGGAATGTGGTACCTTTTACATCAATCAATACCTCATTATGTAAAATCTTTGTAAAATTCTGCCACTGGCCCACCTGGTCCTGGTGTTTGGTTGTTCTTTTGTCTCTTGATCTGCTTCTGATAATTCCATCATTGATATTCATTCATTTAATAGTTTTTGTCCTTTTCTGGTACTTTAGGCAATTCCATTTTTTCCAAATATTCTTTAATTTTATTTTTCTGAAACTTCTTGCTCATACAGCTTTTCATAATATTGAATTATTTTTGTTTATCCTCATTTGGTAGTATAGAGTTTCTTTCTCATCTACCAGCCTATGTGTCAATGTCTTCTCTTTCTCTGTTTTGATTTGTGTAAGTTCTGTTTAGCGTTTACAGAGCACAGGACCTTCTGTTAGGGAAGGAGGAAGAATGTCTTTGTGTGTGTGTGTGTATGTATGTGATTGAAGGGTGGGAAAGCAAATTTTGTTGTTGTTGTTGTCGTTTTTATGTGCACATCCCAAAAGCAAACCCCAGAATTTTCAGTTCTAAATGTGAAGCCCGTGAGTGTGGAGGTCCTAGTACTAGCTGTACAGGGGCGGCTAGTCCTCGCAGATCCCCTTTTTGGATCTGATAAACCTAGAGAGATTCCCTACAGGAAGGGGGCCTTACTTCTACGAGAGAATCGGAAGTCCTTCCCAGAGTTTTTTTTAGTCTCTGAAACTGTTGAGCGCGTCACTAGCTAAGCCAAAGTGAACCTTACATTTAAAGGATCATGGGAAGCTCTAGTTCGTGGGTGGCGGAGACCCTTGTGTGGGCTTGGAACCTGGGACGCCAGGAATATATCTGTATGACAGGAATGTGCAAAAGTAAAAGCAGGAAACTTGTGTAGAAAATGGGCTTTGCTGAGGGATGACACAGAGAAACAAAACAAAACAAAACAGCCAATTTGGCTAAATAAAGGTACTTAAGAAAACAGAAAAGGAAAAATGTTGAGGTGTTTGTTGTTTCTTCTCTCTCTCTTTTCTTCTCTCTCTCTTATATGTAACCACGTGGTTTGTTTGTTAAGATTTGTGCCTTCCCTAATTTAATTGAGATTTATGGCAGGAAGGACTTGTGTGTGTGTCCTGTCATCCTCTTTGTCCATGTTTTTGTGTCTGTGTACGTCTTTGTCTTGTCTTGTGCGCACTCGAGTAATTGCAACTGTAAAATATCTCTGTTTCCTAGAGATATGAATTTCAAATTGTTAGAAAATTAAAAGCACTGAAAAGAAAGGAAAATGTCTTTGCCCAGTTAGGACTGGCCAACCTGATCTGGGACAAGGAACAGAGTTCAATTTTCCTATTCCTCTCGGTGTTTTTAAGAAAAGCCAAAATTTAAGGGACAATGTTTTAAGTTAATTTACAGGAAAATTTCATTTTTACATTTACTGTATGTACATGCAAACAGTTTTAATATTGCTCTTCTGTGATGTTTAATGGATGCCAATTCTCTGCTAAGATGAAAATGTCTGTTCATTTTTTTCCCCTGGTGATGTCTCCATTTTGTTATAATTGATTTAACTGTGATACTGATGTGTTGATTGTTTTCCTCAAACCCTGCCTGCAAGCTATCTACCCTCCCCCCAAATCTCTAATCCTTTTACAATGCCTCTCGTGGTAGAATTACCAGCAAAAGGGGGAAGGGACCCTGTTCTTATGTCTTTCAGCCCTGCACACATGATCCTGAAGCCTATGGAAGCAGAGCAAATGGGCTCAGACACTGCCTCCAGTAAAGACATTCCATCCATTTGAGCCAGAAGTGGGTTTGAATCTAGTCCTATAGTCATCACAGCAACCAGAGTGGAGCAGATCTTTCCAAGCCTGACTGACCAGCCTTACCACCAAAACCTAAGGCCACCCAGCAGACATGAATGAAAGGACCCTGAGATGGACAAATAAAGACCAAACATCTATTTTCAATCCCCAGCAGACAGCTGAAAAGACTAGGGGGGAGGGGGGAACTTCATTGTAAAGTTTTTCTTTCTTTCTTTGCTTCAGTCACAGAAATTCATTGTAAAGTTTTTCTTTCTTTCTTTGCTTCAGTCACAGAAATTCATTGTAAAGTTTTTCTTTCTTTGCTTCAGTCACAGAAATTCATTGTAAAGTTTTTCTTTCTTTCTTTGCTTCAGTCACAGAAATTCATTGTAAAGTTTTTCTTTCTTTCTTTGCTTCAGTCACAGAAATTCATTGTAACGTTTCTCTTTCTTGTCTCATCTATATTGTAATCAGTTTAATGTACTCATGTAAGAATTGTATTGGGAGTGGTTACCACAGTGAGTTCTGTACACTTTAGATTTCTGTCTAGTGGGAGGTAAATTTGTAGCTGCATACACAAACACACAGAGACACGCCATTCAGAATTAGACTGAAGTTATCCCTTTTTCACCTACCCCCACCCAAAGCTGCTTTTAGCTTGCTGGTTTTTTTTTGTTGTTGTTGTTTTGACTCCTGCTTTGTGGCATTAAAGCCCAGGCAGTCATATCTCCCTGCTAATTCCATGGGGGAAGGGGACAGGTCCCCTCAGGCAATTTCCCCACTTGAAGAGCTAGCAGAAAGGATCTTCGAAAACCCAAGGCCTGACTGCTGCCCAGTAAAGCAGGGTATTTTGCACTGGTGGTCTCAGGAGTAAGAGTCCCAGGGCTCATTCTAAAAAAAAAAAAAAAAAGAAAAGAAAAGAAAAGCCTAGATTGCACACTGGCTAATTTCAATTTGGACTCACAAATCCTAGATGCACTAAAGTAAGAGCTAGGGCAGATTCAAGAATCATCCCTTGGAAATGGGCAGCCTGTGATTTCAAGGTAAACCATGGCTGTGGGAATATTGTGGGGCCTGTGCTTGCTTGAAACCTGTCTGGGAGCTCATCGAAAGTGTTATCAAACATCTGAACATAATTGGCATGGAAAATTGGATACTGTAAATTTATTTCCAGAACTTTTGCCCTGGCCATTGACCATCATGGTTGAAAGCTCTCCTTTTGGGAGCCACTGAAGGAATCCTTCTGCTGCCTCTTTCAACTGCCTCTTTCAACGTCTTCCCCTCTGCATCAGAGAAAATTGAAAGCACCCATAAAATCTCCCTGACCTGATCAATTTGAAGCTTGTGTCAAAACATGTGTTGCACTCACATGTTTTGAAAAAAAAAAGAGGGATTGTAGGAAGTTAGCACCCACCCCTCTCCTAGGAAATGAGATATCCTAGAAGATATTAAAATGTAGGAAATATTCTGTGGAAACATCTGGAAACATGCTTTTTAAACAGACAAAAGACTCCTCTTGGAAACCCCCACCCCTGCTAAGCTCACACATTCCTCTCACCTGGCTGAAAGTCTTCTGCATAACAAAACCATAATAGGATTTGCCCAAGGCCCTTCCATTTCAGCCAAAGCTGGATTAGACAAAAGCCAAGAGCCACCCCAGCATGCCCCTGGGGGGTCTGAGAGCCAATGGGATACATTTCTATACAGGAAAAGGAAATCTAAGAGGTGGGACCCAACTTAGACTATAAAAACCAGGAACTCCGCATTCCTCTTTCTCTTTTTTCTCTTCACCACACAACCATGTAAGTTACCTTTTCTGTACAGGGGCTCCTGCCATGTGCTCCTGTCCACCATTAAACCTTCCTTCCAAGCAACCTTCATGAATCCAGTGTCTTTTTCCCCACTTGGAACTGAACCTAAAAGGATATTTCCTTATAACACACAGTTACGACCATTGCAGCAACCACATGGTCACCTGATCAGATTTCAGATGCTTGCCAACAGTCATATTTATGACAGTTGCTTTGTCCCAGGGTCACGTGATCACATTTTGATACCTTCTAACAAGCAAAGTCAATGGGGAAGCCTGATTCACTTATCAACCATGTTACTAACTTAAGAACCGCAGTGATTCACTTAACAATTGCGGCAAGAAAGTGTTCTTATCTAGGCTTCCTGATAAACTCACACGGCACAGACAGCTTCTCCCAAACCTCTTTTTATTGTTAACAGTTGCTAATTGTTTGCATTAGCAGTCGTCCTAAATTCGAATAAAATAAAGCAAGTGTTTTTTTTCAACGGTTGCTAATTACTGTCATTAGATAACCCTTAAAGGATTTTGTGATTCCTAAACTCAGCATCAATCCACACTGTGTATTGTATAATACTTTTTAAAGGGAATAATTTATATGTTAAGCTGAGAATCATCAAATGTAGTATAATAAAGTGATCAGTCCAGGATGCAAACAGATTAGCAGGTGGGTTCTGTTTTTTATTATTAGTTCAGTTCGGTTTTGTTTTATTTTGTTATAACATAAATTACAATTTCAGTTTGTTTAGTTTTCACTTTAATTTCTTTCCCTATATGTCATATAGTTATACATAGTCCTTCCTTCCTTCCTTCCTTCCTTCCTTCCTTCCTTCCTTCCTTCCTTCCTTCCTTCCTTCCTTCCTTCCTTCCTTCCTATATTTGTGGGAAGCAATTAAAGAAGTTGTAAGAATGATGGACTACATGAGAGCCTCTCAAAGTAGGCCAATGAGCAGAAGAGTGTTCTGGAAAATTTCAGATTAGTAGCTGGTAAACATTAGAGCAAAGACTTCTAAAACAAATTACAAGTTGATTCTCAAAAGATAAGTTGGTTCTCAAAACATGAGATGGTGATGGGTGCTCAACTGAAAAAGTACAAGAATGTGAAAAGTACTAACTTAGGTGTGGTGTCCACAAATGCACAAATTACAACACATGCATGACTCAGATGCTTGTGTCACTTATTCTGATATTAATGTGTAATGTCAGCATTTTCAGAGTTATCTAATTTCATGTGTGTCATTTAGCTCCATCATGATTTGTTACAGTTGCTGCTTTGATCAGGTATTGTTGGAAACTAAAAAGAGATTGGAAATATAGTGCCATCACATGGGACAAGATTGTTGGAATATTCATGACTGGGAGAGCCATGTGATTGAGTCAGCCAATCAGGCTGAAGTGTTAATTGAGCATGTCCAGAAACTTAGCAAGAAGAAGGGTGTGGTTTAGTCTGTCCACCATTAAAGCTTGCTGTGAAAACATCTCAACATGTGATCTGAAACAAAGTGTGGTATTGTTAATGTTTTATTCTACTTATAAAGAAGTTATTTGAATCAGCAAAATGCAGTTATCTTTTGAAGCTTCTGATTTATTGCGTAACTCTGACAGGTTATGGGCCCAGAAATCGCTCAAGAAGTAAAATTAAAACTGCATTGTAATTTAAAGCTGATAAGAAGCTGTCTGTGTTGTTAAAGGAACAGGCAGACAAGAAAAATAAAGCAGGATGGCTGCTGCTATGGAATTTAAAGACAGTCCAATACCTAAATTGGGGAAGAAAAATTATTTAATTTGGGCTGCAAAAATGGAATGTTTTTTGAAAGCAAAAGAATTATGGGACATCGTAGCAGACCCCCCACAAGGTGTGCTTGGAGCAGCAGATCAAAAGGCTCATGACAAAGCTATGGCTTATCTTCTCTTAAGTCTGGGGGATGATCAATTCTTAAATGTAGCTGAATTAAAGTCTGCAAAAGAAATATGGCAGAAATTGAAAGCAGTACATGTCAATGTTTCTGCGTGTAATGTGGTCCAACTTTCAAGAAAGCTTTTCAGAATGAGTTTGCAGACAGGAGATTCTATGGAAGATCATTTAATGAAAATGCAGTCTAATTTTCTAGAATTGGAGCAACGTGGAGTAAAGTTTCCAGAGTCCCAAAAAGTTTTATTAGTGTTAAATAGTTTGGATCAAAGCTGGGAGACTGTATCAGCTATTTTTGAAAGTAAGCCAGAAGCAGATTTGAATTTGGAGGCTTTGAAATCGTGTTTATTGAATGAATATGAGAAAAGGCTTTTCAGCCATGCTGATGGAAAATTCCACAGGCGGGGGCCCAACAAGGAGTACAGTGGAAACTTACAGCAAGTCTCCAGCAAAATTTTCCACAGGCTGCCTATCTCTAGCAACAGCCGAGGTGTCTGCAGACAAGAGGAAAGCAGAGGCAGGAGAGATCAAGTTACACAGCAACAATTCTTCAAGCAAGTTAAAAAAGCATGTTTCATTTGTGGAGAGACAAATCATCTGCAGAAAAGCTGTGCACAGAGAAGAAATATGCAAGACAAGAGACATTATTTGCAAGGACAGATTGCAGTTGCAAAAGTTTGTTATAATAACAATAGAGACAAATGGTTGATTGACAGTGGGGCTAGTCAAACAATTGTTAATAATTCTGACTTATTTTCCAGATTTTTCCCAGGAAACCATGAAGAAGTGGCCTTAGCCAATGGTCAAAAGGCTAAAATCATTGGAAGAGGCAATGTGCAAATTCCATATTTGGAATCCAGGTTTACTGATGTGTTATGTGTACCTGAAATGGAGCATAATTTGTTAAGTGTGTCTAGTTTAGACAAGCAAGGTTATGAAACCACATTTGTTAATGGGAAGTGTATCATCCAAAGAAATGGGAATGTTTGTGCACAGGGCATAAAAGAGGATAATCTTTATGTATTGCAGGGACAAAAGGTCCCACATTGTTCCCAGATATTTAAAAATGTAGCAGAACATAATTCGTGTGTTCATCTTCTGCACAGACGACTTGGTCATGCTAATTTTAAGGTTGTTCAACAAATGAAAGAATTTGCAGAAGGATTAGATTTGAAGGGATGTAAGGCATATTTGGATTGTGCAGTATGCAAAGCATCGAAATCCAAAGCATTCCCAGTTAGCAAGTTTAGCACAAGACAAACCACAAGAGCTCTAGAACTGGTGCATGCTGATTTAATTGGGCCTATGCAAGCCAGTTTGGGAGGAGCAAAGTATGCGCTGGTCATTGTGGATGACTACAGCAGGTTTGGGTTTTGCTACTTACTTAAGAGTAAAACAGAGGTGCTACAGCAATTTAAGCAATGGTTAAGCTTTGTAGAGAGAAGGTACAAACAACAGGTATGTCAGTTGCAAACTGACAGAGGTTCTGAGTTTATGTCAACAAATTTTCAACAATGGTTGAGACAATTGGGAATAAGACACAGGCGCACAAATCCTTACACACCGGGGGAGAACGGAGTAGCTGAAAGGAGGAATGGTGTTTTGCAAACAATGAAAGACTCATTACTGGAGGATTCTGGTATGAGCAGGTCATATTGGGGTGAAGCCATACTGACTGCCAATTATTTAGTAAATAGGTTGTGGAGTTCATCCATCAATAATACTCCATATGCAATGCTATATGGGAGAAAGCCTTCTCTAGCACATTTAAAAATATTTGGAAGTACTGCCTGGGTACATATTCCAAAAGCAATCAGAAGAAAGGGACAACAAAAGGCTAGAAAGCTCAGATTTGTGGGCTATGAGCCAGGCTCAAAAGGGTATCGCTTTAGCGATGGAAGTAAAAGGATAGTGATTTCAAGGTCTGCTAGTTTTGCAGAACAAAATTGGAACAGAATTGATGCAAATTCTGAAAATGTCTCACTTAGTGACGGTGATCCGCTTAGCGACGGTGATCCACTTAGTGACAATAACTCATTTAATGATGGTGAATCATTTACTGAAGGTGTCAATGTTCAGGGAGGAGAGTCTGAACAAGATATGAAGACAGAAAAGCTTGAAACACAAGTACAGGCAATGCCACGTAGGTCAGAGCGTAGTAACAGAGGGGTACCGCCAGACAGGTATTCTGCCAGTAAAGTTAAAGTGTGTAATGTGTGGTATGAGCCAAGAAACTATAAGGAAGTATTGGCATTACCAAAAGTTGAACAAGAAAAGTGGAAGGAAGCCATGGATAAAGAGATGAAATCCATGGGAGATCATGAAGTGTTCACATCTGTGACTTTGCCACAGGGTACGAAAGCTGTAGGATGTAAGTGGGTATATAAGAAAAAGGTATTACCCAATAATGAAGTACAGTATAAGGCAAGATTGGTGGCACAAGGTTTTTCTCAATTAAAGAATGTGCACTATGATGAGGTGTTCGCGCCAACTGTAAAAGGTGAGAGCATAAGACTAGCACTGGCATTAGCATCAGCATACAGGCATAGAATTTGGCATTTTGATATAACCACTGCATTCCTCAATGCTGAATTAGAGGAAGAAATTTATATGGTTCAAGCGCCAGGGTATGAAAATAAAAAGCCTAACATGGTGTATAAATTGAACAAGGCCATTTATGGGCTGAAGCAGTCAGCCAGAAATTGGAATATCTGTTTAGATACTGCATTGAAAGGTCTTGGGTTCAAGAGTTGCAAAGCTGATGGTTGCATATACACTGGAAAGTTACAAGGTGGGAATTGTCTACTATTAGCATTTGTGGATGATCTTTGTTTCATTGCAAAGGATGCATCACAAGTTAAAGAATTTGCTAATAAGTTAGAAAAGAAATTTGAATTAAAGAATTTGGGAGAAATAAAGAATTATCTCGGTGTAGAGATACAAAAAACTGAAAAGGGTTATATTCTCAGTCAAAGGAGAAAAATTGAACAATTATTAGAGAAGTATAACATGAAAGATTGTAATATTGCTCCTACACCTATGAGCACAGATTTTTACAATAGTTTGGGTGAGGACAAAAGTGAAGCCTGTGATCAGGAGATATATCACTCTGCAATAGGGAGTTTGTTATATCTGTCACAGTGGTCTAGACCAGACATAGCTTGTGCAGTGAGCATTCTAAGTCGCTTTACTGCTACACCTACAAAGTTGCATTGGATGGGTGTGAAAAGAATTCTTAGGTATTTGAAGGGAACTGTGAATTTGGGTCTTCAAATACAGGTCACTGAAGAATTAAAATTGAAATGTTATGTTGATAGTGATTATGCAAATGATGTAAAAACCAGAAAGTCTAATTCTGGAATTGTAATAATGTTTGGAGGGGCTTTAATTGGTTGGAAGTCCAGAAAACAAACAACGGTTGCTATTTCAACTGCAGAAGCAGAGTTTATTGCATTGTCTGAGTTATGTTCTGAAGTAGTTTGGTATGTACAGTTGTTACAAGATTTAAATGTAAATGTAAATGAAGCTGTAACTGTTTATGAAGATAATGCTGCTTGTATAAAAATGGCAACAGGTGACAGAGTGAAGAACAGAAGTAAACATGTGGACATTAAGTATTGTAATGTCAGGGAAGCTGTAAAAGAAAAATTAATAAGTTTACATCATTGTTCTTCAGAGGATAATTTAGCAGACATGATGACCAAACCATTGGGTGGCGTCCATTATAGGAAATGTTTAAATCCAATAGGTCTGGTGTCTCTCCCAGTAATGAAGGGAGGAGTGTTGGAATATTCATGACTGGGAGAGCCATGTGATTGAGTCAGCCAATCAGGCTGAAGTGTTAATTGAGCATGTCCAGAAACTTAGCAAGAAGAAGGGTGTGGTTTAGTCTGTCCACCATTAAAGCTTGCTGTGAAAACATCTCAACATGTGATCTGAAACAAAGTGTGGTATTGTTAATGTTTTATTCTACTTATAAAGAAGTTATTTGAATCAGCAAAATGCAGTTATCTTTTGAAGCTTCTGATTTATTGCGTAACTCTGACAAAGATACCATGAACACTATTTCCCTGCTCGATTTTTCTGGAATTGAAGCCCAGCTTATGGGTTAAGTAAGGGTATGCAAGTAAATCAAGCTTTTAGATCAGAAAATGGACAATAAATGTAAACTTGAATTTGTTTTCATGCGTTCTGCATCTCTGGATAAATAAGTAGTACATGTATCAATATCTCTCATTATTTATAAATATGTTATGACTCTATGGCACACAACCACCTTTGTGCATAAATGGAATAGAAAAAAATTAATGTGTGTTTGCCATCACATCAGAATCCTTTTTTTGGCCAATGCTTCAGCCAAATACCAAAGTACCATGGTAATGTACTTTATTTAGGAGATTTATTTGTGTGACAATCAAATAAGCAGAAGCAAGTAGAACTTAAGCATTTACAAGTATAGTAAGCCCTAATGAAATAAATGTCTTTGTAGAGGTAGGTGCTTGGAAAAAAATACCATGAATCCAGAAGATAATGTCTTTTCTAAGTAAATTGTAAAGATGACTATGACTTTTTTGAAGAAAAAATCAATACAAATTTGCAACGGGGAAATTGAGTGTTGTTTAAGATAAACATGGGGATAGACATTGCTTTTGCAAAAATATTTTGAGAAAGTCAGAATTACTAATAAACTTAGTAATCATGGATTAAGAGCAGAGGTGAGCTTCACATAATTTAACAACTGGTTCGCCTAGTGCAGAACCGAAAATGTGACCTTCTACACTTGTGCGTGGCTTAAAACACACAGGATTTCCTGCACGCAGCTTCCAGCACACCTTCTAGGGCAGCCGTGGTGAGTAGAGTGGGTGAGGCATGGAAATAGCTGGGCTGCGTGGGCGGGGCAAGCAAGCCAGAGAATGAGATTATAGGACGGGATAGCGCTGGGGCAGGTGGGTGGGCCCAGCAGTGGTCGGAACTATCGGTTTGCCCGAACTGGTCTCAACCGGCAGCAGCCCACCTCTGGATTAAGAGAATAACTGAATTATTTAACTGGTTAAAGTAGTGAAAGCAAGACTATAGTGAAATGGTGAGGTTTACTAATAACACTGAATGTTTAAGTTGGTATACACCAAGAAATGATAATAAGCTGTAAATATCTTTCCAGAAAGGTAAAAGGATAATAATGCAAGAAGATACGATAGCAAGTAATTGCCAGTCCATGCTCTGAATAGGGCTTGTAGTTCCTAGGCTATTCTTGCTGGTTCTGTGTTCAGATCTCAGACTTGACAAGTTAAGTTTGGCAACTGCCTGGTTACAAGCAAGAACACATGTCTATGTTAGCATTTCTAATGTCTGTTGGTAGTAAAAGGAAATGTGATTGCCTTGCATATATTACAATAACAGCAAATTTGACACAAAGCCAACTATGTGACTGCCCACCATGAGCTCAGCTGGCTTCCTGTTTTTCTGCCTGCTTGAGAACAGGGTATTTTCTATTACATGCAGGAATTCATTTAGAGAGCCTTGAGATAGCTTTAGGGGGATTGACTGGGAGTAGAAAAACAATAAAAGGAAAGAGAAAGTACATAGTCTCTTCCTTGCTTTTTCATTTAAAATCAGCCCTGAAAGCTACTTCCACACAATTTAGGAGAGTTCTAAATGCACATTTGTGTAATAGGTAATTAGCTTCTGGGAATATCAAATTATTGGGACAGGACATTGTGTACACAGTATTTGATTGCATGAGTAAGAAGCTATCTAAGCTTTATTTATTGTTTCAAAGGACACTTCAAAAAAAATGGAAAGGTTTGTTTTAAGATCCTAATATTATCACAAAACTTTCCTGTTTTAAAGGGACCAGGAATTTGATTTGGATTTGGGAGCCTGTTAATTCCTTTTGGTCTCCTGCTCAAATTCTTGTGCTAACATATAAAGTGTAACTTCATAGACACCAATTCAGAAATTAGCCCTATTGGTTTATTTATTTATTTATTTTATTTATTTATTTATTTGTCAAGCATATATGATTATAAGCAAAGTATAAACAATAAAACATGATTGAATATATATGTAATAGTACAAGCATGAATAAGAGTAAAAGAGGTAAGAATATATGTGTACATTAGGACAGGAACGGTAGGCACGATTGTGCGCTTATGCACGCCCCTTAAATTGAGTTGTTTCAAAACAACTTAATGCTAGAGAAGTTGATATTCAACTTAATTGATTACCATACAAAATGAATACATGACTAGAAGATATGGTGCATTTTTTAAAAAGTCTACTTGAGTAAATCTAGAGTAATCTAGAGTAAATGCCCTAACAATATGAATGTTTTTGGCTGGGGCAGTTAACGGTCATTAGTTATTGTTGTTTTGACTTCTGCACAGGATGAAATATTCAAATAGCAAAAACTGGGTTATTTGTAATATTTTGTAAACATGGCAATAAATAGTTTGTCACTTAACAATAACAATAACAACAAAGTTTGTACATGGATGGCAATATAGATTAATCATTTTTAATGCTTGTTCACATACTAAAAATAATCAGATTTACCTTCTTTGGCCTTTTGAGAATCAAGAACCAGTGTATCTAATTATCTGAACCCCAAGAACATAAAAGAATAGACTCATAAATCTGATGGAATAACTCTGTGTTTTCTGATTAAATTGTGTGCCTGGTGGTACCCAGCAATCATGTTTGCTCTGTGTTCATAGTAATTGCATGTGTCAAAGCTGAGGACTTGTGTAAACTGCACCAAATGAATTACAATTTTAATTTAGAGAGAGATAACTGTATTTGCCCCTGCAGGCAGATTTCACCAGGTCACTATTACACAACTAAGTAAGAAAGGTAGGGGTGGGTGTAGGGGGGTGTTAGGGGTGGTGGTGGTAGAAAGAGAGCCTCCAGGGCTCTCTAAGTTAATAGTAAGTGTGAAACGTAATGAAGGCCGTATCACAAAAGCCTTTTCTTTTAACAAGAAAATAATTTACCAATACAAAATGCACTGCAGAGATTGTATGTTCTGCCTATGTAAGTGTCCAGATGTACACGTTTAAAATTCCTCTGGGTAGCAGGAGATGGCCTAATGAGAAGCCATGGCCGGCAGATAAAGTTGCAGATGATTGTTTAGAGTATAGTCCCCATTAAGAATATTAATGGATCAAAAAATAAAAAACAAAGACCAGCTGTTCCTGAAGATGTAAGAGAATGCTGTATTTTTATGGGTGGATAATTCTGTATAAAATGTAATGGTTGTAGATGAGAAAAGGCACATTCTAGCTATTTCAATGGGCTCCAGATTAGCTTCAGGTGCAGTTTACTCAGGATTTGTTCCTTAGCATTCATACATATTAGTCTGGAGAATACCACTATTGAATCGAGCAGATTACTATGGAAATATCCATTAATTTCAGCAGTATTTTTATACCTGTCATGAGTTTAATTTGAGACTTACTGTAATTGCCTACAAGCCTTACCACTTACAGCACCAGCCTTAGCACCATGGACCATATGTTTGATGTGTAAGATCATGATTGCTAGTTTAGATTAACAGCCACTTGTTACTTCTCTTTTTCATAATATGGCTATAACAGTAAAAAACAAAACATTATTTTCAGGATAGTTTTGATCTGGGAAGAAAACTGCATACGCTAGCTAATTAATTAATACTGTTAACGGTAATTAATACTGTTAGATACCATCCACTTCTGTCTTGGGTGAAAGAAGACTGGAAATAAGCAGAACCATGGTAAGACTTTACCCTGGCACCTGTCATGAATAACACTGGGGAATTGCTGCAGAGCAAATGACTTAGGAAAAGAGTAGGGTCAGTATTTCTGAAAATAAAAAAGTTGTGTGCGAGGTCCAGACAATTGGCACTCAACTTTATATGGACTATTTTCAGCAATTCTCGTGCATTCTTAACGTTTGCAAGAACAGGGACATTATAATAGAAATATAATAAAGATATAACAAAATGAAGTTCTCTGGTCCTCTGGCACACTCTATTGGGCATTCTTTATCCTCAAACACAAACAAACTGTACCCAACTGAATCTGATATTTTCCACTAAAATTTCACTTCTGATGACAACCTTAAATCTCCAACCCCATTTATATCAACCTGAGAGATCCACTTGTTTGCCCAGTTGATGGCACTGATCTTTCATTTGAACATTCGATTCACAGTACAGATGTCTCCTCTTCAGAGATAAACCATCTTCTCCAAAGATGAAATCAGAAGCAAACTTCTCTTTTATGGGCACGGTCCTTTTGAATGAAAATACTTTGGTACTCTGGATTCAACACAAAAAATTAAGTGCTTACTACTGCCATTTCTGGAATGTACATTCTGTCATTTCTAGACTACCCTATGCATGGACGTAACAATGGCACAAAGATGACCTTTTACAACTATGCATCATTCAGACATCCAGTCACTCAGGTACCCGAACACCTAGGCTCATGACAGCACCTGTAGTATTAAAACTAGCAAATGGGAGACTGCTGCTCAAATTAAATTGAACCACTGGCTAAACACAGAGCAAGTGCATTTCAAGCTCAAGATTTGGATCTGAAAGCCAAGAATCCATTGCCCAGAAAGTAGAAAAAAACACTGTAAAATTTAAAACCCTGAGACTGGCGCGCGCACACACACACACACACACACACCCTAAAGGTGGAGTTGTGTTTCTGGAGAAAAGAGATTTATTGTCGTGTGTAACTTGAAATCTGAGCCTTTGACTTTACTAAGAAGAAAGAGAGGCATTCTGTTCTGGAGTATGTGGATGACTGCAACAGGGAGGTTACAACAGATACTATCAGAGGGCGGTATCTTTTCAGAAGGCAAATGGTTTTCTCTGTTCTCCGTGTTCTCCTGCTTTGGAAAAAAGCCAGAATTTGGCAGAATTTCATAGATTGCATCCTCCTTATTCCATGGGGGCTAGCCCATTCCTTGTTTGTCCTATTGCTTTGCTTGCCCAGACTTGTTACTATGCTCTCCCTTCCAGGGAGAAAAACAACAGCTGTCCTTGGATCTCATCATACAAGAGCTCTGAAATCCTGCAGTCAATGTATGGCATGAGAATAGTGAATAGGAGTTCCTTGAGGTGGGGAAGCTGTTCGTAGGGAAGGATTACAATTACAAATGAAAAGAATCCTTATTTACTAAACAGGATCCTTTCTCAAGTAGAATCAATCTCAATTCCTCATCTCTCTAAACTTAAGGAAAGGGGACTTTTCAGTTCCAATATTAGGCTGATACTGGCAACAGTGTGCTTTTCAGGGACAACTGATGGGTTTTCTATTTTGTACACACCCAAAGACTGAACATTTTCTTAAGGGCATATTGCACAGATATTACGTAACTAAATATTTAGTGCTTCCTTAAAGCTTAGCCCAAGTATCTCCTATGGTATTAAAACTCCTTCTGATCGTTGACTAATGCCACATATACCTCAGGGGCGAGTTGCTCACTTACTGATGCCGGTGCGCTGCGCGTGCATCTGCACATTTAGAGCGCGTGCGCGCTTGCTATCTGCGCGTGCCTCCTCGTGCGATTTTGCTTTTGCTCATGCACAGAAGCAAAAGCGCCCAAAAATTTTCACAAAAAGATGGCGACGCGCGTGACGGACCGGCAAAGACGGCTACGGAGCGGTTGCATGCAAATTGCGCAATCGGCCGCTCCCTACCGGAGCTATGCATTGGACAGCTCCGGCAGGAACCCACCACTGATGTACCTGTAGACTTTCTGCAGAATCTAAATGAAGGATAACTGGTTCTTCAAATGGTTATCACACAACTTTCTCACCAACCTATTCAGACAGTCATTTTTGCCTTGGCTCCTGGGCTCATTTGGCAACTGAAAAAGGTTGAGGAATATCACAGCAACCATACTCACATATACAAGGTGTATCAAAGCCAGGCCCCATAGACAATTTAGTATATACTGTAAGTTACATTAAATGTTTGAAATGAGTGCTGTTTTCTTCATTTTCTCTAAACACATATACCCACACACCGACACCAAATTATGTTTGGTCTATGAGGCCTGTATGCAGAGGTGGTATTAAGCCGGTTCGGACCAGTTCAGGCGAACCGGTAGCGGCAACTGCGGGTGGACCTGCCCCTGCCCACCTGCCCAGACGTAATGCTGTCCTATTTAGCCACGTTTCCGAGGCTGGGCACATGCGCAGAAGGCGAGTAAAGCGCATGCACGGGAGGCTGTGTGCATGTGCGGAGGTGGCGCACATGCTCACATTTGCAAACTGGTAGGGAAGGTAAGTGAATACCACCCCTGCCTGTATATATCAAGGGATTAGGCTTGTACAAAAACTTTCTTCTGAGTTTTATACGTTTCTGAGAAGATTACACTGCAGGCATGAATATTTGTTAAATATATGCATAATTTACAAATCACTTTTTATATTTACAGGTAAATAATAACTACAATTCCTCACACCCAAATATAATATAAATAAATACCGCTTCAATATGAACATGAATGAATATGAACATGAATATGTTATGAACAACATAATGTTCATATAGTTTTAGTTTGGTTTAACTTATTGGTTTATTGATTTACTATTTTTAATTGTCCATATTTTTTTTTATTGAAAAAGTTTTAACAGTACAAAGTACAAACATTTTTCTCTTTTCTCCCCCCCTTCCCCCCTCCACCCTTCCCACCCCTCTTACCCTCCCCCCCACCCTCCCACCCCCCGACTTCCCAGAAAAAGCACAAGGTATAATTTCAAAAGCAAACATAAAGCTAAAATATGCTAATAAAAATTATTGATTCTAACATTCTTCTAGTTCTTAACTCCTTATTACTCAAAAATTTAACAACAGTAATCATTTAACATTAAAAAACTATTTGGGTCTTCTTAATCTGATACTTTTTTTGAACATAATCAGTCCACCTATTCCATTCCAATATATATCTTTCATTTGAATGATCCTTAAGATATGATGAAATTTTTGCCATTTCAGCCAGATGTGTAACTTTTAGTGTCCATTCTTCAATAGTAGGCATATCTTCCCTTTTCCAGTACTGTGCCACCAGTAGCCTGGCAGCTGTTATTAAATTCAAAACCAAGTTAGTCTCTGTAACAGAACAATCCGTGATTATTCCCAACAAAAAGAACTGTGGTGTGAACTTGATCTTTTTCTTTAAAATATTTTGTATAATCCACCATATTTTTATCCAAAAAGCCTTAATTTTTTTACAAGTCCACCAAATATGAAAATATGTAGCATCATCGCATTAGCATCTCCAACATTTAGGTTGTATAGTTGGGTACATACAAACTAGTTTTTTTGGGTCTAGGTGCCATCTATAAAACATTTTATAAAAAAATTTTCTTAAATTTTGAGCCTGTGTAAATTTAACATTTCTAACCCATATCTTTTCCCATGTATCCATCATTATGGGTTCTCTGTCCATATATTTTGAATGACAAACCTATTGCATGGAAATTGATAGCTGGACAATGGTGAAAGATTCCCCACACTCTTAATACTAAAAGACTAGTCTTGCAACACTGGAAAGAAATTTATGGCCCCCAATTATTTGGTGGATCGAAGACCTGATGTTACTGAGTTGCGTGTGTGTGTGTGTATTATATATGAACACTTACAATGAAATATAGTAATTCCTTACTGAAACAGTTATGTAAAATTACATATGCATACCGTATATACATGTGAAAGCCATTATATATATATATATACCATTTTATTGTTGTGCTGTTTTCTTGTTTATTTTTTCTTTTTGTTATTGTTGGATTTTTTTCTTTGTTCTGTTCTGTTTCATAAAATAATAAAAATATGGTAGCAGAGAAATGAAAAAAATGAAATGAAAAACATCTAATAAGATTGACAAGATTTAAAGTAATGCATTCATTACAAGAATAAATAACAGAAATTAAGATAGTCTGAGGCAGAAGGGATCTTAACTTTCCACTGAGAACATCATGAAAATAGCAGGTCCATAATACTAAGTCAGTTCCTGCTTCAAAAAATTATTTGGAAGAAATGGCTCAGAGTTCAGTGCCTGTCAGGTCAGAAGTGTTGGAGAAATTCCTGAGAATAACATGAACAGCCAAGAAAATAAGCCAATGAATTATCGAAAAATGAACCCAGATTTGTTACTTGAGGCACAAATGACCAGGCTCATATTATCCTATTTTGGACACATTATATGAGGCCTAGCTGTCTCGAAAAGGCTGTAATGCTGGGAAAAGTGGAAAGAAAGGATGACCAGCAGCAAGGCAGATAGATTCAATTACAGTAGCGATTGGAAGACCTGGAAGACCCAGGCTGGGAATAGATTGTTATCAAGAAGATCTATCTATATGTTTTTGGTAAGAAATCATAACTTGATGGAACATAATCCATCAATCAGTTTTGTCAATTACTTGAATAGAGAGGAAAAATTCTTCAGCTGAAAAACAGAGTTTTATTTCTCTTTCTCCCGCCTGAATCTGTCTTCTTCCATCTACTCCTGACTCTCATCTATCCTCTTTCTTTACTCCTTTCCATTTTGAGACTACCCGTAGCATTTATTTTGTCCATGTTCACCTAGCATCTCTTTTTTTTCTTTTTAAGGCCATAGCCCCCAAAATATTCAAATGTTCTGGTGTGTTCCAATATTTTCTGCATGAATCATCACACCATCCTAGCCAAATGGCTGTTCCATCTTTTCTTGAAAACCTCTAGTGGTGGCGTACCAATGACTACCCTCATAGTAAAGACATTCTACCACAATAAGGCCAAGTTCTGATTTTACCAAAGCACATACCTCTAAACTGGCAGTAATTATTGCCAAAGTAGGAAGAGTAGAGGGATTGTTTAAGGAGACAAACTTGGAAGAATAAAACAGCCAGACTATGCTGCAATTAAAGGGTCTACTAAGTCCCTCTTTCTCCTAATGTTGTTCTGGCAGCAGCAGGGATAGGTGGTATAATTCTAGATGGGTGGATGAAATACAGTTTAATTTCTTGCATTTCATTAACAGGAAGGTACTGGAAGAATTTAGAGAAAAGCCATTTGAGGAAAAAACAATCTAATAGGAAGAGTCTTCATTGAAGCTCACTATTTCATCCAAAGGAGTATTGTATTTGGCTATCACCTGAGTCACCTAAACAATGCCTGCGTCATCCTATATTTAAGATCTTAAAGAACTTGATTGCTGCCTGCTAGCTTTCTAAAGCTTATCAGTCAAGACAGCTAGATAGTCCTCAGAGGCCTACTGCCATATCCTGTTTAAATATCTCTCTTAAGAAATGAAAGAACTGTATATTTATAGTCACCTCTTTGGAAATCTGAAAATTATGCTTCTGAAAAGTTTACAGAAGCCTTTTATGGAGCAGGGGGAACAGTTTTAATGAACACCCAATAAGAAAAAAAAATCCAATCTAGGTCAAATGACATTTGTTTCAGAAGCCATGTTTCTCAGGTTAAATTCTTTAGTAAGCCATTGGTGTTTATTGCACTACCGAATTGATTGGGTCATGTAGGGCAGGCTGTACAAATAACAGCATCATTCACAAAAGGGACCACAATTTGTTTCAACATGTATTTTGAACTCCTGCTGGTCCTTCAAGCTCTATTGGAAGAGAAGTAGAAGAGATTATCAGCTTCCCCCCAAAACCCACAGCATAAGCTTCTCGTTTTCTTTTTCATATATCTTAAATAAGCCCTTAGGCCTATATCCACTTGACTGACAGCTTGACGTGCTGTATTGAGCACACCATGTGTGCATTTGATCGAACCTGTAAAGTTATATGTCAAAACTGATATGACCTCTGTATGGTATATGTTTTCACAATACTATAAATCATTTTAAGACAGAGATTCTGTATGTACCTGTTATTCTTTGAATCAAAAGGCATAATAATGGCCTTTATCCCAAATGACAATGAAATCAGCCCTTACAATAAACTTTTAATTCCCCAAGCATGTTCTGCAAATAACTATCATTGCTTTCCTAGCAGATAAAGTAATTAAAATAATATTGAGACTGTTGCTCATTTACCAGAGGAATGAGTCCCACTGAATTCAGTGAGTCTTCTGTCCAAGAAGTTTTCGATAGATTGCTATATAAAATATACAAAGTTTGCATCCCTACGTATCAAACCTCTCCAGATGTGTTGGAACTATTGCTTCCAGGGAATTTTAGGAATCATAATCATAATGTATCTGAAGTGCAGCAGGTACAGGATAAAAGAATAGACCAGTGATGGCGAACCTTTTTTTCCTCGGGTGCCGAAAGCGCGTGCCCATACGCTATCGCACGCACATGCGTGCCTACACCCATAATTCAATGTCTCTGCTCCCCACCCTCCCATGCATGCATGTGTGACCCCCATGCATGACCTCCACGTATGACGCCCCCTGCTCCCATTTCCCGACTTTCAGTGGGCCTGGTAGGCCCGTTTTTCATCCTCCCCAGGTGCCAGAGGCTTTCTTGGAGCCTGGGGAGGGCGAAAACGGCCTCCCCTGCCCCCCTGGAGGTCCTCTGGAGGCCAAAAACGCCCTCCCAGAGCCTCAGCGCAAGCCAAAAATCAGCTAGAGCTGAACTAGGGCAACTGCTCGCGTGCCAGCAGATATGGCTCCGTGTGCCACCTGTGGCATGTGTGCCATAGATTTGCCATCATGGGTATAGATTTATTTTGGAGAAAAATGTTATTGAATGCAATCAGGCTTATTTCAGAAAAATAAATCATTCAAAACTCCTCTAAGGTCAGTAAACTCACACAAAAAGAAGGTTCTTTCCCATTTTAGCTCTTTCTGCTCTTGTAGTTTAAATCAGCACCAACATGCCCCATTTTTCCCCTCAGTCACATGCCTTATCTGGTTCCCAGCCTGGAAGCTAACCTTCAATGTTCAATCATACCGTTGTGTTCCCGATTTAAAAAAGTAGCTTTTGCTGTTTAAATTGAGAGACTCCTGCCACAGCAGCAAGGGGTACCAACCCAATGTCATTTTGCAATCTCTTGTTAGCTATGGTGGAACAAGTAGATCAGGTGATAGACGTGTGAGGATTGAGACAGGTGTGGAGATATTGAGAGATATGATAATAAAATATGATTATCACTCTTCTCTCTTGCAGTAGCACAGCATCAGCAACTGTCTTTCGTCTTCCCACATTTGCCATCTCAGGACCAGATTCTAAGATTTTTTTCCTGCCCCCACATTTTAGAATTCAACTCTGAGCACAGCATACTTGTCTAGATTTCATTTCTGTTTAACTGAGCATTTCTAAACTAAGAATTTCTGGCTCCGTAATTAGGCTATTTGGCTGTACCTAAGCGAGCTACAGCCACTTCTCTTTCTCTTCGCCTCTGCCAGCCACCCATCCACTGCACACAAGGGCAGCAGTCCACAGTGCCCCAGAAAAAGGGTAGTTTTACCAAGCAAAAAAGTGCAGGGTTGAGTAGGAAAAGATAAAGCCAACAATGTCTGGAAAATCCTAGACCATTTCCATGCCTTTCCTTAATGTGCTGCAATTAATTTCACCTTGCAGCTCATGGTTCAACACTTTTGGCCCCATATGATTTTATAAATGAAATGGAGAATGTTGCAAATAATTTCACAATTGGAACCTGGTAGATACAGTGGCTCTGCTCCATCTTCTTGCATCATAAGATATGTGTGTGTTTCCCATCACAGGTGATACTGACAAAGTAGATAGATATCAATATTAAAAGGGGGGCTTGTGCACAGGTTCACCTGGTGCACCAATTGCGACCATACTTGGAGAAGGAGGCTTTACTCACGGTCACTCATGCCCTTGTCACGTCTCGACTGGATTACTGCAATGCGCTCTACATGGGGCTACCCTTGAAGAGTATTCGGAGACTTCAGTTGGTGCAAAATGCGGCTGCGCGTGCTGTGGTGGGTGTGTCAAGATACACCCACGTAACACCCATACTCCGCCAGCTGCATTGGTTGCCCATTGGTCTCCGGGTACAATTCAAGGTGTTGATCATCATCTTTAAAGCCCTACATGGCTTAGGACCTGGTTACCTTCAGGACTGCATTCTGCCTCATAATTCCCTCCGACCGGTTAGGTCCCACAGAGTGGGTCTCCTCCAGGTCCCGTCAGCCAAACAATGCTGACTGGCGGGCCCTAGGGGGAGGGCCTTTTCTGTGGGGTGGCCGCGCTCTGGAACCAACTTCCCCCAGAGATCCGAATTATCCCCACCCTGCTGGCCTTCCGAAAAGCCATTAAGACATGGCTCTTCCTGCAGGCAGGGGTCTGAGACAATTTTATATCCGAGATCTCCCCCTGTATGCATGTTGTTGGATGTGTTTTTTAACTTTTTAAAAACTTTTTAAATAAGTTTATTGTTTAGTGTTCTCTTAAAATGTTGTACGCCACCCTGAGTCCTTAGGGAGTAGAGCGGCATAGAAGAACCTAATAATAAATAATAAATAAATAAAAGGAAGAGGACTGAAACAGAGAACTTCTCAGCAAACAGCAACCTCTGGAGGGATTTCTATGGATTCATTTACATTTTTTTCAATTTTTCAATTTTCCTTACATAACTTACATCATAGTACCAATCAACATCTGTTCAAACCACTAGACAAATGTGTACTTACATGTGCATTGAAATATATAGGTGGGGGTATGACCAATTCATTTTACTTCATTTGAATGAGGTGTGAGGTGAAACAATTTTTGCTACTCCTCAAACAGTGATAACTCAGGGATCTGAGAACTGATGGGTTACATTGTTTACCTTCTCTTATTGGTCAGCTGTAAGGAAAGAAATTATGGGACAGATCTAGAAAACCATTTTAACATGCTTTCCTTTAGTCTGTCAGATGGCATAAAGTATCTCAGCATAAATTTGTCCTGTGTGCATAGCCAAACTTACTACTCTGTTTTATCAACAAGATGTGTGAGTGGTGCTGTCTTAAGAATCTACTGCAAGGCAATTCAATCAAAGTGATTAGGAGGTTCCTGTTGGAGGAAATATCCATCAATCACCTTCTGTAATGTGAGGTGGGAAAAGAGGGTTAGGGAAAAGAGGCAAGTTGTGACACAGTGGTGGGTTTAGCCATATGTCAGTACTTGATCTGTGATGTAGCTGGAGACTTTTTATTCCTGCTGTTCTGAAAAACTTCTATCCACCCTGTGGATCACCTGCAATGCTTCATCTGCATGGCAGGGATGGATCAGTCACATATATCATAGTTGGGAGGTTCTGGAAGGCAAGACTTTTTCCTGCAACTTTTGTCACCCAACCTAGTTAAGCAGGAGAGAACTTATCCCTTTGTTGTACTTGATCCACAAAATGTGAGGATGAAGAGAGCTCATGCAGGTGTTTCTCGGAGGAACACCACTGTGACCTGCCCTTTGCCTCATGGAGGATCTGGAAGGAAACCATCTGTCCCTTGTAGACTATCCACATGGGTTGTAAGTATGTCCCAGTTTTTAGAATCCAGTCTTGTCAAATGAATCAGTTATTGTGTGTCAAGACTTGGGAAAGGTTTGGTTTCCCCAAACCCTCCCACGATACGTGTCTGACTCAAAGCAAGGGGAAACATCATGAATATTATCTCTAAACATCAATTATTTGAGGGAATGGAGGAAATTATTTTGTGCAGTTCAATCACACCAAGAATCTTGAAATTAAAAGGTGCTTAGCTCTACCCAAAGAGGGTTTATTTCTTTAGTGGGTCTCAAATGAGAGCTACTGGATGCCACATACAACTTGCTGACCCATCGGTCTGTTTGGAAGTCACTGTTCACTGTAGAGAACTGCAAGGGAGTAGGCAAGATAAAACAGTTGCTATGAGTTGGGCAGGTCCAGCCCCTAACATGTAATTTGTTTGGCTATTGCCAAGCTCTGTGTATCTGGCAAATCTCAAGAGTTGTGTTGGGAGAAGATGGAAGGCATCAGTTTCTGCTTGCATTAGGAAGATTCAAAGCTAATTGGCTTAAAAAGAAAGCTATCAGCAAATATTAGTTAATGAGGCATCTTCTGGCTGAAGTCAATATATTTCTAAATTAACAAATGCAGACATGACAGAATGCTTGGTGCACTTTGACGTCAACAGATCTCTAAATAGTGAACACAATGGTAGGCCAATTTCAAGCTGTTTTGTGAGCATTTTGGGAAATGCTACTAGATAACTGCCAATTGTCTGTTTCAGATGTGGAGCAGAATTATCCATCCTCAGCAGAAAAAATGTACAGTTATCTTAGCTGTCAGAAGTTTAAGAAATGCTGCTTTACTACTTACAGTATATGACATAAATGCCCAAAGATGCTTCCACACTAGCTGTTTTCTCTGCAATAGATGTAATTTGTTTAGAATCCAGATACCTCAAAGTTGCATTTCAGCATTCTTCTTGCTGTCTTTCCGTCTATCTCTTCTTAGACAAGACATGTGGCAATTTTGTATCTTATGTTCTTTCATTGGTCGCTTCTATTACATCTTAATAGGACATTAAGATTATTATACCAAACACTTCAATATCTCAGAATATTTTTTGATTACTCAACCTGAATATTTGAAAAATATAATTTTTAAAGTCTCCAAACTGCCTTTCTTTCTTAATGTCCTTAGTTGCAAAATTTTCACTATCTTCATAATGACATACTGGAGAACATGGGGATAGCCTAATCCATGATATTTGCTCATAAGAAATTATGATATTCCTGCCACTTTTCTTCATAGCGGAGGTCCTGGAAAAATGATGTGATGCTAAAATTGGGCAGCCTACTTAAACAGGAAGTCACATTTCACTTCCCATATTCTGAAGGCTCAGCCAGTTCTTTCCTCCTACTTTATTTTCTTAAAATGCAATTGCAACACCAGCCTGTCTACTATAGACATTTGTTCTTGAAAATTGATTACTTCCTGTTTACAAATGGCCACATGTTTAAGGGTGCCCTTAAATTATCTGATTCCCTATAAAAAAGGAGATGCATAAGACCAATTGCTTGCTAATGCATTTATTTATTATCTTTGGAATGGAAAACCTTCTAAAACTGTAATAGTTCAAAAATAAACTTAAAATGAACAAAAGCAAGCTGGCCATTTATTTTCCTCCCCATAAGGAAATGACTAGTGAAGGACATATTCAGACCTAATGTCATGGCCAGAGGTGAACAGGAAACAACTAAAGACAGTGATACATAAAGAATAAGGTGTTGGTTTTAACCTTTAAAGACCTACATAGCTCAGGGCCAGGTTACCTTCGGGACCGCATCCTACCGCATACCTCCCTATGACCGGTTAGGTCCCACAGAGTTGGTCTCCTCCAGGTCCCATCAACCAAGCAATGCCGGTTGGTGGGACCGCGGGGGAGGGCCTTCTCTGTGGGAGCTCCGTCTCTCAGGAACCAGCTCCCTCCAGAGATATGGATTGCCCCCACCCTACTGGCCTTCCGTAAAGCCGTGAAAACATGGCTCTTCCTGCAGGCGGGGGGGAATTAAGATCAATCCCCCATATTTGAATGATGGCTTGTTTTTTTAAATTTTAAATTTTTGTACTTTTTAATTATTGGTATCGTTTTTATAAATTGTTGTTGTATTATGTTGTACGCCGCCCTGAGTCCTACGGGAGTTGGGCGGCATATAAAAATGACCAAATAAATGAATAAATAAATAAATAACAAGGAAACTATCCATTAAACATACCATGACAGTAATAAGCAGGATTTTTACATTGGGAAGTGCACAGTCAATTGCTTTTTAAACAGTGTAGAAATAATCTAGCGTGCAAGCAACCAACAATTTTATGATTCAGAGTTTATCTCAGCAATGGACTCCCTAGGACATACTGAGCATCAATTAGTACTTTACACTCAATGGGCTTTACCTCTGAGTTGCCATTTCTAGAATTTCATTATTTTGGAGTTATCCTTCCTAACCCATTTCACTTACGGATTCTGTTTGTAACCAAATTCACTTTTAAAGGTAATTAACAGCCTATACAAGTCACAGCCACTGTTTAAAAAGTAGATTGATCTGATGCCCCTCCTGAGCATCCCAAAGCCTACCCAACCTCCTGAGCAAAAAGTCCTGCCCATAAGGGGCGTCACACAGGCTTCAAAAGAAAGTTGGAATTCACAATATAACCAGGAACTGGATTATCTCCTTAGAATCTGATACATTAAAAAAAACTGGATGCTTCTAAAGTAGAAACACATTAATGAATGAGGAAGTGGGGGGGAACAGAGTGGGAATGCCCAGTTTTGCAAAGGTTCTTCTTCTTTCTAAAAAGCTGGTCCCAGCCAGGGGGGAAGAGAGGTTCTGCCTGTGGGTGCCCCTGGGCCTGACCCTTTCCCCTCTGTAACATTTCCTCTGCAAAGGATTCTTTTTCTTTCTTTCTTTCTTTCTTTCTTTCTTTCTTTCTTTCTTTCTTTCTTTCTTTCTTTCTTTCTTTCTTTCTTTCTTTCTTTCTTTCTTTCTTTCTTTCTCTCTCTCTCTCTCTCTCTCTCTCTCTCTCTCTCTCTCTCTCTCTCTCTCTCTCTCTCTCTCTTTCTTTCTCTTTCTTTCTTATTTATTTATTTAAATACTAATTGTTTTAAAAAGATTTTAGAAGAAAAATAAGTGAGGGTGAACATGTGAAAGGAAAAAGGAACAATGGATGCAGAAATACAATATCAGTACACAAAGGAGTTTCCAAGGTTGCAGTGTTAGTGCTCAGTATATCACTAAGCATCGAAGAGACAAAGTACATCAAATTCTTTTAACAAAGATAGTAATAGCAAAGTTGCTACAAAGGATTTGAATCTCTAAGCTGAGTGTCAAAATCTTCACTATCTTGTTATTTAAAGATACACACCTAAAGGTGTGCATAAAAGAAAAGCTCCTAAAAACATTAAAAATATTTCATTTTCTAATTTTTCTTTTCTTGTACTCCAACTGATACACAATATTTGTAAACATTTATTTTTACAATTTCAGTTCTTTCAGTTCTTTAATCAATTTATTTTCTTCTTAAAAGCCACACTCTAAACACTTACCGTATTTTTCGGAGTATAAGACGCACCGGAATATAAGACACACCTTAGTTTTTGGGGAGGAAAATAGGGAAAAACAATCTGCCTACCAGGTATTCATCTGGCTAGCGTCCTTAGTCTGGTTAGCTTCAGCATATTATTTTATCCCCTGGTTAGGGCTTAAAAAAACCTTATTCAGAGAGAGTAAATGAAAGAGCCAGCAAGCTGGTAAGAGCTGAGAAGACCATTAGCACCTCATTAGGGCTGGAAAGAAATTTATTTGGAGCAAGTAGAGCAATGAAAAAAAGCCTGCAAAGACTTAGGGCTGGAAAAACATTCTTTGGAGAGAGTAACAATGAAAAAGCCTGCAAGGTAAGAGCTGGGAAGATTGTTAGCACCTCGTTAGGGCTGGGAAAAAAGCTTCGAAAAAGGTACGCACCTTTTTCAGCCACTTTTAGGGAGGAAAAGGGTGCGTCTTATACTCCGAAAAATACGGTAATCTGTCCTGATGCCTAATACCATGTTTCCCCGAAAATAAGACCCAACTGGAAAAAGACCCAACACAGATACTTGTGCCCTTGTCACTTCAAGTCTGGACTATTACACCTTCTTTACATGGGATTGTCCTTGAAGATTCCTTGGAAGCTTTATCTGGCTCTGCATATAGCTACTTGAGTAATTATGGGTACATTTATGTAACATCACTACAGCAGGGACTGCCAATTTGCTTCAGGATGCGATTAAAAGGTGATGTGGTGCAGGTTCAGAGCCAGGATATCTCCAAGATCACCTTTTCCAATATGAATCTGTCCACCCAGTATGATCAGGTGGAGAGTGTGTGCTGAGCACCCTTCTGTTGGGAGCTATCTGCAGGATTCCCATTGTCCAGCCTTCTCGATAATAGCCTTTCTTCTGTAAAGCAACCTGGCTCTGGACATTTGGACCAGCAGCTCCCAAGCTTGCTTCTGTAGAGCAGTGGAAACATGACGGTTAGGAGAGCATTTGAGGACAAATGACTATTATTTTGCCCTTTGTGATGGTACACCAGGTTGATGACTTGTCAGTGGGTGTATTGTTTTAATAGTATTTTTAATCCTGTATCATGCTGGTTGCTGTAAATTGCTCAGAGCTTGTGGGAATTAAATGGCATAAAAAGTGAAATAAACAAATCATTGGACAATAGGTGGAAGTGCAAACATTTTCTGAAAATTGGGGGGAGTGTTTTTAAAAATATTTTAACAAACTAATCTGATCTTTAAGCCAATTCACTATATCTTGTACCCTCCACTTTAAAAAATATAGCACTTTGTACAAATTTCCATTTTAAGTACAGTATAGATTCATGCTAAGGCCCTGTCTGGGAAATTTATGTTTTCAAGTTTTTAAATGAATTAATTTTACTGTAGTATACATAATTCTCTTTGAGTACATGCTAGTGCTTGCAGATTTGACCTGATTTATTTAGTGGATTTAATAAGTGTTATAATCCAAAGTTATTTCTTGGGTTTTAAAAATAAATATTAGATGATAAGCATGGTTAAAATTACATTTCCAAGTGTCCGTTAGAACAACATTTAATTTTGGGGAAAAAACTAATGAAGTTGTGAGATGAGGAATAACTTCTTGAGGGATGTTGAATGAGGGGAACATTTTTTTGCACAGAGCAATATATGATAGAAGCCAGTAGTAACCTACCCCCTGTCCTCTTCAGCATCCTTTGTAGTCCCACCAGTTGCTTTTATTCCCTGAAAACATGAAGAAAATATCCATAGCATAGGGAGAAAAGCTCTTTTCCCTCATTATAAATAAAATGGCAAAATGTTACTTGCTTGTTTTATTAATTTTTCATTAAAAAAAAAGAATAATCTCCCTTATGTATTTTTAAATCTTACTTAATGTTGGCCTCTGCTTATGAACTATGTTTACAGAACAAGCCATCAAGTAAGAAAAAAGATGGGAACGGGAAAGCATTCTGGGCATAATTTTATCTGGCAGTTTGGGATTCATACTGACAGAGGCATGTTATTGAAATGGAAAAAATGAGGGATGTTGATTACATGGAGGGAGAAGAAATTTAGAGTCGATACATCAGAAAAGGCACAAGATTTCTATGAGCACCTTTTGGCAGGGGATGAAGAGCAGGATAGTAAAGACGAGAACGAAAGTAAAAGCCAGGAAGATCAGGTGTCAGAAGGCCAAACTGAGGAGCAGGACTCTGGAGAAAGAAAAGACATAGAAAAATATGAACGAGAAGGAGCAAGAACAAGGGCACAAACAGAAATACGAACAAAAGGAGGTTCAAAAACAAATACTAAGCAATAAAGTGGAGGAAGGAGAAATTAACATACTATCAATAAATATTAATGGTTTGCATTCACTGATTAAGAGAAAATGTGTATTGTTGAATGTACAGAGACAAGAGATGGACATAATCTGCCTACAGGAGGTGCATATAAAAGAAAAAATTGTCAATTTACTAAAATATCCAAAATTAGGGAAATTATATTCGGCACTCGCCCCCCCCCCCCCAAAAAAAGAGGAATTGCGATCTATATAAAAGAGTGGTTAAATTCGACTTTGATATATACTGATAAAGAAGGTAGGATTTTAATAGTAGAAATAGCAACTGGGCAAAAATGAATCTTATTAGTGATTATGCACCGAACAAAAATCAGCATTTCTTTTATTCCAAATTACATAAAAAAATAACAGAAATAAAATGGTATAATTTATGTATAGTAGGTAATTTTAATGCAATTGTAGATAATAAAAACGATTATAAAAGTTTAAACAAGAAGAAAATTAGAAGACATTTACCAAATGCTTTTTTGAATATGGCAAAAGAATTGG
This sequence comes from Diadophis punctatus similis, assembly GCA_023053685.1. Taxonomy (NCBI): domain Eukaryota; kingdom Metazoa; phylum Chordata; class Lepidosauria; order Squamata; family Dipsadidae; genus Diadophis; species Diadophis punctatus. The sequence continues at coordinate 115,777,393 of JALIGW010000003.1, read as the reverse complement.
ATATATATGACGCATGGAGGAATTTAAACCCGTAAAGGAAACAATACACATTTTTTTTCAAACCCCCATAGATCATGGTCAAGAATAGACATGGCCTGGATGAATCCATACCAAAGTAGAAAAAATAGAGATTTTACCAAACGCGTGAGCCAACCATAACCCAGTTAAAATAAATGGAGAGGAAGGAGAAGAAAAAAAGTCAGGTGGTCACTTAATCAAAATATTTTAAAAGAAAAAACATATATACAAAATATAGAAAGAGAATTAGATTTTTTTTAAAGAGAATACAAAGGAACAAACATTGACCCAAAATGTATGGGATACAATGAAAGCCTATTTGAGAGGGCTGACAATTGCATATATAGCAAAGAAAAATAAGGAAAAAAAGAAAAATTGGAAAATGCAGAAAGAACCATTAAACAATAAATATAAAGAGGAAAGGGCATTAATTAAACATGATTAATTTGATAACACGAGGAAATGAGTTGTAATATTAAAGCAATGAAGCAAAATTACTTTGAATTTGCAAACAAACCTGGGAGATGATTGGCCCATAAATTAAGGAAAGAAAAAGCAAAAAGAAATATTCAACAATTGCAAAATGAAAAGTGAGAGTTGCAACATGGACTCGAAGAAAGAAAGACCATTATTCAAAACTTTTTCAAAGCCTTAGACAGAGGTGAGGAAATTAAGGAAGAGGACATTAAAAATTACTTGGACAACAAAAATCTGCCAATCATTCCGGAGGAGGTAAAGACAATGTTAAATGACAAAATAACATTAAGAGAATTAAAGCAAGCCATCAAAAAAAACAACAACAATAAAACACCAGGGTCGGATGGGCTACCAGCGGAGATATATTAAAAACTGCAGGAAGTACTGGAAGAAAAAATGTTAGAACTATACAATGAGGTTTTAGAACATGACAAACTGCCGGAGTCATGGGTAGAAGCCTATATACTGTAACTCTAATACCAAAGGAGGATTCGGACAACTGCTCAATTAAAAATTATAGACCAATCTCACTTTTGAATTCGGACTACAAAATATTTATGACGATTATGACAGAAAGATTTAAAAAATATTAAATAAAATTATTCATTCGGATCAAAATGGATTTCTTCCAAAACGCCAAATTCGAAACAATACAAGGATGATTATGAACGTATTAGAGTATTACAAAGTACATTCAGAGAAACAATTGGATTTAATATTTGTGGATGCGCAAAAGGCATTCAATAATTTGGACTGGAAATTTTTTATGACACAACTAAAAATTATGAAATTCGGTGATAAATTTATCAAAATGATTGAAGCAATATACTCAATACAATCAGCCAAAATAATGGTAAATGGCGACATGACTGAGACAGTAAGCATAATGAAAGGTGTTAGACAAGGATGCCCGCTATCCCCCCTTTTATTCATATTATCATTAGAGGTGTTGCTGAATCAGATAAGAGGAAATCAGGAAATAAAAGGGCTTAGAATCAAAAAAGAAGAGTATAAGACGCAAGCATTCGCTGATGCTATGGTGTTCATTATTGAAGAATCTTTTAATTCATGAATTAAACTACTGCAGGAGATAGAGAATTTTGGAGAGGTTGCTGGACTAAAGATAAATAAGGAAAAAACAAAGATAATAACAAAAAATCTTACACAACACCAGGATAGGAAATTGGAGGAGCTACTGGGAATTCAAGTTACAAAAAAAGTTAAATATTTAGGGATCTGGATGACTGCAAAATGCTCCTCAATAAAAGAAGATAACTATTCCAAATTGATACAAAAAATACAAAAATATCTGGAAAATTGGACCAAATTACAAATTTCTTTAATTGGGAGAATAGCTACCATAAAGATGAATGAATGTATTACCAAAAATTCTTTATCTATTTCAAATAGCACCAATAAAACTAGGGAAAATTTTTATACGGATCTAAATAAAACAATTTTGAAATTTATCTGGAATGGGAAGAAGGCTAGGATAAAAATAAAACTGCTACAAGACAAGTAGAGGAGGATTTGGACTCCCAGACTGGGAATTATACCATCAAGCAACAGTGGTAACATAGCTAAGGGAATGGATATTACTTAACAATAAAAGAATATTAACTATAGAAGGTCATGATTTACAGGTAGACTGGCACGCTTTCATCTGAGAAGGAAAACACAAATCACATAAGTACTTTCAGAGACACCATGTAAGGGGAACATTATTAGAGGATTGGCTGGAAATTAAGAAAAAATACTATATTAACATTCTGAAATGGTTATCTCTCATGGAAGCAACAGTATACACAATGTTTTAGATTTGGACAAGAAAGTGACGTATAAAGAACTGCTGGATGAACAGGATATTCTTAAACCAAATCAGGATTTCGATTTGGCTGGTATAAAAATAGACTGGTGGCCCTACCTGCAAATTCAATCTAGATACAAAAAAGATGTGACGCAATATGGATTTCAAAGAAAACAGCAAGAATTGGATAAAATTTACTTAATTTTACTATTATACTCCATATAATGACAGCAGCCAGAATTACTTATGCCCAAAATTGGAAATCAGAAACAGCCCCTACAAGCATAATGATAATTTTAAAAGTGTTAGAATGTGCTGAAATGAATAAATTAACAATGGAAATACACGACAGAGAGGACACGGAATATTATAAAATATGGAACAAATGGTACAATTGGCTGGAACATAAAAGTAAAATTAACAGATAAAGGTATGATAAACATAAATCAAAAGATATGTACAGATATTTCTATTTCTATTTATATATATAAACAAACGGAAATAGGATGATAGGTTGATACAACTAGAATTATAGATATAAGACGATAGATGTTAAGATGTAAATGTATATAAGATATAGGTAATATACGAATAGTATAAGTTAAAGAGAGTAAGAGTTACAAAAGCAAACTATGTACACCGATACGGAATGCTGTAAAATGAGCTTATATGGTATGTGGTGTTATGTTATGTTATGTCATGTTGTTGTTGTATTTGTGGTTGTTTTTAATGTTGTTTTTAAAACTGTTTAATAAAAACTATTTTTTAAAAAAGAAAAAAAATATTGCATTTTCTAGAAGTTAAAGGTATATAATCAGACAAACCCGTTGGTAAGGGTCAGAGAACTTTTTGTTAGTTGCGAAGTCATGTCCGACCCATCGCGACCCCATGGACAACATTCCTCCAGGCCTTCCTGTTCTCTACCATCCTCTGGAGTCCATTTAAGCTCACACCTACTGCTTCAGTGACTCCATCCAGCCACCTCATTCTCTGTCGTCCCTTTCTTCTTTTGCCCTCAGTCTTTTCCAGCATTAGGCTCTTCTCCAGTGAGTCCTTCCCAGCGGTGAAATCTACTTACCTTCCCTACCAGTTTGGAAGCGCGCGAGTCTGGTACTCCCATCTCTTTAAGAACTTGCCACAATTTGTTGTGATCCACACAATCAAAGGCTTTAGCATAGTCAATGAAGCAGAAGTAGATGTTTTTCTGGAACTCCCTAGCTTTTTCTATGATCCAGCATATGTTGGCAATTTGATCTCTAGTTCCTCTGCCTCTTCGAAATCCTGCCTGTACTTCTGGTAGTTCTCGATCCACATACTGCTAGAGCCTAGTTTGTATGATTTTAAGCATAACTTTACTAGCATGTAAAATGAGTGCAATGGTGCGATAGTTTGAACATTCTTTGGCATTGCCTTTCTTTGGAAAATTAACAGAACCTGGCATTATGTGATCTCAAGCATTTCTGAAATAGTAAATGTACTTTAATTAGATTAACTGTTGATATTCTGTTCTAATGAAACTTGCAGCTTGTAGTCTAATAAAAGGTTGCTAGGCTTGTCAGAACTTTGAAAGAAGGTAAGTGACAGCCATAGGAGCCTCTGTGGGCCAAGCATGGTTTTATTTCACCAGAACCCATGGCCTGTATCTTGAGCTTTTTGATAGAACAGTTTGTGGCATGTTGGAAAGCATCACAAAAACCAGAGGGGGAAAAAAAACTCAAGGAAGTAGCTGTTAAGGAGGGCTTATACAGGCTAATAGCTGATTTGGCTGATTGTTCTATCAAGGGGAAAACACTATTTATTTTGAACAAATATTATACTCCTCACTGACTTAGAATTTTTGAATGCTTGGAACACAGCCAAGAGGAAAAGCAAGTTGTTAACTGAGAAATGTCTAGGAAGTCAGGCTGAAAGCTTTAATCAGCTTAATTTGTAATACAAAGAATGCAGAAATAAGTACTATTGTGTTCAATAACGCCTATTCTTGGTACATGTGCTTAGGATGGTAGCTTTAGTTGATCAGTAAGTGCAACTTGGCCACAATCCAATGCAAAGTTCTGCATACTTAAACTCATTTGTTTCAATATATTCACAGAGCACATAGAACTGAGCCAACAATATTAGCTAGATACAGGATCTATCTAGATGGTGGCATTAAGTATACACTAGCATCATAAACTCTATAATCATGGCAACCTGCACAGTGCAGAATTTAGGCACCGCAGTATTGTGGGCTTTGTTCCAAAAACTCTAAACATCTGGCTTTTCGGACGCACCAGAGGTCAGGGTGATTTAATAATTTAACCCTATAATTCCAATTAAATAAACTAACAACTGACAAGAGAGGGGTTTCTCTTAAATTTTAACCTTCCTAAACTAATTTGCAAAATCATGGAATAGCCTTACAGTTACCAGAACAACATTTTGACATTACCTACATTATTTAACCCTTTATGTGAGAGGATTCACTAGAAAGTCATATAATACACTCACATTTCCCCTTAAACATGTATATTTTTCTATGTAAGTGAAAGTTAATATAGACCTGATTTAATATGAAATCACTGTTAAGTGAATACATGTATCTAATTTTGAGATATGATTACAAGAAGACCTGTGTAAAAATGTTCTTAAAATGATCTAACAGACATCTTTGGAACTTTCAATGTATCCAACTCCAAAGCTTCCTGACAAACTAGAATTCCAGTGTGTAATTCATTACAAAGAATGCAGAATACAAGGTCTTGTTATGCACCCCTTAATGATTTTAAGTAAAAGATATAGTTAATAATTAAGAAATATTAAGAGATATATAACAATATATAATAATGACCTCTACACTGATATCAATGTAACAGTACATAAGAATTGCAACTGAAATATTTAGCTTAAACATAACTACAAAAACCAAATTCATATGGCGCTCAGTCCAAGGTTTGTGGGTTCAAGATTATACAATTGGAGTCTAGATGAAAATGATTTAAAAGTAAAGGTGAGAACAGATTGATAAACAGTGTAAAAGCATATACTGGGCAGGCTATACTTGCTCTCTATGAAAAAATGTGAACTTGAGTATGTGAAAAATATCAGACAAACCACAGCATATATGTATAAAATAGCCACAATTGGATAATGTCCTTATGCAGATGCTCCATAACATTGAGTGAAAGAAATACAGCAGTTCCATACTGAACCTCTAGTACACAATTGCAACACTCCAATCTATACTGCACTTTGAATTACATTTTCTTTCTTTCCCAGATGATGTCAGCTGAGAGCTGATTGTGATTACCCCTTAATTGTTCTCCCAAACACTCAGTGTCAAGCCATGGTAAGAAAAAAAATCTATTAATGTTTTTCACAGAAGAAAAGAGAGTCAGTTGGTATAATGGTTAGGCACTAGGCTAGAAATTGGCCTAGAGGTAGAGCTCTTGCCTCACAATCAGGAGGTTGTGAGTTCGATCCTAGGTAGAGGCAGATGTAAGGGTCTCCTGCTTGGGCAGGGGGTTGGACTAGATGACCTGCAAGGTCCCTTCCGACTCTGTTAATCTGTTGATCTGTTAAATTGGGACAGTGTGAGTTCCAGTTCTGTACAAAGCCAGCTGGTTTATCTTGGGCCAATCACTCTTGCTCAGTCCTAGAAAGAACACAATGGCAAACTGCTTCTGAAATCTTGTCAAGAAAACTACAGGAACTTGTCCAGGCAGTCACCAGGAATCAATACTAATTTGAAAGCACAAAAAAAAAAGAAGGAAGGAAGGAATCTCAGATAGCACCAGATTTCAATCCTCTGTGGCCATCTGGTGGTTCTCCAGAATTAAACCTGGAGAAAATGACAGAATATTTTGCTTGTTAAAAAAAGAGACACATCTTCTGAAGTAGAGGGGAAAAAGGGGGACAGAGCTGGATAAGCTCAAGTATCAAACAAAGCTACTGTTTATTAAATAAGCCACAGAGAGTTATCTTTAGCATAATGCTAAACCAAAGCAAAACAAACTGCATTAAGAGTTAGTGTGTTATGGGAAAGTAAGCAAGGGTGACTCCATGAACTGCATTCCATCACTGTTCGTTTAATCATAATTATTACATAAGCTTAACTGATTCACATGGCATTATGTCACAAACCACCGTTTACAAACCACAGTCTCTTTATTCATATAGCACACAAGCAAAATCAAAGAAACCACAATATTATTTACAATGAAATGTGTAAATTGCCAAGGGGAGATAGAATATCTTGATCTTTAGCAGGTAGCAGGATTTCAATGAATTTATGCTTTTAAAAATGTCTCCCGCAAATTGAATGAACTAATTCCTTCCTTCCTTCCTTCCTTCCTTCCTTCCTTCCTTCCTTCCTTCCTTCCTTCCTTCCTTCCTTCCTTCCTTCCTTCCTTCCTTCCTTCCTTCCTTCCTTCCTTCCTGGAATACTGCATTGTTCTCAGCAAACAAAGGGTGGAGCTGTTGCTTTGAGAATTGATCATGATTCTGTGTCTGGAGAGGGAAAGTGAAGCTAGAACTGAACATTGTAGAGTGTATCTTTTGTTTTAAAGTGTATAGAGCACAGAAAGCCCACGAATGCTGTATCGTCCTCATATTTTCTGTCAAGGAACAATCCAGTGAGAGGTTTCCCTGCAAATCCCATTAAATAATGAGAGAAGGGCAAGAATACACGGGTGCAGTTGTCACACGCTGCTATTAATTCAAAGGGTGATTGTGCCAGAGGACTTCCCACTCCGTTGTGTGCAAGAGGATTAATTATGTGCTCTCTAGGAGATACTGTAGTAAAACACTGAAAATGTTCCCAGGCTGACTTGCTGGAAAAAAATCATTTTGTCATTTTGACAAAATGTTTCAGAAGCACTCCAAAGTGTTTTGTAAAGAACTGTCACATAGGAAAGAAAAACATTGATAACTATTGATAGTCAACACTTATAACATGGACTGATGTACTCATTTAGTGGGAAAGAAGCCCCTCTCAATTAATTGCAAATGTATTTAGGGCTAGAGCTTTGTAGTTAAGTGTACCTATGTTTACTGAGAAATAACTCCCATTGAGCTGAGTGGAAGGCACTTCCAAATACGTGTGGATAGAACTGCAACCTGAGTGTACACAGATTATCTTCCCAATACTTTCCGATTTTATGCAAATTATAATGAATAAAATTACTTTTTGAAATACTTTTTGACCTTTGGGATGATCTTTAACATTACAAGTAACAGAAACCATGAGCCAGATCTGAAATATTCACAAAACTCCTCTGGAAAAGTAGAAATCACATATAAACCAATCTTGCATTGTATTATATCAAAGGCATAAGCTATTGCTCACTGATTGAAATCAAAGGACTTTCCTAATACACCCAAGTCAAACATGATAAACTCCATAGAAATGCTTAACAATGAGCAAAAATCTTGCCATATCATGGCAGCATAATTGTGCAGGGTGGTGAGCTTTTGTACCAATACAAGGCCAGAATTTAGTCGATGTTAACATGAAAACATATCCGAAGGGTACAGCACAGGGAACTCTAATCTTACTGGCTTCCTTGGAGGGAGGAATAGTGTATTGGGTGAACGGGTAGAGATGAACAGGCTAAGCTAGAAGGTAGGTTTAAACGTGTCATCAGCCTGGAATCATTGTGCAGCCACAAGAGACTCAAGTCCAGTCCCTGTGCATTCCACTGACCCTTATCTTATGCCTATTTAGCTTTGACCATTAATTGACCATATTCTTGTATATGGATAGTAATAATAAACTCTTCAGTGCTTTGAATTCAGTGAATGTTCCTGGTTCTTTATGGCTGGCAGAACCTAGCTCACTGGTCAATGTAAATTTATTATATTGTGCAAATCCGGAAAATTGATTAATTTAGTTGGAGAATGTGAACATAGCCAGAATCTCTATGCTATCCTTCTCTAGTCTTGTGCTTTTAGATGTACTGTATTGTACTATCAGTGCCATAAGAACTGCCACTCAGCAGATCTTCATCTTGTGCACAAGTACGAACTAAAAACTTCTCAAATGATGGACAAGGTGCTTTGTGTAAGTTCTGGAATGAAAGTTACATTCTCACTAGATGGCCAAATGTTTGCATATTTTTACTAAGAAAATTCATGAATCTGTCTGTGAAATCACCAGAAATTGAATTTGACTCAAAGGAGACTTTACCACAGGATGTTTCAGGATGATGCTAAGAACAGCTGTAGCAACACTGATTGTATTTTCATTCTTTTCATTCCCTGGCCATTCTGAATCTGAAATATAAGAACTGAAGTGGGAGTTTTGTAATGGCCTACAGAGGTATATGACTAGCCAAACTATTTTGTACTTCAGCAATTGTATGGGCTGTCTGTCCATTTGAGGGTCTGCTTCAAGGTGCTTGCACTTACCTTTAAATCCTTCACAGCTTGCTATTGGAACACATGAAAAGTTGCCTGTTCCAGGAATGGTGAACTGTGGCATTCCAGATGTTGCAGAATAATAGCTCCCATCAGCCCTATGATGGTGATTGATGAAGGATGCCCAGAGTTGTAATTCAGTAATACCTGGAGGGTCACAAGTTCCCCTTCCTTAACCTCTCACCTTGTGGGTCTACTCTTCAGTCAGATCATCCCTGAGGGGGAAGCCTCAATGCTGACATGCATAGGCATGTGTTCTGGGGAAGTATAGTAGCATATACTGTTGCTGCTTTGGTTTTGTTTTGTTTTTTTATAATTGCGGGACTGCAGCAGTTACATAAGGTATTTTTGGCAATTGTGCTTTTTTTTAATGCAAAAGATAACCCTCCTCAAAATTCAAACAAACTTGTAGTTGTCTTGAGCTAGGCTTGTGGCTTTCCAGTGGCCCTGTGATGATATTCAGACAACCTGAAAATAGATCATTTTGAAGAAATTTAGGACTAAATCTCACTTTGCTCTTTATTGCCTACATAGGTTGATCATATATATTTTGAGACTTATTCTTCTTTAATGTTGGTCTTCTTGCTTCTGCCCCCATTCCCTCCAGGTCTTTCAAGAAAGACCTGAAAGTATCAAGTGCCAATACTAGTTTCTGCTCTAAATAAAATGTGATTGGGCCTCTCGATTCTCTTTTTTCTAAGTTCTTTTACTAGTTGACAAAAACAGAGGGTATCCTTTTCCTCTCCATCTCCATTCTATTGAGTTAGGCTTTGGATAGGCAGGGTTCACTTTGATCATCAGAAAGTCCTGTTTGGGCTTCTCTCAGTTAGACTCTATCTAACTTGTGTGAATTCTACAAGTTCTACTATCTACAGAGATTGTGGTGCTCCATGGGAATGTATAACTAGTACTACACCTAGTACTTTTGAATAACTATTGTTTGATTTCAGCTGATATCCAATCTCTTTACATTATAGACGGCAGGGAAAAAATGCAGAATTAGAGAATGCAGTATTCAAGATCAGTACAAATTATCTTAAGATCAATGTGCACAGTTATGTTATAAGGCAATATCCAAAGAAGCAGTCCCAGTCAACCTTGCTGATTACTTGTTTAAATTTATTAAGACTAGTTTTCTTAACACCTATTTCATTAGATTCCTTTAAGGCATACAGAAATAAATATTCATAGGGCTAGGTAGTGCACGGGGCAAGTTTTGTACAAATAATTGTCAGGGTTTATTTCAATATATTTTAAGCTATTGAATTGCACGTCACAATTTTTTAAAAATAAAAAATCAACCAGCTAAACCTTTTGAAAGTTTTTCTTTTTCATTATTTGATATTCCTAGCATGTTAGGACTATCAGTGGTTGCCTATTACGTGGCATTCAGAAGGGAACAAGGGCAATCAAATGGCAAAATGTATGTGATGATGTCATCACCCACACATCCTGACTTGAGGACTTGACTCAGATGTCAGGACACAAGCACATAATTGCTACAAACGGTGTCACTCCACTCATGTCATTTTGGCATCTTCAGTTGCTGCAGATCTGTCAGTCCTACCAAGTAGTGCAAATCTAACCTACTTTTATTACAACAACTGTAGAAACTGAATCTTGCAAATTCTCTTCACGAGACTTGGAGGAGGTGGGGGGGGGACGTCATCTAAGGTATTTTCACAAATTGTTCTCTAGACCTGGTTTCCAGGTTCATATGTGTGACTGTTGCCTTGGTAGCAGGTGTTCCTTCTGTTTCTCTTTAATCACTACAAAACACTGCTGATCTGTCATCAAATAAAAACTTAGCTCCTGTATATGGGCTGAAAAAGTAGATGACCAGTAGGTGGCAGCAAAGAGGAGGAGTTTTCTGTATCTCATTCAGGGGTGGGTTCCTGCCGGTATGCTATTACCTGTTGGTCACCGCAGAACTGAAGAAGCCGGTGGCATTCGCGGCGCGGGGCTTCCCCCGCCCGCTTTCCCCCGCCCATCTAGATGCCGCCATTTGCGTTCTTTTGCCCTCTGCACATGCGCAAAGCGTTCTGCTTGCGCAGAGGGCAAAAGAATGCAAATGGTGGCGTCCAGGCGGGCGGAAATCGGGCGGGGGAAGCCCCGCGCCGCGAATGCCACCGGCTCCTTCGGTTCTGCGGTGACCAACAGGTAAGAGCGTACCGGCAAGAACCCACCTCTGATCTCATTGCTGCTATTTTGTGGTCATTTGAATTTTTGCAGACTTGATAAAACAGCCTTATCTATATGCTTTATTTCCTTTTTTAAAAAAGGATGTTTGGGATATCTTGGAAAGTTCCTAGGAGACTTATGAAATGTATACCATGAGTTATGGAAGCGTGCCTAATTAGTTCTGACAGAATAACTTTTCCGTAGCATGCCTAGGGTATCCCCTCAAGAAATAATTGATTTCAAGACCAGCATCCCTGAGTGAGTGTCTGCAGAAGGTATTTGTCTCTCCACCCCTGCAATCTTTAAAATGAAATCTGTGTCTGTGTACATCTGCACATGTACACAAAAACAATAATAAAAAAACAAACAAACCATACTGACTCTGGCTATGAGAGACAGAAATTTAGATTTCTGTTAAGCAGCAAAGTTTGCTTATGCAAAACCAATGCCTCTCAGCTAACCTGTTAAGATAAGTTGGGTGGGGGATTTTTTTTAAATTGTTCAAAGGACTATAGAGAATCAATGTCAGAGATAAAAACATATTATTGCTCATTTGTAGATAGTGGCTAAAAGATTAAGATGTAAGACAGGCTGCCTGATTATGGCACACATAGAGTCAGGGAGCGTATGTGGGAATCAGGGAATTTAGCACTGGGAAATCAAAATGGTAGGTATCTGCAATCCAGTGCTTTGTTTGGAAGGTTGCCAGCCTGCCAAGAAAAAAGACAAGAATAAGGAGATAAAATAGAAAACATTTCACAGAGTTAGGAGGGTGAAGAGACTGACTTCAGCAATTTTTTTTTGTAAATGGCATTTTGTGACTGGCCATATTTTCCATAGCAGCTGTTCTGTGAAAATATTTGGGATGTTTTCTCAGAATATCACATCTGCTCATTGGCTCCAAAGGATGGAGAGCTCTCTCTGACCAGTTTACCCCTAAAGCAACAACTCTGTGAAATGTGTTGTGGGGAGAGGCAGAAAGGCATTAGCCCAAAATAACCAATGAATTTTGGTGGCTGAATGTGGACTTGAATATGGGACTCCCCAGTCCTAGTCCTAGCCCAAGTCCAACTTCTTAAAACACTGACAATGTACCACAGTGGCATTCAGACATGCTGCAGACAAGTCATAGGCAGTAATATCTTCAGTTCAGTATGACATCCTAGTTCATGAGCATAATTCTTCACCTCTAAATCTTAGGCTTTGGTTAAGCCTCTAACAAAGGATTTGATGCAAGGTCAAGTAATGTTTTTTGCTGACAGCCAGTACTGCACTACTTTACATGATGTCATGAGTACTAAAAAATCCCAACAACTATCCATCCATTTAAAATTTAATTGTCTTTATTAAAATTGCGTGATTTGACTGTATTACAAATTTTAAACAATCTTTAAAAATATTTTATGTTGTATTAAAACTAAGTAAATGGGCATGAATTACACAGCATTACTGATCCTTAGTTTACTGAATAGGCAGTAGAAGTTTCTACGGTTTAGAAATATGAAATTAAACAAACAAACAAACAAACAAACAAACAAACAAATAAATAAATAATATTTTCATTTGGCTTAGCATGGTGTGTGAATTCAGTCATTATGGCTTGTAAATCTTGGTTTACATATTATACGTATTATATGAACCTGGTCAATTGTGGTTTATCATAGTCAACTGAAGTGTGGCTTAGCACAGTCAGCTGGATTTAGTACTGTAAAACCTATGACTAGTTTCTTGTGGACGTAGGAAATTGCCTCTTGCAGGATTATTGAAATATTAGACTTTTTCATAAAAGAGTAATTTTAAGGAAGTCACTCAAAGTCCAATGTTCCAATAATCCTAGAAAATACAAATAATTATTTCATATCAAAGGACAACCATGAAATGTTGCACTTGCAAACTGATTTCCGAGGAAGAGTAACAGAATCCAAGAATCTCTGCCTACATATTTGTTTGTTCTATCCATGGTGATAAAATGTGGAGAGGCAGTTCTCCCAATTTGCCTAGGCAGAGTCATCTGAATAGGGATCTATGCTAACCATCAATCTCCCCCTACATGAAATGTCTCTGTTTAATGGCTGATAGAATATCTCAAAAGGGTTTTCTTTTCCGTTTGTCTTTGTTTAAAATGAAATATAATGGACTTGGACTTATCAGCGTCTCTAAATGCATTTTCTCTGTGTTATCCTTACTAAGGGATTTGGTATATCCTGGTGAATATGTGCAAAATTGATTCTGAGCTTGGCATAATTTGATCCATCAATTTAACATTAAATTAATATGCAGAGAGGTCCTCTTTTCAGGTTTAAGCAAACCAGAAGGGAAATGCTTATTAATTTAAAATGGACTTGAGAAATGGAACGAGGCTGCTCCTATTAGTATCTGCCATGGAGCTCAACCAATACATTGAGAAAGGTGGGTGTAAAACAGATCCGTAGTTAAGGAGAAAAGAGGGATCTTGACTGTCTCCAAGTATCATGGAAGAATGTAAAACCTTCCCAGGAATTCAGAAAATAACTGGGAGATCCTTCCAAAAACTATAATGCTGCATTGTTTGGACTTGAACTAAAACTAGAAAACTCAGCTGGGTTGCTATTCTTGTGCTATTCACTTGCTTAGTTCTCTCTAATTGGAATCCTCTTTTTCATAGCCAGGCTATTTTGAACTTTTTTTTTTAATGACACTGAAAAAAGTACAGAGGATATTAAAGCAGAGAGGAATTTTCTTGAAACTTTGGTTCACTAAACTTTTGTGCCAAATCATATAATCCCTTGGCTGTTTTCTATATCTGGATAATGATGTTCTATTTCGCACACTGTGAAATTTCATTAGCAGTAGTAAAACAAGAAGACAGGTTCTTTCCTCAGGAAAAATATAGCCTAAATTTTAAGATAGGTGAGAGTAAGAAATATAAAAGAAGCAGGATTAATAGTTGGATGGGATAGGCATGATAAACAAACTAACAAGAATCAGTCTCTGTGTAATATATGCTTTGTCCCAACTGAAAATTGCCTAAGATTTTTATAGAAAAATATTCTACTGCTGAAGCTATATGTGGAATAAATATTGGCAACTAATATTGTTAGTGTTCATAAACTGAGAATGACCTTTTTGCTCTGTGTAAGTATTTTTGATCCACATTATTATACAGGGAAACTAAATTTCTTGATATTGTTTTACTATAATTGATTCTCCTTTCCTCAGTGGTTGTTTCTTATTCCTCAAGATCTTTCTCTGCCAGTGAGATTAGTGGGTTCAAGACAGAGGAGGGGAAGACACGTTTTGGGTGATAATCATACAATTCTAAACTGATAGGGAGTTTTTTCATTCAGAAGAAACTGATCATAAAAAGAAATAACAAAGGCTTTTTTTTTAAGAAAATGAGGCAAACACATGGATTCTATGCTAATTAACGTAATGAATCTATTTGCATTATAGTTTTTCTTCAGAACATGATATTTCTGAAGGCCCTTTCCTACTGCTGTTTAAAATGGCATCCATCTTGTTCTTTGGTAATAAATAAAGCTGCTGCCCTACATTGGATATTTGTACTGTGACCACCATTTTGTGTTCATAGCACTTTGCTAACCAAAATTAACAAAGATCTAATAAGAAAAGGGGAGGGGGGTTGCTCCCAGTTCTGAACAACTCATTTCCTGCAGGACTCAGCATAAAACCACATCATATCCAGCTTGTCCTGATAGAAGCTACCTCTTGATCACATGGCATCCATGTTGATCCCCATAATCCACATGGAGTACATTTAGAAGTTGGAAGTCAATAAGATGCTTGGGGTGCCCCTACGTGCAGCCTGTTGTATTGTTTAATTTTCTAACTCCAAAACCAAATTTTGGAAACTCCAACAATATAATCCTTAGCTACACATATTTGCTACAATCCCCTATTTTTATATTTTATAAAATAAAAATAAATGCTTCATACCTGATGAGAAAACCTTGCCAGAATTCTGAATATTCTCATGAAAACACAGAATAATTCAGCTGTTCTAAATTTTGTAAATGCTTTAAAAATTTTCTTTAAATGGTAGTCAGAGACACACAGAGACACCGTGTGATGGTGCCTACTATGTCAGATGGTTAGTCACCCCTATGGGAAGCTTTATCACAACACTTTATCACAACCATAAGAAATGAACTATGGAATTCCAATGTTGGAAGAGAAGAAGCAAGGAATAAATTATAGGAGAAATGTGCTTCAGAGACTGTGTTCTTTCATTCTTCCTATTTTATTTTCCCTTTTCGGATAAAATTTATTTATTTATTTATTTATTTGGCAGTTTTTCTATGCCGCCCTACTCCCTCAGGACTCATGTGAACCCTCAGAACCCTCATGTGTTCTTATTAGGACATTTATCTGCATTTAGTCTTTGAATGTTCATACTCTGAACTCTAAAGAGGGTTTTTGACACTAAATGGGTCTTTTGCTACCTCTGCAGGTATTGTTGTGTGTGCAGGCAATTACATGAAACATAACTTCTCCCCACTTTATTCTCTTCCCTTTCCTAATAATCTGTATTTTAATTAAAAACAGCACTTTACAGTGCAGTTCATTTATAACAACATAATCCATGGTAATCACAACGCAATAAATTTATGTTTTAAGTAAAATTTTAATGCTCTGAGCAGCTGGATCTCTGAAGTGTGGAAATAGCTAACATTTTTCATTTGGTATGATGCATCCTATAGCCGGCACTACGGTTTAATTACAGAGACACCACAGCCAAGGGATGGAGAATTGAGTTATTGTAATAGTAAAATGAGAAATGATTTCTTTGCAACTAGCTGTAAATCTGGAAAATATCTAAATAATATAGACAGATAAATTTGTAATGAGTGAGACAAAAACACATTGGTTCATCAACCACATGCCTTTAAAAAGGGGAAATGCTGAATCAGGTACATAGGAGCTGGGATGAATTTCACCAAAAACAGAAAAAGGTATCACTGTCTCTCAGGGTAATGCAGCTGAGAATTCTGTTTGCTTGTGCTTATTCAGCTTAACAAAAATCACAACCTTATTTCAGCTGATTTCCTCGTATCTGAGGGGAAAAACAACAGTTCTCTGTTTGAGTCAAACAAAAGAGCTCCCTTGGCTACTGTTGTTTCCTTCTTCTCAAGAGCTTCTTCTCAACCAGGGAGCTTCCTATGCACTATGTTGGTCTACAACTTCTATCATGACCAGCCAATATGGACACAGAGTACTAACTGGCAATTTGGGGTATGGAGATTATCATTTTGGAAATGATTGTAATTAGGGTTCTATTAGAAAGATATAATCTGACCTAAGATACAAACCCAGGCTTTTTCATTCTATCTGTCTTAAGGCATGAAAATGACTGCTCTTGACCAGAATGCAAATTAAAAGCATATTTATTTATTTATTTATTAGTTGCATTTGTATGCCGCCCACTCCACAGAGACTCTGGGCGGCTCACTACAATAAAAATTCACATGCAACAACAAATATTAAAAAAAACATTAAAAACAGTAGATATTAAAACATTTAAAAACATTAAAAACCACAATTTCAAAACCCATACTTTAAACCATTCATGGGGCCAAGAATAATCGATGTTGTATTAAAATAATTGGCCCGAGGCTTGTCGACAAAGCCATGTTTTTACTGCTTTTCTAAAGGCTGGCAGGGTGGGAATAATGCGGATCTCGGCAGGGGGGGTAGTGTATTCCAGAGAGCCAGTGCTGCCACAGAGAAGGCTCTCGTTCGTGGGCCAGCCGACATTGTTTGGCTGACAGGGACCACCAGCAGACCAACTCTGTGGGCTCTAATCGGTCTTAGGGAGGTATGTTGGAGAAGGCGGTCTTGGAGGTAAACTGTATCAAGATGATGCAACATTTTAACTATTATACACATAACACTGTCATATCAAATTTCTCTTAATGAAAGAAAAACTTCAAATTCTAATTCTGTAATTAATGAGGGATGGGGGGGAAGAGATATAATACAACTGGAGCTTGTTTGGTAGTGGACTGCCAAAATTTTCAAAGTCCACGAACCCCAATTTTGCACTGTAGCCTAACCATTGAGCGGTATAGAATTATTCTTATACTTTAGTTCTGTAGCAGAGTCTTCTCATACAACTCTAGAGTACAATACAACTATGACAATTGCCCTTGCCAGTCTTCAGTCCCAAGATTGGGGTCAAAACTGTGGTTCATTCTGTCATGTGTGTTGGGGGAAGGGATAAGATAAATGTCATAGAAAATGTGGGAAGCAGAATTGTAGAGGCTATTTTTTTTAAAGAAGACAGACATGGGCACATTTGAGGCAGCTGTTCTGTTGATTTGTCAAGCATAGATGCAGGTAAAGAGGATCCACCCGTGCCTTCACCTGCAGCAAGAAACAGATTCAAAGTAGTAGAAAGAATACGAAGACTGCAAAGATGCGTCTTTTCAGGAAGAAGAGCAAGTCAGATGTTTTTGAGTGACTTAACAGCTTTGCCTGGGGACAGAAGCTCTTTCTGAGAAATCCAGGAGAAATCTAAAGGACAGGATCTAAATAAAGTTTCAGTTCTGTTCTACCAGGAAAACTTGTCTGAATCCAAAAGGTTTCATCAGGAAACCCAATGTTGATGTAAGGGGTTAAACGAATCTATATGTCTAATCTGAAAAACATTCTAAAGCATTCCTAGCTAGAAGAAAAATTGGCTTGTAAACAGAATGAAAAAGTAGAGATATTGACTCAAACTGAATGTAAGTTTAGTTTTAAGTACAGTTAATGAATTAAATTTTGCAATTTTGCTTTAGCATAATTTTAAAAATTTGAAAATGAGTTTAAATTGAGGTAAGCATTTAGGACTCAGTTCCTTACATTCATGGAATGGCACAAGTGCCCAAACTCTCTCTTTAAATACCCATTCCTTCAGCCAGTTTACAAGCCACTTCCAAATGAAAGAAATGCAGGGACCAGCACCCTTTCGTTTTCAATGTTCTTAGAAGGAGATCAGTAGCCATTTCAGAGATGTTCTTTGGTTTGTATATCTGCAAATATATACAAGCTGAACATAAAGCCTCCCAACGTGAACTGCTTTAGGATTGTTTTTAATGATGGTAAACCAATCGATAAAGGTTACTTTACTTATCACTGAGGATTTCCTACACAAAGCAGTGTTGGCTTGTCTTTTATTCTGGCATCAACACAGACTTTCCACTGCATGTTGCCTTCACTTGTTTCCTGCTCCTCAGAATGGTTTGTGTGTCTGCACATGTGTATGTGTGCGAGGGGTGAGTAGTAGGCCTTTTGCCTTCCTATTTCCTACTGAAAATATCCTACTCCCTTTTGAGAGCTAGGAGCTTAATTTACATAATTCTTAAAGAACAGAGGCCAACTATTCTCTTGAACCCCTTCATCCCCTAGCCTGCTCTTGTACGGTAATCCTCGACTTATAAACACAATTGGAACCAGAACTTCCATCACTAAGCAAGGGAGTTATTAAGTTGAGTTGCCCCAGATTTTATGACCTTTTCTGATGTGGATAGTAGGTGAATCACTGTGATTGTGAAGTGACTCAGGCAGTCATTTAACAAATTTGGCTTTCTCCATTGACTTTGCTTGTTGGAAGCTAGCTGTGAAGGTTACAAATGGCAATCACGTGACCCCACAACTCTTGTAAAGACATGCCAGATAGCCAAGCCCCTAATTTTGATCATGTGACCATAGGGATGCTGCAAGGTTGTAAGTGCAGGATCCAGTTATTGGTGTAAACAAAAATTCAGCATTTTTGTAACTTTGAACAGTTGCTAAACAAATGATCATAAATCAAGGACTACCTGTAGATCTGCTTTCTGAGAACAAAAATACCACTCTCTCTTTTAAAGACATAAAAAATAGATAAAAAGCAGATATCTGAAACATGGGTTTATTTTTTTTCATTGTCAAACTTCAGCAAACTTTCTGCTATTGAGCAGATAAGAAGTAACAAGGGCTCAGTATTGAGTAATAAGCATAATAGCAACAAGCATGACTGAATTCAAGAGCTACCTATTGATCTTTGAACTGGCACAAAGCAAGGTCTGCATAAAATTGGCTGTAACCCAAACCTCATCTTGCCCCATAATCAGTGCCAAATGATTCTGTGCTGACTTGTGTGTTCCCTCTATAGGCAAGGTGATTCCCCCCCCTTCCTTTTTTGCTGCCATTCTTCTTCAGCAAACCACCAGCCAACAATGAAAGTCTTTGCCCATCAGAACCTTGCAAGAGGAACAGGGTGAATCTGACCTCAGAACTTTACCTGGACTTCTCCAGGCTGGTTTGTCTGTAGAAGTTCTCCCACACTTCATTTTGGCATCAACCCAGTTGTGATGTGAAAACAACAAATAGGAAGATGGTAGGGCAGTGATGGCGAACCTATGGCACGCGTGCCGCTGGTGGCATGCGGTGCCATATCTGAGGGCATGCGAGGCGTTGCCCTATGTCAGCTCCAGCACGCATGCGTGCGCTGGCCAGCTGATTTTCGGACTTCTTTTCTGCCGTTTTTGCTCTCCCCAGGCTTCAGGAAAGCCTGGAATGCACTACCTGACTCTGTGGTTTCTTCCCCAAATCCCCAAAAACTTTAACCTTAGACTGTCTACTGTTGACCTCACCCCATTCCTAAGAGGTGTGTAAGGGGCGTGCATAAGCGCACCATCGTGCCTACCGTCCCTGTCTTACTGTCCTATTGTCCATATTTACCTATACCTACTGTGCTTTTGTTTATGTTTATACCATACCTGTTATCTTGTATACGTTTTGACAAATAAAATAAATAAAATATACAATTTCAGAAACAGCTAAAGTATTTTTTTTGTTTAGATGTAAATTACACTGGTATAAGCATTTCACAAGGCAATTTATAAAAGTAACATACCTGCAACAAATCCTATGCAGTCCTCAGTATTCTCCTGGTTTGCGTTATGCTTTGAAAAGCTGTGAAATCTATCTGACTTTTGCAGTGCTCTTCTCAGGGGTGCCTCCAAGGTACTTAAAAGGTTCGTTGCTGTACTTAAAAAACAAAGCACCGCAGTGGCCACTAGCTTGACTTTTTAAAAACCATACCCTGCAGTCATCCAGGGCTCTTCTGCTATTTCAAATATATCTTCCCCATTCCCACACGTAAGAAAATAGTCAGTTTTCCTCAATAACAAACTTATTTCCTTTCTTTTTTTAAAAAAAAAAAACCTGCCATCGATACACTGACAAATAGAAGTCTCCTACAGCCCATGAATTTGCTGGCTACCTAAAAAGTATAAACAGGAAAAAAAAGTATTTTTAAAATGCCTTTTATTCCCAAGTTAACTCACCACAGCCGATTTGCCAATTGTCCCAACTTTGCCATGGGACAATTCACCACAGCCAATAGGGACAACTTGCGACGGGACAAACAATTCCATAATATCGAAGAAATGGTGAAATAGAATCATTAAAGAACGGATGCAAAAGGAGGGATAAAATGAAATGTGTATGATTAAAAATTAAAATGCTTTAAAAATTATTGTAAAGAATTAAATAAATTTGTTGAATTGTTCTGTGGTGAGCTTTCCCGCCGTGAATTGGCCGCTGTGAATTGTCCTGTGGCGAGTTGGCCATGGTGAATTGGCAGTGGTGAGTTGGCTGTAGCAAGTTCGCCATGGCGAGTTCTCCTATTCTGAGACCCATTCGTAGGGTTTCCTTCTGATTCCCACCCAATAGGGGTATTAGATAGGGGCGCCAAAAATATAGACCATTAGATGGCAGCAAAAATATAGACCATTAGTGAGTACTGTATATAATATTAATTCTTCACTAGTGGTAAAAAATTCACATCTTTACTAGCGGTGAAGGTTTTTACAGCCTTATTAATCTGTCCATAATGGGGCTATAGGCAAAGTAGAGAAAGTAGCATATTTATTTTATTATTTATTAGATTTTTATCCCATCTTTACTGTGCTGTGCATTATTGTATGTCCCTTTATGGCACTCATGTTTACTAAATTGGGCTTCTCTATAAAATTCTTATCTCTACCGACTCATTCCAAGTGTTCTGAGCTAGGCTTCACCAAATCACGAAACAGACTCCTTGTCCCGAAAAAAAACCCCTTTTTATTTGGTTAATGTGAATTCCTAGCATTCACATCCAGCAAAGTCCCAGCAAACAGTCTTTCAAGGGTGAGTTGCAAACACAGAGTTTATCAGTCCTTGGATAGTTGCCAGGCCGATAGCTTCTTGACGCAATGCTGTACAAGTAAATACTTGGCAAGGAGTCTCTCAGATGAGCAAATCTTCACACTAACTAACTAATTGTCTTCTGCAAACACCACTCCCCTTTCGCTCCTATTTATTTCCTATGGGAGAGGCCATTCAGCGTCCCTTATGCTTTTACTCCTGAATCGACCTCTGTAGCTTAATTGTTCCCTTCTGCTGACAGCTCTGCGCGTGTGCACATTGGGAACAGGCTCCAGCTGTTCTTCAGCCTCATTTATCTCCGACTCTGAAGGTAGCTGATAACTGTTGGATGGCCCTGACCCCATCTCTGTCTCTGATGCAGAGCACTCATCAGAGCCTTACCCAGACTCCAGGACTGGCCTATGTTCCTCCACAACCTCCTCACTGTCGGAGTCTGGAAGGCCACAACACCAAGATAGATAGGGCTTATCAGAGTTTGTTGCATAAAATCAATTTCCAGAAGCACACACAGATGACTGATTCAGCTGGATTCATTAACATTTTTATAAACATAGTAATATACATAGAATACCACAAGTAGATTATTTCTTCAAGTAAACACAAGCAGGAGAGTTAGTTTCATTTCAGCAGAGCAGACAAGCACAGAGAGGGCTGAGAGTACAGAGTAGACAAGAGTACAGCGTGGGCTGAGCCACGCTCAGCCTTAAGCTTAAGTTTTCAGTTTCGATTCTCTGCACAGACTCAGATGTGTTTAGCTCCCATTGGCTGACTTAGTTGCTATGCCTATTCATTGGCTGACCTTGTTAATATGGCTCTCCCAGTTCATGAATATCTTAACTAGAAGTTATTTTGCTGTTGACTGCATTGTTCATTGTCCAAATTCACCAGCAGCCCATCCATCTCCTGTTACTCTTCAGCTACCCCAAACTGGCTCCTCTGCAGATGAGGGCAGCAACTGACTAAATATAACCTTTGCCTCCTTGTGCCAGGCCACAGGACCTTCATCAACCACATGTGGAAAGCCTCTTTGTACAGTTCTTTGATGTCTTCACCAAGTTGCTTTATCTGTTGCCTCTGCTTGGGTTTGGTTCTGCAGCTTTATTGTTTCCTGGTACTGCTGGAATATCAGTTATACAGTATCTGTTTCAGGAATGTTGTTGCTCAAGAACATCTTAACTCACAGTTCCTGTTCTAGAAACATCATCCCAAAGCCAAGACCAATGCTATAAGTATTGTACCCCACATCTTGCTAGTAGCCAGTAGATCTAAGAAGCAGGTTACCGGCTCTAATTCCACAAAAATCTTTCTTTAAATTTCCATGGAATAGAATGTTGCCCCCCCCAAATACTCCGTATACATAAACTTCTATTTAAACAAGTCCCTCCAAATTAGCTGCAACAGATGTTGGGGAAAGCTATACAGATAGTCCTCACCAAATACAATTGCAAGTGGCATCTCAGTTACTAAGCACTACAGACAGAAAGTGTGATGTCACATGATCATGATAACTTACAATGTCAGTTCTGTCTGTGATTGTTAATGAATCACTGCAGGTGGTTAAGCACGACATTATGATATCACAACTTACAACTTCCCCATTGACTTTGCTTGTTGGAAGCTGCCTGAAACATACAAAATAAGGTAAGGGTGAGGTTTGGATATGGATGTGCAAGCAATTTATTATATTTCCCTTTGACATGGATTGATTAGGAGCAGCCCAAAGTCGGTTATAAGGTGGGCAGCTATACAAAAATTTTAAATAAACAAATAAAGGATTTCCTCCCCATATCCGTATCTGCAGATGAGACAATAGATTGTTCTTTGTTCTAATTCTGAAAGTTAGGAGAACCCTGCGTGCCTTTGAGGGATTGTGGAAAGGATATGATGGAGCTATAGAAGTGACTTAAGGTTTAATCATTGGGAAAGTGATGTACAAATTAATGTACAAATTAAATGGTTCACTGCAGTTACTGATGGATTGTTTTTACACAGGGAGGAATAACGGTGAAGTTGAAAGAATGACTTGCCTATGGATCAAAAACAATGTGATTTAAAATGTGCATCTGGAATTATCAAGATCTTTCTTCTCAAAAACATAAACCGTGGAGGCTGATTTGATGTGGTATACATACAAAAGTGTATGTAAGTGTGTAGAAAGATTTAACCCAACGGAATATAATCTGTGAATGTAGATTTCTAGAACTTGGAAACTGTGGGAACTCTTCAAAAGTAATTCCTGAATTTTAATATGACAAAGATAGAAATTTATTCTGTTATTCTGAAAATTTAAAATAAATTAAATTTCAGTTCAATTCAGTTCAATTCAATTTAATTTCCTCCTCCTCCTCCTCCTCCTCCTCCTCCCCCCTTCTTTTTTCTGGCCTTATTTTCCTCATTAGAGCGACATCTTTCACCCAGCTTAAGAAGCCAAAGGTGGCCCTTGATCTGAAAAAGGTTTGCCCACTTCCGACTTAAACCTTAAACCTTATATTATGATTTCATCCAAGCGTTTGATCCTGAAAGTGTCTTTAGATATTTGCATATATGCGCTTTATTCAAATGAAAAGATTCTGCCTTTGGAAATGCTCTCCTGATAATGGCAGGGAGCATTCTTTTGTGCAATTACTTTATTATGGTTGATTGCACAATCATTCAGATGTTTAGACTGGATTTGGCATTTTTAATCACTTCTAGAGTCCTTCCCAAGATCTTGAATAGGCAGATGTTGTTTAGTAGCATTAAAGATATCATTTCAGGGTGCATGTTGTTGCAAGGAAAGCTGCCTTTTGCAATTGACTGGTGGTGGTTTTGTCAATGCCGATAGTGTTCAAATGGTGCTCCGCTTGTTTTGGGATTGCACCAGAGGTGTCTAATACTATTGATACTACTTGGCTTTCTTTTGCCACAGTCTTTCTACTTCTATCTGCAGATCTTTGCATTTTCTGATTTTCTCCAGTTCTTTCTCTTCTATTCCGCTGTCTCCAGGAACTACAACATCTACTATCCAGACTTTTTGTTGTCTTTCTTATTGACAATTGTTAGGTCTGAGTATTATGTGGCAGGTGCTTGTCTGTTTGAATTTTAAAGTCCCAGAACACATTAGCTTCTTCATTTTCTATTACTTTGCTTATTTTGTAGTCCTAGCAGTTCTTGCTTACAAGGAAATGGTATTTCTTACAGATATTCCAATGTACAATTGTTGCTACTTTGTATTATTATTATTATTATTATTATTATTATTATTATTATTATTATTATTATTATTATTATTATTATTATTATTATTATTATTATTATTATTATTATTATTATTATTATTAACATTTGTCATCTATCTGCATGGCATGGAAGTAATAAAATAAAACAAAATGCCTGCATAACAGAAAGGCTGAGTAAATATACATTACGGAGAACAGAACCATCAAGCTATTTCATTCTTATCTGCATTTGCAGGTTGGTTAGATTCATCAATGTATGTGCAAGCAAACTCCATAATTCAATTCTTGTGGTGGATGGAAGAGAAAGCTTCGAGGTGACGCCCTCAATATTGATACTGTAAAATCTAGCAAAGTTTTTAGCCTTACTATTATTATTTTCAAATAACGGTTACCCATTAGGTCAAAGTAGTCGGACTAATTTTTAGGCCATTTCCCAAACATTTATTTAGATCAAAGATTGATAATAGGAAAACTCTAAAGAAACATCAGCCAGATAACTAGTTTTTATTAATGACCTGCCATACTCTGTAGCTAGATAATTAAAGTTTTTTTTTTTGCACTCCAAAGAAGAGAGTGGACAAATTTATTTGATACTTTGATAAGCACAGGACACTGGTTGAAAACTGTTGATACAATCAGAGCTCATTCGATTTGCTCACCACAGACACTCCTATCAGTTAATTTCACCTGTGAATAGTTAATTATTCCCCGGATGCATATGGTTGATCCATTAATAAAATTTGACTATGTCATAGGTTTTCTTTTCTTTTGTCGCCCTCGTGTGCGTTTTATCTATGGGAATCTCTGCTCTTTTTTCCCTGTGGTGGAAGACAGATGTTAGCAGCATGGATATTTCAGTGAAGCGGGATTATAAATGGCATGCAGCAAGAATGAAGAACACTCTCTGAGCTTGGAAGGCCTGGCCCTGGGTACATAATGAAGGCTCCGAGGCATGGATGAGAAACACAGAGCATTTCAAACAGTGCTTAAGCAAGGAGCTTCCTACCCAGTTAATGCAAGGAACAGGAGTTTTATTTTGATAGGTACGCCAAATACTTTTTGTCTACCTTGACAATCTGGGCCTTCCTGTTCAAATCCACTTTCTCCTTCCCTGGTTGCTGTTTTTGAAGAATTACATCCTAGGAAGCCCACAGACGGTTCAATGAAAAATGGCTTCTTTTTAGTTCCATTTGTTTGTTTAAAACCATGGGGTTAAAGATTTAATAGTCTGAAAAAACCCCAAAAGCCCACTGTCCCACAGCAAATAAGGATGCTGTTTTTTGTGAAGGACAGTATGAAGTGACTTGACTTGTAACCCCAAGTTTGGGAGCAATGCTGCTATTAGGTTGGTGGGATCCCTGAGCACCCAAATCCTCTGGCCCTTGCAACGAACAAAGAGTTTATTTCTTCCACCTCTACTTGTTCTTCACTGTTGGCTGGTCTTTGTGCATTTATCTATCTTTGTGCCCTTAAACAAGCATCACCTAGGTCAGGGGTCTGCAACCCGCGGCTCTGGAGCCGCATGTGGCTCTGTCATCCCTTTGCTGCGGCTCCCTGTTGCTCAAAATATGCATCACAATTGCCAATGTGCAACACCTGCTGGCACGTGATTTATTGAGCTTTTCAATCCATCTTTTTTTTCGGAGTTCAAAATGTTTTTGTTGCATGCAGAAATGAAAATGTGTTTTCTCTGTAGCAGGTCATTGATTTCATAAATGCAACATACTATAGTTTTTTTATACATAGCATAAAGGTAAAAAATGATACATGAAGTGTTAATCTTCATTTTAGATGTCAAAAGGGTTTTGTGGCTCCCAGTGTTTTCTTTTCTGTGGGAAATGGGTCCAAATGGCTCTTTGAGTGTTTAAGTTTGCCGACCCCTGACCTAGGTCCTCTTCTTGGATGTATGACCTTAGGCTACAAAAGTAATGATAGTAGAGATTTCTGTGCATTTGTCTATTTGTAAATACAACAACTAGTGGTTCCCACCTATCCTGCACTTTTGGGGGAGCTCTGGTTATCTTCTAATGGTGCTATGAGGCGCAGGAATAATTCCCATTAAGAAGGTTGTTGATTATTTTTCTATTGTGAGAGGGGGGTGCTGCAGTAGAATATTTGGGCTGAGATATAAGATTACAGCCAAGTTCTAGTCTTCATTGTTATCTCCAGGATCTACTGCTATTTAATTCCTTGTGCCGGTGTTAATTTGTACACATTTTATGCATTGTGTGAACTGTGTAACATTAATAATTCCTTAATGTCCTAAGTGTTTAGCTTTATATTTTATTTATTTATTTATTTATTTATTTATTTATTTATTTATTTATTTATTTATTTATTTATTTATTTATTTATTTATTTATTTATTTATTTATTTATTCATTTATTCATTCATTCATTTATTCATTTATTCATTTATTTATTTTGTCAAGTATGTATTGGTAATATACATAGATATAACATTGTTTATATACATAAGATGGGTACTTATAAGAGGGAACATTAGGACAGGGACGGTAGGCCCCGCTGGTGCACTTATGCACGCCCCTTACTGACCTCTTAGGAATCGAGTGAGGTCAACAGTGGACAGTCTAAGGGTAAAGTTTTGGGGGTTTGGTGACGAAACCACAGAGTCAGGTAGTGAGTTCCAGGCATTAACTACTCTGTTGCTGAAGTCGTATTTTCTACAGTCAAGTTTGGAGCAGTTCACTTTGAGTTTGTATCTGTTGTGTGCTCGTGTATTGCTGTGGTTGAAACTGAAGTAGTTGTTGACAGGAAGGACGTTGTAGCAGATAATTTTATGAGCTATGCTTAGGTCGTGCCTAAGGTGACGTAGTTCTAAGCTTTCTAAGCCCAGGATTTCAAGTCTGGTTGCGTAAGGTATTCTGTTGCGAGTAGAGGAGTGGAGGACTCTTCTTGTAAAGTATCTCTGGACACTTTCTAATGTATTTATGTCCGATATGCGGTGTGGGTTCCAGACAGATGAGCTGTATTCAAGGATTGGTCTGGTGAATGTTTTGTATGCTCTGGTTAGTAGTGTGATATTTCCGGAGAAGAAGCTACGTAAGATTAGGTTAACAACTCTTGAAGCCTTTTTGGCGATGTTGTTGCAGTGGGCTTTGGCACTTAGGTCATTTGATATGAGTATTCCAAGGTCTTTGACAGAGTGAGGGTCGTCTGCAATATTGTCACAATGTTGCAAACAAAGAAAAAGAACAGAAGAAAGTTTATTATATGGCATTAGGAATACTCTATGTATTTGTTGACATGTTACCGAGATGTTAGATCATATGAAATACTTGCTTTTCCAATATAGCTAAGCTGACCCTAGCTTATTTTGCATGCAGGAGTGGTATTCACGCCCCCCCCCAATGATTAATTTCACTGTATTATAGAGCGTTAGTAATAGTCCTAAAGTCTATTTAATCAGCTATGCTCTGGGAGATTTCTGTGCTATTTTTAAATATTTCAGATAAAGCTGGCGAGGAGGAGGGGAGACAGAGGAGATCCAATGCCTCTTTTTTCTGCATTCATGGACTAGTGCTGGTTTTTTTTTCAAACATGGCAATTTTAAGATGCATGGTCTTCAAGTCCTAGAAATTCCCAGCCAGTTTAAAGTTGCTAAGTTTGAAAAATAGTGCACTGGGCATGAGTGTTCACATTCAAACCAAACCAAAAGACGAAGCTCAATCTTCCCTTGGACCTCCAATCTCTAGAGGTCACTAAGATCTGTTGTGGTGCTGCCCCCCAGTGGTCAGATTTTTTTAAATCACAAACATGTTCAGCTTCCTTACAGATACTTGAAAGATCACTGAGGAAAATATTACCCTTTTTAAAAAAATGTTGAACTTCTGGATAGTTTTAATTAACTATTTGAATTACAATATTTTAATCATGGCTCCCTATTTAAACAACAATCAAAGTATTAATACAATGATGAAAAGCAAAGTGAAAAGTAATGAAAACGATTCTCTGTGTGTTTGTACGATGGAAGAATCAACATTCATAATAAAATTATTGACTAATAAAGAGTTCCTATCATCCTGAAAGGAATTCAGGACAATGAGTTATTAATAGGCAGGATGCTCTGAGCATGTCTAAAGCTACAACTTTTTCTGTAGAGTTTTATTTTTCTTCTTAGCATTTTGCTGAAAGTTCAGGCTTTGATTCCCCCCCGCATCAACCAAATGTTGATTCATTTAGTTGTGATAGAAATTGACTGACCAGCTTGTCCCTCAAATCTGATGTGGTAGGCTGAGAAAAGGTGAATGGCCTGAAGTTACTCAGTCAGCTTTTTATGTCTAAGGTGAGACTACGTTTATTTAGAAACATTTAGATTTAGAAGTCAAATTGAATAGCTATAATATCCGACAGATATCATTTAAATTAACTTGATATTTATAGCAAGATGCTAAATAAAGATTCCAATGTTTTCATCACCACCATTTATACCATTTCTAGTATATAAACAGTGTAAATGGCAGTGAGGGAAAGATTAACTGCTTTTGAATCTTTAGTAAATAATATGCCACTTTTTAAAAAAAAACATATAAAACATGTTATCCTTCATTACTGACACAAAGAAATAATTCAGAGCATTACATTGTATTGATTTGACAGGGGAAAGTGTTGTAGATAACTGTCCTCCAAAAGAACATTATCCCTCATTTACAAAATATCTTGCATTATTCCCCCTTAATGTACAAGAAAAACATTGTTAGTTGGTTAGGATTTAACCCCCACAAGACTGACCAAATCTTTAGGATATGTAGGAGTTACAGTTGGGTGTGAGAACCAAAGATAGTTAGATAAGCAATAGAGAAAGATATGGCTAGAAACCAGGAAGATCCCAAAGTTACTTAGAAACATGTGGTACTTCACTGAGCTTTATGATCTGCAAGGGAGGTCATTTTGAGAGTCCATGACTAAGAAAGGCTATTCATTTAGGGACACAGAGAAGTCCTTCTTTGCTGTGACCTTCCACCTTCCAGTAACCTTCCAGTTACATAGCCTTTCATTTTATGAAACACATCTCTGAGCAGCTCACAACAATAATATAAGTCAAAAGAAGAAGGAGGAGAAGGAGATGGAGAAGAAAAAGAAAAAGTAGTAGTAGTAGTAGTAGTAGTAGTAGTAGTAGTAGTAGTAGTAGTAGTAGTCGTCGTCGTCGTCGTTGTCGTCATCTTTCCTTTGCAAGTCAGGATGGTGTTAACATATCTGCCTGGTTCTTGATTTTTGCAGTCAAGACTTAGTCACAGCCTAACTATGCCTTTCTATCTATTCTTTTCAGGGCTGAATATTGCCAACGGATGTCCCAAGCACAGTCCAACAAAGGCACTCCTCCTTTCTTCCATTGCTTAATTGACAAGGTATTAAGATTCAATAACGGTTGAAAAATTAAGTGTGGAAGTGAAAGAATTAAAGGTATGACAGGTAGAGTAGAAGATCTTCCTTTGGTGCTCTAAGCATGCACTGCCGTGGTGGTGCAGTGGTTAGAATGCAGTATTGCAGGCTAATTCTGCTGACTGCTAGCAGTTCAGCAGTTCGATCCTCACCGGCTCAAGGTTGACTCAGCCTTCCATCCTTCCAAGGTGGGTAAAATGAGGACCCAGATTGTTGGGGGCAATATGCTGACTCTGTAAACCGCTTAGAGAAGGCTGTAAAGCACTGTGAAGTGGTATATAAATCTAAGTGCTATTGCTATTGCTATTGCTACTTATTTTGATTAATGGTTAATCCAGGCTGAATGCCTGTCAATATTATTGTGATTATTGTTATTATTAATATCATTTCCTTTAATCTTGTATTAGTATTGTATCTTGGTTATTTTCTTCTCTGGACAATAAGCATGCTAATAACATTTTAAATAAATAAATAACCAAGGAAAACTGCAGCATGAATTTATATCTAGTTGGGAGTTAATTTATCAAGAGGAAGAGGAGGAGAAAACAACTCTTAATCCTTGCCTAATAAAACAATTACTGTGCTTGGTTCCTGAGATAATTAATTCTACAGAAAGAGCTTCTTGGTAGCTACTATAAAGAATTGCCTCATTTCAACTACATTTTGATTATCTGTTTGAAGGGGAGCATAAAAGTAACATTGTATTTTTAAAAATATTTTACATTTTTTGTATTTTATATATTTTATGTAAGTACAGGTTGTCATATCTCTAGAAACCTATCATGTGGTTCCTGGTAGTCTGCAGCTTGTTGCAGGAAGAAAATTGTAATTAAGGTTAATAAAAACTATTTCCCTTACCCAGCAAAGAACAGCCTTGTCTTCTGTGTAGAATGTGATATGGATGAGGCCCCAATTTAGAAAGCAAATCCATTGTGACAATAGTATCATAAACAAATATAACTTAGCATTAGATGCTAAGTTTCTAAGTTGTTGATAATTTATTTCATTCTATTTTTACCACGATGGGTTCACCATTTACTAAAATACCTAAGATCAAAATAGCTGACACTTACCTATAGGATAGATTCAGCACTAGGAAATAAGCAAGCTTAAAAAAAAAACCAAATAACTTTTTTTTTTAAAGTAAAAATATCTGAACATTTCTCTTCGTTCTCTCTTTTCCCCCCAATAGGGGAAAAAAAACCTGTTCAACATGTTATTAAGAAACACGAATCAACCCGGCCTTCCCCAATATTATGCTTCCCATAGGGCAGTGATGGCGAACCTATGGCACGGGTGCCACAGATGGCACACGGAGCCATATCTGCCGGCACGTGAGCCGTTGCCCTAGCTCAGCTCCAGAGCACATGTGCGTGCACGCCAGCTGATTTTTGGCTTGTGCAGAGGCTCTGGGAGGGCAATTTTGGCCTCCGGAGGGCCTCCGGGGTGGCGGGGGAGCATTTTCGCCCTCCCCAAGTGCCAAGAAAGCCTCTGGAGTCTGGGGAGGGCAAAAAAAACGGGCCTACTGGGCCCACTGGAAGTCGGGAAACAGGGGAATGGGGGGGTCACGCATGCATGCACAGGGGGGTGGGGCAAGTGGGGGGCTTTAAATTATGGGTGTGGGCACGCACGTGCGTGCAATAGCGCGTGCACACACTATTTCGGCACCCGAGGAAAAAAAGGTTCGCCATCACTGCCATAGGGAAAGCTATGTCAATTAAAGAGATATCTACTAAACAATCAGAACCTGAATATTATCGTGGCCATAAAGATGAACTCTAACTGTAACCCAATGAAAAGGAAGCTCAAATCCTGATTTGTCTTTTTGTTTTCGCTTGCTCTCCCAGGATCTCTTGTTTTCCCCTTTTTTCTGTCCCATGGGACATTTGCCACCGTTCTGCACAGTACTACAATTATCTCACAGAAAAGAGCAATGCTGTTTGCAATATTTTCATGCATTCTTAAACAACTGGTTCTTTAGCGGTACTTGACCTCTTCCTTAGTGGAAGGCTTATTGATGGTAAGACACAACTGTGTCTACAATGGTACAGGGGATGAAGGGAATGCTGATGTTACAAGGGTTGCTGTCTAAAAAAATTAACCAAAAAAGTGCAACTGAGTAGCATAGGCTACAGCAAGCTCTACTTAGTACTGCATGATCTACTTCCAGAATTAAAACAGTAATTCAACATGAAAGCAGCAACTCCATAGCAACTTTCAGTCCAAGAAAATTATTCTGCCTCTGTTAAAAAGACTTATATAAGCCAACAGGCTGCTAAGAGACGAGGATCTTCCATTTCTCTACAAGATGCATTAACCTCTGCTGAAACTTCTTGTTCTGGTACAATTATTCTTTTGATCTATTAGCAGAAGATGCATCTAAGAGATGTATCAAAAACGGGTGGGGACACATTAATTCAAGCCCTTGCCATTATGCATGCATTTAAGTGTAAGATTAGCCATCCTGGGTGTGTTTCGTCAGACAGTCTGGATTCAGTATACACAGGGTTCATTCTCTACTTATCACTCAGGATAAGTATCATTATCATTCAGCCCAGCGCTTCTTGTACTTGAACTGTAACCCTGACCAAACCACTCAGTATAATCTCCAAGTGTAGAGATAGGAGGAATTTCCTGTGCTTGGACAAAAGAAGCTTGATGCTTCGGGTCAACTTGTACTCTTACGGGTCCTCAAGAATTGAGGTAGTGGGGTGGGTATGAAGAAGAAAATGTTTTCAGATTCAAAGGAGGTGTAGAAGAAAGTGATGACAGACACTTCTGAACTCCAAAGCTGACCCTAACAGAAAAATGAGCTAGCCATTAAGAGGAACATTGCTGTGGTCCTGAAAGTCACAATCTCCTTCAGCAATGTTGCTATGAAGTTATTAAGCAAACTGCCTGAAATGCACTTTTCCTTGACAGGAAACTTTATATTGGAAACACAAAAGCACAAACAACAGGATTCCCATTTTTTTTATTTATTAAAAACTCCTGGTCATTCAGTTTTGCCATGGGTCAGGGCAGGGGCCTTTTCATTTATGATCCCATAAGAGCTTTTCTTATTTCTGTCACTTCTTAAATTAATAATTGGGGTTCATTAATTTATGAAATACACACTCACTCAGACACACAATATTTTAATGAAAGAATATGAGCCATAGTTAATGGCTCCAAACAATCTCTTTTTCTCTTTCCTCCCACCCTCCAAATTTTCCCCAAGGGGAAATGCTGTAATAATATCTTTCATTCATAGGGGTTTCATACTTATTACTGTTATATTAGTATATTAAGTGTAGTTAGCCATAGTCAGATTCAAGTCATTGCTGGACATTTTTAAGTTTTAGACTTAAATAATATGTATATGTGCATTAATAAGTGGGCAGCCTTAACAAATTCAGCAAATAAATAATACATAGAAACCTACCACAAATGAATTCATGATCCTTATAATGGGTGTTGTCAAACTTGTAAGTATCTCTAAAATGTTTTGGACTAAGTAAATGTTACTCTTGTATCAGTAAAATTTGCACTTAGCATTGTACAAAACTTTGATAGCTGTGACAATTTTGCGTTTAATGAAAGATAGCATATGTGATCATTAGAACAGCTGTCAGATTAAATATTTTTTTCTCATACATGAATGAGGTCCCTTCAGTAACCTTTGCAGTTTACTTAATCTTACAGTAAAGATACTGTCCCAGCAGACTTTAACACAAAGGGCAACAAATTAGAAATCGAGGTTTTCCTGCAGTATTTATGTTGTGTTCCTAACAAGATATGTATAAATAATAACATGTATCCCAGGGCTCCTGGCCCACACAGCTTCCAGTTACCAGTTATTTACACTTTGTGGTTAAATACTAGGAAATTTAGGTTGCTTTCTTGGGAAGCACTGAAAAAGGAATCAGTCAAAGCCTAGCATGATGGGATTCTGAGATGTTCTAATAAAACAGCATGAAAAAAGGTGCTTAGCTTCATTCAGTTACTGGTGCTGTGATAAGTGCTCAGAAAACATTGCACGGTTACAGTTTTCATAGGGAGAGAATCTTATTCTGGAATAAGAAGAGGGGTTGGTCATGCCAAGTAAACCCCGAGGAAACTGATACTTCCGCAAAATGGGAAAGGGCAGTTGAGTAGAAACAAGGATGGAATATATGTGTGTATATATATATACATTTTCATTTCATTTTCTGTATTAAGAAGTAGCCTAGCAAGGTTACAGGATATAAACTTTTTTTTTACTCTGAAAACAGATAAGAACTGGTTCTCACCAGCTTCACATTATTGCATGATGGTCATGCCAACTCATCAGGTCAGCCAGCATTCATTTCAGGATACTTTTTCTAAGTCACCTAATTAATTCCTGCTACTTTCTCCATATTTTGCTTTCTTCAAGATTTTCCCTTTATTAAACAAGCTCCCTCCACAAAAAACAGTTGTGATAATTTGAAAAAGTGCTCTTTTAAACCCTTCCTGATGTTGTAAAGAGAAGCTGCTCTGGTGTCTTTTTGGTAACCCTCGAGTCTGAATTTTTTCTGCTTTCTTTCTTCCCTTTTTAGTGTAACCCCAGCATGTGGGCAACTGATACAATTTCTTAAACATGGTCAATCAACATATAAACTAACAAGAAACTAATACCATCAGCATTGTGGATATTCCCTAATCTCCAGCATGTCTCTTCCCATTCTTTAGATACAGCTGGGGACCAGCAATCTGTATCAGGGGTGGGTTCCTAATTTTTTTACTATCACTCTGTGGGTGTGGCTTATTTTGTGGGTGTGGCTTGCCAGCCATGTGACTGCGCGTTCGTGGCTTCTCGAACTGCTGAAGGGAGGGGAATGGAGATAGTTCCTGCCGCCCGTTCTTTCAGCGTCTCACGCGCTCCCTCAGCCATTCTCCTCTGCTTGGACTCACTGTGGGGTAGGAAGGCAGCACATGTGCAGTGCAGGAAGCTCGGCTTCTGGGCATGTGCAGAAGAAAATTTAAAAATAAAAATTTTTTTTTAAAAAAATGGCAGCGCCCAGGCACTGGCAACCGACCGCACCTGTACTGTGACATCACCAGCGGGCCACTACCGGTGCTATAGAGTGGACCGCACCGGTAGGAACCCACCACTGATCTGTATCTATCAATGGGATGCAGAGCAGTTTCTAGGTTCAACACTTTGCAATAAAGACTCAGCAAGCAGTGGAAAGGGAATTTTTGCAACTTTCTATTTGTTTCAGGCAAAACAACACACCCCACCAACACTAATAGGGCAAGTTGCTGTATATACAGTAAATACAAAGTAAATCCCACTCCCTTCTAGCACTGAAAATGTTATCTAGTCTGGTAATGAAAGGACTGCAAGCAAACAACCAAGATCGAGAGCACCACAGTTCAACCCTGAGCTGCATATATCCTCTTCTGTTTGAATCATGCCAATAATGGTACACTATTCACTCCTGCCACTTGATGGGTTATGTTCCTTCTTTAATTACACACCTGTGAGCATGATTCTTTGATGCTGCATTTCTCATGAATGTAGAGTGTACAAATACCAAAGTGTATATATTAGAGGTTACTCATAGTGTATGAATGGGCTCCTTCATCTACTATTTCTACAGGAATGGAATGGAATGGAATGGAATGGAATAGAATAGAATAGAATAGAATAGAATAGAATAGAATAGAATAGAATAGAATAGAATAGAATAGAATAACAGAGTTGGAAGGGACTTTGGAGGTCTTCTAGTCCAACCCTCTGCTCAGGCAGGACACCCTATACCTTTTCAGACAAATGGTTGCCCAATCTCTTCTTAAAATCTTCCAGTGTTGGAGCATTCACAACTTCTGGAGGCAATTTGTTCCACTAATTAATTGTTCTCATTGTCAGAAAATTTCTTCTTAGTTCTAGGTTGCTTCTCTCCTTGATTAGTTTCCATCCATTGCTTCTTGTCCTGACCTTAAGTGCTTTGGAGAATAGCTTGACTCCCTCTTCTTTGTGGCAACCCTTGAGATATTGGAACACTGCTGTTATGTCACCCCTAGTCCTTCTTTTCATTAAACTAGACATACCCAATTCCAGCAACCATTCTTTATATGTTTTAGCCTCCAGCCCGCTAATCATTTTCATTGCTCTTCTCTGCACTCTTTCTAGAGTCTCAACATCTTTTTTACATCGTGGCAACCAAAACTGGATGCAGTATTCCAAGTGTGGTTTTACCAAAGCATTATAAAGTAGTATTAATACTTCACGAGATCTTGATTCTATCCCTCTGTTAATGCAGCCTAGAACTGTATTGGCTTTTTTGGCAGCTGCAGCAGCACACTTTTGGCTCATATTTAAGTGATTGTCCACTAGGACTCCAAGATCCCTCTCACAGTTATTACTATTGAACAAGGTACCACCTATACTATACCTGTGCATTTGGTTTTTCTTGCCTAAATGTAGAACCTTACTTTTTTCACCGTTGAATTTCATTTTGTTAGATACCGCTCAATGTTCAAGTCTGTCAAGATCCTTCTGTTTCTTAAGTCTATCTTCCTGGAGATAGGCTTTAAACTGTAATCATTTATTTAGACATTGGAAATATAACTCATCAGGCCTGCTCAGGCAGTAAGCAATTCTTTTTTTTGGTGGTGCTGGGGAAATTGGTTAGCAGAATAACACAAGAGAGCAATATTTAGGGCGGGAGAGTTTTCTCCCTTGCATGTAAGAAGATTCCCCCAAACTACTTTTTCCTGTATCTTTTTAAAAGCAAACTTTAGGTCTACAGTTCCCTAAAAAGAAACCCGGCAGAGATTTCTGCTCCTTTAGATTACTTACTTGCTCAGAGAGATACAGCCAATGGCTACCAAGATTGGCTGTTTTCCCCTTAAATTGTTCAGTTCAGTTCAATACCAGCTGCACCATTAAACCAATTGAGGCTGCCCCTTCAGGTAGCAGAGTGGTAGAGAGATGGATCCAAGCACTGAGCTGGTGTGCAATCAATTCCCTCTTGCTGTGCCATAAATTAGCCTCTAGAACAATGGTTCTCAACCTGTGGGTCACGACCCCTTTGGGGGTCGAACGACCCTTTCACAGGGGTCGCCTAAGAGCATCGGAAAACACATATTTCCGATGGTCTTAGGAACCGAGACACTGCTCCTCTATCCATCTCCAGGCGGTCCACCCACATGCAAATAGACTACTGCAAAAAAAAAAATCTGTACCATGGGAACTTCTGAGCATACGCAGAAGCCGAATTCCCAGCCCTGTGCATGTGTCGCCATCTTGTTTTTGGCTTTTTTTTTGCAATTAAAAAAAATTTCGGCACTGTGCACGCGTGCGCATGCAAAACGCCCATGCGCCCACAAGGTGTGCCCATGCAGCACAGGAGGAAGCGAACCGGTAGCGAGGTAAGTTAGAACCCACCCCTGAGTTTCCTAATAATTTTATTATTTTATGGTTGGGGGTCACCACAACATGAGGAACTGTATTAAAGGGTCAGGGTATTAGGAAGGTTGAGAAACACTGATCTAGAATGTTATCCTATCACTGCCTCTGACACCAGATTCTGTTGCCAGTCAAATTGGTTTTTGCTTGTAGAAAGAAGGGATTCCATCTCATCTTGCTTTCCATCAGCTGTGATTCTATGTTCAGAAGTTTAATGAAGTGATTTTTAAATGGATGAAAGAGATGGAGAGAAGTCTTTGCAATTGCTGTGCTTACTCGAGTTACTCTTTACCTCAGCATTTGTGGCTCAGTGGATCTGGGAAGTACACATTAACGTAACAGTTCAGCCCTCGTGGCATGAAATGGATTTCCTATAAATCTAGACTGACCATGAAAATCAAAGCTGCAGGCACATGACATTAGGTATAGTATCTGCAATATATCAAGAAAAGATATGGCCCCCATTTGGGAGAATCACAATTGCCATCTCCAATGTGCTTAGCTGCTCTCACAATGAATGGTGTTGTTTAAAGGCTTTAGAAAGAACTCTTTTCATTTTTAGCTTCTATGTGCAAGGAGCCCACAAGATGTGATATGGTGTCAAGATGAGATGTAGGCACAAAATGATCCTTCCTCAAGGCATTATCCATCTTGACTTCTGCCATTCTGAAGCTCTTCAGAGTACAGAATCTGAGGTCATTTGAATAGGAATTGGAACACTTAAGACTGGCAACCTCTAGGTTTGGATTGACACTTTCTACATTAAATATTAATCTCTGGCAGCAGCCAAATGAAAGTTCACACACCTCAATATGGCTTGCGGCTCTCCTGAATTCCTTTCACATCAGCTTCCTTTCTGCCAACTTTCCATGCATCCCTTCTGGAAATAAACGAGCCTTCTAAATTATGTTCCATAATGAAGAATAAATAAAAGCAGTGTGCCTCTTATTTATTTTCCCTTTATAACTGAAGAATAGAAACCACCAGTCAGCTTCATCCTTGAGTCGTGGTACCACTCTTTGGAAGTTATTATTTATTTATTTATTTATTTATTTATTTATTTATTTATTTATTTATTTATTTATTTATTTATTTATTTATTTATTTATTTATTTATTTGTCAAAGACGTATAAGATAACAGATATAGGAATAAACATGATCATGAATACAGGATATGAATAAATGGGGACAGTAGGACAGGGAGGATAGGCATGTTGGTGCGTTTATGCACGCCCCTTACAGACCTCTTAGGAATGGGGTGAGGTCCACAGAAGACAGTTTAAGGTTAAAGTTATGGGGGTTTAAGGAAGTAACTACAGAGTCAGGTAGAGCAACGAAGATGGAGGCTAAAACATATAAAGAATGGTTGCTGGAATTGGGTATATCTAGTTTAATGAAAAGAAGGACTAGGGGTGACATAACAGCAGTGTTCCAATATTTCAAGGGTTGCCACAAAGAGGAGGGAGTCAAGCTATTCTCCAAAGCACCTGGACAAGAAGCAATGGATGGAAACTAATCAAGGAGAGAAGCAACCTAGAACTAAGAAGAAATTTTCTGACAATGAGAACAATTAATTAGTGGAACAAATTGCCTCCAGAAGTTGTGAATGCTCCAACATTGGAAGTTTTTAGGAAGAGATTGGGCAAACATTTGTCTGAAAAGGTATAGGGTGTCCTGCCTGAGCAGAAGGTTGGACTAGAAGACCTCCAAAGTCCCTTCCAACTCTGTTATTCTATTCTATTCTATTCTATTCTATTCTATTCTATTCTATTCTATTCTATTCTATTCTATTCTATTCTATTCTATTCTATTCTATTCTATTCTATTCTATTCTATTCCATTCCATTCCATTCCATTCCTGTAGAAACAGTAGATGAAGGAGCCCATTCATTCATTATGAGCAACCTCTAATATATACACTTTGGTATTTGTACACTCTACATTAATGAGAAATGCAGCATCAAAGAATCATGCTCACAGGTGTGTAATTAAAGAAGGAACATAACCCATCAAGTGGTAGGAGTGAATAGTGTACCATTATTGGCATGACTGTTGCTAAAGTCGTATTTTCTGCAATCGAGTTTGGAGCAGTTTACCTTAAGTTTGAATCTATTATGTGCTCTTGCATTATTGCGGTTGAAGCTGAAGTAGTCATTGATAGGTAGGACATTGTAGCAGATAGTTTTGTGTACTACGCATAAGTCAGAGCGACGGCAGCGTAGTTCTAAGTTGTCTAGTCCCAAAATCTCAAGCCTGGGGCATAAGGTATTCTGTTGTGAGCAGACGAGTGGAGTACTCTTCTCGTGAAATACCTCTGGACTCGCTCAATTGTATTAATGTCCGATATACAGTGGGGGTTCCAGGCAGATGAGTTGTATTCTAGAATTGATCTGGCAAAGGTTTTGTATGCCCTAGTTTGCAGTACAATATTACCGGAGAAGAAGCTTTGCAAGATTAGGCATTCCCCATATCTCCATGGGAAACATTTGGTGGACATTATCCAAGCTGTGTTTTGAATATTAAATATTTCCTGACAAAACTCCTTTTAAGCCTCATTTTCACATTCTGGGTCTGAATGAGACAAAATAACCATATTTCTGAGGAATCTGTAACCACAGTTTAAATGCTAGCCTTAGGCAGATGTCTGCATAATGAATTCTACATACAGATAGTCCTTGATTCATGACTGCGGTTGGGACCAGGATTTCTGTTGCTAAGAAGCAGTTGTTAAGTGAATTGTGTATGATTTTTTTACCTTTCTTGCCACAGTTGTTAAGCAAATCATGTGGTCATTAAGTGAATCCGGTTCCCCCCCCCATTGACTATGCTTATTGGAAACCTGCTAGGAAGGTCGCAAATGCTGAGCAGTGTGCCCCTGGTTGCTGCAACCATTGAAAATACATGCTAGTTGCCAAGCATCCAAAATTTTGAACATGAGGAGGCTACAACTATTGTAAGAGCAAGGACTGGTCATATGTTTTTTTCAATGCTGTTGTAACTTTGGAGGTCGCTAAACAAATGATTGTAAGTCGAGGACTACCTGTATTCCTCCCCAAGTGAATGTGAGCTAAGAGAAACATACCATATGATGGCAGCATGTTGCCAGCGGTGGGTTTCACATATTCTTGCCACTGGTGCGCATGTGCGCCTTCCATACATGCGCCCAGCCTTCTGCATGCTCGCTGCATTTGCGAGCACCTTCTGTGCATGCGCCCAGGCTTTTGTGCATGCGCTTTGTTCACGCGCGCCTTCCGCCCATGCGCCCAGCCTCCAAAACGTGGCAAAATAGGATGGCATTACTTCCGGGCAGGTGGGCAGACCCACCCACAGTCGGCGCTACCGGTTCGCCCAAACCGGTCCGAGCTGGCTGAATGCCACCCCTGCATGTTGCATGCCCAAGCACCATTACCCATTTATTCCAAACAGCAGTTTAGGATATGTTCACGTTTTTTCCCAATGTCTATTCTGCAGAGTGATTATTTTCTTCATTGGAAAAAAAGAAAGAAATTAAATTGGTGCTGTTTTCAAATAACATCAGGTACTTTCGATCTTTCTTTTTAGTCTCAACAAAATTATATACAGCTTTCCTTTTCATCGTGTTCTGAAGAAACGGGGAAATTATTATTTTTTCCTAGTGGATTTCCTGAGCAATAATTTATATCAGTTGAAAGCAACTTTGCGAGAATGCCCGCTTCCAGGGAGCACTGTAAAGACACTTCCTCCTACTTCTCAAAGCCTGCAAAAAATGTTTGTATTGCGCATAGTCCTCTAAAATGAAATCCATCATCCCATTCCAGATGCAAATTTAATGGTTGTTTGAAAAGGAAATGTGTGTTTTACTTTATAAGTTATTAATCT
This sequence comes from Diadophis punctatus similis, assembly GCA_023053685.1. NCBI lineage: Eukaryota > Metazoa > Chordata > Lepidosauria > Squamata > Dipsadidae > Diadophis > Diadophis punctatus. The sequence continues at coordinate 115,736,444 of JALIGW010000003.1, read as the reverse complement.
GTATGCATAAGTTTTTACAATTACAGGCAGAGATCAAAATTATGTGCCACATTAATTTTTAATTGAGCAGTATTTAAATATAAAAAGTGCATTAGTTGCTTTGGTTGTATTTAATATTTTACAGGAGATTGTTCTGTGAATAAACAAATCATTGGTAATGAAAACAATAAGCTGTTTACAACTATTTCTTGCACCTATCTTTGAAACATGCAGCTTTTCTTCTGGGTGTTGCTGCAAGTTCTGTTACTTTCCTTTGTAAAACACGCTAGGCAGTGTTCAGAATTACAGTTTGGGTTTGATGAAATGGTCATGGTAGGGTTAGCAACATTAAAATGGTTGTCTGTATTTCCTCTTAAACAAGGTAGAACAAGAACAAGGCAACTGGGTTAAATCACTGCCAGCTAAGGAGATTTCCACATCCTTCCCAGCTTGTATACTACATGTCATAAAATTCAGCATTACAGATATCTCAATTGTGCGTCAAGAAAATTAAATTTAAATTAAGCCAATCTGGATACATGTTTGAAACAGCAACCTTTCCAGTTTGTATATGGCAATGAAAAAAAAATCAGCAGCAGGGTGGAGCAAGAGTCAGCAAAATCCGAAAATTTGTTCTTTTACGGTTAATTTACAAAAACATAAGAGGATTCAAAAATGTTGGTGATTATTTCTGTCTGTCCAGAACAAACAAGCATTGTGATACATGTAAGAATGTTACCAGGACATGATAGATTTTTTTTTCCTTATTCAGAACAATCAAAGTTTTCTAAGAACTCGGGAAAACTTAATTGGGGCAGGGCAGCTGCCACCTATGGGCTGTTCTTTTAAGCAGAGACAGCTATGCCTTTGGCAAACTTGTAGAGCACATAAGCCTATTGAATTGTTCATGTAAGTGGCTGTGGTGATGAAGTAGATGGAACATTAACTGTAGCCTAAGTGGAAGAACTCTAGGGATGGATTAGATTGAGCATAAAATGAGATCTAGCTGAAGGCCCATTTTAAGTTCCCCTTATAATGAAGGTAATGAAGAATACCCATTTCTCTACCTTCTTTGGACAGATCGCTCTCCTATATTGTGAGGCATTTCCTTCACTAAAATGCTGAAAGGGGCCAGGGGAAAGAGAGTTGGAACAGTTGGTCCTTACAGCAAACAGTTTTAGTTATTCTTTGTGGCTAAAGTTGATCAATCTGCCTCAGCTTGGAAACCAGAGTTGGGAAATCATAGAAAAGTAAAGTCAATAACTGCTTGTTTTGTTTTTAGGGGGGATTCTTTTTAATAATTCCAGTAATTTCTTTCTCTTTTCACCAAAATGGTTTTTTCTTTCAACAGCTCCAGACTAAGAAGCCAGCTTTTGCTTTATAATTACAGGGCACCCCACCTACCTGAATTGCTTTTCCCTCCAAGATTTTAGAGTCCAAGGATGGACTGCACTGCTTAGTTGAAACAATGCTATTGTAGAGTTGCTACTTTAGCATCACTGTGAAAGAAGAAATGTATCATCAAGAAAGAGGAATGGAGGAACTTCCGGTTGGCTCCGCGAGCTTCGAGGATGCTCCTCGTCGGGCGCCTGATCTCGGGTTCTGTCAAGCCACCAGAACAGCTGTCTGGCGGCTTGAAAATCTTCTCCCCGGGCATAGGGGAGAGATGAGAGCCGACGGGCGAGGGTAGAGCCCCCCTAGTGCCCCAGGAGAAAATCTGGGGTGCGAAGGGTGAGGGCTCCCTAGCAGCCTGTCACTCGCTCCGGGACCTGGGACGTCTCCGCTTTTGCGGAGCAAGAAGCCGCGTCCAATTTCTGCTTTCAGCATGCGATTTTTAACATCAAGATTTACAGCAGACAGAAAAAGCCAGGTGACTCGGATGGCAAGTATTTAAATTTAACTTCAATGTTGATTCTCCTTTCGGAAGTGACAAACCAATTGAGTTAACGAGCAACAAAATGGCGATAGAAGTTTCAAAGGGCATGAAAAGTGAAAGTTAAAAGGAAAGTTTCGTTTTGCTAGCAGCCCTCTGTATGAAAACGCCTGACTTTGATGAACTTTCTCTTTTCTTTCTGACTTTGGAGTAAAATAAGAAGTCTAACTTTAAAGTTTAAATGGCCTCAAAATACGGAAAGACTGTTTTTAACAAAGGACTTGATAGTCCTCCTGCTCATTTTTCAAGAATGCAACCTATTGTTTATTCAACACCCCACAGACTTTAACGTTTGAAAAGTTACAAGAAGCTTTAAAAGGTATGAAGGATGAACTTGTTATGGAGTTTAATTTAAAAATCAATGAAATTAATGAAAAAATACAGGTTGTTTCAGAGGAGATTGTAATTCAGAACCAGCAATTAAGGGAAGATATATTTTGGTACTTAAAGGACTGGTAGAAAATATGGAAATTTTGGAAGAGGAGGTGGAAGAAATTAAACAATCTGTGACAATTTTGAGTGATAATATAGAAGAGACTCAAAATAAAATTGAAAAGTATGAAGCTGAGGCATTAATGATTCAATACAGAAATATGGAGTTTGCCTTAAGAGTAAGAGGTGTAAAGGAGAACAGACAAGAAAAAAGAAATAATGTTGGAGGCATTTGTGCAAACGTTAGGGGTGACAAAAGAGGAATTGGGTATGCAGATTGATAAGATATATCGGGCCAACTCTTGGGTGGCTAAACAGAAACATCTGCCTAGAGATATAGTAATATATTTTACTACAAGGATATTACGTAATGAAATTTTACAGACGACTTTTAAGAACAAACTCCAGGTAGATGGACAGGAGGTGATGACAATGAAAGAAATTCCTCCCAAAATGTTGAGAGCCAGAAAGGATTATGCCTTTCTGGTGGACGAATTGAAAAAACAGCAAATACAGTATAGATGGGAAATTCAAGCTGGTATAGCGGTGATACATCTGGGAAAGAGATATGGCTTAATACAATATGCAAAGCAAGAGATTTTTATGTAAAAGTGTTAAAGGCCGAGATATCCAAAATACCAGAAGGAAGAAGAATGAAGGAAATAATGGAAGGAGAGAGAGGAGAGACAGCAGCTCAATTGGGAGGAGCTTTGATGAGTCAAGGTGATTTACAGAACCAGAGTGATGTTCACAATTTGGATCTATTTGATACACAAGAAGAGATAAAGGATCAGAGTCAGACTAGAGCAGCGGCTATATGTAAGGAGGAATCAAGACAACAACAATTCAAGATGACAACTCAAGAAATTATTAAACCACAAGTGGGTGGAAGAGTTGGATCTAAAGGTCGAATGAGAAGAAGAAACAACTAGAATTTGGCTTCACTATGGGTAATTGTAGGCCAGACGGAGAGAAGATCTAAAATTGGTATTTTGTAGTAAGATGTCAATATGATAATATAAATAAAAGATAATAGTTAAATGCATATAGAAAGGTTGTATAATGTGTTAATGGAATTAAACTTAGAAACTGAGTTTAAGGATTGTATGAAAATGGGGTTAAAATAGTGGAGAAATTATGAGGATGGAAATATGGGAAAAGTCTAAATCTATAATTTAAATGTGGGTGATGTGAAGATGTTATGTATTTTTGTACACGATGGTTATGTTTAAAAAAAAAAGAAAATTTAGGAGTTTGGGATAAAAATATGGTGGACTATTCAAAATATTTTACAGAAAAGATCTAGTTTATAACAAAATTTTTCCTGCTGGGAACAACTACGGACTGTACTATAATAGTAATTAAGTTGACTCTAAATGCCAGACTATTGGAGGTACAGTGTTGGAAGAAGGAACATTTATTATTGAGGAATTGACGTTGATGGTTGCGCATCTGGCCGCATCTGCAAAAGAGAAATATGTTTGTATTTTGTACTAATAAAACTTTTTGAATTAAAAAAAAAACAAGAAAGGAATGGAGCTGCACAAAAAAAACACAAGATCAGAATTATCTGGTTTGTCAAAGGTTGCACGCAATAGAAATGCATGCTTGTCACCTCTAGGACCACAGTTTCTTAAGGAATGGAGGGAAGCTCAGAGAAAGTGCAGTGATGAGGACTAGACAGAGCTTAAAGTAACATCTTAAAGCCAAATTATCCTGAGACTTCTTGGCTTTTATTTGGCAATGCTAGATCCCTTCTTTCTTAAAAAAAAAATGAAAATGAAAATGCAAGATTTGGATGATGATTGTGTTTTACATATTTAGAGGAAAAGTGAGATGACAAAGGAAGAAACTTGAAAGCAAGTTACCCAAGACAACGTGCTTCTGGCTTATTTTGTATAAACTAGTCAGAGATTTTCCACACAAAAAAGGTAAATTTTTCTTCTTTCTTTTCTTTATTTCTTCTTCTAAGCAGGGGCATTCACAGGAGATTCAAAAACCTCAAAATAGTAGCTGCAATTGTAGGACTGAAGGCCCTGCTCCATTTTATATGCAATGTTTTATACTCCCATCCCCTACCCTGGCTACATCTGTTTAAGATTGAATCAGTTTCTGTCTGCAGCTTTTGAAATAAAGACTTTTGCACAACAACCCTTTGAGTTTGTTCCTATTTGCTCCAAGCTCCCAGTCATTTGCTTTGTCAATGTGGAAGTTCCTTATGTCAACAGATTACAAGTCCTCGACTATTGAGCCCAAAGTTTCTGTTGCTAGGCAAGACATTTGTTAAGTGAGTTTTGCCCCATTTTATGACTTTTCTTGCCACAGTTGTTAAGTGAATCACTGCGGTTGTTAAATTAATAAAATGATTGTTAAGGGAACCTGCCTTCCCTGTTAACTTTGCTTGTCAGAAGGTTGAAAAAGGCGATCACATGATGATGGGGATTCTGGAACAGTCGTTCAGTGAGAAAAATGGTCATAAGTCACTTTTTCCAATGTGAGTGTAACCTTGAAAAGTCAGCAATGCTGAGAAAGGTGGAGGGAAAAAAAAGAAGTGGATGATCAGCAGGAAGGTGGATGGACTCGATTACAGTGGTGGTATTTGCACAATTGGTAAACCTGAAGCTCCTAATCATCCTATGCATGTGGTTGTTAAGGTTTGACAGACGTGATGACACGTAATCAATAGCTAACAAAGTAATGGGAAAAGGCTATATGTATTCTCCAGGTTATAACTTGCTGGCAGAAATTCTGTCTCTTCAGTTTTCTGAATTTAATCCATATGTTTGACATGTCTGTTTTTCAGTCTATATTTGGAAGTACAGTATATTCCCTGAGTAGATTATGCTTCTTATTTTATGCTTTTTATTATACAGTATAAATCTGTTTGATTCTGAGGTTATCCATCTCGTGATATTTATGTTGTATGAAGTAACAGCTTTGGTCACACATTTCCAAGATTAACATCCAGAAATGCAGTCATAACAAGCACCTGTAAGATATTGATCCATCTAACTCAGTATACTTTACTTTGACTGAAAATGGCAAGCAAAGTCCTTTCCCATTGCTAGAATATAGATAGATAGATAGATAGATAGATAGATAGATAGGTAGGTAGGTAGGTAGGTAGGTAGGTAGGTAGGTAGGTAGGTAGATAGATAGATAGATAGATAGATAGATAGATAGATAGATAGATAGATAGAGATAGAGATGATAGCGATAGAGATAGAGATAGAGATAGAAATGATAGAGACGATAGAGATGATAGAGACGATAGAGATAGAGATAGATAGATAGATAGAGATGATAGAGATAGAGATGATAGAGATGATAGAGAGAGAGAGAGAGAGAGGAGAGAGAGAGAGACAGACAGACAGACAGACAAATAGATGATAGATAGATAGATAGATAGATAGATAGATAGATAGATAGATAGATAGATAGATAGATAGATAGATAGATACTGGTGTAGATAGATATCCTGTCTTTCTTTCAAGGATTGTTTAGGTTATGACTCTAGTTGTCTTTCACAACAAAACACCCTATAAAATAGATTAGGACAAGGAACTATTTATTTACTTAAAACATTTACATATATAGCCACCCATCTTATAACCAACTCTGGGCAGCTCCCAGACAATGACAACTAAGTGAGCTTTCATGGTTGTGGGTGGAAGTGTACTTTGATCTCTCTTCTCCTAGTCCAGCACATCAACCACTATATACCTCATTTGTGGTATAAGCGTACAGTATATGGTCAGCCACAGAGTTTGGCCTTTCTTTTCTCTTTTTGAAATCAGCATCCAAGGATCTCTAAAGGCTAGAGTCAGCGATGATGCAAAGTCATCAAATAAGAGGCTCTAATGAGGTAGAATCTCATGGTAGGTTTCAAGCATCTGCAATTCCTTGGCCTATTAAAAGAAACATTTCAGTAAGTGACATTCTTGGAGTACCCTGTCTGAAGGGTTTGAAGAAAAATACATAATTAGGGTGATAGATGTTGAAAAGAAAGAGTTTCAAAGCCACACGGCAGTTATTATTCTAAAACACACCCAAACAAAGTAAATGACTGATATGTGGCAGGTTGCTAATTAGATGCATTTTTGTCCCTCCTCTTAATGACAAGCTTTCCTTAAAGGGGAACCACCCTGACAAGAGAAAGACAGATAGTTCTGTCAATTTGTAATCACTAGTCAGACATATATCATTTCACCCATACCTATTCTTTGTTTGCAGCTGGAATGGTGAGGAAATCATATTGATTAAGCTCTGAAAATTGTTTTCTTTGACAGAAGCTAATTCTAAACTAAGCATTTCCTGAAACAGAATCAGAGAAAACATTTTACATGTCTATCATTTGTCCTTGGAGGACATGAAACAAATATGTTTTAATAAAGCTTGACACTAGTATTATTCTGTGTGGCCTCTGGCTGTAAGCTTTTCTTTCCCAGTTTGTAGAATCGAAGGGATAAGAAAACAGTTCCACATTAAGAGGAGCACACTGTACTGGTTAATCATGCCATGCAGAAATAACATTGCTGCCAGCAGGAGAATGGAGTGTGCGTGGAAAATAAAATTGAACTGAATTAAGAAAAACTTTGGAAAGGATGCAGCTCAAAGGTTGCATCTTGGATACATGCCTTTCAGTCAATCATTGATGCTCTTGAATAGAGGAATTTTTGTTATTTCTGACAATAAAAATAAACACTTAAAAAGTTACTGGCTAAAAAATAAAATCACTTTTTCCATTTTTTTTTACAAAAAGAAACCTTATTGGAAATTGGAAATGAATTTCTGAAGGATATTTAAATCTTGGAAAAGTGTATCTGCTAAACAAAAGTCACTCATGGGATTTAGTGACTGGAACAATGCCTTCAGAGTGGGCTAGTCAGTCTTTCAAGGATTTATTTTGTATTGTGTGCTTTGCTATGAAAACCTAATTATTTTTAATTCAGGCAAACCAAAGGCCAAGGTGGCGCAGCAGTTAGAGTGCAGTACTGCAGGCTACTTTAGCTGACTGTGATCAGCAGTTCAGCTGTTCAAATCTCACAGGCTCAGGGTTGACTCAGCCTTCCACCCTTCCGAGGTAGGTAAAATGAGGACCCAGATTGTTGGGGGCAATATAAATATACATTGCTTAATGGTGTAAACCACTTAGAGAGTGCTTGCATTATGAGGCAGTATATAAATCTCACTAATAAATAAATAAATAAATTTGAGGAAATCTTGGGTGAATTTGAGGCTGTCATCGGTTTAAGCACAAAACCTCCTTACAATCCTGTATTTTGCTGCCATCTCAGTGGAAAATCAACTCTCATTGCTATTCTTTTTGCTATTCTCTCCAGGTAAAAATGACAATCAGTTCTTATCCTTGTATAAGTGATGCTGCTTGTAGGAAGGGTTTTAATTATTTTTTGCCTAAGAGACCCTTTTTGCCTATATTCAACTTCTGAACTATTTGCAAATGCTTGTATTCATACAACACTCACAACCTTTTGACAATATTAACTCAATTTCTGTTTTTGCATAATATTCCAAACTGAGAACTAACCACATTCCTGGATTCACACAATATATTAAAACTTAAGTAAAATTAATTAAAGTAAAAGCTAATCAAGCTTGGCATTTTATGTGAATGCAGCTATTAGGTTTGTAACTGATCCAGGCGGGGGTGGGTTCCTCTCGGTTCGGACCGGATCGCCCGAACCGGTAACAATCCATGATGACATGGTTCAGTTGGTGCCAATCCGTGAGCGCCATCATCTTTAAAAAAAAAATTCTGAATTTTTTACTGTTTGGAAGTTTTTTCCCCTGCTGCTACTTGAAAAAGGGCCCTCCCTCTTGCCCCCAGGTTTATACTTACCTTTATTCCTTCGCCTGAAACACACCTGATCAGCTCCTCAGCTGTGTTTTGGGCTGATTATAGCTACTGAGCATGCGCGGAAACAGAATTGCATGAGGGGATGTGTGCGTGCGAGTGAGTGGAGCAAGCACGTGCACGCGAAACATCCCGATGCGAACCGGTGGCGAAGGTAAATGGAACCCACCCCTGGATCCAGGTCAAGTGTATCATATGAATCCAGCCACTGTCTTTTGTGACCGATTCCCAGCTAAATACTGCCAAATCTCCCAGGATAATTGTTGGTCATATGCAGACTGGCAATTCATCAAATGCCAATGCTAAATATTTCAGATTCACAGTAATAAATATGGTTAGCTCCTGAGAATTGTACCATTGACTAGAATTGCACAGATTTTACTTTTGATTGATTTTAGTAGGATGCGTGTATATATTCTTGACAAATACATCCTGCATATATTAATAAAATGCCATTTGGTCATCAGCATGACTCTTCCCCACCTTGTTTCCATCAACCCCATGCAAAAAAAAAAAAAGATGCTATGCCTCTGCTTCCAGCTCCTGTAAATGTTGACACAGGCAGTGGTTGGTATGCATTTGTTCCCTCCTTCCAAATGCTTATTCCACCAAGGTGAACAGAGTGGGGTTATGCTATATGGGCTGGGGTTTCTTTTTATATATGACATAATTAATGCATGAAGTGGATTACATCATAATAATAGAATGGATGGGATGACATGCCTGGATGTCAGTGAGTCAACAAAATTAATTAAGTTTGCTGCATGTTGACATCTCTGAGGCAAATGAGGGCATAGGAGAGCAAAGGCAATTTAAACAGAATTAACAGACAAATGCTGAAAAACAGCCCAAACAGAGAGGCTTCTTTTTTTTTGACACACAAAGTTTGTGGAAGAGAATGAGAGGTTTTAGATCAGCTCTTTCTTTTTTTTAATGCAAAAATTACGCTTTGGAATTTCATTATGCAATGAACAATATGCAATATATATATATATATATATATATATATATATATATATATATATATATATATATATATATATATATATATATATATATATATATATATATATATATATATATATATATATATATATATATATGCATACTTGTGAAATAAAAACGTAGAAAAGCTAAATTTGACTAGTAGCTTATGCAGCATTAAGGGATGAGTTCCGGCTTAATCAAACTTGGTTTATTTATTAATAGAGAAGGTTTTGAAAGTAGCAATTTATGAGTGCCATGGTGCAGCTTTTTCTCCTGAAAAGCAGCTTGGTGGGTTAATACATTAACCTATAAATAAAAGCAATGACAGCTCTCCTGTCACTACACACTGATGGACGGTTCCTTTTTCTGCCATTATTGCCTTGTGAATGTGGGAAAATTAATTTAAGTGGTAGTTAATTTCTAATGAATTCCATTCAGCCGGTTAATATAGTCCCTTGATGTTATGGTAACCTTCATGGATCATTGCATTATGTAAATATATTCAACTTTATGCTGGTTTAATATAAAAAAAGATGGTTGAGTTTTCTCAAACCATGCCTCCAAACCTACATGCTCAGAAACACAGAGAAGAAAAAATTAAATAACCCAGAGCTGCATTTTTTCACATATTAATAGTTAATTAAGCTTCTTTCAAGTAGTTCCACAGAGCAAAACCTTTCAAGTTTGAGACCACCTGCACTGTCTTACTTATGGTTTCTATGAGTTGGGACTAGATTATAAAGTTTTACCCAACAATATACCCACAAGGAAAATCTACATAAATTAGAGCACACTTTTTTCACAGTTAATTTGGAACAAGCAGAGAACTTCCCAATCAGAGCCCTTTTTCCACAGTTTGTTCAAGGCAACAGCAGAATTGGGGCAAAACATGGCCACACACAAATTATTGCTTATTAAAAAGCTTTTCTGACAAATCTTGCCTCCTTCACTTCACTCTATCTTTTTACATCTTCATTTATGTTCAAATGACATCCTCAGGGGACAAATATTTGATAAAGAAATTGGGAAGTCTGTCAATCCAACTAATTTCTGTTAAGTGAGATTATTTGTCTGTAGTATTGTCTGCTTCCATCTGCACTGACTGTCCAATGTCTCAGGAAGAGGTCTTTGCTTGGTGACATTCTAGTTGTAGGTATGGGACTGGCATTAAATTCATGAGTGGGTTATGGTACTGCGTTATTTAATATTTAGCTAAGGTTAATAGTATTCACATGGCTCTCCTTGAGCATTGAGAGGGCTGTCTATGCATGTACCCCATGATCTGTACCATTCCCCTAAAACAAATCTGTTGTGTCTTGAGATTTACATATTAGCTAGGTAGTTCACAACCAGGTCCACTCTATTGAGCGGAAGCGTGCTAATCGCTGATTGGTTCTTCCCAGCCAGAGCTCCCTGTTTAAACAGGAGCCACCGGCTGGGCTGTTGCTGGAGTTTTCACTATTCTCAATAAAGAGCTGTTGTCACTGAACCTGCATCCTGACTCTTCAGAACCAGAACTTAGCAAAATCCTATGTCATTTACAATATGTATGCATGTTTGAGAAAACAAAGAATGTTTAAATGAAAAGATGGAATTTATTTATTTAGAGTATTTGTAACCTGTCTGCTAATAGAAATCCTTTAAGTGACTTACACAATAAAATGTATTGTACAGTGACCTATTTTATATTTTATTTCCCCATTTAAATAATCTAAACTAGAAAACAGAGGTCTAGATTATAGACACGTTTCTCTTCCAGTCTTCTGTCTCAATTCTAACTCAAAATAAATCCCAAGAGAAATTATCTTGTCACCTGGATTTTCTGGAGAAGTCAAATGTTAGGCATGCATAGAGCAAGATTTTAATCCATGTTTTGCTATAGTCCTAGATATTTGGTTCAGTTTGTGCTAAATAGTGCATTTCATTGGGATTCTGCCTAATTTCACCCTGCACAGCATTCCTACGGGCCATCTTATCATGACAATGACCTGATAAGATGAAGATTCTTTTAGCAGTAGTTTAATATTACAAAGCTCTAGGCTGCTGTGAATACGTCAGTACAGCAGAAACTTTGTGATGCACATCTGTGTTTGTAACAGGAGTGGGTTCCACTTACGGTACCTTCCCTACCGATTTGCATCGCGTCGGAAGTGTGCTTCGCTCACGCACGTGCCTACATCACGTCAAGGAAGTGACCCTCTGCGCGGCGTAGAAGCCTTTGCGCCAGTGGTGAAATTCAATTTTTTTTTACTACCGGTTCTGTGGATGTGGCTTGGTGGGCATGGTGTGGCTTGGTGGGCGTGGCAGGGGAAGGATACTGCAAAATCTCCATTCCCACCCCACTCCTGGGGGAAGGATATTGCAAAATCTCCATTCCCACCCCACTCTGGGGCCAGCCAGAGGTGGTATTTGTAGGTTCTCTGAACTACTCAAAATTTCCGCTACTGGTTCTCCGAACTACTCAAAATTTCCGCTACCAGTTCTCCAGAACCTGTCAGAACCTGCTGGATTTCACCCCTGCTTTGCGCATGCGCAGAGGGTTTTTTGCCAGCCACTTGAAAGGAGCGGCAACCAGAGGACCAGTTTGGTGGTATGGCCAGCTGGCCATTGCTGCCAATTCGGCAAGCGGGGGCAAATTTCCGCCACTGGTTTGGGCGAACCGGTCCGAACCGACAGCAACCCACCACTGGTTTGTAGTTGGCACAAAAACTCTGGGATCATTTCAACAGACACTTAAATATCAATCACATTTCATGTACATAGTTTTTTCATTTAAAATTTAAAACTGATTAATTTTAAAATATACAGAAAACAAAGGAACCAAAATGCCTCTTTTGCAGTGCATTGACATAACATGCTAGGTGCACAGAAATAAAATCACCCACCATATATCCACTGGTAATTTCAGCATATTCCCCTATGATCCAGGAATTTAGATAAAACTCCTCATGCAATGAAATAACTGTTCAGAGTAATTTTCTCCTCACCTGTCATTGTTAAAGAGACATTGTCCTTTCTTCAACTAGAGCAGTGTTTCTCAACCTTGGCAGTTTGAAGATGTGTGAACTTCAACTCCCAGAATTCCCAACGCTGGCTGGGGAATTCTGGGAGTTGAAGTCCACACATCTTCAAATTGCCAAGGTTGAGAAACACTGAACTAGCGCAAGGTTTCTTAGTCTGCTGCAAACTAAGTTTTAAAGTCATTAATATGCATTAACCTGCAAGATTCTTTCAGTTGACCTAGTTACATAAACACTTGTTACATGGATTTGTTTTTCTTTAAATAGCATATAATGTCTGTTTCTGGGTCAATATAAAACAAGAAATATTTATTTTGATTCATTGTTTTGCAGAAAGTTGCTTTGTGTTGAATCACTTTTGCCACAAAATTCAAAATAAGTCTGACTAGTTTTAAATGTGGAATTGATTTCGGGAAAATGAGGTATTTTCTACCAAATCATAAACACCTTCCTATAACATCTGTAGCATATCCTATAACTTTGTCTTCCACTTGAAGAGCAGGTGGCAGTTGCAACCTTTCCAGGATCATGACTCCCTGCTCTGTTATCCAAGCCCTGGTCATTTCTCACCTGGACTACTGCAATGTGCTCTCCATGGTGCTACACTTGAAGTTCATTCAGAAGCTTCAGGTGGTGCGAAGTGCGGCAGAGAGCGCAGAGGTGGCGCAGTGGTTAGAGTGCAGCACTGCAGGCTACTTCAGCTGACTGCTAGCTGCAGTTCAGCTGTTCAAATCTCATCGGCTCAAGGTTGACTCAGCCTTCCATCCTTCTGAGGTCGGTAAAATGAGGACCCAGATTGTTGGGGGTAATATGCTGACTCTGTAAACCGCTTAGAGAGGGCTGTAAAGCACTATGAAGCGGTATATAAGTCTAAGTGCTATAAGTACCGAGAATGGCCCATATTATCCCGTTGCTCTGCAAACTTCACTGGTTATCGGTCTGCTTCTGAGTGCAGTTCAAAGTGTCAGTTATGACTTTTAAAGTCCTTAATGGGTCCAGACTATCTGATGAAGTGCCTCGTCCTGCTAGGACAAGCCCATCCTACTTCTGCTGGCAGAGGCGGCCTATTTTGGATCCTGCCAGTCAAAAAGCTCCCACTATTGGGATCCAGATGTTCCAAAGGGCAGGCACTGCTCTTCTGCAGCATCTACCTTTGGAATATCTTACCCTCTAAGTAAGATCTGCCTCTATTCTATCCTTCCAGAGCCTGAAGACCTGGGTCTACTGGTTGGCCTCGGGAGCAAATTTGGGTTCCCCCCCTATTGCTGGAGGTGTTAAGGCGGCCATTCAAGAAGACTCTCGAGGTGGCTGCTGGATTGATAGACGACCTCTCCCCTTCCTCTCTGCTCTCCACCCATCCATTTTTGGTTATCATATTGATGTATTCTCATGTTCATTTTTCATTGTTTATTTTATGATACTATTATTTTACTTCTGGTCTGTTTACACTTTCATTTTCTTCCTTTTTATTATTGAAAGCCACCTAGAGTAGCTTCACAATGAGATAGACGGCAAATAAATTTAACAAATAACTTTTGCTCCAAATTTTTCAAAAACCTGCATACAAACACACAAAGATACAAGTAATTTAAAAATCTTTCCTATTTGGGCTTTAAACTACCCAAGAGGCCATATTCTCTTTGCTTCCTTTAACATAAACCAAGATTAACAATATTATAACAGTACTATAGAATCATTAAGAAAACTTTTTCAATGGCATATTTTTTATTAAAACTCTAAAATTAAAAAACTGTGAGTTTATATCCCCATGACATTGTCAATTTGTATGCTTTGCAATTGACGTAACACTTATGACCAAAACTAAGCCATTACAATCACTAATACAAAAATCAATATATTCCAGTCATAACTCAATATTTTTGCCAACTTTTTTCATTTATCTGTGCAGAAAATTGTAATAGCAACAGATCTCAATTGTTGCATTAGTACATGACATATCTTGCAAAATGTCTATGAACAAACCTGAAAGCTAAAGTTAGAAGACAAGGACTGTTTTGTAAGCCTTCCTTTTTATTGTAAAGGTTGTTTATTTTCTTTTAAAGCCTTTGTTAATATGCATAGAGGAAAGGAAGACTCAAGAGCCCTTTTCAACCTTGTATACTTATGACAGCTGCCAATGTTTATTTTTGTGGCTGCTTCCTCCCAAGCCTTATTATTTGAATTTAATGCACAAAGACAGCACAGTAGATGAGTAGCCACATCAACTGACCTCTATCTTTTCCTAGTCACTCTACTATTAGAAGGAACAGAAAGCAAAATAAACATCAACATAGTAGATTCCAATGCAACAGATGTAAGGATTTTTAATCTTTTCAATTCAAAGTCCACATAATGTTTAACTCTCATATTGACACTCTCATCTTGAACATATTACTTTGAATTTGTATTTTACATCTTGACAGAATTTTACAGTGTCCAGGATGGCGGCATAGTTACTTATTGCAATTATGATACAACATACAAAATTGTTCTTAAAGTAAGCAATATCAAACAAGCCAAAAATTATTATTTCCATTTTGCTGATAAGTTTCATACGTACAAAATCAAAGTCTTGCACAACCTTTATCTCCAGACTTATTATTTTGTGCAATGAGTTAACACTTGATTGGCCTTGTGTCTCCTCAATGTGCAATTAGGACAGTTTTACAACTTCCTCTGCTTATGTCGTGGGAATGTTTTACAGTATATATACAAACGGCCCTTTTTGCGAACAAAGTAACAGTCTTTGCAGCGCTTCTTGATGACCACCTTGCACTTCATGCCAGCAACAGGCTGCCAATTGTAATGTGGGCAGCATGAGAGAAAAGGCAAAAGATGTGCATTTGGTGACTTGGTAGCAGGTGGGCCAAGCAATGGAGTGACAGTATTTGAGCATCTCAGGAGCCAGGAAGAAAATGAGCGGGAGGCTGAGCTGCAGTTCAGGGACCAGGTTGTTTTGGCTGTTGCGGCCAACAAACTTCTCAAGAGCAGAGACGACATGCTGAAAATCCAGGAAACAAGCTAAAAAGGAAAGCAGAAAGAAGACATTAGATTGTTAGAGTAACTATACAACTGTGTTCCTACAGTCTCTGTCGTGGTTACCTGATAACGCAGAGGACGAAACTGTAGATTTGCGCCACCATTTTCTACGCAATTTATTCTACGCAATTTATTATCCGAATTGGATGTCCTTGCACAGTAAACGACCAGTAGGCGATCCAAACGCGCATGCGCAGGTTCGACCTCAGCTTGCGGGGGAACCGCAGAAGAACCGCAGTTCTCTTCCCCTCCCCCCCCCCCCCGCGCCGCTTCCGAATCCTACCGCCAAATCAGCCCTTTTGCCCGAGGAACTAAAGCTACGCCGTTAACGCCAACACCACCAACCTTACAGCCCCAAACACGACGCAAGACTTCAGGGTCAGCAGCAGTACTTCATCAACGTGGATCTTTTTTTTACGTTTTTTGCGTATTGTGTCAGACGTGGATAGGCGGGGTATGGGTTTCGCTCGGCCAACCGGCTGCCTCGGCGGCTCGCGCCTGCGCAGTAGCTTTGTTTGTGGGCGGAGTCGGGGAAAGCTAAGACGGAGTTACTGAAATGGCGGCGCCCGCCTTGCCCTTGCGAGGGGCGTTGCGGGCGGGATTTATTTCGCTGAGGGGTAAATTGCCTCCGGCTTCTGTGCGAATTACGTTGCGGAGGAATTACGGAGTCGTGACAAGTCCGACCGGTGAGGTGGTGACGCACACGGGACAGGTAAGTAAAGCTCGACCTCTCCGGGGATGCGGAGACACCCCCACACTTTAATTTCCGTCTTCTGCTCTGCTTCAGGTGCTTCTCAGCTCTTTGCGGCTCCCGGTCGGTTTGTAGTCGGAATATTTTGGACCCACGAATGGCTTCTACATTGTGGCTCCTACGTTGGCTTTGAGGTTTAAATTATTGAAATGAATAGGCATATTAAAAGGAAGGATGTAAATGGTACAAATGCCTTCCAACTCCTGAGGGTGATCTGTTAGCAGTCCATGTGCGGAACTTGTCTCTGGTTTTTCTTCCCTGCGGATGCTTTTCGCTGTGCCTGCTTTTATGCCTGTTAATTAATCCGTGGAAGCAAAAGTAACACATGAATTGTGAAACCACCTGCAAAGTAATACCTTTATCATCATAATAACTTCATGGGCTGTAGCTAGAAGAAGGTTTGAGTCAGCACTTGCTTGATTTTAGAAAATAAACTGGATAGTCCACCAGCAGGGAATTAAAACTTCAAAAGGAAAATAAAGAGATGGCAGAGGGTGGATTCTTTATGCCCATCTTTGTTGAGGATACAAAAATATAAAATAAAATAACTCAAAAGGGCAGAGACTCAATGGACCACTAGGTCTTTTTCTGCTCTCAGTTTTCTATGTTTCTATCTTTCTAAGATACAGTCCCGGAGTTGTTTTTTTAAAGAAAGGAGTTCATGAGCTTGCAGTAATAATAGGTGACTTTAATACTTATTGACAAATCATAATATCCGTATTATATCCATTCTAAAGTTTTAAAAGAACTCAAATGTAAAATTGAAGAATTTATGAAGCGTGTTGTGTGCTATGTCCCAAAAATGGTTTAGTAGGCAAAAAGTCAGTCACTGGATGTTTTTCCCTGTCTTTTATAGATATTTGATATGAACTGTGATGAAGTAAAAATAATAAAACATGTATAATATCAGTGCAAACTCTAGTCTTTTATACTTACGCTGCTATGTCATGCCTAAGCACATAAGGTCTCTAGTGTGGCAATGCTTACTTTGTTGTTAGACTAAGTATCTTCAAAAAAGAAGACACTCTTTAATCTTAATTTAAAGTGGTACTTTTGATCTGAAAAATAATACACATAGTTAATTAGCTATTGATTTAGAAATTTAATTTGCTACTATGATTTGCAGTTTACAAAATACAGCTAAAACAGTCATTAAGAATACCACTAAAAAGAAAAATGAAATATTTAGGATAAAATTTAGTATGAATATTAAGGCACTGAACGTTAAGAAGTCTCAGTCAGAATATGATTATTGTCCCATCCTAACTTGTTTTAGGGAAGGGGCTAGCTTTAACTCTGCCATAGGAAAAAGTAAAGTTGTTGTCTGATGCATTTGTGGTAGGTTCCACAGCATGTGCATATTGATTTCTAATTTAATGCTGGTTCTACTAGCAATTTGGGCCTGAGTCTTGTAAGATTTTAAACACCCTAATGACAAGGTGGATTGTGCTTAAAAGATGAGCCGAAGATCATGTTTCAACAGAAGACTTATGTGGAGTTTTCAAGGGCTCATCACACATACTCTTGCATTTTATATTTGGGGTTCTCTTCCATGTGAAGAACATTTTGCATACCTATACTTCAAGGTTATCAGCATGAGTCAAGATTTTTTGGTATTCATAAATCTGGTTTATCAGCCAAATAACTTCCTATAAAAGATCTTCCTTGCAATAAAAGTTATGGATGTCCAAGGTCAATGACGAATTCAGAAGGAACACTGGCAACAAATTGAATTCTTAATGGAGATTTCAGCCATGTGGCTATAAATCCTGAAGTACAACTACTGCAATCCTTTTCACATTTACAGGTAGTCCTCAACTTACAACCATAATTGAGTCCAGAATTACAATCATAAGCTGTCATTAAGTGGGTCATCACAGGACCATGTCCAATTATACAATCTATTTGCTGCAGCTGTTAAACTAACATTGCAGGTCATTAAGTGAATGCATTTCCCCCAATGAACATTTTCAGCCAGAAACCAGAAGTAATGCTGTAAATGGCCATAAATGAAAGCCAGTTGCCAAGTGTCTAAAATGGGACCACATGATTGTATGTGTGTAGACCATTGGAACTTCAAAATCGAGCCATTGGGCTCTGGGAGGATCTGTTGTAATTTCAACTAGTAGCTAAGTGAGTGGTTATTAAGTAAAGGCTGCCTGTAATTTGTTTCTTGCATTCAGTTATTCACAGCTATTTGAAATTACCTCTATATGTATCTTATTCTGGCACGCTGGCAGCATGACACATTTTAAAAAATATTCAGGTGAAAAAATAACCCATCTTTTCCTAATATCTTTTAATACAATGATTTACTGTTTGTTGGTAAGTTAATAATTCTAAATCTGCTTTGAACACCAGCCCTTTAAAATAGTGTAAATAAAAATCCAGGCAGAAAGTAATACACAACTGATTTAGGTGTTCTAATCTCCAACCAGTTTGAATCAATTGGCAGATTGAAAAAGTATAGTAAACTTCTTCGAAGTAGAACAAACACAATTTATATTTGTGGCTTTATCCATTATATTTGGCATAATGGTATCAATATTGAATTTTATATGAAAAGTATACATGAAATAGGGCTAAATTTTTTCCCAAATCTAGCAGCATTCATTTGTAAAATAATATAGGGATCTTTTCTATTTAATACTGAATATATTTTGTTTTCCATAAAATATTTGTTCCTTTGCTCTATACAGCATCAGAATATCTGAAACTGCTACTAATTAAGCTACTAACCATGTTCTTTGTCCTGTTCCAGATTCCTGAAATCAGAATTGATTATATTTTCAGTATATTCCTTGTTTAATTATAGGTTTATGAAGAAAAAGACTACAGGAGGGTTCGATTTGTTGGGCGACAAAAAGAGGTAAAATCTGAGTCAGAAATGTTTACTGTGAGTCTGTAGTTTCTCCAGGTATTGATGAAATGTTCAATGACTTCAGTGTAAAATGTCATTGTCTTGTGAGCAAACAGTTGATGACTTAATCAATAAACCTATTAGTTAGCCCATTTCATTCCCTCAAATGACAGTAGGCTTGCATGTGATACAGTTGAAAGAATTTATAACTTATGGGTAAACCCACTTAAAAAACTTTGTCATAGATGAAAAATACCCTTGTGCTATTCACATAATTCAAATTAGTTATTTCAACACAAATACAATTTAGACATATCTAAAATAATCCGGCAAAGTTAATTGGCATTTTATTTAAACTAGATTGATTTCTTTCCTTCTTATGTTATATATGCTAAGAATCGCCTCATTGATGATGACTCCTGGTAACTAACTAAAAAAAATCAGTGAAACAAATTTGTTACTGAAGGCAGCCAATCAATTACTACTCTCTATTAGAATGTTGTGATGACTGCTTGTATCACTACTACTAAACAAAGTGTATTGCTTGAATTGTTACATAATGAAACATCTTTCTATTTCGCTGTTGTAGGTGAATGAAAACTTTGCAATTGATTTCATTGCTCAACAACCTGTGAGTGAAGTTGAAACTAGAGTTGTATCGTGTGATGGTGGTGGAGGAGCTTTGGGCCATCCTAAAGTGTATATCAATTTGGTAATGTAATTCAATTGTCCATATGTGATCAGTGTTATTATCAACATGTTTAGAAAAATATGTGCAGGCTACTAAGAAATTCAGCTATTATTCTACTTATCATGGAAGTGAAAAAATATATTGATAATCCGTAGTTGTAGTTGTATTCAGTTTTGTGGGTCACTAGAAGTATGACTATTTCCAATGATTAAGTGTAATCCATTGTTCATTATCCATTTTGTATTAACCCGTATTCATATCTGTTTTTATTCTCATTATTTTGCTACTTGCAGAAATTTTTATGTCGAGGTTTTTTTAATGGAATGTCTTCTGGAATGCACTGGTCCTCAAACTCTAGTTTAGGAGTCCCCATGACCCATTGAGGGGATCTGCAAAATTAAATAATACTTTTTACATTTCTCAGTTGGAATTTGTAGTACTATAAATATCAGTAGATATAACCTACATAAACCAAAGCTGTTTGGGATTCTCAGTCATGTAAAGAGACCTGACATCAAAATGTTTGAGAACTGCTGTTCAAGTGCATTGCTTTATTTTAATGGTGTATGTTATGAAATTGGCTAGCAAATTTAAAAATTTATCGGTAGTCCTCAATTTACTACCAGTCATTTAATGACTATTCAACATTTATGATGACCCCAAAAAGGGTGCTTTATGGCCTTAAAGAACTTCCAACCATCATAAAACACCCCCCCCCAATGATCACATGACTGCATTTACAACTGGTTGCCAAATGTCTTGCGATCATGCCATCACTATTTGCAATCTTCTTTGCTGGCTTCCCCAAAAGGTCAATGGGGAAGCAGACAGGGAAGGTTGCAAGCTGCTGTTGCATTTCAAGAAACTATATTTCATCGCAGAGGGCTGACTTAAAGAGTTGCCTGCTAAGTGGAGCTCAGCCTCCCCTCTCCCCTAAATGAGAAATAATTTTTCATTTGACAGGGAATTTATATGAACATATAAATGTGCAGAAATGATAAAATTGTATTTTATATTTACCATTTATATTTGCAGGACAAAGATACAAAAACAGGAACATGTGGTTACTGTGGACTTCAGTTTAAGCAGAAGCATCATCATTGACATGTATCTTTCTGACTGTAAACTTTTTTCGTTATAGAATAAAATACATATTTAAAAGCCATTGTGGATACATGTTCTTAATTCTATTTTTTACCCTGAAATAGAGTAATAAAGATGTAGAATTCTTTATTTCATCCTTAACTGTTGAAAGATGTTGATATAAAATTAGAACTGTCCATTGAAAACAGCCTACAGATCATGTCCCTATATCCAATGACTTACGGTAGTTCAGATTTATAACTAAGCTATAGTTATATAATGATCTTGAACATTATACTTTCTTTTCTTCACTTCTCCCAGCTGAGAGTTCAAAAGCTTTATAGCAATAGCACTTAGACTTATATACCGCTTCATAGTGCTTTACAGCCCTCTCTAAGCGGTTTACAGAGTCAGCATATTGCCCCCAACAATCTGGGTCCTCATTTTACCGACCTCAGAAGGATGTTAGGCTGAGTCAACCTTGAGCCGGTGAGATTTGAACTGCTGAACTAGCAATCAGCTGAAGTAGGTTGCAATGCTGCTTTTAACCACTGCGCCACCTCGGCTCCTCCTTTATGGTGAATTTTGTAGTAATTTTGTAGTAATTCGCCATGGGCGAATAGGCGGCAATATAAATTCAATAAATAAATAAATTGCAATTCAGTATCATGACTGAATCTTCTGTTGTTAGGTAAGTGTTGGTTTATTTAGGTATGCCACAGATAACCTCATACTGAGTTTATTAAGTTTCCTTGTTTCAACAAATAACAGCTTAGGTTAACTACATCACACTGACATTATGGGGTACATATGATCAAGGTTATATAGTTTTCCTTGTTGAAATATTGCTGTGAAAGCTGGATCATCAAAAAGGCTGAATAAAGAAAAATGGATACTTTTGAATTATACTGCTGAAGAAAAGTGTTGAGACTTCCTTAAGATACCATAAGAAGTCATTCAGTACTAGACAAAGAAAAAAACCAGATTGTTTCCTGGAAGTACAAATAATTAAGCTAAAACGGAACTATTCATGTCACTTAATCCATAGGTGAGGATTATTGGAAAGGACCCCCGTAGTTGGAAAAATCAAATGCAGTTGAAATTGAGGTTGGAGAAAACAAGTGTCTTAAGTGCTCTTTATTGTGCAAGCATAAGAATTGAAGCATCAGACTTCAACTGAACCCTCGTAAGACGGAGTGGCTATGGGTGGGTCTCTCTATCTCTGGTCTCTCCCCAGGCTTCAGGAAAGCCTCCGGAGCCTGTGGATGGTGAAAAACGGACCCAACGGGCCTACCAGAAGTTCAGAAATGAACTTCCGGTAGGCCCGTTGGGCCTGTTTTTTGCCCTCCACAGGCTCCGGGGGCTTTCCTGAAGCCTTGAGAGGGCAAAAAATGGTCCAATGGGCCTACTGGAAGTCCAGAGGCATCAGTGAGGCCTGCGCGCATACGTGGCGGGGGGAGCAGCACAGGTGGTTGTGCGCGCATGTGCGAGGGAGGGCATTGCATTATGGGTGTGAGCACGCGCGTGAGCGCTATCACGTGCACGCACACCCTTTTGGCACCCGAGCAAAAAAAAGTTCGCCATCACTGCTTTAAGGTCTGGTGCAGAGTGAATTAAGCCAGTAATTCAATTGCAGTACCAGTGGGAAAAATGGATTCATTTGTTTGGAAAACAGCAAACTGTCAATATTTTGTACATGGTTATTGGAATATTGGACACAGCAGAACTTGCAGCACCTCAAAACACACAATGGAGCAAAAATGTGCTATTTAAATGATCATGGGATGGAGGGACTAATCTGTGAGGAAAGATTTGTTCTGGGATTTCTTTGGAAGTAAAAAAAGTCATTAAATAAGACAGTAGTTCTAAAGAAGTTGTACTGAGAGTGTTTTAGTGAGTGTCAATATTCAAAAGAAGATAGGCTTAGGCAGAGAACTGCCTAGAAATATTCTCCAATCTATCCCTGTTATTGGGAAGTAAATACAGCTAAAATTCTTTAACTAGGCAAAACACTACATCATAGGGCAACATTTTTTGAACCAAGGTACCTCAAATGAGCTAACTTATGGAATGCATCCAAAATCTGGGATCCATGACTCTCAAAGGAATGAAAATTGGGAAAGTTGTGGCTGCTTCAGTGCTGCTGGGTTGCTACTGTGCTCATATGATCCACATTTTCAACATTTGGTATCCGTTTCCGAGCCACCCTTGCAATCCCTTGCTCCCTCTCTCACCACCAGCAGTCACTTAACTACTGGGAAGGGAAGGTGGGAGGAAGAAATTCCCACCACATGCCTTTCCCAACCGGTGCCCTCCATGTCTCAACCAGTGCTGCTCCTGCATGACTTCCCCAACCTACATGGCACCTCTTCCACACACTCCCTGACTTGCCTGGTACCTCTTCTGCACACACACCCATGCACCCTTCCCAGCCCATTCTGGGGCACCTTCCCTAACCAGTGTGGCACCTTATGCACCCTTCCTGACCTGTGTAGCCCTTTACACGCTTCCTTCATGGGCACGTCTTATATACCCATACTGCCCCACATTCACCCTACTCAACCCACACAGCACCTCTCATGCAACACCATGCACTCTCTCCAACCCACATCACTCACACACACACCCTATCCAACTTGCATGCATATCTTGTGCACACTCGTGCACCTTCCCTACACATACCTCTGCCCACTCCTCATTCTCTCCCTCACTGGCAGCAGCCATTTATCTGCCTGCTGGCTTTTAACTTGCAACTTCCTGCTGAGTTCCTCACTGACTTTCTCCCTACAAATTTTCAACAAGCAAAGTAAATGGGGAAGGTGGGAGGGAGGGAGGGAAGGAAGCAAAGAATATTTCCAATGTTTCTTGCCAGCGTCCCACAAGGAAACTCAATGGGGAAGCCAGCAGAAAGTTGGAAGTTGTTCCCACTCTGAAAACTTTTTGGCTTGCCATTGATCATTCTGTTTCTTTGTTTAGGTAAGGAAATATCTCTGAAACAACGACACAATGGAAATGAGTTGCCTAGTGTTAATATAATTCATGTATTGAATGGGTCATTCATTCATTCATTCATTCATTCATTCATTCATTCATTCATTCATTCATTCATTCATTCATTCATTCCAATTTATTGGTCACCTAACTCCAGTGGCTCAGGGTGGCATACAAAGCTAAAAACAACAATGTAAAAACAAGTAAAAATGTGAAATCAACATGTTCCTTGTATAAGCTCCAGTGACACAGACATAATAAACCATACAAATCCATTTTAGTAAAAATGGAATTTGGTCTTCCACTTACTAAATTGCCTCCTAAAATTCAATTTTTATTCATCAAAGTGCCGAACTTTGGAAGAAGTTATTGAACTTCACTGGACAAAGAATGTCTGGAAATACCTTTGGCTACTGGTCATATTGGAGCAGCCTTGGCTTGGGGGCTTGGGGCAAAAGAGGTCATTGCTATTCTTTGTCATGGCAAATTGGATTGCTTTTGCAGCCTGAAGCCATTCATTGAGGTGAAGTGTGAACCTCTGGCTTTGTGGGGCTGCAGGTTATTCATTCTTATCCTATGCACGTACTCCTTGCTTAACCCAACTGGGACCAGCAACTCCTTCACTAAGCAAAGCAGTCATTAAGCAAAACATTGACCACTCCATTTAGTAGCAGCAATTGCCACAACTCTGGTTGTCATTAAGTAAGACATCACATGATCATGACTTGTGATCTCCTGCCAACTGTCAGAAGCTGGTGGGGAAGTTTGCAAATGGCAATCAAATGTTTGCAGGATACTGTGATCATCGTAAATGCATGATACTTGCCAGGTGTCCAAATCACGATCCTGTGAATGTGAGGATGTTTGATGGTTGTAAGTGTGAGTCTGGTTATTCATCACTTTTTTCCAAAGCCGTTATAACTTTGAACAGTTGCTAAATCAATGTCATTAAGGAAGGACTACCTCAGGGGTGAGTTCTAACTTATCTCGCTGCCGGTTCGCTTCCTCCCATGCCGTGTGGCAGCGCCTTGTGGGCGCGTGCGCACAAAGTGCGTGCGCGCATGCGCAGTGCCAAAAAATCCGGAGGGAAAAAGCCAAAAACAAGATGGCGACACATGCACAGTGCCGGAAACTCAGCTTCTGCGCATGCTCAGAAGAAAAAAATAAAAAAAGATGGCAGCGCCTACGGACCGGCACCAACCGAACCGGTTCCATTATGTCATCATGACATCACCAGTGGGTCGCTACTGGTTCGGGCGAACCAGTCCGAACCGGGAGGAACCCACCTTTGGACTACCTGTATCATAAGGACTAAGCTGTAACAAAATGCATGTCTTAAGGCAGCGGTTCTCAACCTGGGGGTCACGACCCCTTTGGGGGTCGAATGACCCTTTCACAGGGGTCGGGAGACTTTGCCCAGATGCCGCCATTTGGGTTCTTTTACCCTCTGCGCATGCGCAGAACGCTTTGCGCATGCGCAGAGGGTAAAAGAACTCAAATGGTGGGGGTGGGGGCGGAGTGGGTCATGGTGGGGGCGCGGGGGCGGGGCACGGGTCATGGCATTAGGAAGGTTGAGAACTAATTTGTTGTGTGAACAAAATCATGGTTTGTAGTCCACCATCGTCGATGAAGCAAGTAATATAAACACAGCTCATGAATGATTCTCTGCACTTCATTACTCTCCATGTTGGCCTGAGATGATTGGGAACATAGTTTCTGAGGTAACTATCAGGGATGAAATGCTCCCGGTTCGCTTTTACCTGTCGGTTGTCGGAGAGCCGATCACGAAGGCAGCGCGACGCTCCGACAAAGCATTCTGCACATGCGCAGAGGGTAAAAGAACTCAAATGGTGGTGTCCCGGCGGGTGGGCAGAGTGTCCCGCTGCCTTCGCGATCGGCTCTCTGATGACCGACAGGTAAAAGCGAACCGGGAGCATTTCACCCCTGGGTAACTTTATAATGCAATCATTAGGTCAGGGTGGGCAACCTGCAGCAGAAATATATTTTAAAACAAGTCTCATGAAATTAGGCCTTCATTTTGCTTTTTGGATTCAGAAAGTGGCCCATCCACTTTTGCTCACCAAAGCAAAAACCCTTGTAGGAATTGTTTCTTATTAGGCTTTGTATTTGGGTTTGCAAGAGGATAAGGTGGTGTAAAGAGATATCATTCATATAATAACTGCAGACTGGCCATTTTTTACTTTACTCATTCTAAATTGTGGCCCATTCGTTTTTTTTCTAAGGGTCATAAGAGAAAAGTTCTGCCCCTCAATTAATTTGGTGCTGGTTGCACCAAATTAATTAATTTGGTGCTGAATTGGTTTTATTGTCAGAATTGTACAGTCTTTAAACACCAACATTTTTTAAATAGCCCTGCCTGGCCATTGGGGAATTTCTTAAGAAGAAACTTGCCTCTAGCTATTCTTCTCTCCTGGATGTTCCCCCCCCCCCCTTCTGCAAGATTTATATAGCTCAACTGAACAAGTATGAAATGGCTAGTCCTACCATAGTCATTCTATAACTATTTCTCTCCTAGAGGGCATCATAGTTCTAAAAACAGCCACTGAGCTATCCACTTGCAGCGAAATGGAGCTTTATTCAGCAAAGGTACATTCAGAGCTCTACTTTTTTAGAGCTCCCTGTACTCAGCAACGTACAGCTAAAATCTTTATGATCTTAGTTCATTTGATCCTGTAGCTCAGCTTTCCCACTGTATTTTTTTTAAGCTGGTGGGATGCATGGGGTCCCAAAAGCTCTTAGGTTAAGAGATAATTGGTGTTACCAGAGAAACCTGCCAAGTTACCTGCCAGTCTCAAAATTAACATGGTATAATTGTGCCGTACCAATTACAGGTGCCACCAGCTGTTTTGTATATTTCATTTATTAATACAAAGTTGTCAGCTTAAAATTCTTAACTCGAATTAGCCAATATATATATAACTATTGTTATATATAACAATATATTGTTTGTTACTAATTCCAGGAAGTATCCTAGAGAATTCAGGGTGACGTAGGGCCACAAGTTCACCCGATTGGATTCACACATTGCACTGAGCCATAGATTTTATAACCCTGGTTTTCTAAATAAAAATTAGTTGGCTTCATATTGTACTAAGCTAAAATGAAATCGTGTTACGGCTCAGCATTATATGGTGTTTAAGCAGTAGTGGGTTCTAAAACCCTTTACATGCGCAGAAGCGTCCCGGGCAGGTGGGTGGAACCTCCCGCCGCCGGGGCTACTGGTTCTTAGAACCGGGCTGAACCGGGAGCAATCCACCGCTGTGCTTAAGTGTTTAGAAATTTCATACTGATACAATAATCTATCACCTAGCCCACGGGAATAACATCAGTGTTAAAATGTATGTTATCAGAAAGAAACATAAATCTAAAATCTACAGACACAATTCCTTTATTAGACCAATTTATTTGTTGGTTTCTTTGCTGCTTGTGCCATTTGCTCTCCAAAACAGTAGTAATGCGGGGGTGATCCAGAAATCCACGATAAGTGTTCCAAAGGGGGAAGGGTTGGAGAACTAGTTCTAAAATAGTAGCTTCAGGACAGAGTTATTTCTGATCAACGGAAGATCTCTTTAGGAGCTGCTGCTGCAAGCTGAAGGGCCAAGGGCTTCTAATCTGTTTGCCTGATAATATAAGCAGCCTCGGGGATGCTAAGGATGGGGCTGCCCAACAACTGAGGCTGAGGAGCATAAACTCCTTGGCTTAGGTTTTGGGTGTAGAGTTTGCAGGCAAGTGGATGTCTCCATGTCATTTCCCGCCCACCCCCCAGTTATTTGGAACTACTTTGCCATTTTGTTCTTCCAGGATTTTTTTAACACCGGTGATTTCCCAACCAAGCTCCCTATCCAGCTAGTTCTTCTTAGTTTTTTCAAGATCAGCAACAGACAGTTAAGTGCTGCACCCACTTATGACTGCTGTCTTAAAAAGAAAAGCTATTCCTCAGTATGGGTAGGAAGATGGTTGTTATTTCCTCCAATTTCAAAAAAATGGAAAGTGTTGTCTAAGAGCCCTTTTAAACTATAAGTGCTTCAGAGTTGCCTGGTGGCAGTGATGATAGACTTCTTTGCGTCCACAGTCTTGCTCTACCTCCTTAGCATTTTTTCATGAATATATGAACACAAAATTGAGAATTGACTTCTACCTTTGTGATGATTAACCCAAACTCCACAAAACTGTATGCAAGATTTCAACAGACTTACAATTGCTTTTTAAAGTATCATCATGAAGCATTATGCGGTTCAAAATATATTGAGGAGAGAGAAAGAACCTTTTTATGCCCATATTTATTTATATTAAATGCCTGTTGAGAAGAAGTGCAAACAAACTGATTTATATAAGAGTATGTATATAGTACTCACTTAAGGATCCTAGATAGAATTGTCTAGCAGTGCAAACAGTTTTGTAAAGAGGTGAATGAGATCTGAATTCACCACAGATGGAAAAGAGAGTTTGGTGTTGTGTTCCTCTATGCTTTTCTCTTTCCCAGTCATTCTGTGTAGAAGCAGCAGCAGCAATGGTCATGCTGGTTGTGGATTATGGGAAGCTCAACACATCTGATGATGTAAATTTAAACTATGTTGAAAATATGAAAACGCTGAGAGACTTTTCTGAAAGCGAGAAAGGAAATAAATAATAGAATAATATAAGGGAGTCAAGTTGTCAAGTTGTATATAAGGCAACATATATGCTTTATGTCTTCTCTCCAACAGCCTTCTTGCTGTTGGCCACATTCCTTATTTTTGGACAGCAGTGCCTAGTGGGTACTGGTATTTTTACCCAACTGCCAACAAACCTATGTATGAAGGAGGTGGATAAAAGAAAGGATTGAATAGTACTTTCTTGGAGAGATATTGGTTAGTAATGTATATTTTTTAAAAAAATCAACAAGCACACTGTCCAGTTTAGGATATTGGAGTAGATAGGTGAGGTTTGATATCAGAAGAATTTATTTCCATCAAGAAAGCTACAGCTAGTTCAAGGAAGTCCCTGGACTGCAAGTGATTGAACCTCTCTCAAGCTTTACATTGTAGAACCACCTGAGTAAAGATTTCTTCTTCTTCGAGGATGTGGCTTTTGCCCATGCAAGCTACTGGGTAGTAGCTCAATAAGTGTCATTTACAGCACGGGTCTCCAACCTTGGCAACGTTAAGACTGAGGAATTCTGGGAGTTGAAGTCCACAAGTCTTAACGTTGCCAAGGTTGGAGACCTCTGATCTACAGCACTTAGATGTCCATGACTATAAGTGCAATGGACGTACGTTGAGCAGTTACATTCAGAATGTTAATGTGACAAACAACATTCCACAGATGATGGATTCAGGTGATGACAGATAACTACTGGGTATGTATTAGATAGGACCTCTTTAATCATGCTAAACCGAGTTTGATTTCTGAGAGGCTAATCTCAGGTCTTATAGTGCTAATTTATTAGACATGGTTAGATTTACAATTTCATTTTTTGTGCCAGTATAAAAAAAGAAGGAGGTGAGGTTTAAACTAATTGTGTTCCTTTGGCATTTTCCCTCCTCCTTTTCATCCCGCTCCCAACCCCTGTAAAAATCATAAAGGGAGTCAGAGACACTTTTTCAACAATGTAATTTTTATGGAGTTGATGAGATTCTAAAATTGTCATGCGATATGACAGATTATGTAGTCTCTCCAGTCTCCTGGCACCAGAACAGGGACAGCCAAACTTATTTACCAGGAAATTTAGTCGCTTTTTGTTTTCATATATGGCTGTTTTATTAATCATGCATTTTCCTCTCTGAGAAATTTAGCTTCCTAGGCTGAAAAACTGCATGAAAGCTTATTTTCAGCCCTTCAGTGATGATTACATTCTCTACAGACAACAAAGGCATTTGAATACAACCTGCTCAAAGTATTTTAAATATAGACATGAACAAAATGGATTTTTTCTTCGAGACTGGATAGATTAAAAAACAGATTTCAACTGAATGTTGGCATTAATATTTCTTCTACCTGCAGGAGTGAGCTTTAATTTGCAGAATGGTAGTTGTGTCTTTTATTCATGTGCTTGATTGTATTGTTAGCTGATTTCCTTCTGTTGCTGTTGTTATTAATATTAATATGACTGAATTATCATCTGCTGTTTTTGCCAGTAAGGCAGAATATAAATTCAGTGATCAAATAAAATGGACATGTAGGTTCTCATTACGATCCTTTTCCCCCAAGTAGCCTATTAGCATACATAAGTAGCTTGACTAGGTTTGGCAGAGCTTAGCCATCTCCTTGGTAATTCTAGGTGAAGAAACTACATCTCCACTGCTCCTTCTTCTCATTTATTCATGAAATTATATGTCTTTTCACCATTCTGTACAATTCAACTTCGTGAGTTGGTCATAGTGAAGGCAACAGTCTTCCCCAGCAAAAGCAAGATAGGAGATGTTGTATGGGCTGCTTTTCCCTGTAGGCACCTGGATCTTGCTGGAATTTGACATGTTAAACACCCAGTCCACTGATCTGGGTGGGCTTCCAAAAGATTCATGCTTTTCCTGCTCTAAAAATGAGCTGCTTCCACCCTCCATTAATGCCTATGTCCTCCTCTGCATGATAGTTCCTCTGTAGCAGAAATCAGCTTGATACTCGGTGCTTATGTTGCTGTGAGAAAGTTTTGATTACACCCTTAACTGTATTTGGCTCCAAACTGAATGTGTAAGCAGCAATGTTCAATGAGGGTCTGCACCAGTAGTGGTTTCTAAAACCCTTTGCTACCGGTTTGCACGCATGCACTCTCGCGCCGCAATGCTTCTGCGCATGTTCAGAAGTGTCCCGGGCATGTGGGCGAATCCTCCCGCCGCCGGCGCTACCGGTTCTTAGAACCGGGCCGAACCGGGAGCAACCCACCGCTGGTCTGCACCATTCTTATTAGTGTGATAGTCTGTGCCATATTATATATTTTACATAACATAAGGTGGTTAACAGTTTGCTATGCAGCAGAGAAATGAAGAAACACTATACAGGTGATCTGACATTTCTCTATTTTCAGTATATTGGTTGAAACTCTATAATTTGGCCCATACGTGTCTTTTAAGATGAAAATCCACTTGATTAAGTAGGGATAATTGGTTCACTATGATTCAAGAGAAATAGTTGCAGATGGGCAGCTACAGAAATTGAATAAATAAATAATAAAATTGAATTACATTTAGAAACTGCCCAAGGTGGCTAGGTGTATAGCAGCATGTAAATGTAATAAATAAATGATCATTATATCTATATCCCACTTTTCTTTGATAAGGGGAAAATGTGGGCCCAGAGATAGATCTTGCTCATGCTTGGAAAATCCTACCACTGGCATTTTATCTTGTACATTTTCTGCCAGTATTTTGGAAGGCAGTGAAGATAATATTATGTAACTGAGTGTTCAGTGAATTACTTTTATGATTTTGGTTCATTTACAGTGGAATAATTGCCATGTAGATTTCCCCATTACTTATATTTATTGATGAAATTTGGCTTGAAATGATTTGATTTAAGAAATGAGAGTCAGTTTGGTCTAGTGGTTAAGGCTATTAACCATGCTAGAAATCAAGACACTGAGTTCTAATCCTGCCTTAGCCGTGAAAGTCAGCTGGGTGACCTTGGGTACCAGTCACTGTCTCTC
Source organism: Diadophis punctatus similis (assembly GCA_023053685.1). Taxonomy (NCBI): domain Eukaryota; kingdom Metazoa; phylum Chordata; class Lepidosauria; order Squamata; family Dipsadidae; genus Diadophis; species Diadophis punctatus. Next base: position 115,705,161 of record JALIGW010000003.1, on the reverse strand, counting down.
AACTTACCTCATAGGGTGGTTGTTGTGGGGAGGAAAGTGTGTTGGATATATTTGCTGCTTTGAGTTGTTTATAAAAATAATAAAGGTAGGAAATAAATAATTGTTCAATCTTAGTACTATAATTCCCTGAATTATATGCACTGGGTGACTTTCTCTTGTACAAATAAATACAATTATATTATTATATAAGGGGCCTAAAGTCACTGTGCAACTGAAGCAGCACAGAAGTTGACAAATAAACATCCCTCTTTATCTTATTCCCTAAACCTAGCCCTTGCTGGTTCAAGTTCAACATTTTCATTGGCTTTTTCAGAAACAATGTCATTCACACTGATTCTATGAATTTGCATCTTGTTTAATGCGGTAATATTTTAATTGCTGGTGACGATCAAATCCAGATTGTAGCCTCATTTCCATTGATTGTTGTTAAAAGATCTTGGGTGCTTAGAGTTATTTTATTGGGTTTATTTTTCCCAGGTTTTGCCTAAATCACCATTCCCACATCCCTTTTTTACATTATTGCTATCAAAATCACCAATTCCAGAGTGGGTCATCTTTTTCATATCTCAGACTCTGCAAAATCAAGGATTATATTTGGTGGTTTGTAAAATGAGTTTTTCAGATGAACCCTCCGCGTTCTGTTAGAAGTTTGCTGTAGAGCACGGGTGTCAAACTATAGCAATAGCAATAGCACTTAGACTTATATACCGCTTCATAGTGCTTTTACAGCCCTCTCTAAGCGGTTTACAGAGTCAGCATATTGCCCCCAACAATCTGAGTGCTCATTTTACCCACCTCTGAAGGATGGAAAGCTGAGTCAACCTTGAGCTGGTGAGATTTGAACTGCTGAACTGCAGCTAGCAATCAGCTGAAGTAGCCTGCAGTGCTGCACTCTAACCACTGCACCACCTCGGCTCCAACTTGCGGCATCACATTGCTGTTACTAATTAAAGTGACCAGATTTTTTTTTTAAGCGGGACATTGACAGGGGGGCGGGGCCACCTGGACGCCGTCATTTGAGTTTTGCCCTCTGTGCATGCGCAGAAGGCAAAAGATGCTAATGTCGGCGTCCAGGTGGGTGTGGGGGGAGGCGGGAGGCTTTTCCTCGCCTCCCGCCTCCCCTTCGGGAGCCAGCAGTGGCTTGGGCTGGCTGGCTGGCAGGCAAGCGACGCAAGGCATGGTGCACCCGCCGGACGCCGCCCCGGAGAGAAGACCAGGCCCGGCTAGCAAGGGCCAGGAAGGATTTTTCCCGCGCCACCAGCCAGCTTGTCCTCTGGGTCAGACGCAGCAGAGGCGAGCCCCGGCCATGGCATTGGTAAGGGCTGCGATGAAGGGGTGGTGGTGCACAAAGCTGCAGCCTCTGCTGCGTCTGGCCTGGAGGACAAGCTGGCTGACGGCGTGGGAAAAATCCTTCCTGGCCCTTGCCAGCCGGGCCTGGTCTTCTCTCCGGGGCGGCGTCCGGCGGGTGTCCCATGCCTCCGCTCCTTCCCCCCGTGTGGCAGACCCGGGAAAGGACACGGCCAGACCCGCCAAAGCCGCTGCTGCCTCTACGCCTCCGGAAGCCCATTTCTGGCTGTTGCCGTCAAGCGGGGCTGAGTGTGCTCGGGCACGTCGGAGCGCAGTGGGGGGGTTTTCCTTGCCCGGCCCGGAGCTGTTTCCCTCAAGAAGATCCACTTTGGCGAGTGCGAGGCAGAGAGTAAGGAAACCTCCGTGCTAAAACTTACCAGTCTGGGGAAAGGTTCCCACCACTGTGCACAGCCATGATCGCTCTGCAAAAGCAACATTCCCCCAGACTCCACCCCTGCCGGAGACTCTGAGATGGGCCGAAAAGAAAAGAATGAGCCCTTCCCCGGAGGGTCGAAAATGTCGCGCGCCCCCCCCAGCCGCCCCCCTACCCCTCCCGTGGCAAACTCGGCGAAAGAAGCCTTCACCGCGACAGCTGAAAAGTGACCTCACGAGGTGGGAAGGCGGGGCCGGCGGAAAAGTTGGCCGGGGTGGTGGTGGCGGAAAGCGGCTTCGGGGGGAGGGTGTGGAAAGTGAGAGGTTCGGCGCCTCCTCCTCTTGATTCCTGGGGAGGAAAGGAGCCGGAGCCAGGCCAGCCTGTCTCTGCTCTTTCCGGGGGCGGGGAGCCGCTTCTTGGGAGCGATTAGGGTAAGGTGACCAGACGTCCCGCTGTTTTGGCATTGTTTCCAAAAAAGCGTGACTTTTTGGAAACAATGCGGGACGCGGGACACACGCTTGAAAAGCGGGTCTGTCCCGCCAAAAGCGGGATGTCTGGTCACCTTATGTTACTTGATGTTTTGTGACATTTCCCACATTTGCGGAGCTGGGGTGGGCATGGCCTGCGTGTGTCGCATCCAGTCCTTGGGCCGCTAGTTGGACACACCTGCAGAGAAAAATAGCTTAATGGAGCAATATATATGCCACATATTGCTCCTTCATTCCTATTTTCTACTAAGCTTGATAAAAAAAAGTATTGGTGGTTTTTTTAAAGTCCATTCTCAGTTCTCAAGATCAAGTTCTGAATCTTTTGATAGTTAACTCCTGCCTCTGTAGAGACTTTTTCTCCCATTGCAGAGCTTGGAAAAACTAGCATTCCACCTCGAGCTTGTAGCTTTATCTTGTCTCCAGCTCAGAACTTAGTTCCTGAAAATGGTCAGTTTCCTTTGTATAAGCTGGCAGGGTTCTCCACAGCAACAAAAATGGAGGGGGGAAAATTCCACTGCACTTCAGAACCACTTTTCAGGAGGTAAAGTCAGATATCCTGCTGCAGAGAAGTGCATCGTAGGCATATGAGATCATGTGATCATGCCCCATACTTAGATAACCAACTAGAGTGATCCTCCAGCCCAGAGGTGGGATCCTGCCTCTGATTGCCGGTGCGGCTAATAGCTGTTCTTCGGCGCAGAGCCGAAGAACGCTGCTGCCGTTCGCGGAAACAGAGCCTTCCCCGGGCGCTTTCCCTGCCCGCATGGATGCCGCCAATTGCGTTCTTTTGCCCTCTGTGCATGCAGAACGCTTTGCGCATGCGCAGAGGGCAAAAGAACGCAATTGGCGGCATCCATGCGGGTGGGGAAAGCGCCCGGGGAAGGCTCTGGATCCGCGAACAGCAGCAGCGTTCTTCGGCTCTGCGCCGAAGAACAGCTATTAGCCGCACCGGCAATCAGAGGCAGGATCCCACCTCTGCTCCAGCCATATAACAGAGCAGATATTAACCAATCACTGGCCTAGTTTTGGCTCTCATGAAGACAAGGTACTATGGACCCAGAGTGGAGAGTCTGGGCAACAGTTTGTGGTGGCAATTCTTTTTATTGACAAAGTATAACCAGTGTGCAACATGAAATCAGTAATACTCTTTATTTTATTTTGAACCTGTCCAACTCCCTCAGCCTCTAGTTAGAGACTCTGCAAATATGGCGACTCACATCCAACACCCAGTTCCAACGAAGATACCTAATATTTCCAGGTCTATGTCAACTCATTTATCTTATGGCAAAGCTGGGGAAACAAGACTTGTTCAAAATAATTACAGCTATTTTTGGCTTCCCGTATTCTTTTTTTTTTGTTTGCTTCTTCAGGGTAAGCCACAGTAACGAGTTCCTCATTACCTGCAGATAGTCAAACATTCCTCTTTGTCTGGGTTGCAGGTTTTTTGGGTTGTCACTAGCAGGCCTCTTAGGTTGCTGATCCCTACTCATTAAAGTGGTAGCTTATCCTCCTTCAAATGTCTCTGCACTTTGTCACCGACACTTATTTGTTCTCCAGCCATCAAAGTGTATTAAAATTAACCGCAGTCATCACATGTGAAGACAATAGCCATACTTAGACACAGAGATAGTTATACACTCTCAGCAGGAAACTTGCAATCAAATTCAAACGAAAGGTCACATTTGAAATAAGTAAAGGAGAATGTGGCTAATTGGTTAAGGAATAGGCTAATACCTTGAAAGGAAATCTGATGTGCTTGAAACCTTGTAGTTCAGGTAATTAACATGAAATTCCACCATGGCTTTCAGAAGTAAGAAATGATATATTTGCCACACTGTAAAATGCTAATTTCAAAGAGAACACTATTGCAGTAGCTTTTCTTTTAATTTTCACTGGAGGTAAGATGCACACTGAAATAAGCATCAGTTTATGTATCAGAAAGAAGCACAAAGCACAAAACATTTGAATCCAATTAATTAAGGGGTACTTTTTAAAAGTGAATTTCACAAATCGTTTCTGAAATAGAGGGTTCTGTGCAAGGTCTTTAGGGTAGCAAAGGAATTAATGGCAGGGATTCTTCAATTTTATTATTTTTTAAAAAATCTGGTGGCTTCCAAAAGAAGATGACAGATATTAACAAAATATCAGGTGATTCACTGAATAAAATACCGTACCATGAAAAGTTTTGTGCAAGCACCATTTGATAGCTCCTGTTTATTTTAATGGGATGTGTACAAGATCATTTTCTGGTGGACTGATTATGAGGATTAATTTTAATACTTAACTATTGCATAATCAACAAAAGTGAAACTGTAGATCTGAACCTGCAGAAATCAAGTTGGCCATCACATCAAAGAGATAGAGCAAGATCTAAATCTTTGCTGTCCTCTGGTGGTCACCCTGATGATTGCAGCTTGGAATTTTAGCCCTAATTTTTGTCTCTTCTTTTTACCCACCTTTGATACTTATTTGTTATTTGTTAGGTTTGATCTTGATTTTTCTCTAAAAGCCCAGTGCATCTTAAATAGAGTTATCTCTTCATTTTATGCCCCAGATAGTAAAATTATAAGATTGGTTGGACTGACAGCCAGATTGGCTAAATTTTCCCCATTTCCATGGGTTTCCCTAGCCTAGTCCTTTTGATCAAATACAATAAATCAGTGAAATCTGCAGTATATTTGAAAATAAAATGTGGGTGTTTTAGCAACCAAAATCCCAAGGCCAGGAAGGGATGATGGAGGTGATGCTGCATTACACCTTAGAGGAGAGCAGGTGATTGGCTGTAAATGCTTCAAACTATGTAAGTTAGAAGGAGATGTTATGGATGCTGACCAGCAGAATGCCTACCTGAACTTTTAAATTTGATTCACTGGATGATCGGTTTTCCCTAACTATTGATGTTGAGCGACATCAGTCTTTATGTCCTTAGATAGGAAAAGGATTTACTTAGCTGTTCATAGCCACAATGACAACCATGAGCTTGTCCCAATTGATTACTGGACTAATAGTAATATACAAATGGCTATAAGAGCCATGATGGCGCAGTGGTTAGAATGCAGTACTGCAGACTACTTTTGCTGACTGCTGGCTGAGTCTCACCGACTCAAGGTTGACTCAGCCTTCTATCCTTCCAAGGTTGGTAAAATGAGGACCCAGATTGTTGGGGGCAATATGGTGAATGTAAACTGCTTAGAGTGGGTGTAAAGCACTGTGAAGCGGTATATAAATAAAGTGCTATGGCTATTGCTATATGTTGGATCTTTACTTTAGAATAATTCGTTTGTCATCTGAATGTGGAATATGTTGTGATCAGTCATTTGTCATGATCAGTCCTTTGCCATTACTTTTGAGTCACCAGATGGCTCTCTGGCACCTCTAGCACAATTGATCTCTGCAAGGGTGAGGGATTAATTAGGCTCAACTGTCTCGGAGGTTTCATGAATCTGGTAAGTTTTCTGCAATTGGGAATTTTAAGTGCTTCGGAGGAAAGTTCTACTGTGCATCTGATTGATCTCTTAAATTCAAATATGGCGAACGTGCTTGGTATAACTGCCCTTATTCATCGTCTCTGTATTGATCCATATTCAGGATGATCCTTGGTTCTTCAAAGTACTCCAGGAGTTTGAAGTGGCAGAAGTGCCATCTAGATATATGCTCAGGTTTAGCTTTACAGTGGCAATCAGGGAAGTGAGGCAGAAACACTTCTCTACCATTATTACATGGGCAGAATGTCACCTAGTGGCACTGCTTAAAATGGTCCACATCCTGTTAGAGAAGAGACAGGATCTTCCATCATACTGCTGTGACTTATTTGCTAAGTGTTCTGCTAATGAAATTTACTCTGAATTACACACACGGACACACACTAACTGTGGCATGAACATGCTCTGATAACAATTGTTATGTGCCATAATCAACATAAACATATTCATCTTATCCCCAGTCCACAGCTGAGGCTGCTTAAAGCCATCCGTTAGCTGTTCCAGTTTTAGGGTAGAGTTTTCCCTCTTCTCCAGAAGCGATTTTGCCATGGTCACATTTTAGAAGGTGTCATTGATAATGTGGTGGATGATATAATCAGGGACAAAACTCCTATGGACCACTTTGGGCTGTTGGGGGCAGGCCATTGTGATGCCTGGAACCGCCCATCATGGTCTTTTGGCTGGGATTGAGGGATAGCCCTGATCCCAGTCATCTACATAGAAAACTGGTTTACACTGGAAGAGAATCTGCCAAGTACAACTGAGCTGTCACCGAGGAGCACATTAGTGGTCTTCCATTGCAGGAATTTTGCCTGTCAATCTTTTGTACTGTTTCGATTACTTTGGTCAGGTGGGGTCAGGTGCCATGTTTTATTCATATGCCTCTTTTTTTTGCCTTCTGCATAAACCACTTCTGTTGACTAGAGTTATATTTTGAGAATGTGGAGAGGTATAGGCATGTCCCTTTCCTTCTGATAACGAGCAGCTTTCCTCTCCAAGGGTTTGTTCTCTCCATTAGCACTTCATCTCTTGCATTGTTTTCATACCTGCCACCTTCTCCCTGCCCTATATTTAACACCAAACCCTCTCTGAGCTCCCAACAAGGTAGAGGAGGAAAAAAAGCAGAGGTACCATGTTTTATCTGGGGAAGAAGTAAGTAAATGTTGTTTTAACAATATTTCAAAAGGAACAGACCTCCGCTATTCTATCGGGAGAAGACAGGACAGGAAAGAGATCTTTCAATTTCAACTGCTCAGTTTTTCAGCATCCTGACAAGAACGAGGGACAACGAACAGGGATTTGGGTACTTAGCCCAAAGATTGGCTATATTTCTCAGTGTCTGCTTTTCTCTGCCCCTCCCAGAAGTAAGGGAGGTGCCAATCCAGTACCTGGTTAGCGTTAGTTCTTTCATTCTACAGGACCCAGTGGGTTTTACAATCATAACAAGGCAGGACCTGCCTTCCTCCTCTCTGTGGCTAGGCCTGTGTTGGTGTCTTTTTAAATTTCACATTATTTTAATCTGGGAGATATCCAAATTGTGGCATAGGAAAAGAGGTGTAAACAAACCAGCCTAGAGAAATCCAATGCCCTAATATCAGACCTTCCCAGTTCCTGCTGTAGGGCTCTGATTGATGGATATTTTCCCTGCCTGCTGAAGGCGGGGGGGGGGGGGAGTAAATGGCAAAGGGGAGGGGGAAATGAATCACCTTGTCTAGAATGAGCGGCACAATCACCAATCAGGACACTCATCAGCAGTGACTCAGAAGGGAGGCAGCAGAGGGAGGTGAGGGATGGGCAATTGGCAGCAAATTGTAAGCAGAGTTTTTCTACGCCAACTCAGGGATGGGTAGTTGCTAGTCAGGAAAGGCCACGTACCAACACATATCCAGCTTTTAAAGGAGTTTTCATGTATGGGAAAGAATTTGAGATGTTGTACCCTAAAAACACAAACTCCTACAAGGAACATTTTTAGAATACTAAAAATATGTATGCTAGGATGAAGACTTCTTGTTGTGTGGTGAACCACCTGCACTTTCTCTCTGCTGATACTGTATGCCCTCTTTACATGCCTTATGTGGGTAATATATCAAACCCTCACTAATTTGGGTGGGATTAGTTAAAATAGACTAATACAAATTGCTTTGCATGCTTTATGACACAAAATAGACTTTAATTTCACTTTAAGAGCTGTGGTGGTGCAGTGGTTAGAATGCAGTATTGCAGGCTAATTCTGCTGACTGCCGACTGCCGGCAGTTCGGCAGTTCTACTCTCACCGGCTCAAGGTTGACTGAGCTTTCCATTCTTCCGAGGTTAGTAAAATGAGGATCCAGATTGTTGGGGGCAATATGCTGACTCTATAAACCGCTTAGAGAGGACTGTAAATCTCTGTGAAGTGGTATATGAGTCCAGGGGTGGGCTTCAAAATTTTTAGCAAGGGGTTCTCTGCCTGGTTGCTGGATGGGCGTGGCCATGGTGGCCATGGCTAGTCAGCCTCCTGCATGACGGCAAGGGGGGGCGTTTTTGCCCTCCCCAGGCTCCGGAGGCTTTTCTCAAGCCTCCTGAAGGGCGAAAATGGCCTCCCCAGGGTCTGGAGGCCCCCTGGAGGACAGAAACGGGCCCGTTTTTGGCCTTCCCGAACTTCCGGTAGGCCCCTTTTTTGCCCTCCCTGAGCCTCCGCACGTGCCTTGCACTTACCTGCATCCAAAACAGGCCGCATGGGGACTCCTGGGAGGGGCGGGGTGGGGTGGGCGGAGCCAGCCAGGAGTGGGATTTGGGGGTTCTCCGAACTGCACAGAATCTTAGCTAGAGGTTCTCCCGAACCCCTGCAAACCCCCAGCAGCCCACCCCTGTATAAGTCTAAGTGCTATTGCTATTGCTATTAAAATGTTTCTGTTTTTTACTTTACATCAAGGAGGAAAGAGAGATGGTATGTTTATTACAAAGACTTTTTTTTTAGTCTTTCATCTTACTTTTGTAGGATGTTATTATTTGCCCTGAGGCAGCTATGGAGGGAATTAAAGATATTAGAAAATCAAAAACAACAAATAAACTGAACATATATATATATTTTCATATTAAAAATACACTTTATCATAATATCTAATTATTCCTATTGCTTTACTGCATATTATTACTTGCACTGGACCATAAAAACTAGAGTAATAACACTAATTTGTCTTACATTATAGATTGCTCTATTAACTTTAACAAATCGGTTCACCACAGAGACTGATTGATAGGTACATTGCTTCCAGACTCGTTTTCTTCCTTATAAACAATTATCCACACACAGAATATTGTGTCTTTCTGTTTTCATCTTACATTGGGGAATCAAGGTTCTACACCTTATTCCTAAAAATTTACACTGACATACATGCTTGCAATGTGTCTGGAACATCCTGTTGTTTGATGATGTGCTGGTGTAGCTATTAGCACGGCCTAGAGCATCCATGCAGGGCTCTAGGAAAACTTAAGATGAAGCTATACATTTAAGGGATTATTTATACAAGCACCAGAACTCAAAGAGTGAAGCCTTTTTTTGGATCTGTACTTTTTCAGACTGCAAGCATAGAAAAGCTGCCTTCACCACTACACCCCCTGTGTGTCAGGAAGGCCCAAATCATTTCTTCAGTAATGTGCTATGTAGAACATCCCCACCTTCCTGAGGTGGGAGATGCCGTAGTGAAACCTTTTCCTTTTATCTAATGCCAATTCCTGCGATATCATTGCTTAAATGACCTCAATGAGGTGAGAGGAGAGACAGCAACAGGAAAAAAAAATATGGGAAAGCAGAAATTCTTTCTCTGTCTCTCCTAGAACATATTTTTTCCCCTCTTATCCTATACAAAGCATTGCTCATTCACTGCGGCTGGTTGACAGGAAACCGTTATGAGCATGGGGAGAGTTGACATGTGTTCACTAGACTGCAGACTTTGGTGTTTATTTTGCCACAGTTTACTCACTTGAAGAGAAAATTACTGGAAAAGTCTGTCTCTTTCTCTCCTATCTTCTATCTACACATTCACATATATTAGTTACCATGGATGTGGAACCTATAATTTGAGTTACTAGTCTAGCAATGTCTACCAAGAACTCTAATTTTAGAATCATTTCCCAAGGCCCTGTTTCTTTTAGTTCTAATGTCAAATATATATTATTATTTTATCAGTCCACTAAGTATTACACTACATATACTATACTACATATACCACTACACTATATAAAAAAGCAAGCCTAAATCTATCTTCAAGTTTACAATCTGTAATCATGCTATCCTAAAGAATTAAGGAACTACTCCAGTTATCTGTTATTTGAAAGACAAAATCCCAGATCCTGGTTTTGACACAAAATAACCCCCTCGGTGATCAAACATTATTTGGGGGCCTGCAATTGTGACATAGTCCTTGGCTGACAATCATTCGTTTAGTGATCGTTCAAATTTACTGTGGCAGTGAAAAAAATTGACATGATTATTTTTCATACTCACAACCATTGTGTCGACCCTGAAGCTGACCTGACTGAGGCCATTTTGAGGCTTTAGTGCTGCCACAGCTGGAGCTAAGGGATAGGGAGGGGGGCATAGAGATAGCTGGGGTTTGTAGCCAAAACAAAATACTTTCTCTTGGGAACCAAGGACATTCCAGCAGGTGCTTGGAAGGAGTGGACTGGAGTCACCTGGCAACTGGACTGTATCCTGATTGGACCGTGTGACTGATTGTTTTGAGAAAGTGAAAAACTTCTACTTTTAATTTAGGTGAAAACGGCGGGAACGTTTAGAGTCAGTTTTCACCAGCTCATGCCAATATGACATATCCAATAAAACTATTCTTTGAGTAATCTACCTGCCTCGGAGTTTTGTTTGCTGTGGGTATGTTACTTGGAACCCTGACACATTGCAGCATCCCCATGGTCATGTGATCAATATTTGGATGCTTGGCAACTGGCTCATATTTATGATGGTTAAAATGTCCTGGAGTCATGTAAACACCTTTTGCAACCTTCTGACAAGCAGAGTCAATAGGGAAGCCAGATTCACTTAACAACCATGTTACTAACTTAACAACTGCAGTGATTCACTTGAGAAGTATGGCAAGAAAAGTCGTAAAATGGGGCCAGAACTCACTTAACAACAGTCTCACTTAATACCAGAAATTTGGGGCTCAATTGTGGTCGTAAGTCGAGGACTACCTGTTCCTTGATGAACAGTACACCCATCACTTGGAGTGATTGCTGCTTCCCAATGGGCAGTTATCACTTCCTTGGGTCTGAAGCTGTGTTCTGGATTCCCAGTGGAGAGGACAGGCTTTGTCCCACCATCCAACTTCTGGTAACCTTATTTGATGTGCTGGCACGCTTAGATGGAGGAACCAAAGGGAAGAATGGTTGCCATGCTATCATGAAGAGCACTGAAAACATGAAGAAAAATAGTATAAAGGAAAGACCGCTTGTTCTGTGAAATTTCAAACCAATCCAGATGTTCCAGGTATTGCATAGCTTTTCAGTGAAGTAACAGAACACCTGCCTTAATCACCTGCAAGTGATTCTGAAGTTAAATCTTTAGTAAGTATTCCACTAACAAGGCTGGGAAAGATCTCATCATGGCACATTTAGTGTGATCAACCTTCCCTGTCTGGTACCCCCCACCCAAGATGAACTAAAGTTGCTCATGTCTATTCTGCCAGGCCATACTTAGAATATTGCATCCAGTTTTGAGTACTACATTTAGAAAGGACATTGAAAAAATGGTGATCCAAAGGAGAATAACTAAGATGATAAGGAACCTAGAAGGAAAAACTTACGAAGAATGGTTGGAGGCACATCTGGAGAGAGAATAAATAAGGGCAGATCTATCTGTCTGTCTGTCTGTCTGTCTGTCTGTCTGTCTGTCTGTCTGTCTGTCTGTCTGTCTGTCTGTCTGTCTGTCTATCTATCTATCTATCTATCTATCTATCTATCTATCTATCTATCTATCTATCTATCTATCTATCTATCTATCTATCTATCTATCTATCTCCATCCATCCATCCATCCATCCATCCATCATCTATCATCTACCGGTATCATCTATCATCTATCATCTATCTATTTGATTTATGTTACATGGTTACCCAATTTGCAAAGGCAACTCTTGAGATATGATAGCTGTCTTCAAGAAGCTGAAGGGCAGTTGTGTAGGAAACAGAATTGTTCACAAATCATTCCAGAGGAAAGGATGAAAAATAATGGGAGTAAAATATAACAAAATTAATTTTGATTGGCTATCAGGGAAAAAAAATCCTAACAATAACAGCTGTTCAGCAGGTCACACAAGAGATGCTGCCCTCTAGTTTGCTGAAGATATTTAAACAGAGGCTGAACAGCCATCTTTTGAGGATACCGCAGGACAGATACTCAATCTTACTTCAGCTTTCCTTACTTTTTCATCCCCCTTATAACTGCAGTCATCCAGGAGGCAATTGCTAAACAAGGACTACCTGCATTCCATTCCTGCACCAGCCAAGAAAATAGACAAGGTGATCTCCAAAGACTTTTCCAACTCGCAGTTGTTTTGATTTTGTGAGTTAAAATATAGGAATTGGAGCAAAATACAACAACTAGAGTGAAGAAAAGTGGACTTTGGCTGTCTGTAAGCCTTAGTTTCTGGCTTCTGCAAAAGGTAATCTTGAGGGTATGTTTGAATGTTATATTTTCCAATATACACAGGCAGAGGCACAATATTTCTTGTTGATAGCCCTCTATTTCCCTTGCAGAGGAAGGTTTTTCTGATTCCCCTTTCATTGCTTCAACAACAGAACAAGTTTTTGAAAGCGCACTTCAGGGGTGGGTTCCACTTACCTTTGCCACCGGTTCGCATCGTGACGTTTTGTGCGTGCGCACGCCCTTCGTGCAATTTGTCTTCCACGCATGCTCAGTAGCAGGAATCAGCCCAAAACACAGCTGAGGAGTTGATCAGCTGTGCTTCGGGTGAAGAAATAAAGGTCAGTATTAACCCGGGGGCAGGCGGGAGGGCCCTTTTTCAAGCAGCGGAAGAGGAGAAGCCATCCAAACATGGAAAAATTCGCAAAAAAATTCAAAAAAAAAAAGATGGCGGCACCCACGGACCGGCACCGACAGAATCAGATCTGTGACATCACCAGCGGGTCGCTACCAGTTCGGGCGAAACGGTCCGAACCTATCCCTGGTGCACTTATGATGAGAAAGTAGGCAGGGGAAGTAGGAAGGAGACTTCACTTCATGATGATGATATGTAGCTTGCACTTCAACTCTTTAAATGCCAAGCCAGCTATCCCTTTGAAAAATTAATAAAGTTTTTGTGGTCTAAGATCTGTGTCAAAAATTCATTACGTTGGTTCAGATGGTAATGCAGAGTAAAAGATATACAAGTTAAGTCAAATTTCATCAAATCAATATAATAGTATATAATGACTGAAAGGGAAGGGCACTGATTTCTATCTTCCTACACTTTCTGTTCCTCAGCACCAGGTCTCTTTGGAATATAGGAACAGAAATCTAACGAGAGCCTTCCTTTTTCCCTGGGGTTAGGAGGAAGCACTAAGTGCTAAAACCAGCCATGTTGCTTCTCTATATTGCCTCTGGTACCTGCTGGAGGAAAAAAAATCACACAGATTTGGTCATGCTCATTTAACATGCATCATGCATGCCGTAGTACTGCAACTGTGCTAATTATGTTGGCCAGGTCTGGGAAGATGGGAATGTGTGTTCTAAAAGAACTTTTTCTTTCTCCTCCCTCACTGCCAACTAAACCACATTTTATCCCTCCCCTTCATCTCCTGTGTTGGTGGTCTTCTAGCTACTTGGATTATCAGCAAGAGAGCGGCAGCATCTCTATGACTTAGAATCAGGGGCGGGTTCCTTTAACCTTTTCCTACTGGTGCGCATCGCGACGTTTCTCACGCACACGCGTGTCCCAGTGTGCAATTTTAGCTCTGAGCATGCACAGAGGGACAATTTTACTTCTGTGCATGTTCAGAGAGCCGAAAATCACCGAAAATTAGGAAAAAAAATATGGCGCCGCGCATGGACCGGCACAGACAGCACCGGAGCCATCACGCCTAAATTACATCATCAGCAGGCTACTACTGGAGCACCCACACTGGACTGCACCGTTAGGAACCCACCTCTGCTTAGAAAGTATTGAAAGACTACCACAAACTCATCCATGCCAATTAGATGTAATGTTCAAAAACACCGTCAGGTCTCAGGGCTTTTATACCTTAAATGGTATCATATCAGAGTCCTTTGGGAGTTGGGCGGCATAGAAGTATGAACAATAAATAAATAAATAAACCTACAGAGTCGAAGTCCAAGTGACAGAAGGTGTTCATGATTTTGTCTCTCTCTCTCTGTGTGCGCACATGCCTTCAAATCAGTTTTTGATTTCTGCTGACTATCTGGACTCATCCCTGCAGTTTTTTTTAAAAGATTTTGGAAGCGGTATGTGATTGCCTCTTTCTAAGGCTGTGTGGCCCAACGTTGCTTCGTTGGCTTTGTATCTAAAGTGGGGCTAGAACTCACAGTCTCCTAGTTTCTAGCCTGGTGCCTTAATTCTAAACCAGACTGGCTCTTATATTCATGTTTACCGTGTATCATGTTAAATTTTATTATCTAGAAAAAGCTAAATGTCTCCCCCAATGTAGTAGCCCTTAGGTATTCTGAACTGCAAAATCCACAATCTTTAGTCAGTATTGCTATTACTATTGACTGAAAGTCTTGACTGAAAAAAGCCAAGCTTCTAGTGTTCACTCTGAAATGCACAATTTTCTTCCATTAAACTTTTGAGTAAAACTGACAAATCAAGCTGATCAAGACCAACAGAAAACTACAGAAGCAGCCGTACCATAAACAGAATGTCTTCATGCCTATAAAGAAATCTATTCCCATTATGAAGGGGATATTTCATTTTGTATTCATTTTCTAGTTCAGGATTGAGCTGTCAAATTACTCATTTAAATGCCAACGGCAGAGATAGCTGCATTTTCCACGAATCACAATTTGTGATTCTAAGTAGAAGCCTCTTTGAACCAAAGGTGCTTTCAGATCTATAATTAAAAGGGAAGCGGGTTTGTCCAAAAGACCTATTTTCCAAAGATATAAACATCTTACATTATTTTTTGGACATGCTCCTTCTTTCCGTTAGAAAAACTGTGTGGTTTATAAAGTTGTTGTTTTTGCTGTGATTTTATACACAATGGAAGGGTGAGGAAAAGGTCAGCAATAACTCTGCTGTTGCATTTACACTGGAAAGAAAAAAAACCATATTGATCAATAATAAAATGGGAAAAGCACAACTATTAGCTTTTAACTTGATCTTCTCTGACCTTTACCCTGTCGTGTTGGTTTTATTCTTAAATGTTATGTTTGTTGTTTCAAAGGTTTGTCCCATTTAGTCTTTTATTTAATTAACACATGATCTTCTTCACCAGCTCTAATGTTAAAACAAGAAATCAGCTTTTATTTCCTTGTTGAACTGTTGTCCATCTATGCTCTGTGTTTCAAATCATAATAGTTATGAACAAATTTTTATGCTTCGGAGATTACAAAAAAAATCAGAATACTGAATTTTTAATGTATAATTAATTAACCCAATAGGTGACACACACACACACACACACACACACACACACGCACACTTTTTTATACATTGTACCTTTCCAATTCTGAATATCTCTAAATAAGGTATTACTAGTTTTCCTATTTGCTTATGTTGAATATTCTTTGCTCACACAATAAACTTTGAATGATGTCTTTCTAAAATGACCCCAAATTGGATTAAATTCATTTTAACACTAACCAGGTTCATCACGAGTCCTTGTGAGACTCTTTCATAAGCAGGAGATGGACCACTCAGTGACCTCCAGGAGGGCAAAGAAAAGGATGATTATTCCTCCTCTCCATCTATCAGGTAAATGGGGATAATAATGGACAAATTCAGAAGAGCATAAATGGGGTTCATTATCTTCTGATATTCCCCTACATCATGAAAGTGATAACTCTTAGGGACTATCTAGATCAGTGGTTCCCAACCTTTCTAATGCCGCGACCCCTTAATATAGTTCCTCATGTTGTGGTGACCCCCAACCATAAAATTATTTTGGAGACCCAGCGAACAAAGAGGCAAACAGGGAGGGAGGGAAGAGAGAGTCTGAGAGATATTAGCGCAGGGCTAGCCTGATCATATGGAGGAGGGCGGCGGCGATGGACCATGCTCCAGCACCACCTCCTTCTCCAGTTCCCTCCGGATTAGCTCCTCCTGCACCCGGCGGTGGTGCCCTCAGCACCGAGGCTGTATGATCAGGCTAGCCCTGTGCTAATATCTCTCAGTCTCTCTCTTCCCTCCCTCCCTGTTTGCCTCTTTGTTCGCTGGGTCTCCATGCCAGCCGAGGGCGAGAGGGCAGACAGACGATTCCGACCCAGCTGTCCTCCTTCCCATCGTCATGCGCTGTGAAACTTAAATGGTTGTTGGCTGGCCGTTCCCTCCCGTGACTCCCTTTCCCTTCGACACCAGCAGGAAGAAATTGCCGCTGCGAGCAGGAGACAGGGGTGGCCACAGATGTCTTAAGCACTGCCTTGTACTCTCCAGCACGCAATCTTGCGATGCCACCACCCCTTAGCTGATGCCGTCAAAGCTCGGCCGCCAGGCGTCACAAACGCCTCTCACTGAATGGCACCTCTCCCGACCAATCGGAGGGCTCAGGCGAGTTGAGCCGATATGGCCAGGCTTGTGGCAGTGGGTGGGGAGCTGAGGATGCCGGGGCGACCCCTGGGAAATGGTCATTCGACCCCCAAAGGGGTCCCGACCCCCAGGTTGGGAACCACTGATCTAGATAATAGGCCAAATCATCTAAATAAGAGATAGCTTAAAAATTCAATATAGTTGAAAAATCTTTAATCTGAACCTTAATTCTGGAATTTTTGCCTTGCCCCACTAGAGGCAATATAAATACAAACTGAGGTTTCTGCACCTTTATTCCCATAATAGTAAACCATAATTTAAGTTCATTGTATTTAAACATTAATGTTGACCAGTGGTGGGATTACATTTTTTTTACTACCAGTTCTGTGGACGTGACTTGGTGGGCGTGGTGTGGTGTGGCTTGGTGGGCGTGGCTTGGTGGCATAGCAGGAGAAGGATACTGTAAAATCTCCATTCCCACCTCACTCCAGGGGAAGGATACTGTAAAATCTCCATTTCCTCAAATTCACCTGGGACTCGGGAGGCAGAGGATAGATGGGGCAGAGCCAGTTAGAGGTGGTATTTACCGGTTCTCCGAACTACTCAAAATTTCCGCTACCGGTTCTCCAGAACTGGTCAGAACCTGCTGAATCCCACCTCTGATGTTAACCCTATGATCTTTATAGCGTTGCTAAGTGTAATCTACTTAGATCTCTGTCCTCTTAAGATATTTCCAGTGGAAATTGTTTCCCCTTAGCATTTACTACCGGTATGAATCTAAATTCATAAACTAGGACATAAAACTGGATCATATACTCTGGACTATACTTTATGAAATCTTACAAAGACAATTTCGGTGGCTTGTTAAGAATTTCTGCACAATCCTCATGTGCGAGAAAACATCTACTGAGGTCTGGCTACTAATTTAATATTCTCCATTCTGCCCCTAGGCTATTTCATAAAAACACTTTCAAGAGGTCCCAAAAATGAGGGGAAAGACTTTTGCTCCAAACCTAGTCTTACATCTCCCCCTCCCAAGCATATCAACATTTCATTTATATATATATTCCATCATGAACTGGAAGCTTAGGGCACTTCTACATGAGATTTGGGCACCAGTTCCAGATTGGCACTGTGTTTTACGCCATTGTTGCTACTAATATAATGAACGTAAACTATTTTCTTCCTGTAGATTAAAAAGCAGTAGATCAGGAGCAATGGCAAAATGTTTATTTTTTTAAACCGGAAATGCTAGAGACCCATTGAGCTGGGGCATGCTATTTTTCTACTGGTGGAAATTCTAACCTCAGTCTCCTTGATTCCCTCTTTCCCTGCTGTTTTTGTGCCATAGATTCTTTGCATTGGGCTTCTGAAATAGAGAAGAGGGACAATTTTGCACTTCTCCCAAAGCGACTTCCCCTCCCCCCCTTGAAAACAAATGCAGCAAGAAAAAAGCAGGGACATAGGAGGGTAGCTAGTTGGATTCCAGTTTTTGCAATCCCCATTGGATAGCTGGAAGGAGCATTGATTATCCTATCTGGAGTTCTCTGTGGATGTAGTGAGGATAATTGCAGCCCTCGGTGGAGCTGGCTTACAGAACTTGGGGAATTTATGAGGCATGACAATAGTGGCTGTGTGAAATTGCCCTAAGTCACAGAACTGGAAAAGACTTGGGAAATAGGTGGATTTTTAAAAAATGATTTAAAAAAAATGCTTCCACAATCTCTCTAGGCGAGACAATTGCAATTGGAATTATGGAAAAATGACTGATAATTACTTTTGTCTTTGGGAAAAAAAATGCTGTAATTTGGTGGTGCTACTTAAGAGAATTATTGTGCCTTCTACTAAGCTATAAACAGTTTTATAAAGACATTTTCTCTTGAAAAGCAGTATTAAAAATCTTAATGATAGATAGATGTTCCTGAAATTTGAGTATTTATTAACTCTAGCTGTGAAGCATTGTAGTTTGTAATTCAGCTGCCCCATCTAGTTCTACCCACTTTCCATTTCTTTATTCATGCAATTTCTTTGTTTTTTTTCATTGGGCCATTAATAAAGAAAACAAGAGGCAGACAAAAAGAAGATGTGAGGATTTTTCCTTCCCTGTTGCTGCAGGTCAAAAGGAAGAAAGGCTTCTTGGTTGAACTAATGCATTTGAGTAATTAAATTAGGATGCATTTCATTGATTAAATCATTCTTTAATTGAATATAAGTAGAAAGACACATGGATTAAATGTTACCGATTACATGTCTCAGAAATATAGCTCCAATACTAAAGATCAGTAGAAACATTAATTGTATCAGGGGTACCCAACACTTTGGAGGCTAATGGATGTATCTGGAAGTTTTGAGAAGAAATTATGGATACCTTCACAAAATGGCTCATGTCAGATATCGCTTATCATGTTATAGAGTAGCTACCGTATTTACCAGAGGGTGAATTGTTTCCTACCATCTCCTGTAGCCTTTCATGATGTTCCTATGACTCCACTTTCACAGATGGGCACGTCATGTCCTCATGATGTTCCCTTCATCACATCCCCAATCCTTACCTGAGGCAGATTAAAGACATTCTTAGTTATCAATTTGGAGTTGATCTTTTGTTCCTCTTTTGTTTTGGGCAGTTTCCTTTCTGCTCTGATGGAAAGAGCTTGTTTTATTTATTTATTTATTTATTTATTATTTATTTTATTTATTTGTCAAACATGTATAGGATAGTAGTAGTTTGTATAAACATAAGTAAAAAGTAACGATAAAAGAGGACAATAGGACAGTAGGACAGGGACGGTAGGCACAGTGGTGCCATTACAGACCTCTTAGAAACGGGGAGAGGTCGACTGTAGACAGTCTAAGGTTAAAGTTTTTGGGGTTTGGGGAAGAAACCACAGAGTCACGTAGTGCATTCCAGGCATTGATCACTCTGTTGCTGAAGTTGTATTTTCTGCAGTCGAGTTTGGAGCGGTTTACATTTAGTTTGAATCTATTACGTGCTCGTGTATTGCTGCAGTTGAAGCTGAAGTAGTCATTAACAGGAAGGACATTTTGGTATATGATTTTATGAACTACATTTAGATCAGATCGGAGGCAATGTAGTTGTAAATTGTCTAATCCCAGTATTTCAAGTCTGGTGGAATAAGGTATTTTGTTGTGAGCGGAGGAGTGAAGGACTCTTCTTGTGAAATATTTCTGGACTCTCTCGATTGTATATATGTCTGATATGCAGTGCGGGTTCCAGACAGGTGAGCTGTATTCCAGAATTGGTCTAACAAATGTTTTGTATGCTCTGGTTAGCAATGTAATGTTGCCAGAGAAGAAGCTACGCAAGATTAGATTAACAACTCTTAGTGCCTTTTTGGCAATGTTGTTACAGTGGGCTCTAGCACTTAGGTCGTTGGATATGAGTACTCCAAGGTCTTTGACAGAGTGAGGGTCATCTACAAGTTCGTTTCCTCCAAGTTTGTATTTTGTATTCTGATTTTTTTTGCCAATGTGTAAGACAGAGCATTTGTTGGTTGAGATTTGAAGTTGCCAGTTGTTTGACCATTCTGCTACATGATCAGGGTCTTTTTGAAGGGTAGCGACATTGTTGGTGGTGTTAAATAGTTTAACATCATCAGCAAAGAGAATGCAGTTGTTTATAATATGATCACAAAGATCGTTTATGTAGAGTATGAAGAGTGTTGGTCCTAGAACACTACCTTGAGGGACACCACTGTTGACAGGAGCAGGATTTGATATGGCACTTCCTATTTTGACCACTTGTTGTCTGTTAGACAGGAACGCAGTTATCCAATCAAGTTTTCAAGTAGATGTTGTTGGACTGCATCAGCTACCACAGCAGGTAGTAATTTGAACATTATTGGTAACAGGTAACTGGCCTGTATTTGCCTGGTGCTACCACTTTTATTGGATCTTTCATTATCAGGTAGATTCTGCCAGATGTTAACCAATCTTGAATTTTACCTCCTTCAAATATTTTGTTAAACTGCTTGGCAATGAGCGGGTGTAGACCAGTCAGATGTTTCAACCAAAAACCATGCAACTCATCTTCACATGGCACTGACCAATTCTTGATATCCCATGCTCTTTTCTCTACCATTTCTGCTGTTACTACAAGTTTTCTTCATTTCAACTTCTTTTTTCCTTCTCCACCTCCTTTATTCAAGCTGCATTCTTATTATTATTTGTAATCCAGATATGTATATAAGAGAATTTCTAACTGGGTGCAAGTGGAAAAAAACTCAAGTCTTCAAGCCAATTACTGAAAATGTAAGTTAAAACAGGATCCAACCAATATGTACAGTATGAAAAAAAATAGTGTTAGATGACTAAATTAGTATACAATTGTGATATACATGGACATACTTCTCATTGAAATAAATACGTATTATCATTAGCTGCATTATTTCTAATCTTTCAATGTGTCTGTTGAATAAATATTTAAGATTTTAGTTGATCATCATTGTGCATGGAAAAATAATAATACCAAATGTGTATATTTTGATTTTTTATAGCATAAAATAAATTCCTATTTGTTTTATTGGCTAAAACATTACATGTGTGTAACATTAAATAATCTATCTTATTTGGGCTGCTGATGTATCTGTATTGCTGATAACTGGTTGTTATCGAGGCGTCCCAATTTTCCTTTGTTTGTTGAGACTCTGAGATGTGTGCTCAAAGGTTTTGCGATGCCTTGAATATCAAATCGTAAAATACCTTTACCAATCGTAAATGCATAAATGCACTCATGCATACCTTTTTGAGTTATGAGGTGGTTGCACAGTTGGCAGGCTAGCTTGATGCTTTCTTGACAGGTTAGGTTAAAGGATTAAGGCTAGTCTGTCTTCACTTTGCCCTGGTTCTGACACACTCTAAAAAAAGTTCCTGGCTGGCCTCGTGCTTAGCATGACCTCTACATCTCCTCAGAGTGACAACACTTCCCTTTTTGCTCTCCAAAGGTCAGAGCAGATAACTTGGTGAGTCTCCCAGATACTTCCTTATCAGCTGCTTCTCCCCCCCCACTTCTACCACTGAAATACATGCATAAAATGTTGGAAGGATGGGGGAAAAAATAAAATAAAGGAGGGCAAGATCTGGCAAAGTCAGGCATTTCTGAGCACCACTGATAGAACTGAGCCTTGGACGATTAACCCCTTCCACAAAAAAATGATAGCTGCTGGCTTCCAGATGAATGGGCTTGGAAGGGCTCTGACAAAGCCTTCTTTACTTTTTGCTCTGCAGCTGAAAGGCTGAAAGGGGCCTTGGCTGGGGTTTTTGCTTGCAGGGGAACAATCCAAGGGTTGCTGGCCCTCTTGACACCAATAGAATCAAAGGTGTGGTCCATGTTAAAAATGTACTGCCAGTCAGAATTTTAGAAGTTGCTTTCATGCTTATAAGAAGACAGGTGGCCGACCTGCCCATGTATTTATGCCTTTTATGTCCTTTTGCTTAGGGGAAAAAAGGCTGGATGGTTCATGATAAGTAAGTCTGAGGCTCTATTATAGCATCCCAAAGAGTAATAAAGACATACAGCCTTGTGCTTAAGTTAAGCTCTCCTTAAAGTTTGTCATTCTTCCCAGGCAGAGTTATGTGATTGGGTGGTAAAACCCATAGGAATGCTCTCCCCATCTGGTGAAGGACATTGTGGGCAAGGCATTATTGTGAGATTACTGCACCACAAGTACCGACAAGGAGCTACCATGTTTCCCTGAAAATAAGACCTGGTTTTATTTTCTTTTGGGCTTGAAAATAAGCACTCGGCTTATTTTCGGTGAGGTCTTTTTTTTTTTTTAAGTGCAGGAGGCGGTGGGCCAACAGGAGTGGGAGCGCAGCTACCGCTGGCTCTGCCCTCTCTGTCCCACTGTCTGCTTGCCCACTGACTGCTTGCCCAAGCTCTTAGTATACCCCAGCCTCCACCCGCCCTGCCTGCTGGCCCAGCTACTGCTGGGACACTTCACAGCCACGGTGGGTGCCGTGCTGGCCGCCAAGCAGCTGCCCATGCTGCTGCTGGCCTCACGGGAGCTCTTCGTGTGGAAAGAATGTCAGATGTTTCTGAGTTCAAATAGTTTGGTCCTAATTGTGCGAGAATCTTCTCGAATGAAGGCAAATATATGTGTCCCAGGATAATGTTGCAGAATCCAATCTGGGTAGGTCACTGGGACCAGCGATTTACTCTTCTGAGCTTTCAGACTCATGCCGGAGCCCGTCCTCAGGGAACTTCTCTCTACTGGAATATGTGCTTTAGACTATTCTAGAATCTTCCCCTTTGCTTAGTCTGAATGTCTTCTGTCCATCTGCAAATGGGTAGAATACTATACCTGCATCAAATTTGATATCCTCAATGCTGACTCCTTTATGGCTTCTATTGCCTCTCTTCCTAATTAGTTGCCAGTCACCTGATACAAGCAATTGGTGATAGAACCTAACAGATTTTACATATCCTTGGACAAGAGGACTGGGAAAAAAACAAGGCAACTTCATGGGATCAGGGCAGAAAAAGGTGTGACCAGGGCACAATTGTGTCACGATTAGGTGCAAGTGGAAAAAGCCTCCATTTTGAACATCTACATTTTTTTTTCTTGCACATGTAATATTTGCTTCTGCTTATCTCTTCAGTTTGGTTTGTGGCAAGAAGGAGACAGGGATATACTTCTCTGAAAGAAATACAAGTGCCTTTGTAATGGCTTAGGTGCAGAAGAGAGCTGGCAGGGCAGATAAGATGCAATTTCACTGTCTGTAATTTGTGCTAAAGGCAAAGGTTTTTAAGACCAAGAGGGTTTTTTTAACACCAGTTGGAGATGAGTCATTGTTCTAATTACAGACTAGGCATTATTAATAGAAGCGTATGTACAATACTTTGAAAAACATGGAGTACTTTTACCAGCCTGGTACATACCAAGATGTACTGGATTACAAAAACCATCCTTCTCATCCAGCTCCCTCAGACCCCTGGATATTGCAGATCTGGTAATTTAATGTATTTGAAAAGCACTAGTTGAGGAAGGCTGTTAAGACATGGTAGTTGCAAGTAAAAGCTGCCAGCCAACAGGAGCCTGTGGTACTGCATGGTAACTAGCCAGAAAATTTGAGCATGGCATGGAATCAGATCCATATTCTTACTATTCTTCCAAAACTACCATCTCTAGATTAAATCTTTAGAATAGTGGTTTTTTTTTAAACGTTGGCAACTTTAAGATGTGTCAACGTTGACTCCCAGAATTCCCCAGGCGGCACTGCTCTAGAGACATAAGCCACTCAAATTCCATTTTGATCTTAAACTGAGTTAGAGCATCCAGTCTCAATCTTTGCCCTATGTCATATTTGCAAAACTATCAATTATATTCAGAGGTGGGCTTCACATAATTTAACAACTGGTTCGCCTAGTGCAGAACTGAAAATGTGAGCTTCGCTCTTGCGTGCGCCTTCCATGCTTGCACGCGGCTTCAAACACACGGTGATTTCATGCGCACGGCTTCCAGCACACCTTCTCGGGCAGCCGCGGTGAGTAGAGCGGGTGAGGCGTGGAAATCAGCTGGGCTGCGTGGGCGGGGCAAGATAGCCAGAGAGGACAGGATAGCACCGGGGCAGGTGGGTGGGCCCAGCCGGTGGTCAGAACTACCGGTTCGGCCAAACCGGTCCGAACCACCAGCAGCCCACCTCTGATTATATTATTAATTTTCTGTACAAGGTTACTGCAGAGAATCAACCCACCACAATTAAGAATGCAAGTACATCAGAAAGGGACAGAATAAATCCAAATCAAGCATTTCATAAGGCTCAGGCAAAAAGAAAAAAACCCTATGTTAGTTATTTTTAATTCAGCTCAGTGAGAAAATAAAATTGCTCCTGAAATATAATTTGACATTTACCTATATCCTGCCCTTTCTAAACCGTTCCTTTGTGAAGTGATTAGGGAACATACTGAAATGAATCTGAAGATATCATGACATACTAAAGAGGCCTGAGACTGGGTGGCAGTGGGGAGAGCTAATATTAATCCAATGCAACTCAAAAAAAATTGAACAATACTGATAATTATATGCCATTTAAATTGGATCCTTATCCCATCTCCATACCCAACAAAGGAAAATCTAATTCAAATGTCAGTCAATCATATTTAAATACAGAAACTTTAATTGCACTGTGCAACATTTTATAGGTGGAATTTTGTTAAACAGGTTTGATTTTGTTACTTGACTAACAATTCCAGTAAAATATATTGCCTAGGTAAATTGTTGGATTCTTTACCACAAAGTCCTCTTATTAAAAATAAACATTTTTGAATATCATTACGGTTGGGTTACACATGTACCCTGTTTGTTTCAGTGATGATAATTTGGCAGTAATAACATAGAAAGAATTCTATGTGAAACTTTGTTATCCATTAACTTGGGGCTTAATTAGCAAGAATTAGCTAGAAGCTCTTTTTGCATAGTTTGAAATACAGAGCATTACCTTCAGGAACCTGTTCCATTCATTGAAAGAGAGTTTTTAGTATATCTTGCCCATGACTGTTTTTTCAAATCTGTATCATAAGCTGAAAATAGCAATGATGATTTTTATTCTGCTTTTAATAAACATTTAAATCTCATTCATGGCAGCTGTTCTGCTGGGGGGCGGGGAGAACACCCTTAGGGAGGTGGGAGGTGTTTATATACAACTACAACTATTTAAACCGGTGGATATGTTATCTCTATATTCACTGTTGATGGTAGCTGATGATGATCTTATTCATTAGGTCATCTCTCTGCATCTTCTGATCTTGCACTACTTCTTTGAGTTTTTCTACGCTCTGGCTGGTATCAGCTTTGATTGATGGTTGCTACTAGCTGCTTTTGCTGCTGTTGTTATTGTTGTTGTTGTTGGATCAAAATGTGATTCTTGTGTTGCTTTGGCAATAACATTAGTTTATATTAATTGACCAAGAATAAGAGATAAAGTGCCAAAGTATCTAAAATGAATGACTTTAGGGTGGCAATGACTAGCCTGTATTATGGATGCTCCTACAGCAGCAGACATAAAGTACCAATCTTAGGAAATGAAGTGTCCAGGACATTCCAAATTTTGACAGATGCCATTAGAGCAACAGTTTACAAGCCCTGTTATAGTTTCTGAAGAAAATATTAGATGAAAAGAAAAGCAATGGTAGACGACAGGGGTGGTTTCTAACTTACCTCGCTGCCCGTTTGCTTCCTCCTCCGCCACATGGCCGCATCTCGTGGGCACACGCATGCTTTGCACATGCGCACATGCGCAGTGCTGGAAAAAAATTCCCCCCAAAACCCCACGAAAACAAGATGGTGATGCATGCGCAGTGCCGGAAACTCGGCTTCTGCACATGCACAGAAGGAAAAAAAACACCAAATATTAAAAAAAAAATTTTTTTTAAAGATGGCGGCGTCCACGGACTGGCACCGACTGAACTGGTTCTGTGACATCATCATGACATCACCAGTGGGTCGCTACCGGTTTGGGCGAACCGGTCCGAACCGGGAGGAACCCACCTCTGGTAGACGAGCTTCTTTGGGTTTAGGGTGTTTCATCTTTCATTGAAGTAGTTATGTAAGATGAAACAAACTGTTAAACAGCAGACTGATGAGGAGGTAGATGAAGTCCAAAGTCAGGAAGTGCAGAAGATCAGCCACGACCACAAGAAGGGATGCAGATAAATTGCTTAATGATCACAGGGCACCATTTTGAATCCAATGCTAGTTGTTAAAGCTTCTACACATACATCTAAAACAAGCTTGCCCAGCTTGGAAACTTCCAGATGCATTGGGTTACAATTGTCATCATTTCCCCCTGCCATAGCTGAGAAATCAGAGAAGGCTGATTTAAAACTTATGATTTTAAAATACATGAAAATCATTGGAAATAATCAGAAATTAGTTTTTCCTCTCAGATAACAAGCATAGGGTTTCGTCAATGCTCCTGTAGATTACATTAATATATAGATAATAGGCCTCTTTCAGCCAGGCAAGTATCATCTGAATAATTAAATGTACAAAGGGGATTTTGTGAAATGATGGCACTGATGGATTTATTTTATTCCAACAGCCGATGGCTAGAAAGTCAAGAATTAAAAAGGTTTAAAATGTTTTTGTTTCTCTTCTAGAAACTAATTTGAGAAGGAACACTAATTTTTCTTTATTTATTGTTAGCTGTCTTGAACACCATTTCCTTTTGTTCAAAGATAATAAATAAAGTAAGATGTGCGCTGTGATGCTGATCACCATCAATAGACACATAGAGATAAACCACTTTTGCACACTATTCAGAGGAGACACTAAAAAGCTAAGAAGGAAATTAAAAGATCAGAACACATCCTCTCCAGCAATCAACACCCAGATAAGCAGGGATTAACACCAGACAAACAATCAATCATAATACCCTAATTAAAGAACTATCAAGCAGAAAACCACACCCCCACCAATACTGTCAGGGCAAGCTGCTGTATATAAACAGGGAGCAAATCTCACACTCACCAGCACTGATGATATTACTTAGTTGGGTAATGAAATGTGTGCAAGCAAACAACTAAGCTCAGAGAACACTCTCTGAACAAGGACTCCAGTTAACCCCTGAGGTACTTATCAGACAAATGACTGTCCAATCTCTTCTTTAAAACCTCCAGTGAGGGAGGACTCATAACTTCTGAAGGCAAGCTGATCTACTGGTTAATTGTTCTAACTGTCAGGAAATTTCTCCTTAGTTCTAGGTTGCTTCTCTCCTTGATTAGTTTCCATCCATTGCTTCTTTTCCTGCCCTCAGGTGCTCTGGAGAATAGGCTGATCCCCTCTTTTTTTGTGGGCAGTCCCTTAGATATTGGAAAACTGTTAACATGCCAGCCCAGTCCTTCTTTTCATCAAACTAGACACACACATCATTAGACATAGACATCATTAGACAATACTGTGTATTTTTACATTTTACATTTTAACACAGTTAAACCTGTTCTAAGTCCAGTGATAATAGATAGTCACATTTCAGTTTCCTTGTTTCTGAAATAATCTTACTGTACTTAGGGACAATTTCAGAAAATATGAACCATATCTCTCCTGGATCAGTACACCTCTAACATGTTGTTTTCAGCTTAGTATTCTTTTCATTCAGTCTTCTATGGGGTTAAATATTGACAAAGAAATAAACAATAGATCCATATAATAGAAATGTTTTGGAATTTACTTTCAAATCCAATTTCAAATTTCTGATTACATTCAGCTACTTGGATTGCCTCTTAGACCTGGCATATGTTATAAGCTTGCCAAGAACAAGGAGAAAAAAAAATCACATGAAATCTTGGGTGGAAGAGGATGATGCAAATATGATCAATAATTCTTATCAATTATTTGCTTTCATTTTTATA
Source organism: Diadophis punctatus similis (assembly GCA_023053685.1). Classification (NCBI taxonomy): domain Eukaryota; kingdom Metazoa; phylum Chordata; class Lepidosauria; order Squamata; family Dipsadidae; genus Diadophis; species Diadophis punctatus. Next base: position 115,677,409 of record JALIGW010000003.1, on the reverse strand, counting down.
AAAGGTGTTTTAACACATTGCAACTTTACCTAGCATTTATTTATTTATTAACTTTCTTAACTTGCAATTGTTCATCTATATTATTCTGCCTGACAATCTGTTTTGCTAATCTGCCTCCAAAAATAATTCTAAAAGAAACTCATATTTTCTACATAGAGTAGTGTAGTAGAGGACTTATTAGATAAACTCTTTGCACCAAATACTTATGGAAAAAGTAATTTTACAGAGTTTATATTTATTCAAACCTGAAAACCCATTTGATATACCTAGGGGTTTTACAACAGTAGTAGTATGGCTTTATCTTTGAAGTCTGCATGGTTTATATCAATGTTTCAAAGAGAAAACAAATGGAAAGGACACACTCCACGGTTTTGCTTCAGAGAAATTAATTGGCAAAACACCAATTGATTTCAGCTGGAGACCTATTGACCCCTGAAGTGAAATCAATAATTATTTTGCAGTTTAAGGAAATTAAATAAAGTGGTATCATGGAAGAAAGGAGGGGAGGATTCCATCACCCAGGATTCTCACTTGGATGTTAATCTATGTGCAACACATTTGAAGACTGTTCTGATGGTTTGCATTGTTTAGATCTACCCAGGTTAAATCAAACGGGAATTAGGATGGAGGAATTTTTTAAAGTACCAATTTATGCAGCAGAATCAGTGCAACTTTCTCTGTGAATAAAAGATTGCTTGAGGCACCAGAACAACAGAAAGTCTGCTTTAAATAATATATACTATAAAGCAGGATTCATACAAGCAACTCTATTTTTTATGCTGAATAGGATAGTTTAAATATTGTCCGGGATTAACTCTGGCCCCTGAAGGGAATACTCTGGACAAGCAGTATTTTGTGATTACGATAAAATTGGATTTGTTTTTATTTAACTTAAATTTATGTTGAATTAAATCTAAATTGCATTCACTGAACTGTTGGTTGTGCTCGAGGTATAACATTTCCTCCCTTCAAGCTATATTAAAAATTAGATACAGTGGAAAGTTGTGGACAATGTCTTCCCTGGAATCTGAATAAAAGGAAGAAATGGCTTTAGCCTAACCTTCAATTCCATCTGCTTCTTTTTCTGTATTACTCCTGTCTTGCTCTGCGTACAGTAGGAAAAAAATGAATCTACTTGATTCTTTATAGCTCCTTTGAAATGATACAATATAGTACAGTGCAGATATCGTTTTACTGAAACCTTTGCTATCTGAGATAGCCCAAAGCTAAGTTATTATTGTGCACGCGCAGACTCATGCACACAAACACACACAGCGGAATTGTATACTGTAGCCTTTACTGGCTTGGAGCCCGTAGTGTTGGACTACAACTTTCCTCTCTAGCAAAGCAGTTGGATTGGCTGTGAAAGTTAAGAAATGAAATCCAACATAGTGTTGTGTTGTTTTTAGTGATACCAGTGAGAACTAGTCTAAGGTTCCTTTTATTGCAAATGTAAGACACACAGGCGTTTTACACTGCAAGGGCCAATTCCAAAACATTCACTTGGGGCTTTATTTCCAAATTTGAGGCAATTCAAGGGATTTAAGAAAGGCAGAAACCAGCTGCTAAGTTGGTCTTGCACACATACTATCCACTCCATTCATGCACACAATCCTTTCACTCAGATCTACCTATCCACCTATTGGGAGGGAAGCTGAGGTGGACATCCCATGGCAGTGGTTCTCAACCTCCCTAATGCTACGACCCTTTAATACAGTTCCTCATGTTGTGGTGATCCCCAACCATAAAATAATAAAATTATTAGGAAACTCAGGGGTGGGTTCTAACTTACCTCGCTGCCAGTTCGCTTCCTCCTGCAATGTGTGGCCATGCCTCGTGGGTGCTTTGCGCGCGCAAGCACGCATGCGCAGTGCCAATTTTTTTAAAAAAATTGCAAAAAAAGCCAAAAACAAGATGGCGATGCATGCGCAGTGCCGGAAATTCGGCTTTTGCACATGCTCAGAAGTTCCCATGGTACAGATATTTTTTTTGCAGTAGTCTATTTGCATGTGGGTGGACCACCCTGGAGAAGGATAGAGCAGCAGTGTCTCAGTTCCTAAGACCATTGGAAATATGTGTTTTCCGATGGTCTTAGGCGACTCCTGTGAAAGGGTCGTTCAACCCCCAAAGGGGTCGCGACCCACAGGTTGAGAACCGCTGTCCCATGGGGAAGAGAAAAAAGAGCAGCACCTTCAGAAGGTACAACTTTCAGAAGGCATCATGAAATGGCAGCTTCTTCTCACTTTCCCTTAAAGTAGGGACATTGTAGAATGGGAGGGAATTCTCCTCACAGACTTCAGAAAGCCAGAAGGTGACTAGATCTGATCTTGTGCTGCTGACCTAGCCCAAATATTTAAATATCTTAAACAACTGTTATGGGAGGGAGGGAGAGAGAGGGAGAGGGAGGGGGAGAGAGAATTGAGCCCAAAATTTCTGTTGCTAATTAAAACATTTGTTAAGGTATTTCCCCCTCCCCCATCTTACAACCTTTCTTGTCACAGTTGTTAAGTCAATCACTGCAGTTGTTAATTCAGTACCACGATTGTTAAGTGAATCTGGTTTCCCTCTGGTCTTTGCTGGTGAGAAGGTCACAAAAGGGGATCACATGACACTTAACCACCATCATAAATATGAACCGGTTATCAGGCATCTGAATGTTGATCATGTGACTACAGGGGTGCTGCAATGTTGTAGATGTGAAAAAAAAACAGTCATAGGTCCCTTTTTTTCCAGCACGTTGTAACTTCAAACGGTCACTGAATGAACTGTTGTAAGTCGAGGACTACCTGTAGTTCATCACTAAGCTAGGTTTTGGAGCTCATTATCATAAAATAGTGTGATTATCACCAACTTTTTTTTAATGGCCATGGCAGAATTCTGGGGGGGGGGGGGGGGAGGAGCATGAATTTTTGGAGGGTGAACTGATCTCCCCCACTATCTGTGAGCCTGAGTCCTCCTGGCAGATGGAGAGAAAGGACTGTTTTCTGCTTTGGAACATTCAATGGTTTACCATTGTGTGGCTGCTAGATGAAAATGAAACAAGCTTTTTGCTTGATGCAGCAAAACAATTCTTTCAAGCAGAGGTCTTCAACCTTGGCAACTTTTAAGACTTGTGGACTTCAACTCCCAGAATTTTCTAGCCAGCTGGAGAATTCTGGGAGTTGAAGTCCACAAGTCTTAAAGTTGCCAAGGTTGGGGACCCCTGCAGTTTTCGAGCAACAAGTTACAACCAAGCCAGATTTGATGGTTCAGCCTTATGGAAGTTTTGTTCTAAAAACTGAACTTAAACTAGCCAAGCCACAGAAGCTGTATCTCTGGTATCTGGTCTTTGCCCCACTGGACAGCCTCAGTCCTAGTTCATGCATATCCCTATTGAAATACGTTGAGCTTCTTCAGCAAATGGCTTCATATTAGACCATAGACTTTCCTCAGAGCTGAATTAGAGTTTAATTATTCTGAATTAAACATTTAGCTTCCCAGGGTAAGGTCTCTGATTTTCTAGCTCTGCCTATTCCCTGGTGGCCTAGACAGAGGAGAGGTTATTTATACATGGTGTATAGGGAGGGTCAATTAATTAAGGGAGTCAGACTACAGCACTTTTGAGAAAGGAATGGGGTGTGTGTGTGTTTGACATAGAGAAGGGAAAATCTCAATATCTTATTTCCAGAAAACATCTTGATGCTCCCCAAGAACCTTCCCTTTAGCCCAGGTGAAGTCCTATTTTTGTTAGCTTCTGAACCACCCTTGCTGTATGGAAGAGCAAGCCACGTTACTGGCTTGCCATTGTGCATGCTGGCTTGGGAGAAGGAGGAAAAGCAAGTGACATAAATTGTATGCATAATCTCAGGAGACCATCATTTGAAATCTTAATTGGCTGCCTTTTAAATATCATTTAAGGTCTTGCTCCTCCCGTCTTGCCTCTTCTCCCCCTTTCGTAAGAAGTGTTATGTCAAAGTCTACTGGCTGGCTGGCTTCTTCCGTGGGGTTTATTTTTTTAGCACTTTTTTTAAAGGAAAGAAAATAAAGAAATAGGCCCATCAGCCGAGGTTTGCGAGGTCGATAAAGCTTTTAGATTCGAAGATGTTTTCAGGGAGCCCGTTTCCTGCGGCTAAGAGTTGTTAATGGAGCTTAAGGAATTATCTTATGACTCCGGCCTGGGAGAGCCCCCGCCTCTCCCCCCGCTCTCTTTATAGATCCCTCCACCCTTCCCTTGCTCCTGTTCCCTTGTCGAGATTGAAGCTGCCGCCGCCGCCGCCGCCGCGCTGTCAACATCTCTTAATGAAAAGTAACGCGCCGCTGATTACAGTTTTATGTGGGCCCTATGTAAAAAGGCGCCGTTAATTTCCCATCTCCTCCGCGGTGGGTTGGAATTTGCCACGGCCAAATGACTTATAGAGGCGCCCCTTTACATGCTCGATAATTTCTTTCACACACGCTCACAGGAACACACACACACACACCCAGAGAGAACACACACACACACACACACACACTTTTAACACGCCGCCCTCAATTTCCACCGCCACTGTCGCCTCCAGGTAGATCGGAGAACTTTCTTCTTTTTTTAAAAACACTACGGCTGCACCTGTGAGATGTGGAAGTATCGATCCAGCCATGCTGGTGATTAATTTCCCTGCGACCGTTCAGCTTTTTTTTCCTTGGGAACCGGTAGATCTCGGCCCTCTTGGTGTGAGCACCGAGGCGCCCAATCCGCTCAGATGAAGTTCTAGTTTGAGAAAAGCCTGTTTCGATGGGGGGAGATTTTCCCCCAGGGAACTGAGGCCTCGGAGACCGACTTGTTTCCGCCGCTGCGAAGGGTCGCTGCTGGGGAGTCATTCCCAGGTTCGCAGCTACCTTCCCCACTGCTGTTGATATTATTTTCTTATTTCCAGAAACCTTCCCGCTTTTTTGCTACTCTGCGGCGCGATTCTCAGCCCTAGATCCCAGCATGCAAACCCCGGTTTTTATTTTTTTATTTTTAATTTAAAAGGAACGTATAGGAACTACGGTATTTCCGATAGTGGGTACGACGACCCACCCAAATTTAAGCGCTACTCCAAGCGCACTTAAAACTCCGCTTGCCAAAAGAGGCTCCTTCCTTTAACCGGCGTACTTGGGTACTTTTAAGCTGCGTTTGCTTCCAGGCCAGAGCCTTAACTCGCGTCTTCCCTTGTCGGCCCTGAAGAGAGAGAGGGATGTTAAGAGATTTTTTTTTCTCTCGCGTGCGTTTGGCTTCCACTTCAACCGAACGGAAGCCGGCGAAGGAATGGGGTTTTCTTCCCTGGCTCTCGATTTCCCGCGGAAAACCCCGAGGGGGCAGGGAGAGAGGTTTGGGAGAAAGACGCTAACAGCGGCCTGGCATTTTCTGAGGGATTCGTTGGCTTCCGGGGTGGGGGGTGGGGTGGCGGGCTGGCTTGTGTCTTTTTGACGTGTGGCAACTCCTTTTCTTGGCTCGGTGGTGTTCAAAGTAAATATTTGATTGGCTTAGGAAAATGTGGAGATTTAATAGGGAGGAACCGCAACGCGCGAAAGACAAATCTTTTGGACAAAAGCAAGCGGTTCTCCCAGGGTGTATTTATTTACAGAGTCACGAGAGGCCGCAGAGAGATGACGGAGCGAGAGCTTTCCTTGAAGACACAATCCCCCCCCTCCCCATGTATTGGGGAGCTTATTTCCAGTTGCCCTCGCCTGAGGGTGGACTTTTCCCCAGTCCAGTCACCCCTCCTTCCCTCCCTCCCCCTCCCGCGGCCCTCCCCTCCCGCCCTTCTTCGAGCTGCCAAGAGGATTTGCTTTGTCTTTCCGCCAGCGCCTTTCTCGGCAGCCAACCGCTTGTCCAGACGGCATTAACATTCTTCTTGGTCCAGCCTCTGGCTTGCACGCCCGTCTCCCCGGAGACTCCACTTTTCGCTCTCACTGTCAAGTACCCTTGACTCTTTATTTTTGCCCTTTTTATCTATTACAACTAATTCGAGTTCTTTTTGCCCTTTTCAGCTCTAAGACGTGGCTTTCTGCAAGGTCTGCCCTCCTTTCGTTCCCTCCACCCTATTCCTTCCCCCTCCCACCCCCACCCCACTCCCCCCACCCTCGCTCCCTGCCACCAAGATCTCTGGATGCAGAGCCTTTTAGAAATTGAAGAGGGTGGCTTCCCCCCTCCCTTTTTTCCTGTCAAAATGAAATTTTCACTTCAAATTATCTTGGCTGATGCAACGGGTCCCCCCCCCCCCTTCTCCTCTTTCTCCCCCCTCCCCCTTCTTTTCCCCAGGCCGGGAGCCTCCCGTCTCCGCCTTTTGACAGCCCCCATCAGCAGAGAGGTTCCGATAATACCATCCAAGAGAGCGAAAGTCAATATAATGACAGGGGGGAGGAGAAGGGAGGGGGGAAGTTCGGAGTCCAATTAGAGCCGCTGGTGAGGAGAGCGAAGGAAAAGGCTGCGCGGCGGCTGTTTCCTTCGGCGCCCGGCTCCAGAGCGCCTCTCGGCTGCTCCTGTACGACGGCGGTCGCTGAAACTGAGCGCCTGGCAGGTCTAAAGTGGCGGTTCGACAAAAAAGAGCCGCTGGAGTTCGGGATCTACTCTTCGCTCCCTTTCCTTCTGTATAACTGACTTCGAATGCAGTTCTGCTTTCCAGTGGTCTACATTGCAGGTCCATCAAAAAATAACGTTCTTGTGAAAATATGAGTCCGGCCAAGGATGAGAAGTTGGAAGGTTGAAGTGGAGTCCTGAAGAAGTGTGGGCGCAAAACTTTATGCACAATCACAAACTCAGTTGGAGAATAAATCTGACGAACATTGTTAGTGGGTGGCGTTTTTAAATTACAATGTCTCGACTCAGTCTATTTTAGGAGTTCGTGTTGACTTATGACAAATGCGGCCATTACACACACAAGCATCCCTCAGTGCTCTCTTTAAACAGCACCGCGTGTTTGGGTGTTAGCAAGTTAATCCTGCGTTTATGTGGTTCAGAATAACAGCAAGACCCAACAGATGCTGGCTTTTGGAGGCGAGCTGGGGGGGAGGGAGCAGGGGAGGCAGAGGGCCTTTTCCAGGCAGACGCCTCTTGCGTGGTCCCAACCAAGACCACTCTCCCGGAAATCCACTCGCTCTAAAGGAGCCGTCGCCGAGATTTAACGCTCCCCCCCCCCCGGCTAATTTAACCGGACAACTTCCATGGCTTTTCATATTCCTTTCAAAATTACTTCTATGAGATTTACAAAGTTCACGCGCCTTTTAATTTATTTTGGCGGACGGCGTGATGAAGGGTGTCTTTTAATACATTTCAATCTGAGGGCGGACTTCAGGCAATCCCTGTTCTCCCTGCAACCCGCAGAACTACTCTCCCCGTCTCCATCCCCAGGCGGTCGTGAGAGGGGATCTTGACGGCGCTGTCTTCTGCAGGCTAAGTGGCAAATTGCCCGACGTTTCTCGAGAAGGTCCCGCGCCGTGGGGGGAGCACTCCCTTCTTCCTCTTGGCTGCGCTTCTATTTAATGTCAAAACGGTAAAGCATCCATCCTGAAGTGCTGAAATATTCATAGAGAATCCAACGATTCGCTCTCCATACCAGGGGAGAAGCTTCAAGTTAAAACGGTGCTTTAAAACATCAAATCTTCCATGTGAATCAATTGCTTCGCTCACATTAACGGAGCGGGGACGGTGGGGGGAGGGGAGGGGAGGAGGGGGTGGGAAGAGAGGTGCCGGCGGCGTCTGCAGTACAGTATCAGGACTTCCTTAGTGACTTTAGATTCCCAGCAATTCCATTTCCCCAAATCCCCCTGCTAGCCTTTTTCCTTTTGGGGCGAATCCTAGCTCATCTCCTTCCCAAGCCGAATAAATGAGCAGCTCACCGGGATGAATGCTCCACATTTCTATGTGTGGAACCGAATTAAAATTTCTTTATGCAACTCGATTCTGTGAAAATTTTCTCAGAAACAATTTCTTCTTCCAGCTTCCTTTTAATCAAACTTGTCTTAAGATCTCGGGATAGAGAAGGAAAGCTAGTCTCAGTTATTCACGATTATTGTCCTTTTCCTAATTGGCTTGAGAAGCCGGACCATTATTGGGTTCCTTTAAAAATATGATTTCTCTTATTGAATAACCCTTCTTCCACCAAATTCCAGATCATATCCAAATCTTTCCTTGCCCGTTTACAACTCTCGTTATAGAGAAATAGAAAAAAGGTGTATCCCACTTTGTCAGCGGGTGTAAATTATAAATATTTCAACAGAAGAGCTTAAAGTATAAATATTCTTAATTTTTTAAAAATACCCTAAAACCAGCACTTGGCTTTCGCTTTCTTCTCATTACCCTGCCCTCCCCCCATCGTCAAACTCCAATAAGCACCCTCCTCCCAAAGCAATCGGTTGTATTAGCTCCCTTTCCCGAATCATCTTTTGAGTTTTTAAAAGGAGTTTTAGACAAAAGGTGCAAATAATTTTGCTTGGGACACAGGTGAGAAATAATACTGACATTTTTCTTTAAGCAGTCACTACCATCCGCTGCTTCATCGTGAACTAGAATAAGCCGAATCCTTGATAGATTTTAAAAGCCATTTAATAAGAAAACTCGCGATGCAACAGATTCTCTGTTGATCAAAAAGTTGTGCCACAACTCTCTTTAGCTTGTCCTTTGACCTTTATCGCTGGAGGCCATGTAAAGTGGCTCTACGAAGGATGGGACTCCAGTCTGAATGAAAATATTCATATTTATACGTATCTGACTTCCAGAAAATTCGAAACCTATTTAACTTGAAAGTGGTATTCATTTTCATGGAGCGAAATACACATTCGTCTGAACCAGGCGAAAAGATCCGCTGAACTCACTTCTATCCCCATTTCCAAAAACCCACTGGGGAGGGGGGAGTTTTTTCACAAGCAAGGCAAAGAGATCACAAATCATAGGATAACTCTGAGAGACAGACAATTTATTTGGGGTGAACATACCTTTTCGACATAGCCTATTTGTCAAGTTCAAAAATTCTGTGCTCGTGTGCGTGAGCGCAATGGGGTTTAAACTCGGTGAAAGAAGTGCGATTTTTGTTGTTGTGGATGAGATGCTAACAATGAAAAGAGGAGGGGGGAGGGAAGTCCGAGAAAGTATTTTTGGTAACTAAGATCGGCATGCCACAAATTAAAAGGAAAGGAAAGAACGAGACAAACGCCCCTGCCCCCTTTCCTCCTCGAAGAAGCTGAATTCGAATCTCGCGCCTTGTGAACTTGCCCCGGGAGATTCTAAAGGCGGCGCGAGTGGCGCGTGCGCAAGATCTGGAATGAAGACTTCGATTGCTGAAAGTGATCAAAACTCCCCCAAAAGCAGAGAATGGAGTCTCTTTTCTCTCGCCTGAAATCTCCAGCCGCAACTTTTAAAATGCCCGTTCTGCTCCGCTCCTTATAAAACGTTTCCTGCCTAAATTTCAAAGTCTCTCCCAAGTCAACCAGGCCCACCCCCGCCTCAGCGGCTCGCCAGGTCCGAGTCCTTCCTCGCATTGCCTCTCCCCCCCTCCCCCTGACCCAGGGAGGCGGACGGGACGGGACGGGGCTCGGTCGTTAAGAGCAGAACATTTTGCTGCCCGCTTTAGGAAAAGCCAGGAAGTCTTTGCCGGAGTCCTGAGCCCCAGCCAGGCCGGCCAGCTGCCCCTTGAGCACGGAGGCTCCGCCCCCCAGCGAGCGCCCCAAGGCCCCCGTCTCCAAGATGGAGCCTTTGGTGGTCGCCCAAGACACTGTGGTGCTGTTCAAGGCCTGGTTCAGAGTACTGTGTCTGAAGAGGGGGTCGTGGAACACGCCGTCCACCCAGTTCCTGAGGTTGGCCACAGGGGAATCCTTCGGGGGCCTCTCCAGGACGCTCGCCGCCTGCGCGGCCCCGACGTCGCTCGACGCCCCCTGCTGGCGCTTCAGCATGCACGAGGGATACTCCGCCTGGTTGAGTGAGGTGGCCGTGTGCGCCAGCGACCAGATCCTTGGTTTTCCGCCGCCTTCGAGGAGCGGCGAAGGAGGCGGCGGCGGCTGCGACTGGTAACACGGCTTGGCCTCGCAGCTTCTCTGCCTGGCGTTCAGCAGCTCCGTCGCCTCGCAGCCTTCCGGCCCCGACCCAGGCTCCTTGAGGCAGCTCTTGGCCCTGTCGAGGGGGCTTTCCAGCGAGGCCGCGCACGTCACCAGAGTGGCTTCCTTGCTTGGCTCGTTGGCGCACGCGCTGCTCTCCACGTGGCCGAAGGCTTGAGACTTCAGCTCGCCCTCCGAGCTTTCCGACTCCAGTGGGTCGTAGTCGTCTAGGTCGCTTAGGCCCAGCTCTTTGTCTTCCTTCCCGGAGGGCTCTGGGAGGAATAGAAGAAGGGAAACGCTGCTTAATTCATTCGCGTGTTATCTAGTATTTGCAAATGCAATGCCTCTTCCTTAGAGAGCCTGGCACAAATAATTCCCAAGAATCCCTGGTTTCAATGCCTTGGTTTTCCTCAGAGTCTAACTGGTGAATGGTCAGTCACTATTTTGAACTGGTTATTAGGGAACTTAAGCTAGTAGTCACTTGCTAAAATCGCAAAGCTTTAGGCAACATTTGAAATGGATGCTGCATGTACTTGAGGTGTTTGCTCTAGTCGGAGTAAAAGAAATACTTCAAAACTAAATATTTATATATACCACTCTTTTCCTCTTGCATATAATTTTACACCTCCAAGTCAGCTCTGAGGCTTGGAGAAGTAACAGTTGAAACAATCATTTCATACCCATCTCTCCCCCTGCTAGATTAAGCTTGGCACACAGCTGAATGCAGCAACTTTCTCTCATCTCCAGATAAGTACATTCCCATCATTGCACATCTGAGAATACCAGTTTCCCAAAGAATGATATACAGAACTGGCTATAAATCATGCCTTCTAAAAAAATATATCTTGGATTCAAGAGTACTATTTGCTACTCTAAGAAAGTGTATTTGCTTATGAGGTAGTGGATGGATTTACACCTTAATCGCAAAAGATTTAGTTTAGTGTTAAATCTTGGTTAGATTTTTTTTTGAGGTGTTGGGTGTAGTGCCTCAGCATATCAGGTTAATTTGTGGGGCTGTGGGATCATGGATTAATTTGGAAATTAGGTTTAAAGCATGCCATGTGAATACAGCCATTGAGTTGTTAAGAATATTGGTTTGTGCAATGCAACTGCAAGGCTATTGCCTGCTAAGAGGGAAATTTATCCTTCTATTATCAAATATAATCTAGAGTGTCCCCTCACAGATAATTTTTCTATAAACTGAGAACTGGGATACCCTGTCCAAGTGTTCCCCAATAGTTGTGTGCACAATCCTAGGAACAGATGATGACTGCATATTCCAATTTGTTATGGTGAGCAGAAGATGCAGGGAAGCATTCCCCAAACTGATGCCTCCAATGTATAGGACTATAGTTGCCATCATCCTAGGTCAACATGCCATTTTAGTCCAGTGGGTCTGGAAGTCCCCGGGTGGGCAAAGCTAATAGAGGAAGAAAAAAAATATAAGCTTGCAGTATTCTAAAGAATGGTTAGGAGATACCCTCGACTTTCTCATTCTTTAGGTTCTCCCCTTGACCTTCTCCTTCCTCCTCGTCGTCCTCCTCCTCCTCGTAGGGTCTTTTTTCATCAGCACACTTGTTCCTCGGAGGCCATGTCATTTTGTTCTCTTTCTTGAGCCTCCTCCGGGCATTGGCAAACCAGGTGGAAACCTGTGTCAGGGTCATTTTGGTGATGATGGCCAGCATGATCTTCTCGCCTTTAGTTGGGTAAGGGTTCTTGCGGTGCTCCTGCAGCCAGGCCTTCAGCGTACTGGTTGTTTCCCGAGTGGCATTTTTCCTCCGTGTCCCTCCATCCATGGTGCTATATCTGTGGTTACAAAGTGTGAGAAAAAAAAGGACGGGTGTGCTTAATAGACCTACCTTTATTCTGACTGGGGAGAATGTCTCACTGCTACCCGTGGAATCCAGATTCTTCTAGCTCACGAATCATTCATTTAGGGGATAAGACCTGTAAGTACTCAACATTTATCCAATAAACAATTGGACTACGTAGAAGCATGCGGCTGAACTCTGCAGTCTGCTGGGGATGAAGGGCAGGGCGATTTGAAAGTTTCACTGTATTCAGTAGAGATTCCTCAGGGAAGGATGGATCAGACTACAGCAGACGGTTTGCCAAAGAAATGTGGCCTTTGGGAGGAATTAGTATACAGTTAATGTAAAAGGAATGTGTCAGAAAAATATCCCTTTTGGGGTGCTACTTCTCTCCAGTAAAGACCTCCGAGTAACCTCTGCATGCGATAGTAATAAAAATATTTCCTTTTATTAGTGGCAAAATACTCTCTCTCGTTCTCACTCTTGTGTATACACACACACAGAGAGAGAGACATTGGAACTATGCCTGAATATTTAATATACATCATCTAAGAAAAGGTCACCTGCACCCACTGGGCTTAAAAGGTTGAAACAGTGGAAGCGGGGATTCTTGGCGCTTGTTCTTTTAGAAAACAAGCAATAACGAGATCAAAGATAAAAAAAAGGTTTGTTTAACATGATGTTAAAAGGGGGGAGGTGTCAACTTTAAGCTATCTGAATTCATGGGAAATATTTGGAAATCTGCCTCTGAAAGAAAGAGAAGTATACATAGGGATGAGTTAACGATTGATTCTTAGAGCAAGTTCACACATTCAGATGCCAGTTGTGAAGTGCGAAATGCTCATGTGTAAAAATGTGATTTATGCATATGTGAAGCAGCCAAGGAAAGGAAAGGATCATAAATCAGGAAGAGAAAACTGTGATTAAATTAATGCTGATTGACCGAAATGAGGGAAATACCTAGATTTAAAGTTAATACTACCACTGACCTTACAATCTCTTTAAAATATTCCTTTGTTCATAGATGTTAAAGACTGCAAAATACTGAAGGGGAGAACAACTAGACAGGGATTTAATCACTGGGGGTGGGGTGGGGTAATCCAGGCTTTCTTCCATAATCAAAGCCTACTTCCATTGTCATTGAGTGACTATCATGTTCAGAGGTTTGCCGTCTAATCTGTGGGAAAGCTCAGGTGCTCTAAAACTTTCAGGCTTGAACTTCAAAATATTATTTTGTGCTGGACTCAGAGATACCCTGCAGAAGCTGTTATTTCATAGTGCCTATGCAGATCCTTAAATCTTCCATGGACATAGACTCAACACAGTCAACTCATTACCTAGTAACCCAAGGTGGAACTGGCTGTTGATCAGTGAGAGACTGATCTTTGTGTAATCAGTGTGGTATTCTTCTCCAAAAATATAAATAGGAATTTAAAAATAAGAGCTGTAAAGGCCAAAGTGATAAAGAGATTAGAAGAAAGTTATGGGTTTGTGACTACAGACAATAAAAAAGTATGTCTGGAAATGAAGACTGGGCAGGTACAGGAGTAAACCCCTGGGATTCTGCAAGTAGTTTCATTAAGGATTTGCTTTCTGTGGCTTCCTTCTTGGACTGCTCGTAGCAAAAACCAATGCATCCATGTTCAGAAATAAACCTCAGTTCCCTGGGAAGTGTGTGAACAACTACAGTGGTAAATAAGTGCAGTGGGACTTTTTGCAGATTATATTCCTGTAGCCATTGGTAGTGGATGAGTGGGTAAACTGAATTGAATCCTCTAGGACCGTGATGGCAAACCTATGGCACGGGTGCCACAAGTGGCACGCGGAGCCATATCAGTGGGCACGTGAGCTCAGGTCCGGTGTGCATGTGCGCACCAGAGGGCTGATTTTCGGGCCTTCTGGGCCCACTGGGAGTCAGGAAACAGGCTGTTTCCAGCCTCCAGAGGGGGTGGGGAAGGCCGTTTTCGCCCTCCCCAGGCTCCTAGAAGCCTGGAGAGAGCAAAAAATGGGCGTGCCGTTGCATGCTGGGAGTGGGGGGGTCATACGCGCATGCATGGGGGTGCATGGAATTATGGGTGTGGGCACGCACACGTGATCCCACTCATCCCCCCCCTTTTTGGCACGCGAACCAAAAAAGGTTCACCATCACTGCTCTAGGACTAGGTCTTTTCATCTGGCATACACACGACTGAGATTTTTTTTTTAAATTAAGTAAATAGGATCACTTTAAAGACTAGTTCACATATGCAACAAACATTACTTGGCAACATCAGTGCATAGATATTTGTATATCCTATGCTGAGCGATGGGATACTGCCCCTTTCGATTGTCATTGGGGCTCCCCTGACTTCAGTAGAGCATTTCAAACCCTTTAAGAAAGGTCCACTATGACCCCTATGGGGATGGTGTGAAATTAAGATGATGGATTTTCTAAGTATCCATAGTGGGGTGGGGGGGGATGTGATCAAATGACTTCCTAATACCGTTTTCAGCCATTACTCTCCATCACCGCTAGGGCAAACATTCCCATAGCTGAAAACGTTGGTTTCACAGGGTGGGAAATGCATTCGTAACACCTAATCCAGTGGAGGTTAGAACTATCGGGATGAGTAATCCATCTGCACAATTGAGCTCTCAGTTGTAGGCTGGAATACAAGAAGACCTAAGAACACTTTTCAACAGAAGTCAGTGAAATGTTTCCTCATAGGATCAAATCAGGATAATCCGTATTTTAGCTTAATATATTTTGCATGCATCATAGCCTGCTGCTATTCAGGATTTACTCATCCAGGTCAACATGCAAGCATTTAGCATAACTGCTCCACATTTATAAGTGGACAAAGAGCTGGGCCTAAGCGACCTGGATGACTGACCCACTGGATGACTATGACCCACTGGACCCACCCCCACAAACTATTCAGAGTTATCTTTAAACCCGATGGGGGAGCAAACAGCCAGTGTCCTCCCTCAGCCCCTCCCTTGTCTTGCCTAGCAATTAATAGCTGTTTGTTTCTTACCTGTCATATTGATACTGACTGAGCGTGTGATCGTAGGGATAGTAAGCAGTCGCCTGGGTAATGCCCGCATGTGCAGATCCACTCCCATCCTTCGAATCAAAGCTATTCTAGAACAGGAAAACCAAGGATGGCCCCGATCAGCTCACCCCTTTCCTTGCCAGTAATGGGAAAGCAAAGCAAAGCAAAGCAAAGCAGGGAGCAATATCTTCTTCCTCACAAGGAGACATAGATGGGAACAAGACAGCAAGATACTCCGTGCAATCAAAAATAAGAGTATTTTCCCCCTAGCTAGAAAATTCCACACTGATTACCAGTCCAAACTCATGCCTGTTTATTCAAAAACAGGTATGTAATGGGTATTTTTCCAAATCAAACCCACACCCTTGTACTTAAGAATTAATTGTATGCATTCTTCATTTAGGGGTTCAAAACAGATTGCTATCAATGCGGTAAGTCATTAAGTACAGGCAAATGATCTTGAAATTAAAAACAGTATGGTAGACCACCTTAGAAATACACCTAGAATGTTGGATCTTTCTAAGTGTATTTGTGTATTTGCACACATGCACCCTGCTGCCCTTCACTGAGCACAGTCTTATTCACATTGACTTGCAATTTCCTTCCATTAGAGATTAACACAATTTCCAATTTTTTTCAGGAAATGCTAGCTCTCTACCAAGCCACGAATTCCCAGATTTACTCTCCTCCTTTGGAACCTCAAATTCTAAATTGCAGTTCTGAACCAGGTTGAAGCTAAAAGTTAAACAAATGAAACTTCAACAGCTGTGGAGGATCAGACTCCACTTTCTTCTAAAATTAAAATTAATTTTCAGCAGACCAGATCTTTTGCCAGCTCAGTAGATGGAGTTCAGTATGCGATATAGAAGATAATGATGAATATGCGTCAGGACTGCAGGGTAGAAATTGCTGTATAAATGTGTGTAGTGCAGTGCAGTGGAGTGTGGAGTGTAATGAGGATAGTATGTTTTTACATGCATTCATCTTTGGTTACCAGCCATTGATTATATTAAAAATTAGAATGTCTGTAGCTGACTGGGTTTTCATCCATACCTGCATGTAATTGGGTTGGGGAAGGTTGCCCAACCCCAATTAACCTTCCCCCATCAGGTGCCCTCCAAGTGTGATGGACAGCAGTTTTCTCCAAGGCATGTAGAGTTCCCCAGGTCGAGGAAAAATATCTGAACCACTGGTTCTAGAGGGGCTAAATTATATTGTTACCCCAAATTCCTACCTTTTTTTATCCTAACTCAGTTCATTTTTGAGCTGGAGGTTTACTTTCTAAGATTGAGCTTCCACCTAGAGGCTGATCTTAAGATCTAAGCAAGCTAGACTGATGGCCAATCTAGGTTTCCTGAAGTGGTTTACTAAGTCTCTTAAGAATAGCAGATAGGCATTGTTACTTTCCTTGAGAAAATTCAGGGCATAGCAGCAGAGACTTACCAAGGAATAGAAAGCTGATGCCTCTGTCCCATAAGTGACATAATTGCCATAGCCTTGAGTATTTGTGTAGGGATTCCCATAGACTCCCAGAGCAGCTGCTGAATTGAGTTCGTGCCTGGCTGTGGCCAGCAGCCTGCTCTCATATACTGGACAGTAGACAGGGGTCTGAGTGGAGGGTGCTGCTCCCGAGTCTGCCAAGGACCTACCACTGGTCTCACAGCAAGTTGACAAGGAGTTGGTGGTCATCAGGAACTAGAAGAAAGAACAGGATGGTGAAACGGAGAGAGACCTGGGAGTCAATGATGCTGGTTAGCAGACCCAGCAATCAGTTATGTAGGGTACATTTTGATACCAAATCACAGAACTTCTGGAGCAAACATTGTCACTGACTTCAAGGCAAATTGTTTTCCGTTTCTCAAAGTTAATACACCTGGAATAAATTTTTTCTTCTCTCTTTCCTGCCCTCAGGATAGGCATATATACACGTCCAATCCTGGGGTTTTAGAGTTAACATCATCTCAACTAGGGTAAGAAGGGTATTCTTCTACTCAAATGAAAGAAATAGGAAAGTGGTCATCTGCAGAATCCAACCCCAGCAACAGTTTGAACTCTCAAAGACCACAGCAACCCTATACATTTTCACTGCTCAGATAACAGCAATATGTCCTACTCAGCTCAGTGGGTTAATTCTCAGATGATTGTTCTTAGGGGCAAAATCTAATCTGGCTGTGAAGAAAAGTCTGCATGGAGTATATATAGCTGCTCTCTACAATCCCTAGAAGAAACCAGTGAAAGAATAATTGATCTGGCTTGAATAAGTATTTTATATATTAGTTGCTTCACCAGTGTATGGACCATGTAGTAGTGTAAAAAGCCCTTGAAGAGGGAAAGCTAGTTGAAAAGAGAAAACACTTTGTAGAATTAGTTCGTTCTTTCCAAGGAGAAAACTGTTTATACTGACACTGCTAGAATATTACTCTTGGGCCTTCCTCATAACATTTTCCCCTTAAATAAAAGCTCCAGAGTTCTGGGAAATATGCTCCCAGGTCCTCGGTGAAAATCATTTAATAATTGTTATAACAGCTATTCCAGGATTCAGGGAAAATTTAATCCACCTGCCTGCCTTGAGCAATAGATTGCTTAATCTAAAGATCCAGAAAGCCATTCCACCTGAGACTGATTTTGGTGGGTCTTAAGCAGAATTGCATGCCTGGCGGGTTTTTGTGGGTTTGCTTAATCCATCCAACCCTTTCTTTCCCAGGTGCTCAGTCATATGGATTGACCAAGCCTTCCTTTCTGCCCATCTGGAAGCAGAACTGAATGGAATTCAGTTAGAAGCCCAACTGGTTTGTTTTCCTGAGTACTGTGAGAATCAAACAGCTTACATATTCGCTTAGTTTGGATTCGACTTCACTGAAGACTAAGTGGGACTTAATTGTGAGTAGACAAATGGGATTGGGCTGTTACACCGCAGTTTCCCTCCCAAAATGTTTTACCACTTGTCTCTTACTGTTCACAGTCCTTTCTCTTCCCCCCATAGATTGTTTCCAACTGAACTTTATTTCGGATTGATGGGCGATCTTACTCTGAATTAAGACCCATGACTGCAAAGGCGTTCCATTCATAAAGCATAATTATCAAGGTGAAAATGACTTTTTCAGCTTCCACATTTCTATCTTGGATTTAAGTGTTTTTTTAATTTCAGCGAGACTTACTTTCATATCAGTATTGCCTTCTAGAAAGAAAAACCATCTTTTCCACATTTATCTTTTGGAGGGGGGAGGGGAATTCCGGTGCAATATTTGGTATGATCTCTGTGAGGCTGGCCTTACCTGAGGTGCAGATGAATAAGGGTATCCAAACTGGGGGTAGGACATGGCAACTGGAGTGCTCTCAAGGTTCAGGAAGCAGCAGCAGAAGTGTTGGGTTAGTGAGCGTGGGAGCCAGCCTTACTGTAGCTTCTGGTCCAGAGAGTGAATAACTTGGGCTTCCAGGGGCCTTAGAGTACCAAGTACAAAAAAAATACATTGACATTTTTCTACTGATGTTGCAATGTTTTTTTTAAAAAAGTGGCATGGATGTATTTCTCCCTCCCCTCCCGCCACCACACAAATGCAAATAACAGTTGTAAGGAAGAGCTGCCTAAGGAGCCGGGCAAGTGGCGCCTGATATAAAGGCCATGCCTGCCTCACTTACCCGCACTACATATTTTGCCCATCCACAGGCACCGGAAGGCGGGGAGCGGCGGTGGCGAAAAATGACCCGTCTCTCCATCCGCAGGTCAAGTCCAGTAACATCTGACGCCAGGAAAGGACCTGCCCCTGGTTCGTCTGTTTTGTTTGGGTTGTGGGTTCCCTTTGGGGTAACTGCGATTGAAGCGGCGCCCAAGGCAGCGCAGAACAGCTCAGAGTTAGCTTTCTTGGAGGGGCGACCGAGACCCGTGGATCGCTGCAGCGAGGCCCAAATTCAACGTGACCGAGAGAGCCACACGAGGGCGAAGCTCCCGGAGCGGCCCCGAAAAAATAAAAGACTTCGGAACAGGAGGGATCTACGTTACGCTCGGAGTCTGCTCGCCCCCCCCCCCCGTTTCCCGGCGCGCAGGCGCGGGATCACTGAAGGGTGGTAAGCACTTTTAATTAGAAATTAATTAATGAGCAGCTGCCTGCCGCTTCTCCCTCCCCGCCTCGTAGTCATCAGTCCCACTTACAAACGAGGCCGACAAGGGACGCGCGCCAGCAACGTTTTTAAATCAACAGTTGAAAGCAGCTCCGAAGCTGACAGCCAAGCGCACCGAGAGGAGACCCCCTGCTCTCCCTGCGCGCCCTCGCCTCCGATCCTATGAGCCCGTTAGCCACAGCTCTCGCCGCTCCCATTCAGAGCAGGCTCTTCTCTCTTCTCGCTGTTTTAGGAGAGTGGGGATTGTTGAAAAAGGTACTTTTGGGGTGGGTGGGTGGGTGGGTGGAGGGGGTTATCTAAAAGACATCAGGTGGTGAGGATTTCTATGTCCTGTTATGGAAGGACGGAACTACTACCTTTGATCAAGTCTGATATACTGATCCATAGGTTTTAACAAATACTTCGAAGTACTAGTGGCATTTTTGCCCAATAGTAAAAAAAAAAAGCATTTGATATTCAAACATTGACCCCCGCAAGGTAGGACAGTGTTATTATCCCGACCTCGTAGGCAAAAGGCGATGCTTGTTAGTAGATGCAAGATGGAGAAAGAGACTTGGGAGTTGATACATTGATCTCTTCAGTGCGACTCGCTCTGACTTGTTCTGACCAGTATCTGTACACAGTGCTGATCTATGTGTAAGTGAGACTCTGATGAAATACTTACTGCCACTAGTAAGTTTTCATTTCTTATTGCAAGACACACATATCCAAGACCTGCAAGTGGGTCTTTTAGAACAGGTTTCTAGGCTATTGTGCCTGCTCTTTATATTGCTTTTCAAGTCATTCTTTGATTGATTTGTCACAAGCAGAAATTATCACTTGGAATCTGGTGGGTGGATGGAAATCACTTTATTATACTTATTTTAGGGTTCTTCATCTCTTTCTATAATCTTCCACATGCTTGACATGATGCTTGAAATGATGCTGAGAAGCAATTAAAAAAATAAGGATGTTTTTCTCTGTCTCTCTGACAGAGTGAAGGTTCACTATCTATGACTAGCAAACTTTGATTCTGTTTTGCAAAGTTCAGTTCTGTCCCATCTAAATCTAGATGACATTCATCACAGCTCTAGAATTCTACCTGTCCATTCTAAAAACAGAATATGTTAATAAGCAAAAGTAGCATTATTTTCCCTTCCAAACAAAGCCTTATGATTTAAGTTTTTAAAATTTTATATTAGTAAGAATGGAAAACTATTCAAACACAGAGCCATAGGATGGGTGTGTGTGTTGTTGGTGAGCCCCCAAAACCAACAATTTGGCAATGCTTATATTAGAACCAACCAGATGCTTAATCCATGATAGTGGTGGGGAACTGAACCCAATTTTTCAAACTTACACTGCACAGAGGCACCTGCTATGCTTCTGTCAGGTCTGGCTAAGACTGTAGCATAGCCGAAAGTGGAACTGGGGAGTGAAAAGCAGGAAAAGGTATAAGCATTAGATCAGATCTTACAGCCACACAAAGAATACTAAAAGAGAAAAACCACCCTACCATAAGCTCAAAACATGCCTAATGTATGTAATTTGTGTCCAAATTTAGTTGGTTTGAATGCTAAATATTTACCAAAATTCAACACTGACAATTGTTCTCAAGCCTCTTGCTAGACCTTTTTAATCTGAATATTAAATACATTTAAGTGTTTAATTGTTGTACAATATTTTCACATTTAATGAGAATTGCTCAAGCCCTCTGGATTTCCCTGTTAGATTAAATCACTAACACCATTGCTACAGAAAGGCTTCACTGATGTCAACAGCCAAATGCCTAATTAATTTTAATAGAGTTGGGGTTTCTGTATTGCTGAATACTTCAATAGGAGAACCCAGTCAAAAGACCATCCCTAGATTTTTAAAGCATTCTTAGACTGGAATCCTACACAATGAACATTTGGGGATTATGTTTGTATTACTGAGCATGCATGCTTAGGAATTCATGCTTGGCTGGACTTACATCCCAGATCCCAGATCTGGGATCCCAGATTTTAAAAAAAGATAGTTTGAGACTCATATTGGGTCAACCCATGAAGTTTTGGAAGAGTGTTCAAGATAAAGGTGTGTGTGTGTGTATGTGGGGGAGAATGGCATCTCAGTAACTGGAGGTGAGTAGCAGTATAGATGTATACAGATGCAAGACATTGCTTGCCTTCCCCTTCCCCAACATTTATTCCCATCCTGTTTATTATTAATCCTAAAGTAATCCTTTATTTAAATGACCATTTATTTCCAAGTGAGCAGATATACAAAGATGCCCTTAAATCATCACCACTTCCTTACACTTGGATGAATGTAACTTAAGGGCTGAATATAAAATAGTCTGTTCAGGAAGCCTACTAAGGGACCTTAGCAGGGTTAAATGCCATTTTTATTGAGCCTAAAGTCATTTAACAGTGGCACAGGGACTCTAAATCCAAGAGAATTTGTCTGAACCTTCTTAGGCGAGGCCCAGTTTAAGACACTTTGGTGCCAAACACATACCTTCCTCATCCCAAACCTAGGGGATTGCTACAACAAAAAAAGAGATGCAGTTATCCTACAAACACGTTCCCTTCTTTTTGACAGAAATGAAAAAGAACTGTAAATTTTATGTCGACCGGCTCCATTCTGCCAATTGGTAGAGCTAGTTCTAGTTTAGGAGGTTAGAATGAGAAATTATTGCAAGGATGGAAGGTCTTCAAAGCACACTCCTTCTCCTTTACCCCTCCACTTTTCTCCCTCTTGCTTAGGCCTCCTTGCTAAGATCCGGGCACCCCACCTCTCCTCCAGGTTGTGGTGTGTGCGCTTTGGGAGAGGAAGCCCAGGAGAAAGAAATAATTCTTTCAAAAGAGGAGTCTCTGGGCTTGGAGATCTTGCAATGGGCAACTAACCAGCTCCTCGGGAGTTTTGCAAGCCTCCTGGTGTATTTGTAGTGGGAAGGGCAGCTGGGGTGGAGGGAGGGGAGGGCAGAAGTGCAGACTTGCTCAGAGAGCTTGCCTGGGTTCAGACATGTGAATAGCCCCAGGGTCACACTCTAATTAATGACGATGTTCCCTTCTTCTCCCCAGCTGGAAGACTTGGTGCCTCCCAGGGACGAATCTGCCCGCTCTGACAGCTCGATTGAGGGTGATGGATGACTATCTGGAGACCGCAGTACACCTCATATAATCCTATCTGCTGCGTAATTGCTGTAATTTACCGAGGCAAAAGCTTGGCTCTGGGAAGGTTGAGTTTTCGCAATAACGGCCCCTTCAAAAATAAGACGGCCCCGATCCCAAGCGCGTCTCTGGAAAAGAGATCCTTGCAGGATCCCGGTGCCAGCAGTGACCTTTACCTGGGAGAAGAGCCGGCACTCTTAATTTCGTCCATGAGCCAGTACATTTCATTAAATTTCCGTAATTTAGGAAGTCGCTAAAAAAGGCTGATTTCCAAGTAGCCACCATGTTCTCCGCGTTATTCCAAAGTCCAACTTCATTCGAGGGGAAGGGGAGGCAAAGAGCGACTGAAGGTGAGTTTCAAACGGAGGGGAAACGGAGCTGTCTTAGATCCATTTCTTCTATTTACCCCTCCCCGTTTCTTCCCCAGCTGCTTTTACGAGAGAATAAATAAAATCTAATGAATAGCTGAACAGATTCCCCCCAGAATGGGTAACGGGGATGAAGGGAACTTAGGACCTTAAGAATAAGGTTTCGATCCCTGGAAGGTCTTACTTTCCCCTCCCCAAATGAGCCGGGCTTGATGTTCTTCATTTTCATATCATGCGCAGTAGCCAAAGTGGAGGCCTTTCCAAACACTGCAGTCCGAAAAGGAAGGCAGTCTTCTGGAGCCTGCGTCCTTTGCAAGGCGCAAGGGCAACTTTCCAGATTGTGTCGGACAAGAAACTCGAGGGAAGAGGGGGAGGGCGCGGGAGGGGCGGGAACCCAAAGCACGGGCTGATCCATAGAGAGCCAGGGTTAAGTCGGTTGGCGCTGGCATTGGCACAGAGAAGGATTCCTCTGGGAGAGGAGGCAAGTCGCGTTTCCTCCGGGAAAACTTTCACTTTTTTAGGCGCCGCGGAGCCGGCATTGGCGATTCCTGAATCATTTCAAGCGGTTTGCCGGGCTCTTGGCGCGCAGCAGCTCAACCCATCAGACCATCCTATCTAGCCAGCGAGCAGTATATTATTTGATTTGGGTTAAGGGGGCTTGCTTCTCAGTAAGTAAGGGAATGTGTATGGGAATAGAAGAGGTTCTTTTTATTCCCTTTCTCCAGGTGCTCAGAGGTCCCCACTTCCCAAAAACAACCGAACACCTCTGAGCGCCCGAGACGGATGGCAACTTTCCTTAAAGCGAAAAGCGAAGCGCAATCGTCCCCGGTTCCTTTCTATGAGAGCGATTGAAGGAAACTGGAGTTAGCGGGACCGCCAATTTAACTACCCTGGAAAACAGCAGAGGAGGCCTCGCGAGGCGCCTGAAGCAATCCTTCCAACCAGTTTAACTCCGAAGAATGTTAAAGCCTCGGGAGAGGTCGGTTGAAGAGGAAGGCTGCTTCGAATCCACGAAGCTAAGCCCAGTTGCGAAGAGGAGGAACCCCCCCCCTACGGAACGCGGAAGGATTTTTAAACCAAGCCCAGTCTTAGGTGGGTTTGTGGACCACAACACGCAGGCGCTCAGTTCACTAGGGGCCACCTGGGTGGGTGGGTGGATGGATGGATTGGTGGGGGGGGTGCAGCTTCTCTGATCGCCAAAGTAGCCCAGCCTTTGACGCCTCACTGAGGGGAAGGAGAGAGGAAGGTTGGGCAAGAGACCTTGGAGGTGGGGAGAGCTTCACCAGGATTTTTAACCCCCGGTTTAGGTACTCGTCTCGTCCCACCGCCTTCCTGTCCTGGGACTTAGCCGCGTATCCCAGTTTGCCTAAGGCCGCCCTCCCTCCCCAACCCCGAAAGAGTTCCTTTTTTTAGGCGCTGCTCCAGAGTCTGGGAGGGGAATCTTTGCCGCCGATTTCGGACAGGAGAGCGTTCACTCCGAAGCCTTGGTCGAAGACGACTTTCTTCTGTCCCTGTTGCTTGAACCCCGGCTGCCCAGATTGGCGCTGGGGTTGATTTAAAAATCGATCCCGCTTCTGCGTACAGCGCAGCACCTTCTACTGAACCAGATTGACTTGGGTGTCAAGTCGCCGGAGACCGATTTTTGAAGTTTTAGAGGGCAGGGCAGGGACATATTTCGGTGTCTACTGCTGGGAAATTAGCCTCATCTTATCCAGAGAAAGTTAAAGAACGGTGGTCTGAGCTAAGAATTCAGAAACGAGTCCTACTGTGGGGTAAAGAATGCCAATCCTTGTAAAGCGTTTCCCCCACAAATTTGTCACCTTCTCCAGTCTAGTCTTTCAGATGTGAGGACGTCTAGTCTCGTCGTTATACCCAACACTGCCGCTGGGGACGATGGGCACTGTAGTCTGATGCGTTTGAAGCGCTCCCTTATTTTCTCCAGCCGGTTTCCATTGGGGGAAAAAAAACCACCTTCACAGCTATTAGGCTTCTTACCCTGAGTCGTAGTCCATATCGCCTTCACCCCAACCTTTAGAGGAGGCAGGAACAGTGACAAGCGATAGCGTCCCGTAAGACAGAGCTCCGAAAAAATATCTTACCTACCATACCCGTCTATCCTGGGGAAAGTGTGACGGCGCGCTTTCGCGGCTAGCATTCGCTAAATACCAAATCGCAACTAATGCAAGACACAAGAGTTCTAGAGAGACCAATGAAGGGCCCACCACCAGCACAAGAGTTCGCCTATCTGCAGTGCGACAACAACAACAAAAAAAATTAAATTCCAAAAGGAATAAGTGATATTAAAGAAAGGCGAAAATGATCCAATATCCAACCTACTCTACCTTAGTAAGAGGCAGGGAAACGTGGGTACGTCTGCAGGATCTCGCTGCACCCGCATGTTTCTATTTACTCCTTTTTCCTTTAAAGAAATAAAATCAGATGTCTCTAAGTGTCTTTTCTGCCCCCCCCCGCTCCCGAATAGTTGAAGCCTGGAGGCAGTACGGGAACAGGCCCAGCGGTTTAGACAGGTGCTCTGCAAGATGTCAAGGGGGGGGGGCGATCTGGCTGGCGGATGCAGAATAGTAAGAGAAACGCCTGTCTTATCAGGCCAGGTGCACCAGAGTATTCCAGCCGCTATTCGTCTTAATTGCCCAGAAATTACCACCTCGAGTTCTCATTGTAAAGGCTTCAATCCGGATTGCACTCCGCAATTCGTCCACGGGCATTACATTACGAAATGGTGTATTCCTATCCATTTCTCATCTCGGGCCTCCAGATGACGCGGGTGTGTGTGGGGGGGGGGGGGGGAGGAGAGTTGTGATCCTGAATTTATTTACGTGATAGATAACTCCAAACGAAGCCAGCGGGTGTCCTGCTGAGTAAGAGGACTAAGATAAGACTTTGGAGAAGCTGCCTTCCTTCCCCACTGTTTATTTTAGGGCTGGCGGGGCTTCTGAAGGCTGCCCGGCTCTAAATGCCCCGTGCAAACACGAAGAGGTATCCTTCGCATAGGATGGTGCTGAACATGAAAGTAGCCGGTGGTGTCTCGGACGAAATCGTCCCAATTGCACCGATTGCTTTTAAAGATCTGCCCGGCCAGGACTTTTGGACTGCCTCGCCCCACTCCCTTCCTCCGCCCCGGCTACAGCTCCACGCGGAAGTTTTGAGGCGTTCGCCTTTTGCATGTCTTATCTAAGGGAGGCGTAATGGGCAGTAATGTCACAGAGCAGCTGCAAGCAAAACAAAATTCCTGTTAGCTCAAAGCCAGGTGGGGTTCAGTTACCATTGTGGGTAACAACCGGGACCCCCGTTACCTTTCTTTCGCGGCTTTACATTGCGGCAAAATCACCAGCTTATACTGCGCTCCTCTTCGGCGGGGCAATCCCTGAATAACTTCAGCCCAATTCAGCCCAGCGAGCTTCTTTTACCACGAAAGCCAGCTGGGAATCTCCTTCTCAGTCCCGCTATCCAGGCAGACCTAGCCCAGAGCTGCGAAATCATAACCGAAGGGTCTCCCGAGCATGTGCAGAACGCAGCACCATCACCACCGAGCAAAAGAGGATACACTTCCCTCCAGTAAGAATTCGTGGGTTCGATTTTCAACCAGGCGTACCTCGCCTTTAGAAAAATACAACACAAAAATGGGCTCGCAACCCTACGTTGTTCCCGCAACGAGGAGTAACCTGTATTGAATCCACTCACTTCTCGGTGGGCGAGGAAAGGATTGCACTTGGAAGAGTCTCCCCCCCCCCGGCGCACGAGCCTTACACCAACACTTTCCCCAATCCCACAGGCGAAACACAAACCAGGACTTCTCTGAATCCGCCAAAGTTTCATTAACAAAGATTAGCAAACCCGGTTCGCTGTCTCTCGCCCCCCCCCCCACTTTCCGCTGATACCCACGAAAGTTATACTCTCCGAACCAGTCGGCTTCTTTCGCTCACCCCCCCAGCTCCCGCCCCGCGCGTCCCTTCCCCCCCCCTGTAAACAGCGGTGCCAACGCTGGATGATTGATCACCGGCCGTTGCTCTCACCTCCAGCTCGCGGTTCCTTCTTATTCCAGACGGCTTTTGCTGCCGAAAGACAGGCTAAGGACGTGGCGGTGGTGGGGAGGCGGAGGGGGGCCAAAAGGCAGAGCCGGAGAAGTCGGGTTGGTGCCTTCCTTTGGACTTGCGATCACGCCGGGCTGCGCCTAGGCTCGGCGGGCGAGGGCTTGTCCATGGCAAAGGGGGGCCGCCTCTTTCCGCCTCAGCCGCCGCGGTTCGCTCTGGAGGAGGGAGCGGCAGCGGCAGCCGCGCGCTAATGGAGACATTGCTCAGGGTGTATAGAATACCTGACTGGAGTCAGCCCGGCTCGTGAGTGCCTTCAGTCCCCAGGCGCCCCAGTCACTTCACTAACCCCCTGTAACCGGAGTGACGTTCGAGTGAATAGCTGCGCTCGGCGCGCGCCTCTCTCCCCACCTCCGCACCTCCTGATTAACACTTTCCCTCGCTGGCGGCTCTGCTGCTGCTGCCGCCGCCCTCGCCGCCGCTCCTAACTTTGGTTGGCGGCTGTTGCCAGCGCGGGTTCGAAACGGGCGTTGCTAAAGAAAGCCGGGGCAAACACACACACACACCCCACACACCCCACACGCGGTGCTTAGGAGGGACAGACGCGCCCATTGCTCCCGCGCGGGGCAGTAGCTCTTCACCTCAGGAACCCTTGAGGTGAATGGGCGGCCATTATCGCCAGCAATAGCTTGTCCCGAAACTGGCGAGCTTGCCTCTCGGCGATTCGAGCCCTGAGTGCTGCAACGCATTCAAAGGCCCAAAGCCATTTTTTCACCCTTGCCCGTGATCGATGGGTGCCAAGGGAGCCTGGGTGGTGGAGCGATGCTAACTGTCGGTCCTGCCTCTCAGAGCAGAAGGGTGGCCCACTATCAGTAGCCTCCAAGAGGCTTTCTGAACTTTTCTTTGAAGGGAGACCCCCAGAGTTCAGGGGAAGTTGTTCCTAGGCAAAGCCCAAAGAATTGTGGCATAGGCCTAGGCTTGTGTTTGCATATAGAAGTACAAGTGGCTGTTGAGTTTACCTTTGGACAGAATCACAAGATTTAGATTCCTTTTCAGTTTCTTCATACAGAATTCACTGAATGAGATTGGGAGCAAATCCTACGTGATCTTACTGAGGCTTATTTCTGAGATGCCCTCAATACCTATGGTGGGCCTTGTTCTGATTGACCTCTTCTCTTATCCAGAATAAGCTTTTAGGAATCCATAAACAATCCATCCCACTTACTTAACAACTTTGCTAAAATTTATTGTTACAACTTGCACTCTTACCAGCTGGATGTAGAATCTACATTTTCCAGTCTCAGGAGGGAGTTTAAAAGCAAAATAGCCAACTTTTTACTAAAAGTCCTTCGGTTTCAAAAGCAGCCAGCTGAAGGCCCACCAAGTACAGGAAAAACTTCTTTCCAAGCACCCAGAGACTTGAGGCAAGCTTAAAAGCATGTCCAAGTAGGCAGGAGGGAATCTCACTCAATTTAGATGTAACATTTACATCTTGATCTGGAACATCTCAGCCCATGCTAAATGGATTCAAACTTCTTTAAACATCTCCCTCTCCCTTTCCCCCTCCCCCTTCTTCCCTCCCTCTATTTTCTGTATTCAAAAAAACTGAAAGCTTGCCTCAATTTGAAACCTTTGATAGACCAATTGAAACATTCAAGTGGATCAAATTATTTTTTTTCCTGAAATGGATCACTTCAGGGCTAGGTAGAATTTTATTGATTTATGACTGCAATGAACAGGCAACAGGCTGCATGCAAAGAAAAACTGCATTTTTGAATTTTCTTCCCTAGGAATGATTTGAAAAGCAAGAATTAAAAAAAACAACTGTCCATCCACATTCCAGAAGAGGGTGCCACACAGAAGGTCATTATGTGATAGTTTTCTATGTATTTTGAATTTTGTTAACCTGTATCCTGTACCTGTATCCTAATGATGTATATTCCAGAGAAGTTTTTAATCACATATCCACCTGAGTATGTGCATGGAAGCTATATGCCCTTACAAAACAAAACACACTAATTTAAACAGGGTTTCATATTTTTATATTTTGATGACCAAAAACCTTAATTGGAAGGGATTCAGTGGAAAACCTTGCAAATCATGTAAATGACTTTATACGAATTAAGTGAATTAAAGGCCTCCTTAAGAATCCTGCACATATTTACCTGGAAGACGAATCTTGTTCTAACTCCATTTTTTTTAAGAAAGCCATTTTAGGATGCTAGCTGATATTTGAAATTAGAGCATTCATGTCCCTTATCCTTGAAGCCTGCTAATCTTTTTAGCTTAGATATACATAATGTTGCATTGACCTTTTAAAAAATATTACAGACTAGTCCTAAAGATATTTCCTTGGAACTAACTTCTATGTTCTTCAACATCATTTAGTTCAAAGGCTGAGATGTTTCCTTGCTATTGGTATTTAAAAACATGGAAGATTAAAAAAGAAAGAAGGATGAAGGTGCATCTGATGAGTGGTATGCAGGTGTTCAAATTGCTGTTGTATATACCTTCCTGGGAGCAACACATTCTGGACCTTACTGAACTTATTTCCTCAAAACACACAAATAGCTTGCATTACCTATGTTGAATGCCTATTTTACATATTATGTTAATAAGTGGGCTAGAACATTTAAATAAGAAATACACATTGTGCTTTCATCGGTGTAGTATATGAAAAAAATAAGCATGAAAATTATGGATGGAATAGACCATAACACTCACTACTAATACTAACAACAACAATATAATGCATTTATTTAGCAAATGTTCAAAGAGCTTCACAGTCTTGATCTCTGTGCAACAACTTTGTAAGGAAGGAAGGACAGTATTATTCCTGTATTGTGACTTGGCATGGGATGAGGTTTTCCTTCCCTTTCAAATGTCCATGAACTTGAGCTTGAATAGCAGTGTTGAACTTTTGCATTATCTGAGGCCAATCTCAAATGCTGTGTTGAATAAAAACCACAAAGTTCATTCTGAAATTTGGAAATAACACACATTGGAAATACCAAACCGGAATCTTTAAAGAAGTCATCCTAAATGTAAAATTAGTAGTTTGTTTAATTTTGTTTAAATTAAAATTAAAATTGTGTATATTTTGCAAAACTAGCAAGCTATTTTATACAGTAAATATGTCAGGAGGACTGAATGAATGAGAGATCTGGTTTTAGTTGTTGTAGTGTTTTGAATCTACTTCTGCCTTGGGGCACTGTTTGTTGCTCATTTTTGGAGATGCCGAGAGAGCATTACTGGTTCTAATGTACAAGGATCCACAAAGTGGAACATTTTTTTTTCTTTTCACACCATGATGTGATGTTCAAAGGACTGAAACATATTAGGAAGCCCTTTAGGGCTTTCAGAGTGAAAGGAACATTATTAATTTGAACTATGATGGCAGAACGTATATTTAAAAATTAATGATTTACCTGGTATTGACTTGCATTTATTCAAACCCATTAGTGCAAGAACTGAAGAGTTTAAAATGTGTGTGTGTGTGTGTGTGTGTGTGTGTAGCATTTTTTGCTGATAAATGAAAATAAAGAGAGACTTTATTTACGACAGAAAACACACACACACACACACATATACATACATACACACACACACAGACACAGACACACATATGAATAAGGTGACACAGAAGAAGAACAATAATAGAGAACTGATTCTTATTATTTTAAGCAGTATGTTTTACATGAAATCAAACTATGGAATACATTTTGTTTTTTTCTGTATTCCGTTTTCTGCAATACATCCTTTCAGTTTATTGGTTTAATAAAAGAATTCCTCTCCTTCACATGGGAGACTGCAGAGTTACACAGATGTTCTTTGTGTTTCATGGGTACTTCAAAAGTTCTGTATTTCTGAACTTTAGATAAAAAGATTCAAAGATCCAAGATCCTGCTCCCCCCCCCCCCGCCTAAAAGTGAGTTGAAGGAAGAATATCTTGGACAGACTAAGGTACAGCCTACAAGGTGTAGCCTGATTTCTGGTAGCCTATTATAATAATCTCTCCCCCCCCCCCTGGAGCCTTTGGGAGGTGTCTGCCAATATGTGTTTATATGATCTCCCCACTTTGTTTGTAACAAAGTCTTGTAGTTCCTTTTCTCAGCTGAGTCCTGTAGCATTATTTATTTCCTTTCAGATACAGTTAATCTTAATTAGAAAACTATACCTTCTGATAGTCCATAAATTATGTTTTTACTTCCATATCTAAAAGCAATGCAATAATGTTCTGAAAATTATGAAGGACCATAATTTTCTCTCTTCTTCAATGCCCCAAAATACATTCCAGTAGTAAGCCTAAAATGCTAAGAATGAAAACATTAGAACAGTTCTGATCAAGATTCATGGGCTTTGGAAAGTGATGACATGTGCATGATGGGAAATGCAGATTTCATATTTGCATCAGATAGTCTGGAGGTAGGTAAGCAATTATGGCATTTGCAGGATTATATCATCATATGTGTGTTGTCATTCATGTTTTGCTGTGGCCCCCATTGTTCTAAATTCAGATATTTGGTACAGAGCCTTGACATGTTAATCTCTGTTCAGAATTATTCATATTTGATGCCAGCAAATTAACATGTTGTAGTACAATGATTAACTTTTGCTTCCACAAGGTGAAATAAGTTAGTACAGTTCTTTTTGAAGACTGCATTGTGCATTTCTTACTATTTTGCATTATTTATTCAGTTTTCACTGACTGAGGGGAAATTCAAGTTGCTAGCCCAGTTCAGATATTTTATTTGATGTCACACACTTAAGCATAGTGTGACATAGTTATAGGTTAGAAACGATGGGTGAATGGAGGATGGAGGAAATATTTACACGTCTGCAGGAAGTTAGATTCTCTGCTGGTGTGGAATTACAATGTGCATTTTCTCTTGGATGCAAAATGTTAGTGCAAAAGCTTTGATTTAACCATTTTCATTTAGTTCTACCATATTCTGTTATCAAGAAGAATAGGACTCTATGGAATTGTCTTATGTTAATTAAGGGTGTATATTTAACGTGTGATCTTTGTGGTTATCGATATGGTATGGAAACTTTCTTTGGCACTATCAAGCTTTCTGCCCAACCAGTTTATTTTTAAAAATATTACTTACAATCTTAACAACGTATGGGTGCAGGGAGATGACACATATACAGCAAATTTAACTTCCAGTTATTTTTTCCTCCTAATCCCAATACATTATATATTCTTAGAAAAGAAAGTTGAGACAAGGGTGCAGTCTACTATTTTGTTTAGAAGTATATTTGCTGCTTAGGAAAAATAGGTAGGTCAACTAGGATGAAGAGTGTCATGGTATCTAAAGGGCAGCAACTGTATGGGAGCAATTGGACTCAAATTTTCAATCTACTAAACATTGTAAAGAATATTATAAGAGAACTCTGAAGCCAGAGCAGAACAGGCCATTGGAGAATAAATCCATATAACATACAGTGAACAGAAAAGACTATGTATTGCAGGGGTGTCAAACTCGCGGCCTGTGGGCCGGATGTGTCACGTGCTGACCCCAACCCCGCCCAGTTTAGTGAAGGGGGAAAAAGTCCCGATACGTCATGTGACACCGAGTTTGACACCGACACGAGTTTGACACCCCTGATGTATTGTATATAATAAAGTATGGTGAGATCTTCAAACTAGCCACCCAATGAGTTGATGCTGGACTGCAAGCTTCTTTGTGTGTTTTCCGATTGCCTGATGGCTTTACAAAGACTCAAGCCATGCTGGCTGGTCCCATCTGCTACATATACTGTATGTGAGTTTTGGTGAACTGAATGGCAACAGCTGCAGCAGGGGAGTTGTTCACTCATTCGTTTCAGAAAAATCGCTATAACTGCAGACCTTTATCTGAGTCGGTGACAATATTACTAGGACAAGAGATTTATCTGTATTCATTTGTCTCTACTGGCAATGCTCCACTCTAATCTTCCTGTTCAATTTGGCGGGCTCAGGGATCTAAGGTGCTATGTTTGTTGTGTATGGTTACCTGGGGGTTGGAGACCTTGCATATCTCCAGCTTGAGTCCTTTTGGCTTTGTCAAGGATTTTTGCTATGTCAATTGTTTCAAAATAATTGCTTACTGAGGGGTCCTTGATGCTCTCTGAGCTGATTTGTTTTCTTGTAGAAATTTCATTACCCAACCTAGGTAACATCATCAGTGCTACTAAAGGAGTGCAGTTTGCTCCCTACTAGCAACGATGATGTTACCTAGTTTGAGTAATGAAATGTCTGCAAGAAAACAAGCCAGCTCGGAGAGCACTAAGGACCCCTCATGTCAACCCTGAGCAACAAATATTCTCCTTTATTAATAATTGTTTATTCTAAGGACAGATCTGCATAACCTTGTTGCCTTGGTTTCTGTTTATTAACCATCCAGAGGACATGTCCACTTGCCACCTGCATCTTTTGCCTACCAGAAGCTGAGGCCACCCAAGGATGGTTTTAAGGTCTTCATTCTGGAAGTGGTGTTTTCCCTCTTATTCTGCCTCTAGATGTTGCATGTGGACAATGTAAGGCGTGTTGTTGATGCACATAGGGGAAACATTTGGAAATCACAAGTTACAAATAAATAAACTTGTGGCTCCAATTGGTTCTGTTGGTTTCCTATGGGATCTCTCTCTTACATCTTATTTCAGGCCTGTAATGTCCCATCTCTTAGTTCTCTTTTGGCTATGAGAGAGGCTGGAATCTGAGCAGATACACAAATATCTAACTCTTCGCTTCCATCTAGTGGTCAGTATATTGGACAGTCAACTAATTGAGGCACATTTTGAAGGAATTATTTGTTTTTAAAAAGTTAAAATTGCAGTATTTGGAAGTTTTTAAAATACCAGTATGATATATGATACTAGGAATATATATATAATAATGATAAAAATAGTTAAAGAAGGAAAAAGATCCAAGTAGCATTAATATACAACTAACCAAGTTCTTTAACACTTTATTAAATTTACACAATGTAGAAATGTACTGCTTAATATTCTTATTGCATATCTATATCTATATCTATATCTATATCTATATCTATATCTATATCTATATCTATATCTATATCTATATCTATATCTATATCTATCTATCTATCTATCTATCTATCTATCTATCTATCTATCTATCTATCTATCTATCTATCTATCTATCTAACTATCTATCTATCTATCTATCTATCTATAGTGTGTGTGTGTGTGTGTAACACTTTTTGCTGATAAATGAAAATAAATTCGAGCTATTTCGAGCTATTTTGCTCTTGTCAGATAGCCATACCCTTAGTGGGATTTGAACCCGGGCAGTCTGCTTGTAAGGCAGCAGTTTTAACCTCTAGGCCACAAGGTTCTCTTCCCTATCAGCTCTTCACCAGGAAAGGGTTATAAATGTTTTTTTTCTTTTTCCTTTTTTCTGTCGAGTAGATGTTTTTCTGTCGAGTAGATATATTTCAAAAGGGCTCATCACTTGAATATATCCTTTGACATCTGGAGCATTGTTTTGTTTCCACCTTAGAATGATTCTCTTAGCCAAAGTTTAGATTCAATAGAAGAATCTGGAGTTCTTCATGAATTGTCAAACTTTGTATTTTGGGAGTGTAATTCTGTATTTCATTTACTTCTTTTACGATGATATTCCCCCCCCCCCAAAGTTGAACTAACATATGAAATGTTTGAAATAAAAAGGAGCCAAAAAGGAACATGACCAAATCATTTATCAAAGCTCTTACAATGCCAACACACACACACACACACACACACACACACACACACACACACACACACACACACACACACACACAGAGTTATCCATATCTTTAATAAAAAATCCTTTTGGCATAAACATGAAACAAGATCTTGTAATGAATGAACTTTATCCCTAGGTCATAAAAACACACTTAACATTTATTAAAGCTTAGATCCATTGATTTTCCCCAATATTAACCTTCATTGTATTCTGTAAGTTTACAGGTAGTCCTTATTTATTGACCACTTGTTCAGTGATTATTTGAAGTTATGATGGTGCTGAAAAAGAAGACATACAACCAATCCTTAAGGCTGTGGCCTTTTCAACATCCCCAATGTACCGTATTTTTCGGAGTATAAGACGCACCTTAGTTTTGGGGGAGGAAAATAGGGAAAAAAATCTATCTACCAGGTATTCATCTGGCTAGTGTCCTTAGTCTGTTCAGCTTCAGCACATTATTTTATCCCCTGGTTAGGGCTGAAAAAACCTTTTTCAGAGGGAGTAGGAATGAAAACAAGCCTGCAAAGACTCAGGGCAGGAAAAAACTACTTCGAGGGAGTAGGAATTAAAAAATGCTGCAAGCCAGTAAGATCGTTAGCATCTCATTAGGGCTGAAAAGACCTTTTTCAGAGGAGTAGGAATGAAAACAAGCCTGCAAAGGCAGAGTAGGAAGCTGGGAAGATCGTTAGCACCTCCTTAGGGCTGGGGAAAAAAGCTTCGGAAAAGCTACATTCAGAATATAAGATGCACCCAAATTTTCAGCCTCTTTTAGGGAGGAAAAAGGTGCGTCTTATACTCCCAAAATACGGTAATTACAACTTGGGTGCTTAGCAACTGGCTCACATTTACGATGGCCGCAGTGTTCCACAGTGATGTTATCACCACTTGCGACCTTCATAGCTGGCTTCCAACACCAAAGTTAATAAGAAAGCTTACAGGAAGTTGCAAATCGTGGTCAAATGATGTTGGCTTAAGAAGCTGTAATTCACTTACTGACCACAGCTGGAACTAATAAACTGACATCATAAGTCGGGTGTGGTCATGTGACAATTGCCAATCTCAGTTGTGGTTGGTGACTTTACTTCAAATAAACATCTACATATTTTAGGTTACTTTGAAGCTGCTAAAGCATACAGTATTGCTCTAGCGGGAGAGATGTACTTTCAGAGTTGCAACATTCTGTTAATGTAGCTTTATAATAAAGTATAAATAGTACATCTGGTTGTGAGTTTTACCTGGTTTACCCCAGTATCAATCTTGCAATTCTGAAGGTACAGTATATCTCTCCCCCATCATCTTTACAGTCTAAAAGTTATCCATAGACTACTGAGATATTTGCTTCATCCACTGTCCAGTTGCAGCCTATGCTATCTTATTGTGGCCTTGGCTGTGTCTTGGCCCAGTCTCCCAAGTCTTTTCCGCATATGACGATAGTGGATGATTTGGGCAGAAATGGGAAAATTCACACTGGTGTTCACCCTCAGATATGGAAATTCACTGGTGATTTTGGATTAGATACTCATTTTCAGTCCTCTTGTTGGGAAAAATGGAACAGGGAGTGCCAAGTTCACTAACTTGAGCTTCTGAAAGAAAACCAGCATCTTTCTCCCTGTCTCCTGATTGTGACTGCCTACTCCAAAAGACTATTTTTTAAAGTTAGTTTTAATAAAGGGCTCTTCCAGATGATCACGTTAAAGTGCTGGCAGAAAAGTATGTCGCCCTAAATTATTAGCCCCATTGCCAATCTCTACCACAGTGATGTGGTCAGTAAATAATGCTAAACTTATTTATTACTACAGGTCAAGTTAAGGAAAGGAATTGGTGGGTTTCCTTGGCTTTCTTTCTTCTCCATCATGTATCATTTATCGGGGAAAATTCAGTGATTAATCATGTGTGGCTGGATCACTCTTGGAGGGGCATAGAGTTGTGTCTTTATCACATTGCTTGATGAATAGATGACAGGCATGAAAGGGGTCTTGGGTGAACCTGGTGCTCTTCCCCAGTTTACATCAACTTTCTGGGCAGTGTAGGACTCCATTCAAAAGACTGCTAATCCCATGTTTAGAAAACAGCTTTAGAGCTCTTTCAAAGTATCACTAAACCCATGCTTATGAGGTGAGCTGATGAATGCAGCTCAGGCATACGGGGCAGATGTCTCTGCAGAAGTCAGAGATCTGATTTCTTCCACAGCTCAAACCAAAATGGCCAGGAAGGACAGTGCCAAGCAACCAAAGAGGATGGGCGTGCTGAAGCGGTATGAAATAGCCAATTGGAGTTGGACAGATCCTCACTCTGGCCATGGGTATCAATACTTGTCAGATCATACCAGTGTCAGTGTAGAAGAGAAAAAAACCCTGACTTTAAAATTGAAGCAGTTAAGACCAACTTTAAGTTGTCTCAGCTATTGGCTGGATATGAGATGAGGACTTGACAAAAAAGAAAAGAAAAGGGGGGGGCAGGTTTGTGATATGGTCAGGGAAAGTGAGGAAGTATTATTCTGTTAAGGAATTTGGAATATTTTTTCAGTAGAGACAGGTAGCTGCAGCCAGTCACAGTTCTCTGATGAGTATATAGTCCTCACTTACCAACTGCAGTTGGGACCAGCAACTCTGTTCCTAAGCAACATGATTGTGAAATGAAACATCATGTACTGTACAGACTTATGACGTCAATTCCAACTGTGGTTGTTAAGAAGATGACACCAAGTGACCAGGCCTTGTGACTTCCTATCAGCTTTCCCATTGACTTTTCTTATTGGAAGCTGACTGTGAAGGTTGGAAGGGATGGTTATGTGATCATGGGATGCTGTGACAATTGTAAACACGTGTAAGTTGCCAAGCACCTGAATAGCATTCAGATGTCTTCAGGGACACAGCAATAGGTACAGCTTGAAAGAATGGTCACAAGTCTCTTTTTTTCAACACTGTTATAACTTTGAGAAGTTGTTGAACAAGTGGCTGGGTAAGCAAGGTTTGCCTGTAATGACATATCAACTCTACTTGATATCTATGAAAATTCTCAATCATCCAGATCATGGTTGTCCCAAAGGTGCTTTTTCCAAAAGGCAACCAGATTTCCTTGGTTTTTTCTTTGAAAATATTTTGCTTCCCATCTAAGAAGCTTCTTCAGTTATCCACTTGATACTTTGGTACATCTCAAGTTTTTCACCTAAAACGCATGGAATATTAATGCTATAAGACAGAGGTCTGAAACCTGCGGCTCTGGAGCTGCATGTGGCTCTTTCATCCCTCTGCTCTGGCTCCCTATCGCTCAAGATATGCATCACAACCGCCAATGTGCGACACCCACCAGCACGCGAGCTTTATTGAGCTTTTCGACCCATCTTTTTTTTTCAGAGTTCAAAATGTTTTTGTTGCATGCAGAAATAAAAATGTGTGTTCTCTGTAGCAGTTCATTGATTTCATAAATGCAACACACTATAGCTTTTTTTATACGTAGCATAAAGATAAAAATGATATATGCAGTGTTATCTTCATTTTAGATATCAAAAGGGTTTTGTGGCTCCTGGTGTTTTCTTTTCTGTGGGAAACTGGTCCAAATGGCTCTTTCAGTGTTTAAGGTTGCTGACCTCTACTATAAGACCTCACATTAAAAAGTCAACTCCCTATTAGAATGTTTGCTTTAAAAGGAATTAGGCTTATCATATTTAATTTAATAACAACTGGGATTAATAGCAAATGGAAGTTAACAAAGCACTGACAATTACTCCATAATGTTGTAATTAATGCAGCTTTTACACTTTCCTGTTACTAGTTGCTTGAACAAAACTGTCTTCTAATGAGCCTAATTAGCATTTTAAAAAGGCTTTTCACAACTATCATTGCTGTAGAAGAAGAGAATGTAACTTCTCGCAAAAAAAAAAGGGAGGGAGAAATATATATCTAAGTCACTGAGAAAAGAGGGGATAGGGTGAAACACCATTTACAATAACAAAACATTGTTATTCAGATGTTTTTTTATACTTGGTTTAATTGTTTGGTTATCAAGGTCATGTAAATATGATGGTGCTTCATCCGAAAACTGTCCCAGAATTTGGAGGGACAAGAAGTGAAGAAACAAGTTTTGCTTGGCTTGACAACTATTCCACGTTATTACATTCTTTTAAGTTAAACAAAAATATAGCCAGGAGCAGATAAGAGTGTCAGCAGTGACCACTGTAATACTGAGCATTTTTAATTACTGTAACAATAAATCACAGAGGAATGTCCTCCAGGAGTGTAATGATTTTCTTTAAGAAAAAAAGAAAAGAATCTTGAAATATTTCTGAAATTCAATTAATTGAAGGCACCAGATAAAAGGTACATGTTCTTAATGGCTGTAAAGGAACCCTAAGGGATGTAACTGAGCACTGAGCTGAACTTCAAAGTGTTACAGAAATACTTACAGTAAAAACTATTCAGATCAATGAATCAGTTAAAATTACTTATACTTTTAACAGCCTTTTCATTTCCCCTTTTTGAGCTGGAGAGACAGATTTGCTCTTATTTCCTGGAAGAGAATATGTGTGTGCGCGCACCTTTTTATAGATAATAAAAAAGCTGTTGAAACCTGCATAAGAAGTTCTAATTAAAGCCACCCTTCAGTCAAAAATGAGTATGATGAATTTTTTATTGATGTAGATAGAAGCGACCAGGAAACATAAAAGTGGTGTGAAGAGACCTACATTTGATGGCTCTATTCTCAGATTTCACCAATGTAGGTAAATGTTTTTTTTTTGAACTACCTCAATATATCTCTTTGCACTCCCATATTGTTCTTTTAACCTTGTTACTATATGTTGGAGTTGTAAGCTGCTCAGGGTCTGGTTGATTGGAAGCTATGTAAGTACAGTAGGTAAATAAATACATTTATTTGTATGTTTTTGAGGTTTTTTTAAATACCTTCAAGATAGTGTTGACTCTTGGTGATTGCCGGGACTAGTCCA
The DNA here is from genome assembly GCA_023053685.1 of Diadophis punctatus similis. NCBI lineage: Eukaryota > Metazoa > Chordata > Lepidosauria > Squamata > Dipsadidae > Diadophis > Diadophis punctatus. The sequence goes on along the minus strand of JALIGW010000003.1, from coordinate 115,638,178 downwards.
TGCAGTTTTCTTGGCAAGTTTTTTTTTGGGGGGGGGAAGAAGTGACTTGACCCTGTCTCCTTCCTAGGGCTGAGCAAAACAGATTGACTAAAGGTCAGCCAGCTGGTTTTGTGCCTAAGGTGAGATTAGAACTGGTCTTGTCAGAGAAAGTTATATTTTTGTTTATATGGTGGGTGGGCTGTCATGCCCCACAAAGGGTGGGTTTCAGGGACCTTTAACTGGCTCCTTTGGAAAGCAGCATTGGATAGAGAGCTTAGTCTATCGAGAAGGGATCTTACTTACTCGAAGATGGGTATCCACTGCTAGAATAAGCCTTTTAATAAGATTTATTCTTTGGGGCCAGCACAGAAGCTCTCCAATGTCAAGGGAGGCACATTCCACTCTTTGTGATCATCTCTCACTGCAGGATACCTACTACAAATGTTTCAGGCCCTCTCGGAGTTTCTGAAAGGCCAAAGAAGCATCTAGCTTTTAAGATCTCTAGCCATAATATAAATAAGAAAATGACAATATCCTGCAATAAAAGAAAATACCCCAAGGGAGAAGGAGGAAAGAATGAGTCAAAAAGAGCCTACTTTAACATGTAGCAAATATAGGGTAGCAAGCTGGGAAGGTAGTATGTTGGGAAAGGCTGCGCTAAGAGACAAGGTTGCTTGGCTGTAGGAATGCATAAAGGCAAATCAGATCCCAAGTGAGTTGCAACAACTTTCCCCTCCATCCTTGTTCAAAGCTGGCATGTTCTCCTCTTTTAATAGCCAGTTACATGTGTAAGCCACTGCCTTCATTTCCTGTTCATTCTGTTTTCCTTAAGGTCCAGGCTTCTGTTACAGGGACTGTGTGGGAGCTGTTTGCCATATGGTTAGTCTTGTGCCTGGAGGAGAAAGGTGGTTTCTTGCCTCTGCAGAAGCTGCCATGCTGGCATCCTTCCAGGTTTCCAGCAGAACAAGAGCTGCAAGGAAGGCTCTTCTTTGTTGCCCAAGGCATTTCCTTTCTCTTCAGCTGAGAAGGATGAGCAATTTTGCTGCAGCAAGGGTTAACCTTAGAAGAATAGTGGAAGGGGTCAATTGTTCACAGCAGGTTGAGTGGTAGACCAGACCTCCTTGGTGCTATTTCTGCACCAACACATTAGATGCTCTGGAGGCCTCTGAAACCCTGGTGGCTTTGAATGAATCCAGAAAGGATTTTTCTGGGAGCTAAATCAACAAATCAACAAATCAATATTTTCATAACTTCATCAAAAATAACTGCGATGATACAAGACATTGGAAATGGAGTATCCTATGTTGCTTAAATAATGGACTTAAGAAATGCTAAGTATTTTCCTTACAATCTGAAAAATAGGGGTCGATTTGAATTTTTTCCCCAATTTTTTATTCTCCTCAATGAAAGTTTACAAAAGTTGGCTATTATCCTTTTATAGCCGATGCACTAAACCTGAAAGTGCTTTAGTACTTATGGTTTAGCTGTGCTGTTTAGTGATTGTTTTTGAATTAGACAAGAGCACTGTTGTAGAAAAGGTGTTGGAAGGAAGTTAAAATGTAAAGATGTTATCATATTGTTAAATTACATCTTTCAATCTTTGGATTCTCAAAAAAAAAAAGCTCATTATGTACTCCTGAAAAGACCTTTATATATCTGATTTTAAAGTTTGGCTTAATGAAACGTGTTTGCTCTTAGCCTTTGAAATGACTTAGTAGCAATGGAAAGGAATTTGGAAAATACAGTTCTGTGTGGTGTATGTTCAATTAATTTTTTTAAAACATAGGTTTAATACTGTGCATAAAGACCTAATTAGTATTATATTATAAAAATAGAAACATTTTACTTTTTAGGTTTTATATATTATTTCTTGTTCTTTTAAATTTTATTTTAAACTATCTTTTTTGCTTAATGTTAAATTGTATTATTCATTTTTTCATTTTTTCAAAATATGTAGTATAGTTCAAATTGTTTGGTATACATAAGATATGTTTTTCTGTTTGTGTTTTATTTAATAGCTATGTTTTAAGAAAATCAATACAATTATTAATAAAAACCAATATCTTCCTGTTTAGATGGATATGATAGATTTAAATGATAGAAGTCGGGGCTATATCAAAAGATTGCCTGGCCTACGTGGGTGCACGACAGTTGTTTCATTGGCATCCAGATCTTGAGGGAAACCTCGCCCCATAGGGTAAGTGCTCCTACCGAGAAGCCATGCATCTCGGGGCCTGATAGATGACATTGTTTGCAGCCTGTAGCCCACCAATCCTCTAAAATAAAGTTGGCTGGGTGGATGCTATGGGGCAAGACAATATATAAAGTCAGAGAATGTCATATAGCAATCTACAGGAGAACCATCAGAACTAGGTATTTTATTTAATTCCATCAATTTAATAATATTCTTTATTTCTTGTGGAGATAATGAAGTAGCTAAATACCGTAAGTTGTTTGTTCTTGAATAATCTACAGAAGAGTTATTCCATTAAAATATTTAATTAGTATATCCTGAGCTGAGTGTAAAAATGAAAAAAAGTCTGCTTTATAGAAATAAAATTCTGTTGCTGGTGTTGTTTTAATGCAAAAAGTTATAATTTTCTGCTTACTTCTAGTAATCTAGTTTTATATAATTAAACAAAAATATACTCAGTGTTGAGGGGATAAAAATGACGGAGTTTCATTTTAATAGAGAATAGTTTCAGTGAAAGTTGCCTTGCAAATTGTTAAAAATATTGTTAAAAATATTAATCTTGTTTCCCAGTTTTAATGATCTAACTTTTATTGCTTCTTTTTCCATGGTGCATAAGCAATAATCCAGACCTCTAAATTTGCAGAACATCTTTTTATATTAAAAATAATCAAAATTTTGTTCCATTTTGTTTATAAAGTATTTTTTTAAAATAACTACCGGTATTTATTTAAATAGCATTTTAAAATATAGAATGCTTCTTCTTTAAAATAGTTGTATTTTAGCTGAGCTTGATCAGAAATGTTAGACAATATATTGTAATAATGTACCTGACCAATTTAAATGGGAGAATTTAAAAATGAATCAGTCAGAAATCATTTATATTGGGGAAAAAAGAATATTAGCCTTGAGCTTAAAGATCTGTCATATATTTACCAAATTAAATTCCTATAAATGATTTTGTAGCACCATTTCCTTAATGTGCTGCTTATCCATGGTTTCAAGTTGATTTATTACTTTCTCATGCCACAGACTAACTGTTTGTTTGAGCTCCACCATGTTCTTATCAAAGAAGCAAGTCCTTCAACAGAGATTTTTAAACCTGCTATAGTAGTTTTTAATTGTTGAAACCCTGTTGTTTTATAATACTCTGAATCACGAGCCACAGCTTTTAATGTTACAAGCAATGTGAGATTAGACATTGTGTTAGGCATCTCAGGAGGAGCAGGAGTTAATTTAACTCTGGAGTTCCTTGCTAGTTAAGGAAGATAATGGAATAGTGAAAAAATGCATTCTTTCTCTGCTGTAGGACCTACAGTATAATCCACTCATAAACAGCTATTGTTTAATATGAGAGATCTAATAATATGGTCCATTTATCTATTATGTTATAGATTAGCCCAAATGGCCCAAATTAGAAAATAACACCTGAAATTTATGGGGGAACTAAAATTTAGATCAAGCAACTGCTGTTAAAAACCAGAAGTCCTGAATTCAAGGAGTGATGTAGGTGTAGACACCAAGGAACATGACATAAACGATAGATTTTATAATACAAATCAGGAAACAAGACATTTCAGGATCATTGCTAGATACAATATTGGTTAAATGTTCCATTCATCTATTTCCGAATTGTTCTGAATGATAGGATAGCCTTAAGGCTTTTCTGCGTGTATATGTATGAAAAAAGCCATCAGTTGTACTACGAACTGTTACATTTGTGGTAAAAGATGCAGTTTCTTTTTGGGATCCCTGCCCCCAAATAAAAGATTTAAACAAGAAAATATTCACCAAGTATTCAAATGGATATTGACGAATGGGGGTGCAGGAAGAGGTTCAGCTAACAAATGTCTGGCAGGGCGAACCTAGATGAACTTTCAGATATAAAAGACATGCGACTGGAGAAGTGGGTGGGTGGATAGAAGCTAATCTCCTTTCCATAGTAACAAATGAGATTTCGGATTTAACATGAGAGAGACTCATGAGACATTCCCCCCCCACCCCTTTATGCATTTAACTATCAGCCTAAAACCTGCAGGTACACTGACTAAAAGAAATGATTTATCTTTTCAGTAGAAGAGTTCAGTCAAACCTCTGTCAAGTCAGGTCACAAGATATTCCTGATGTGTTGAGGTAGCCTTCTGCAAATGTAGGATTCTAGCTGAATCAGCTGACTCAACCTAAGTTGTCTTTACCTATTCATAGTCCTCTGTTCTTTGGGATTCAGTGGATGTAAAAGAATCATTTATGCTGCACCTGAAGGCCATCAAATAATAAACAATAAATGTTTTCTGCCTTGGTTTTCTGCTTTCTGTTCTTGATAATATTAATTGTTAATAACAGTCTCCTGGTTTCTAGCCTAGTACCTTAACCATGAGACCAAAATTCCAATAAAGAAGATTATTTGTAGCTTAGGGTTGAAATGAGAAGGTTGCCTTGGTGCTCTCTGAGCTTGATTGTTTTCTTGCAGATATTTCATTACCCAAATTAGGTGACATCATCAGCACTGATGATGTTATGTAGTTTGGGTAATGAAATGTCTGCAAGAAAACAGTCAAGCTGAGAAAGCACCAAGGTCTCCTCATCAAAAGTTCTTTCTCCAAGAGTTGCCTTAATGTGTTGTTCTCCAGTTCTTCACTATGTTCCCTTTCAAACCTAAAAATAAAACTACACTTGTGGTAGCCTTTGCTACTTGTCTGGAAGGTGCTTCATTTTCTTGAGCATTAGGTTGTTCTTTCCTGCTTTCTCAGTTCCACGCAATTTCTGTTGAGATGCCTCAGGACATCTCTAAAGGTGGTTATACAACAAAGACATCACAAAGTTTGGCAATTTTATTTTCAACCGTTTTCCCAATGAACCTGAACAGAGAATTTGCCTTTTCCACAACTGCTTTACATTGCATTAACATTTTGCTGAGCTGCCACAATGATCCCTAATTATATTCTTAATAAAGCATTAAGCTTGCTTTTGTAATTGAAAACAAACTCCAAGTTAGAGAGTCCATTAATACACAATGTACATCATCTTAATATTACACTGAAGTTAATTTCTATTTTGTTCCCTGATTTAGAGCAATTTTTCTGGTGTTTTCAGCCATTTTTTTAAACTTTCAATTCGCCAACTGAATACTTCGGTATCGATAGAGGCTTATTAACTTTATGTGGATCTCAATTGCAGTAGTCCTGAATGAGGTGAAACAGAAGCCAGCACAAGGTAGAAGGACACATGTGTTGCAATTGTTCTGATGGATATGATGAAGATGATGCTTCATGATGAAGCCTGTATCTCCTCATCATTCTCATTAAACCAATCATGCTGGTTGTGAGTAGTGGGCACTAGCATCTTCAGGTGCAGATGAATGGACAACATCCTTAAAAAATTCCCAGTCATCCTCAGCACTGGCAGCAAGATGTAGGTAAGCAAACTTAGTTACTAAATCTTGAGCCTATGCTGAAGCTGTGCTGAGGCTTTTCAGTCTGGCACATTAATTTTTTTCCATGGCCTTGCTTCCTTGTGGTCGCCTCTTGGATCTGATGTGGAGTTTCATTTTGGAGACAATGAGCATGTAATCTGTCCAACAGTCAGTACTACACCTGGCATTCTGTCTGTCTTTTCTCCTGACAATGATATAGTCAATAAGTACTTAGAGTGGGGTGGATGGGTTGCAGCCAGGTTACAGGTAGGGAGGCAGAAAGTTGTATTGGTGATGAGGAAGTCACGTGCTTCATTTCAGTAAGAGTAGACTATTAATATTACATTTGTCTCCCAATAATTCCCTGCCGGGCTGCAGAATCGCATCCTACTCTTGCATTAAAGTCTCTAAGCAAGATCAACTTGTCAGTGCTGCTCACTGCTGATAGTAGGGCACCTAGTTTTTCATAGAACATGTCTTTCATCTCATCAAGGTTGGTGATTGTGGGGGCATAGGTGCTTATTATGGTGGCTTTACTTTTGTTTTGTAGAAGAAGTTGCAATGTCATGAGCTGGTTGTTCACACTCTTGAGAGACTAACAAGTTTCCAGACAGAGTGACTCCTAACAACATACCAGAGGTGGTATTCAGCAGGTTCTGACCAGTTCTGGAGAACCGGTAGCGGAAATTTTGAGTAGTTTGGAGAACCGGTAAATACCACTTGACTGGCCCCGCCCCCATCTATTCTCTGCCTCCCGAGTCCCAGCTGATCGGGAGGAAATGGGGATTTTGCAGTAACCTTCCCCTGGAGTGGGGAGGGAATGGAGATGTTGCAGTATCTTTCCCCTGCCATGCCCACCAAGCCACACTCAGAGAACCGGTAGTAAAAAATTTTGAATCCTACCACTGTGACAAACCCAACTCCAGCATCATGACTCTCATCATTTTCATGCTCCCCCCAAAAGTGCATCCACCTTCAATTTCAGTCAGCTGACTTTCAAAGGTAAGGCAAGTCTTAGTCAGGGGTACAATATCAATATTGTAACTTGTAAGTTCTCTGGCAATTACAGCTATTTTTCCTCTCTGGTTTTTCTGTTGTAGGATTGTCCAAATGTGGGTGCATATTCCAAGTGCCAATGATGACCAGTATCACCCTGCTTTTTGTGTGTGTGTGTTTGTTCAAGTGCCAAGGTGGAACCCCACTAGCCATGGTAAACTGGCCAGACTGTACTGAAGCAGGCTGTGTTTAGGACTTTTTTAGCCTTTTCCTCATACTACAGAGGTGAACAGTGCATTCCTAAAGAGGGCTGCTCAGTCACCCGAGTGGACACCGAGTTTAACAGATTAACAGAATAACAGAATTGGAAGGGACCTTGGAGGTCTTCTAGTCCAACTCCTTGCTCCAGAGTTTCACTGCTACTCCTTCCAGTGAAAAAGCGACTTTTAGACTTGAGCTGCCTACATGCAGATCCATGACTACAGCTCCCAGTGTATCCATATCTATTGTTTGTCACTTGTCCATCACCACAGGACTTTGGTGATGGTGTTGACACTAGCATATAAATTGGATTTAACTGAGGGACAGTTGCACATCAGCAGCCTCCCTCTTTCTTCTCAATTCCCATTTGAGTCCAGTAATAAGGCATTGCATTGGAGATGGGAATAGGTATAGTGGATAACCAGGACATCTTCTGTGTCTTGTTATGCCCTTTGGGTTCCACAATGCTTGCAGAGACTGCCTTCATGACTGTTGGGCCTTCCAATGCTCTTATCTTCTCAGTCTTCAAGAATCTGTCTTCACATGCTGGTTTAAGACTCATCACTGCCCTATTTTAACTGACTTGTCAAAGCTGTTGTCTCGGGAGCTACTGGTGAGAGTTGAGTGACAGGTAGGGGGTAAAGGTGGGCAAACTGCCTAGAAAGGACACAATGTGTTCCTTTGCCAAAGGTGTTACCCCTCCCTGAAACTCCACACACCCTACTAAAAATAATATAGAGCAGAAGAATGAGGATCCTAAAGTGCCTCATCCTGAAAGATATGTAGCATGTGGATTTTGTTATGCTTGGTATTTTTTTCATGCAGCAGATCATCCATCTGTTTAGTTGGTGACAATCGTTATCTCTATTCTCAGTCAATTAGCTGTGGATTGCATAAACAGATGTGAATGGGTAAAAACTTGGAGGGATACTATTTCCTGTTTTATAATCCTGAACAGTATAGTAGCATGACTTCCAGTATGAAATAGTGGAATACATGCCTCCTGTCTTAATACATGGATGAGAACTTTTCTTAGTGTTACAGCTTACTTCAAATATATCAAAAATAAATGCTTGCTTTATTTGAATGCACCCATACTGTAATATCTGGAGAGGACTTTAAAAATGCAGATGGGTACAGAAATTCTATAGACCAGAATATACTGGAATGATGGCAGAAACAGGTTATTGTAATTCAATCCATGATGTCAGTGCCTTTTCACTGAAAAAGTTGCCTTCTTCAAGTCTTTGTAGTTTGGAGTATTGACCAGAAATATAGTTCATCAATCCAGAATTAAATGGTAGACAATGTAAATATTTAGAAGGAAGTGTCCATTTTGAATAACTACTCATGAATCCAGAGCACTACTAAATTTCCTTTGTTATATTTTCATAATGGATAGAAGGATGGAGTAAACTTCACAAAAAATAGGGATTATAACTGAAATCTGTTAAGTATTAGGTTTTCCCTTCTTCTACATAACATTGTTTAATTTAGCCCGCAATCTGATATAATTATGTTGTGGTTTCTGCAAATGATCCATCTATCCAGCATCTGCCAAGAGTGGGAAGAGGTTGAGTGGGGAGTAGGGAATGGTAATATCCAGCCAAAAGGTAAGTTGAGATAGACTCTATGATCCCAAGAGAATAATACGATTCTTGGACTATATTGATTCTTTTAACCAGACCCAAGCTGTTTTAACTTGAGCCTTCAATACAAAATGTATGAGATTCATTCTGGACTTCATACAGCTTCTGAAAATTCTTTGGATGACAGCTTAAAGCACCTGAGAATTTAAATATATTTATTCCTTCCATTGTGCATTGTTTTGCATGTGTTAATACTGAAGCAGTACCTGTCATTGGCTTCTCCTGTCACCTCTCTTTGCTGGCTTCTCTGGCATTCAACACAGTTTTCCGGTGCTTCGACCCAAGCTATTGTCTCATCTTGAAATGTACCACGTCTTTATCTATCCTCTTTGCAAGATCAGCAATGAAAACGATATTTCTCCATCTTTTAATTTATCTTTAGGTAATCTTCAGGTAATTTTGATTTAATGAGCCAGCATGCATTTGGGACAGGGGGGATGAGATGCACTTTTTTGTTGCATTCCTGCTGATTTCTGATTAATTGTTGCAGTTAATTTTGTAATATAAATACATTATTTTGAATTTTCTTATTGATAGTTATTGTTGTCTGCCCCAAGAACTTCACTATTTGGTGACTATGAATTTTAATACAATCATCATCATAATATTCACAATAAAATTACACACACTTCTTATCACTAGTGGCTCCTTTAAACGTATCACATAAGAAAATCTGAGATATAAGAACCGAGGTCAGAATCATCTTCATCAAAGTCACTTGCTCTGTTGTGAAACAACAACATGTACTGTATGCAAAGAATACAATGAGATTCCCAGTCGTACCATTCATTACCCTACCTTCCATGAGGTGGAAATTACTTTCTGAAGCAGTCTTTAAGTTTTGTAGACTGTTTTAAAGTTTTTGTAGTTATTTTCAAAACTATCCCTCTAAGTAATGGAGATGGGACAGAAGTTAAGCAACACAGATTAAAAAAAATAAAACAAATGCTATTAATTTTATCATTTAGTTGGATAGTTCAGTAATATCCCAGTTTCCAGGTATAGCAAATCCTCTATGCATTTTAAATTCATACATTAAAACAAACCTGTTTTCAGCAATAAAATAAAAAACATTTATTTCAGTAGAACATCACATTTCCCCTTTTTTTCTTTTTGAATTTTATTTTAAGGATCCCCCCCCCCAATTAACTAAGCAAATCTTTAAGAATGCAAAAAAGAAATCCTGGTAATTTTCTAATTTTAAAATTATCCATGAAATCTTTAAGGCTTGTTGAGGATACTTTTCTATTTCTCCTATTTTTATCCTATGGCTTTGATCAGTGGCAGTATCTCCTTGACCTTGTCTGAGCTTGAAAAAAATCAGTAAGGCTTGATCTGCTTAATATTTGGATGGGAGCCTAGCAGGAAAAGCAAGAAATGTTGAGTAAACTGTGGACTTAAAAAATCTTGGAGGTAGAAGATGAGAAGCAGCTTTCTTATTGTTGCAAAAAAATCATGCCTAGATATATCTGTGATGTCACCAGGAGTGAGTTAGACTTGGCCTTCCCCTTACCATGACAATATTGCAGATTTGTGACTTCTAATATCTAATTATTTAGCTGACTTTTCCATTAGAGTCAATGCATTGCAGGCTCTCTGAAAGACTTGTATCTTTTTAAGGATTGATGATCATTTAAATATAGAAAGGATTCTACCTTTCCTCTGAACAACTCTAAAGACTAGATTCAGCTTTGAATAACATAGACCAGGGGTGTCAAACTCACGTCATCACGGCATCGTCACGTAATGTATCAGGACTTTCCCCTCCTTTGCATGGGCGTGGCCAGCACTTGACACATCCGGCCCATGGGCTGGGAGTTTGACAGCCCTGACGTAGACTAAAGCTCCTACCTTTAATTGTTTTAACAGGAAACAACTGCCTACCAGATTTTACTAAAGTATAATTGCTCGTATACATCATGATTGGCCATATCAGCTGGAGCCATTGAAAGTTGTAGTTCAGTGAGTGAATTGAAGTTAGTAAAAATTCCTGAACCAAAGTTAATTTTAAAAGAGTTGATTGATCAATGGGTAATGCTTTTAAGGACATGCTTATTTAATTTTTCTTAGATTATTTGGAAATTGGTACATTACTCTCATATAGAATAAATGCAATACAATAAAATAGGGTTTTCTTTCTAATAATGAAGGACATATTTTATTTATTAATAGCAGAATTTTGTATTTGTCTAGCCAGATAATTGTTACAGTATACTGAAATATATTGAATTCAGTCGGAGTTACTGCCAGTCAAGTGTCCATAAAATTAAAACTTAAGTTCTTTCATACTTCCTTCAGCATCTCAGGAAAATACACATATTTGGATTTTATTAATAAGTGACCTTATTTGGGTATTTTGGTTTATATGCGTGAGGATTCAAAGATTAATGTGGCTGAAAATAGACTCTCCAGCAATGTTGCCATAGCCTAGCTCTTATGTAAATTTTTATGCCCTGAATACAAAGGTCTATGAATGGGAGTAGATGGGTCTAACTTTAACATTCATGATACAAAGATCTTTGCAAGCCTTTAGATTGGGGACAGGGTTTAAGATTAGTCCCGTTTCAGAATCAGATGGATTCCTGATGTCTCTTAGAATTTATTTCTAGTAGTATGATGTATTACTCATTTTTCCTCCTCTTTTAGAAGGAGGGATATTAATAACCACAAATATTAGCATTTTGTGCTGCAAAGAAATTTCTTTTTATTATTAAAGAATATTATATTGAGTTTTACTAAGAGCTTCTTACAATAAGCAGCTGTTTGACAGAGTTGGAAGGAAGATGTTAAAAAAAATTTCATGGCTATTTGACTATTGGAGAAAGACATCTAAGTGGATGCCAGGTGGAGTACTCTAGCTTGTTTCAAAAAAGCTATTGGATTACAATTTGGGATGAAGGCCAAGAAAAATCACATAGAATTTTTTCCTACCCTCTTGCTCATTTCTCTGAAGTTACAATTCCAAGTTCTCAAAGGAGAAGGATGGTTGAACTGGATTAATGGCTAGTTTTTCTACTAAAATGAACCCCAAAGGGTTTTGAGATCATTTTTTTTAATGCCAGTGTATCTTAGCAACACATCTGAACACTGCCAATTAGTCAGTTGTTTTCCCTTGGGGACTTAAATTCCCACTACATTTTGCCACAGTGGATATGATGTTGGAGTGATGGGTCTTTTTCTTTAGTTGGAAGAGGAAGAGGAGGCATCTGCAGCAATGGAATTGTGAGACAATCATGTCACTCTCACTTTCCTCCCCACTTTTGCTTCTTTTCCATCCTAGGTTCCTTGGTGAGTTCCAATTAAAAAGAAAATTGGAATAAAAATTTACCCAACTACACCAATTAATTTCAATAGAAATGTACAAAACTGAACTTTGGGAGATGGTAAAAAACCATATCTCTGGCTGTTATTCTATAAATTTTGCTTTTGTTCTACATTTTGAAAATCTTATTCTCAAGTTCTTTTGTCTTAACAATTTAGATGATTTTGTCTTAATGATTTAGATGAGGGAATAGAAGGGGAACTCATCAAATTTGCCAATGACACCAAGCTGGCAGGAATAGCCAACATCCCAGAAGATAGGCTCTAGATACAGATGGCTCTGGACCTGGACAGACCTGAACACTGGGCCGTATCTAACAACATAAAATTCAGTGTAGAGAAAAGTAAGGTTTTACACTTAGGCAAGAAAAATGAAATGTATAGGTACAGATTAGGTGAAACTTGGCTCAATAGCAATAATTGTGAGAGAGATCACTTAAATATGACCCAGCAGTGTACTGCAACTGCCAAAAAAAGCCAATGCAATTCTAGGCTGCATTAACAGACGGATAGAATCAAGATCATGTGAAGTGTTAGTACTGCTTTATAAGGCTACACTTGTAAAACTGCATCCAGTTTTGGTCACCACAATATAAAAAGATGTTGAGACTCAGGAAAGAGTGGAGGGAAAAGCAACAAAGATGATTAGCAGGTAAAATATATGAAGAACAGTTACAGAATTGGATATGTCTAGTCTAGTGAAAAGAAGGACTAGAGGTGACATAATAGTGTTCCAATATTTGAGGGGCTGCCACAAAGAAGGGGGGGGAATCAACCTAGTCTCCAAAGCGTCTGAAGGCAGGACAAGAAGTAATGGATGGAAAGAGAAGCAACCTAGAACTAAGGAGACATTTCATGACAGTGAGAACAATAAACTAGTGGAATAGCTTGCCTTCAGAAGTTGTGGATGCTCCATCACTGGAGGCTTTTAAAAAGAGACTGCATAGGAATTTGTCTGAAAAGATATTCTGTTTGAGCAGGGGGTTGGACTAGAAGACCTCCAAGTCCCCTTCCAACTCTGTTATTCTGTCTCAGTCATGATGAGATTCGAAAATGTTGGCAAGTAGTAAAGAAGAAGAAGGGGGAGGAAGACCAGAAAGAAAAGGAGGAGGACAGAGGGGGGAACTAACAGAGAAATGCACAGTCAGGTTAGCCTAAAGGCAAATATCACTTACCTGCACATAATTAAATATACTTTTTAACAAAGGACTAGTGGTGGCTGTGAAATTAAAGTGAAATGTTCTTTCAATTTAATTCAGATGTGGAAAAAGTGGGTGGTAAATCTTGTTACTAGGGTGAATGAGATACAGTACATACTGTATTTCTATAGTCTGAATTTTCTTAACATGAACTAAGCTAAAGCATCCTTCAAATTTGCTAAAGGTATAGGTGCTGATAGGAAATCACATTTTGGGGGCTTTGGGGGTTCTCTTGGAAAAATCTTGGGAATAATGAACCTCTAAATATTAGAGCTCTATGCTGCCATTGTCATTTTTGTTATTTCCCCCCATTTGTAATTTCCCCAACCCCGGGAGTTGGGCGGCATACAAATCTATTAAATAAATAAATAAATAAATAAATTTATCTTTAGAGAAAAGATGCACTTATGGGAGTATTAGAAGGATGCTTGAGAAATAGATTCTTGGGTTCCATCCTATTCTTTTTTTAAATATAATTTTTACTGAACTAATTTTTAACACAATAAAACAATACAAGTAATAGAAAAGAAACAAAATAAAAATAATGAAGATTGTTAAATAAGTTCCAATTTGTCAGTGGTTTTGAATGCATATATAATTTACTCCCTCTCACTAAAGTTATATCATAATTTCCTTCTTTCCATAAACTACGCTTTCTAATCCTTAAACCCATAAATCTCAAATGTATTTTTCTCCTTTTTCAGCAAAATGTCCACAAGGTATTTCCAGTCACTAAAAAAAGTAATTATTGATCTTTCTGTAATCAAACAAGTTAATTTCGCCATCTCTTCTACTTTTTTCATCTTTACCAACCATTCCTTTGATGTGGTATTTCAGAGTCTTTACATTTTTGTGTATATAGTTGTCTCACAGCAGTGATAATATATAAACATAATCGTACATGTTTTTTCTAGTTGTCTGTCCATTAATCCCAACAAAACAGTTCTGGTTTCAGTTGAACTTTAGATTTTAAAATTCTTTGTATAAGTACATGTACTGTATTTGAACTCAACATTTGCTGACTTTTTTACAAGTTCATCAAGCATAATGGCCCTTCGTGTTGTCCACATTTCCAACATAAATTTGAAAAACTTTTATAGACAGTTTTTCTGGAGTCATATACCAATGATGCATCATTTTTTTAAAAAAAACTTTTTAAGGTTATAACAATGTGAATTTCAGTCCTTTAAACTACATATTTTCCCATTATTCTATCAGTATATTCTGTCCAAAGTTCATAGCCCATTTTATCACACAGGCTTTCACCTGTTTTTCAATTTTAAATTTCAATAAAAGTTTATACAGTTTAGAAATTGCATGTTCATCATTTGTATATACTGTAGTTCTGTTTTCTGCTGCTCAATTCAGGTGTGTTCTTATCTACTTTAAATGTTTGTGTCAACTGCACACAAAAACAATTAAAAACTAAATCCACCTTCAGTCCATTGCTCTTTTGGTTTCATTTTATATTCTCCATGCTCCTGTTTTAACAACTCTCAGTAAGTTAACCATTTCTCTTTACCTGCTGTTACTTTCCTGTAAATTTTTTTTATTGTGCTGAGATCTGTAAGGGCATTTTTGGGCAGAGCTTTATTTAGAATATTCCATATTCTAAATATTGCATTTCTAATATAACGATTCTTCAGCTCAACATTAACCTTAAGTTAATCATACCATAGAAAACCATGCCATCTTTGGGTCCCATCCTATTCTTGAAGATGTTCATCAGAATATTGTGTGGGGAAATACTGAAAAGAAAATGACAACAATATCTTAAACCATACAGTGTTTCCCTGCATAGAACAACAAACATCTGGGACAAACATCTATTTAAAAAAAATCTAAAAACAACTATTTTTTTAAAAAAAGGATCAATTCGATTTCCTCTTAAAGGAAAAAAAGAGACCTTCACAAAAAAGGAATGCCATTCTAAATATTAATGTTCAAAAGCATGAAATTATATATAACCACGGCAGAAAGGAAAACTGAATGGAAATGAATCTAGGCCCCTCAATCAATATTTGTCCCTGTACATATTTTTTCATGGTTCAATAGTTTTTGCTTTTTGCTCTTCAACATTCAGGCATTCTCTAGTATTAAAAACAGGTGAATGAATATATGAAAAATCTTAAGCCCATTGGGGATTAAAATAAACATCCCTCCCAATGAGGTTTTTTTTCCAGTGAAGTTAAAATGCATTTGCAATTTCCTTTGCGCTTCATAGTGTTGCTATTGTCAAAGGGTGTACTGGAAAATAAAGCCTGTTGAGGATGTAAAATGTCTTCCACTCCCCAAGGTAGCTGACTATATTTCTCTGCCTCTCTTCCACTGAGCCCTTTTCCCAGACACCATCTACTAGCAGGAATGTCCCAGGGTTTCTTAGAATAGCAGTTCTCAACGTTTTCTTCATCCCCTTTGAATACCTTTTGTGGCCATGGATCAGTGGTGGGTTCCTACCAGTGCGGTCCACTCTATAGCACCGGTAGCGGCCGGCTGGTGACGTCACAGTACTGGTGCGGTCGGTTGCCAGTGCCTGGGCGCTGCCATTAAAAAAAAATTTTTTTTAACTTTAAAAAAAAATTTCTTCTGTGCATGTCCAGAAGCCGAGCTTCCGGCACTGCACATGCGCTGCCTTCCTACCCCACAGTGAGTCCAAGCAGGGGAGGATGGCTGAGGGAGCGCGTGAGATGCTGAAAGAACGGGCACCAGGACCTATCTCAGTTCCCCTCCCTTCAGCAATCTGAGAAGTCACGAACGCGCGGTGATGATCCCAGGCATTTTCGCACGTTCGAGGCTTCTCGAGCTGCTGAGGGGAGGGGGAACGGGCGGCAGGAGCCTAGGATCATCGAATGGGGAGAAGCATTCAGGCCGGATGGAGCCTCCTAGAAGAACCACTGCCGCGGTCTTGCTGCTCCCGCTGCGGGGTACTGCGTTGTGGGTGGGCAATGCCCCCTCGCTTCTCCGGCCGCTGCCAAGCTTCCGATTCCACGCCCACCCGGTCACATGACTTGCAAGCCACACCCACAAAATAAGCCACACCCACAGAGTGGTAGTAAAAAAATTAGGAACCCGCCCCTGCCATGGATCATGGCCATGGACCCCCAAGACTTAATTCAAGATTTAAATCATAACATTTCTTCAAGCCTTCATGGACCACCTGTGATGATATCATGCCCCTCCCCCAGAGGTGCACAGACCACAGGTTGAGAACCACTGGCTTAGAACATTACATTCTCCCCAAATAGGAGCCCTCTTCAGAAAAAGGCTTCCTATTTTCCAAATATTGTGAAGAAAAATGTCATCACCTGGGAGCTTACATTATGATTTTGAACACCTCTAGAAGAAATCTTGTGCAGATTCTCCATGAGCAGAAATATTTCCTTACTGCAAAGTTTCACCACTCCACGAAGGTCAAGACAGTGAGAATGCGAGATCTTTTATTTTTCTAACATCTCCACCATGCGTAAGTAAATCTTGCATTTATTTATTGTATTTACTTGTTAAATTTATTTGCTGCCTGTCTCACCATGGGGCTATTCTAGGATTTCATCACACATTTACCCAAACAAAAACTCTTAGCAGTTCCCCAGTTCTTTCTCCCAGTTTTCAAGTCGTATCCTTAATTTTTAATGTATTTAATATTTTCATGCAATATTTACTAATTTTAAAAGGCTTTGACTTCTCCTTCTCTCCGAAACAGCCTAAAACTGGTAATGAGCTGACTTAAATGTTGCCCCACAAGCATAGACTAAAATGTCAATTCCTCCCATTATAGCAATTGACAATGTAGTAAGCTAAGATTTTCTTCTTAGCTCAGTACAGTCATAATTCACTGAATTTTACTTCCTTTCTATAGTTTGGAAGCATCTGAAGGACAACTATCTGACTCTGGGCCTAAATTAGGGTAAAATTAACAAAATCTGGATTGAAGATAGAAATCAAAACTAAGATAAATCATTACATAATGGAGTAAAAGTTCTTGTAAGTATGTTATATTTATAGGTACTTGTAAGTTCTTGTAAGTATGTTATATTAACACTATGATAATGTTTTTGAGGGCTTCTGATAGTTTACAAAGGCACAATCATAAGTATCCCATCCTTGCTAGAAAGCAATGTGTAAAGAATATACCCCTGTTGGAGTCAACATAATTTAGGAAAACAGATATTTGTGGAGAGAGGAGAGTTGTAGTAATGCAAGGTGG
Organism: Diadophis punctatus similis; assembly: GCA_023053685.1. Taxonomy (NCBI): domain Eukaryota; kingdom Metazoa; phylum Chordata; class Lepidosauria; order Squamata; family Dipsadidae; genus Diadophis; species Diadophis punctatus. Next base: position 115,620,966 of record JALIGW010000003.1, on the reverse strand, counting down.
CTTTGGCCAGCAAGTTTGATGAAGAGGGTGGACATCCAAGGCCTAAATCTCATAGTCTAAGTTGGGCTATAGTAACTAATGTTATGTTTGAGAGTGTCTATGGAGATTCTCAGTCATCCAGGTCATGGCTGTCCCAAAGGTGCTTTTTCAAGAGGCAACTGGACTTTCTGGCCACATATGTGCCATGCTGGACCTTTTCCTGACCACTATCTATTTTAAATACAATGAAGGTTTCTACAGATAGAAACACGGCTGCAACATTGGTTCACCTGTGTCCCCCATTGTGGCCAATCTCTACATGGAAGAGGTAGAAACCAAAGCCCTAGACTCCTTCACAGGAATTGCACCCACTCACTGGAATAGGTATGTGAATTATACTTGGGGTCAAGATCAAAACACAGGAATTGGAAGCATTCACCAAACATATCACCAGAAAGTCCAGTTGCCTCTTGAAATAGCACCTTTGGGATATGTTTGAGAGATTTACTTAAAACCTCTATCTATCAGAGAGCTTTGGAATAGTCTATCAGATTAGGAGAGAAATTCCAGATCAGTAACTCATGTTCAGATATGTTAGGCAGCCACATCTGCGTGTAAGATATTTTGACACTACGGTAGCTAACGCATTAACTCCAATATATAAATATTTATCTTTTGAGTTTTCTGGAACCGAACGTATTCTGGCAGTTGTCAATGCAGTAATGATTCCCCCGAACATTGTCAGCAAATATATATGATTAGAATAGGTAAAATGTTCTTGACATTTTAGTCTATTTATCTTCCTTTGTCAATGTTAAATGTGATATGATAAGTATCTTTTTGATTTGGAGAAAGTTAGTTCATATTATCAGGAGAGACAGAAGCCTTTCCCCTGTAAACTGGTAATGTCACCCACTCACTGTGGTCACTTTCATGCTTCCCCCCTTGCTTTGGCCAGTGTACCTTCTGCAAGCCGTTAGGAGAAATGCCACATTCCAAGGGGAATGCAATGGTTGTTTTGCCCCATGGTAAGAAGGAAAGGAGGAAGCAAACTAGCTCCTCTTTAGAGCAAAGGAAGGGGAAAATTCAAGAGTCAGGGGAACACAGCAGGCATTCCCACCATTCTACAGCTGCAAAAGAAGTCCCAGGAAACTATCATCTAATTTGCAAAAATTAAAAGGTTTAACTAAACAAGAGGGAAAGAAGTCTATAAGGACACATATAAGCAGGGGTAGGTTCTAACTTACCTCGCTGCCAGTTCGCTTCCTCCCGCGCCATGTAGCCATGCACAGTGACAAAAAATACAACCCCCCAAGCCAAAAACAAGATGGCGACACATGCACAGTGCCGGAAACGCGGCTTCTGCGCATGCTCAGAAGAAAAAAATAAATGTAATTTTTAAAAAAAAAATTTACATTTTTTTAAAAAAAGCGATGGCAGTGCCCATGGACCAGCACCGACCGAACCAGTTCTGTGACATCATTGTGACATCACCAGCGGGTCGCTACCGGTTCAGGTGAACCGGTCCGAACCGGGAGGAACCCATCTCTGCATATAAGGCAGCAGTGATCTCAGACAACTATATCTACATTTTTGTAGCTCAGATTTGGTAGCTTTTGCTAAGATCTAATATCTAGCAACATCTCTTCAATACTTCTTTTTTTATATTGTAAGACAGCGGGCAAAGCCAATCTTCCTTTTTCTTAATCGAAACAAATAAAATGTCTTGAAAAGTGAATTTAAAATGTAAGAAACAGTTGAACAGATAGCTGTCAAGATTATAACTTGTTTTCAAGTGTAGTGATCAAATAAATGTATAAATAAAAAAACACACACATTAAACTTACATTTTACCTGTAATTTTGAACTCTTTGAGTTGAAGGAATGTTCAAATGCTTTCACAGGGCTTTTTTTTTGATTGAAAGAATTTGTAATTGGATTTTCAAATGTGCTGCTTTCATCTTCGGCAGTACAATACACACTTGGATAATAACACAGCTATGTCATTAGAAAGAAATCCATTTACAGGTTTAAGCATAAAATGAGATACAGAAGGAGACAATAAATGCTTTCTAACATAATATATCTTATTTTTCATTGTAGCCCATGCTTGCATTATGAATACGTAATTTTAGAAGTGCATTACCAATACCATACACCTGATCAGTAGCTCCTGTCTGTGAGCTGTCAGTAGCTCTCATCTATGAGCTTCTTTGCCACCAAAACTGTTTCCACTATCACATGAATATCTGCCAAACTTTATATAACTTTAAGGTCAATTGACACTTGCTGTAAAAGTTAAGACACTCTCCCATTGTCTAGACAATCTAATTTTTTATTCCACTAATACTTTGTATAATTTTAGTACAGATTATAATCAGTGGAAATAGAAATAGTCAATAGCTAAGAACAAAGCAAAACAAAACAAAACCAAGACACTACAGTACCCAAAAAAAGGTGCTGGAGGAGGAGTCTGAACACACACAAATGGCCATCACCTTTAAAATTCCTTTATTGTCAGGCAATGTTGGCTATTTTCATGTTTTACTGTGGTCATTCAGCTTTTAAGCCTCCTCTCTGATACCTTTAACAATTTAGACATATACGAGTATTCACCATTTTCTGCAAAGGACAAGATTGTAGAACTGGGGATAATCTTCCCAAACACATATTCCCTGGCACACCTGAAGATTCCCTGATGTTTTCTTTTCCGTCTGCCTCCATCTTCTTAAGGTATAATGACAAGGTCTAGCACTTTCTCAATTGTAGCACTAGCCTTGGAGATATGATTTTTGTAATTCATTTTATGATATGACTTGTTTTATGTTGAAAATCCAAATGTTGAGCTGAATTAAGTTACCAAGCAGTACAGGGCAATATTTTGGATTCAGTTTGAAGGGGTGTTTTGTACTGGATAGGAGGGTGAAAGAATCTACTGTTTCAAACTCATTAAAGAAATCGCACCTATTTCCTCATGATACTGGCAATAATTCCAAAGCACATGCTCTGAATCAATTCAAAAGCACTGTACAGCCTTAATCAATGATGAATAAAATGTCAACAAGCTCAAATGCTATGAAAATCTATCCCAGCTGTATCTGGAAAAGCACACAAACCCAAAAGATCCTTCTTTCTCATTCTTTCTCACAGGAAAAGAATGGAAAAAGTGATTCAAAAGGTATAATGTTTTCAGAGAGGAAAAGTCAACTGGCATTGACAAGTATAGTAAACTCCATACAAGAGGTAAACCATGGCCATTCTGACTAGCAGCCAATGACAGCCTTTTTCCTTCAGGAATCTGTCTTTAATTTTTCCACATTTGCAGTCATCTTCTGGTAGTGAACTCTATAGCCTAATTCCGCTCAGCATTAAAAAAAAAGCAAAATAGTGGTTATCTAATGCCTTTTATTTTTTTCAAATCTCCCTCAATTAAAAAGTATTAGATCAATGTTTCACAGCAACTCTAAGAAGTGTGAAGTTCAGCTCCCAGAATTTCATAACTAACATGGGACTAGTCTACTGACTCTGGAGAATACACAGTCTCATCCATTTTTATCATATCTACTGTTACTTTTTTGCCTAAATTAAAAATACTGACTTTTTTTAAAATAAGAGAATTGCTCTAGACATTTGACCATTTTAACTATTTTGTTGTTCTCTGTCCATTGGGGATGTATGTCAAAATCTGGAAAATGGTGGGTGCAGCATTTTAATGGAAGCCCCACTCCTTTCGAACATAGGTATAATAGTGCTATACGTAGAATAGAGGCAGGGTTTGAATCACAATGCTTTCAACTCTACAATATTCTTTTTTGAGATAAGTAAAATGGTAAATATTGTAGCATTCCAAGGGTGTTCATAACATAATTTTACATAAAGTCATTGTGATGCTGGCATGCTTGTTTTCAGTCCTTTCTCTAATAAGTCCTAATAGGGAATTTATTTTTTCTCAGACTGCTGTATCTGAAGTTCATGATCTTGTCCAATTGAACTTCTCTAGAAAGGGTACTCCATAGTTCATCACTAACAAGATTCTTCACTTGGAACTGTCTTGGAGTAATGTCACTGTTGAGATTCTTCAGGTCTTGGTTTATGCATACAAGACTTTGAGTCAATATTGAATCCGGCTTACTGCCTGCACCTGTTCCTCCAGTTTCTTGGCAAGCTTTTTAGAAATGATTTGCCATTGCTTGATTCCTAGGGTTGAGAGAGAGTGACTGGCCCAAAGTCACCCAGCTGCTTTGTAGCTCAGTGAGACTAGAACTCACAATCTCCCAGTTTCTAAATGATGCCTTAACCATTATATTAAACTGGCTCTCTTGCCTGTAAAATGTATGTATGTATTTAACTTTTAACTAGATAGGACAAACAGGCACAGGACTAGCAGATCACATCCATGGGCACCAACTAGCAGTCAGAAGATATGATGAAAACTTCTTAATTTCCATAACACATGGACAACTGGGAAACCGTGAGTATTCTAGACCAGGGGTTGGCAACCTTAAACACTCAAAGAGCCACAAAGGTCCTAACCGGAAGCCCCCCGTTCAATTCTGGAGCCGACCGGAAGTCCGGTTCCCCTACCATAGAGTCTCCTCCTAGCGCAGCATCCTTTTTCCTCTACCTGTCCTAACAAAAAGCCCTATCAATTGTGGAACTGACTGGCGACAGGGAGCCGCAGCAGAGGGATGAAAGAGCCACATGCGGCTCCAGAGCCGCGGGTTGCTGACCCCTGTTCTAGACCAAGCCAAGTCCAAAACTGCTAGAGAATGTCTGACACTCTGACAACTCAGCCATCAACAAGCACATAGACATAAACAACATCTACATACAAATGAAAAGACACAATCAAAAAGCCAAAAAGAAAACAAAAAGACCAAACACCTCCTCACCAGGAATCAACACTCAGATGAGCAGAAATTAACACCAAGATTAACATTAGACTAACAATCAAGAAACAAACAATCAAGGAACTGCCAAACAAACTAAAGGTAAACAACAGCCCCATCAAGGAACCACCAAGACAACTTCACCAACACTGACAGGGCAAACCACTAGAATATGAAAAGAGGCAAACCCTACTCCTTAGTAGCAGTGATGATGTTACCTAGTTTGGTAATGAAATGTCTGCAACAAATCAACCAACCTCAGAGAATACAAGGGCCCTCATTTCAACCCTAAGATACAAATATTTTATTCTAATCGTAACTTTATATCAATCTTAGAGCATAGCGTGTATAAACAGCAATCATAGAAGTGCACCTCTCCACCCCACTCCCCCAGTAACCATACACAAACATTAAACACTGCTTGAGATTGCCAATGAGCAAATTATCACCAAAATCAGCAACTGAAAAACAGAAAATAACTGGGAAGAAATGAGAGAGATGAGACAGTTAAAGAAAAGTGTAACTAAAGTTTTATAAAACGAATGTGAAGATAAATCTCATAAAACCAATTTAGAATCAGTACATTGGAATATTTGTGTGTCAGAAGACAAATAGTCCGTCTCAGGTAGGAAAAGATCATTAGCTTTTTGAAGCAGAAGTAACTTAAGGCAAAGCCATAGAAACTACCCTGGTTCTCTTAGAAAGCTGCCAAAAACAAGGAGAACCTTATTTCTCCAGTGAAGAAGCTCCTGCTGCTGTTTCTGGTGAGAGAGAAGCTGATGAAGACATCCAAAATAATGAAAATGACAATTTTATTTTGTGAGACAAAGTATCCAAAATGAAGAACCTGGGAATAGGAAATATGGTTCAGTGATTTAAATATTTTGGATATCTAACTTAGAGGAAAACATCTTCTTTTTCAGTGGTGTCCACAGGTGATGGTCAAAATGGGAGCTATGACAGTGCACTTGGCAGCACTGTCATGGCTGCCAACTTGACCATTTTTGAATATAACCTATGGACGTCCTTGTCTCAGTACAAAATATTGAATTGTGGTTATTTATGAATAAGATAGTTGAGTGGACCTGGGAGCTGTCCTCTCTCTATAGTAGTTTTAATACCATTGTGAATCAGTATTTTTAATAAAAGATGTTTAAAAGCAGGAATTCCTTCCTTCCTTCCCTCCCTCCCTCCCTCTTCCTTCCTTCCTTCCTTCCTTCCTTCCTTCCTTCCTTCCTTCCTTCCTTCCTTCCTTCCTTCCTTCCTTCCTTCCTTCCTTTCTCTTTCCCTCCCTCCCTCCTTTTCTTTTCTTTTCTTTTCTTTTCTTTCCTAATATTTGCCCCCATTTTCATATTTCCATTATGGTACCTGGATCCATAATTTCACGTGATAAAATAAGTATTATTTATATATGAGTGAACATAAGGTTTGGTCCTTCTTGTGGGACTTTGCTCCTGTTACTAGGGGACATTTTCCTTTTACTGGAAGTGGTTCAGAAAATCTCAGCAGGCTTTGATACAATTATTGTAACCTCAGGTTTCCAGCTACTGCACTTCTAACTTTGCAGTTTCTCAACCAGTGGGAATTTAGCAAACTACTTGAAAGGAATTCAGGTCAATCAGGCATTAAATCTACCTTCTTCTCACACACTCAATGGTCCTGACGCTTCCTGAAAGCTGCATTGTGCCTTTTCACATGGTGTGTTCATCAGGGACAGGGGCACTAGGGCTGGAAGAAGGATGGGGTCCAAAAATAAACATCTTTCAAGACATTTGTCAGAGAGACTTTATCTTAAGTCAGACTCTGTATCTTAATTGGGTGTCTTGATTCTGTCCTCAAAACTGATTATATCCTTCCTGTTTAAATGAATTTCCACAGAAAAGGATAAGACACCCACTATTAAAAACTTTTAGTTGTTTCATGGAGATTTTGCAAGAATATTCTCTGAAAAGAATGCCTTAGTTTTAAAATTCAGTGCTCAGAATGGAAATTAGAGGTTGGTTACAGTCTCTCAAATATAGTACCAGCAAATCTCAGGACAGATATCATGGTTAACTTATAGAAGAACTTTTCCATTCCTGTCTGCCACAGGAGCATCCTGAATCCTATTCCACATTCTTTTGAGACTTTTTAAAATTGCATGGATAATTGTAGCAAAAGGACTTTGGTCAAAGTGACAAAAAGTGCACATTGACATTGTGAGGCAAGCTATGTCTGTCCTATGCTAGTGTGTGATTTGATTATACAAAAACCAAAGGGACAGAGTTTGAAACACAATGCCAGAATGCCCATTTCATTACTTGCCCCTCCCCAGGTACTTATGGACCATCATTGGTTAGCTTGGAGGGTTGCCAGGAATTTAATCATTTACTGTATTTTTCGGAGTATAAGACGCACCGGAGTATAAGACGCTTTTTAGTTTTGGGGGAGGAAAACAAGGAAAAAAGGCCTCTGCCTCCAAGCAATTTGCCAAACAGCAAACAGCACAGATGATATACACTGTTTGCTGTGTATTTCTGTGCATGTGTGCCTGACCCATAGAAATAGCAAAGAATTGGAGAAATGTACATTATGCCAGAAAGTTTTCTTAAATGTAGTCACACTAACTCTTCCCAATTATTTAAATAGATCTACTCCAAGGTAACTAAACTCTAATACTAAACAGGACACTGTTACATTTCAGACTATACTTGTACAGAGCTGTTAAAATTAATTAAAATTTCTGGAAGTATACATTATTCTCTATTATTTAAAAGAAGATACAATAGCACTGGGCTTCTTCAGAGCAAGCATTTATTTTAAAAAGCTTCTTTATTTTGTTAAGTTGCCTAGAACAGGGGTTTCCAACCTTGGCAACTTTAAGACTTGTGGACTTCAACTCCCAGAATTTCACAGCCAGCAAAGCAAATAATAAAGCAGTCAACAAAGCAAATAATAAAGCAGTCTTTAGAAAATAAGTCTAATAATTTGAACATTCTACAGACATTTATAGTTATTCACTTACCCCCTTGCATCCAGTTCAGCAGAAAATAAAAATCTGCGTGTGTCTCCCAGCTATTTGCCTCTTTGCAGCTAGTTTCAGTTTCATTTTAGCAGTGGCAAATCATTTGGGAGTCGGGAAGCTGCTAATGACTTGCTTGTCTTAACAGGCTCTTCCCTGTATGCTGCAAGCAGGTAAATTGCTGGAAGACAGAGGCCAAAGGGTGGGGGTGGCTGCGTGGGTGGAGCTACATTCGGTGTATAAATTGCACCCAAGTTTTCACCCTCTTTTTGGGGGTAAAAAGGTGCGTCTTATACTCCAAAAAATATGGTAGTTTGGTCAGCAAATCTTCCAGCATTCCATATTTATTGAAGTGGGTGTAGCATAGTATTATGGCTAGAATGCAGTTTTACACTGCATTAATACATCTTACATAATGATATGAATGAATTGCCCAGAAACAGAGAAAGATGGAGGAGCTGGGAATACAAGTGCTGAACCTGAACCAAGTCTCTGATCTGATCTGGAAGTGTTTGTTTAATAAAAGACAAATAATAAAACCAGAATGATAATGTCAGGGTAAAGAAAAACTACCTGGAACATGGAGCTTGGGAAGAAAATTCTACCTGTGTTCCCTTCATTTTCAAGTTTTGAGAATTCAGTATAAGATATGCAGCTATGCAGATGATGATATTTGTTTCTAGACAAGTCACATGTGATTCCATGAAATTTAGAATGGGGCATGATGAAATATCATATTCTTTCTAGTCACAAATGTAGATTTCTACTAATAAGCTTTGTGGATCTAGATTTAAATTGTCTTCTTCATCCAAGCAATTTCAGCAGGAAATGCCATTCTTAATTCAAAGGATAAGCCCCTTCAGAGTGACTATTTAGTCTGATGGATACATTCATTTATTTTCCTAGAAGCAGAAATTATTGTACAATTGGATAGTTTTATTCATTGCTAATTTTTGTTAGCAGTAAATGTTTTAGATTGATGAATATTTTCATAAAATACTGTGAAATCCCATCTTATATAGCAGGCTTGATTAATTTCCATTGTCTAATTTTTAAAACAACAGAATACTGCAGAAGGAACTCTTAATTTCCTCTCTTCTATATACACAGTGTAATAAATGAGACAATAGTTTCAAATATTTTTTTTCCAGGAAAAGAAAGCAGAAATCAAGATATCTGTCAAGCCTATTTATACAGAATGGGTAACCCTGGGTCACAGGCAGTGCTAATAAAAAAGAATGACAAGCTATTTCTTTTAATGACAAGCTGACATATTTATTTTTATTATTCCACAAAAGTACACACCAGATCCATCTGTCATGGTAAAGCTTTTACTTCACTCTTCGGGAAATGCTCCTAGAGAATTTAGATCTTCAAAAGAGGTATTCTCCTATTAGAAATATCTACCTTCTCAAGATTTTTTTTCTTTGAAAGATTCCATTTTTTTTTGTTATTTATGATTTCAAAATTTAATGGCAGCATTAATCTAATCAGATACCAAGAATCTCCAATGTGAAGGTCTATGAAGATTTTTCTTTCCAACTTTCCCAGAATGAAATATTAGTCATTTGTCTTGCAAATAATGTTTTCCCTCCAAACCAGGCAATTTTGTATATTTTCTATGCATTAAAACATTTCTATGAGGGGTTCTTTAGTGAGAAATTCACTAGCAATGGACAATCTCACCTTGCTAAGCATCCCAAGCAGATAGGACATCCCATTAGGTACAATAGGTGGTTGTCTGTCACAGCTGATTTGGAATATCCTGAAAGAGCAGCAAGTGTGTATTTAATTACAGGGATTTTTTTCAACTTATGGGAAATAACAGAGGTATCTGGGATTTTTTTCTGTCTTAGATGTCAAGACAACATAACTGACCTTGGTACTTACTACGGTATGTATTTTGGTAATGAATGGATTACCTATTCTTCTGTTTATAGCAATCAACTCTATTCTACCTATAAAGAATTGAATTTGGACAGCCTTCTTATATTCTTATATTAACCTTCTTATATTCTTCTTCTCCAGATGCCAGTGGGGCTTTGCAATTTGTAGAAATTGCAGAATAAATAATATATATTCTAGAAGAATCCCCAAACCCCACCAACTCCAAAACCAAAACTGAAATCAGACCAAACCAAGAAACCAAAACAAAGAAATATGAAAAGTTTTCTTGTGTGAAAGTTCTCATATGGTGAAAAAGTAAGCAACTTTATACAAGATCAGGCCTTTACCTAAACAAGAAACAGATGGAAACGATATCTCTGTCTCCAAAGAGAAGAACTTCTACCCCTTAATTATACAGAATGTACAGAAGAAAGGGGCACAAGCAATTTGATCACTGATTGTAGCATAAATAGAACTCACGTTTGATGCACAGAAAGAAGTTGCTGGAATTCAATAAATCCAGCTATTTCAGCTTTTGTGTTCTGGAAAATATAATCTGCAGCATTTTGACTTAATAGCCAAGAGAGGCTTGACACTTGGTAGCTGAGTAAAAGGTTTTTCTGAAAATTTAAAATCTTTTGATATGAGTTGCTCAATTCTGAAGCATTTTTGTGGCATTTCACAAGTTGTTCGTATATCTTATTTCCTCTAGCTTGAGGAAAGAATTTTGCAGAGCTAGGGACAACATCATTCTATCTGGACTATTATTTGACAAGTATACCTATATTTTCCTATCTTGCTCTTATGATTCTGGGGAAATGAATACAATTTAACATATCCCCTTTAATTGTAACTTTAATAAGTATTTTCACAAGATCTTCATAACCCATCTTTTACTCTATGTGCACTTGGCAGAAAAGATTATTTTATCACCCATTTTTTAAATTTTTCATATTTAAATTGCAAAACCATCTTGAGAATATAGTAGCAAAATGTATTGTTGTAGCAGTAAAAGCAAGGCAACATCTAATCTTTCCTTTTTCCTTTTCTCTTAATGGCCTGGTTTTATTTGGCTGTTTCGTAAATAAAGATGGATTTGATTTGTATTATTTCAAATAATATGTCTCCGTATATTATTTATACATACAGCAGTTCTGTAAAAAGATAACTTTTTGAGAAATACAGCTTTTATAGAATCTTTCTACAGACAACATTGTCATAAGTTTCAGTTGCTTTCAGATAAAGAAGTTTTTCAGCTGGGCTAGGAAAGAAAAATTCCATACTTTTTTTTTAACCAATATAATTTTTTCTCACCTTTTAAAAATGTACCTGTCATACTGATAGAGACTGACCTTTTGTAAATGCTGGAGCAATCATAGAATGGAAATCAAATAGGGACAATTTTGTAAGAAAGACATCTGGCAATTCTCTCTGTTTTCAAACTCCTTACCTTCATTTTGTAAAGGACTGGTTGGCTGCTATGTGGGCCTAAAGCTGTATGAAAATTGGTGAAATATTTAGTCATCAAATATATACAAGTGTTAATCTAGGTCAGAGATAGACAACCAACTTCTGGTAAAAAGTGCCCCTGAACAGTACAGTTTATTATTTTTCTCATCACTTGGCTGGAAGAGGCAATTGGCAGAATTCTTGTCAATTTTACTTGTTAAAAGTGCTGAAAAAGCCCAATAGCACCTTTTCCACCTAACAAATGTTATTAAAAGGCACAAGCCTTTGTGAGCTGCCGATCACTTCATTGAAAGTGAACTTAAAAAGTGGTAAAAACTGGCAAAAATTATCCTTTCACAGTTTCGTCAGTGAAAAGGGAAATAAAAAGAAATAAAATTGCCCAGTTTTTCACTGTTCTATGGAGAGACTTCAAAAACTATAACAAAAGGGCCAAGGACAAGAACAGTCAATGACCAGGGTGTTCCTGAAATAGTGTGGAGTAACTAACTGGAGTGAGCCTACAATGAAGGGATGAGATACAAGCAATCCAGGCGGTATCACTTGGGCTAGCTGCAGAAGACAGAAAGTACTACTTCTGATGTATAGAGGAAAAAGACAGGTGGACGTGGCCTTTGTGATGAGTTGGGGGCTGGTGGAGAGTGATGCTGTGCTTTCCTGCCCTTGAGATATGGTCAGTGGCCCATATTCATGCTGGGGCAAGCTGGTCATGCAGATCTACTTTCAGTTGCTAGTTTGGTTTGCTTTTATCCAGGGAACATGAAGTGAATTCTGTCTTGGCTTCAGTAAAAGTGTCTCAGGCAGGTCTTGGGGAAAAGCGCATCCTAAAAAATAAGGAGTGAGAGCCAAATCTATGATAACTTCTATCTGACCTCCTCTGTGCAATAATCTATAGTAGGAAGTTCAATGAGGTCAGATGTTTGAGGAGTGGTAGAAACCCGGTATTTTAGCTGTCACTCTACTCCCCTTCCCATTTTTCAGGTATGTCACTTAGTATATATTTTAGATCACATCTGATTGTAAAAGCATGTATGATTGCTGAATATTTTGAGTTTAATTAAAAAATACTCTTGAAACAGAGTGCTTTTAAAAAAATATAAAAATAGATATGGAGGAATATTTTATGTGCCATTTGTCATTCTTTTTCAGACCCTGCTTTCTTGCCCGCTTTACCAAACCTCTGCCAGGGTTTTGAAAGGCTAGAACCGAGACTTGAAATCTAGCTGAAAACCCCTTACAAGCTGTCGTCCTTCTCAAAATGAATTGTAGGACAAGCATCGATCTTCTTGCACTTTATTCATTACACCCCAAAGGGTTAACAGAATGTTCTTGACATGTACTAAGCTGAACAACATTGCTATGGGATGTAGAATACTGTTGCCTGATGGAGCAGATACAATTCATTTTATGACCCCAAGGAAATTTTAGACACAGAGAGGACTTGTTTCAAAAGAGTCAAAGAACAGGAACATATGCTACCGCCTGTACATGTGGGACACTGGGAGCAGCCAGTAGGGGCAGGCCTTCTAACTAAGCAAGCAGGAAAACTGTTTTCTGGATCAAAATCTCTACTCTGCTCTGATTCCTTCCATATTTGATCAATATTAATAATTATATATCTGAGAGTCACGGATATTTCAGCACTTGGTATTTGGCAATTGACATGCACTGCCAAAAGAATTTGGCCATTTTTCTTTATTTGATTGCCAACTTACAATAGAATGAACTGTCCAATATCTTTGATAGTTGATATGTGTTATAATCTAATCCTTTTTAAAATAAATTGATGTGGGATGATGATTAGCATTTATTTGTATATGTATTAAATATTAAAACTGAGGCTTTTTGGCAAACAACATACAATGATTTTACAGAATCTGAGATGCATTTATAATGGGATCTTTGCCCAAACCAAACAAATCAAGAGGTTCAACTCCTCAATTTTAGGATAAAATGTGCATCAAAAATTGTAATTATAATTTTCAATTCATCTTTTTATAATACATTTCCATTAAATATTATTTTTAATTTAGAGTAGATCAATGAGTGTTCTGAACACATTAATAAGTCAACACCATAAAACTAGTTTAGAAGAGAATTGCACTGATCTAAATTGCATCTGTGTCTGTCTCAGTGTTTTCAAGCAATAAATGATGATACAGAAGTAGCTGACACATTAGACAATAAAAAAACTATCTACAAAGGAAATGTTGACAGCTCCCTTTTTGCTTTGCTGGTTTCTCCTAAAAACTTCAGCAAATGTTAATATCAAAGAAATTCAGTTATCACTGATATTAGTGAGAGAGTTAAACTAAGTGGGTTGAAATGGCAAGGTGGAAAATAAATGTCCAGTCATAGGTGTCTATGTCTCTTTATGATCAGAACCACAACAGTAGGGGATAATATCAAGAAAGGGAAAGTGAGCTTCCTTGTAGAGTATTAAAAAAGGTCCTAGTAGGAGTCACCTAGTATACATATCAAATTCAGCAACTCTAGCAACTGGTGGAGGCTTGTATACTGAATATACGGTATATATAAAGCTTGGTGTGTTTCATTTATTATATTATGTTACTTTTGATCTGCAGCTGCTTTGGGCTGACCTTTTTCTACTGTGCCATGAAAAGATTCTGTTTTAAAACTGTATTCTTGTATGTTAGATTTATTCTGTCTATATTGCTTTTGAACCCAGTAAAACTTGCCAAGGTTTTCATTTTTTAGAGATGTTTTACTATCTGTTTTCACAACTCATAATATGAATCACATCAGCTTATTCTGATTAATCAGTGTTGGGGTGAGAATGATATCTCATAGAGGCGATTTAGATCTTTTCTTGGAATTCAAACAGTTAGAAATAAAACCGAGATTAAAAGTCTAATAGAAAATATTTATTTCGGTACAAAAACAATACATCCTGAATAATTACATCTTTGCTAAGAAAACACGACCGTTCAGGTCAACAGCTAAGGCAGAAGAGAATTAATGGTGGTTTAGGAATGCATACATGCGTACAACTCATATCACGTGTTCTGCTTATGTTGGAATGTACCATAATATTAGGATGGGGTGCATGACCCTGCATAGACATACAACTGACAATACTCACTACGTGACAATCAGTTTATCATGTTTGCATCTCCTTCATTCCTCAAGGTTGCTAGTGTAACAGTATGTCTGTTGCTATTCTTTATTAGAATAACCATTTTATTATAATGTAATATAATTTAATTACCGGTATATGAATATCATATGAATATCATATGTGAGTAATCTACAGTTAGATTCATGGTCTAAGACTGGTAGAAACTTAATAATTCAAGTACTAATCAAGCAGGGGCGGGTTGCCTGTTCTTCACACTACTGGTGCGCTGCACGCGCATCACCATGTTTTGGCGCACACTTACTCGCTACATGTGCATGCCGCCTCATGTGATTTTGCTTCCTGTGCATGCACGGAAGCAAAATCTCACAAGGGTATGCGCACGCGCATGCGATTTTGGTGTTTTTTTTGCTTTTGCGCATGCGCAAAAGCAAAAAATCACCAAAATCTCACGTACACGCACGTCCCCTCATAAGATTTTGTTTCCGTGCATGCGCAGAAAGCAAAATCCGCTCAAAAATTCCCCCCAAAAAGATGGCGCCATGTGACAGACCGGGGAAGACGGCACGGGAGCAGTAGTGGGTTCCTACCGGTGCGCTCTCCGCCTTTCTTCGCCGCCGAGCCGAAGACGCTGGCGGCGTTTGCGGCGGGGGCTTCCCCCGCCCGCTTTCCCGGGACGCCGGGATGCCACCATTTGCGTTCTTCTGCACTCTGCGCAAGCGCTGGCTTGCGCAGAGTGCAGAAGAACGCAAATGGCGGCATCCCGGCGTCCCGGGAAAGCGGGCAGGGAAAGCCCCCGCCGCAAACGCCACCAGCTTCTTCGGCTCGGTGGCGAAGAAAGGTGGAGAGCGCACCGGTAGGAACCCACTACTGCACGGGAGCTGTCGCGCACAAATAGCACCATCTGCTGGCCGCTATCGGTGCGGTAGAGTCGACAGCACCGGTAGGAACCCACCACTGTAATCAAGGATATAAAAATTATTAAGTTAGCATCTAAGAATATAGGCCGTTCCAAGCAGGGTGGTTTTTGGCAAAATTAGGGTGTTCAGGTCTGATAAATTCAATATTATCATTATACAAACCAAATTAATGAATTATTCTTTATTTATTAACAGTTTTTATTAGGTTAAATAATTTGAACTAATAAAGGTATGTATTTGTGCATGTTTAAATCATTGAAATCAGTCATGTAGCACTTATATCTCAATACTTCTTATTGCTACTGTGGCAAATTATATTCTGCTTACCCACTCTAGATAACAATATTTTTTTAAATTTCATCTGATCATGTCCACCTCTAGTATTCACTTTACTTATGACTCAGTTGGACATTTTATTTTGCCTCTTTTGGCATCTACTTTTGCTTTGTTTTGCTGGTATCCTGAGCTGTAAATATGTAAAAGCATTCTACAAATCCATTAAAAAAGCCATTTGCATTATGCAGATAACATTCTTTGATACAAATAGTACCATTTGAATTCTTTGCATGGTGTTATGATCAGATAGTGCTGGGATTTCAGAAGAATTCTAGTTCTTTGAAGAATATAGCAAGTTATTTCAAATTATTACATGAGTTGAAGCTTTTGCTTGGCCTTCTTCCTCTCCATAACTTTCCTTCCTTTGGTCTCAGGTTTCTTTCTCTTTTAACCCCCCCCCCTTCTTTCATTCCTTTGAATCTTTCCTCTTTCTTCACCATCTTGCCTTTGGCCTCCCAACTTTTCTTGATATGTTTACCATATATTTCGGTTTGACCAGAACTGTCCCATATTTGTGCTCTAGTCTGAGTGTTACAAAAAGTCCCAGAGAACAAATTCAAAAGGCTAAATTCATATTTTCCCTTTGCTTGGGAGGATCTTTAATCGTTTTTGAACAAGCTGCACAGGCAAAGAAAGATTAAGGTTTCAGCGTGTTACAATCCTGAACTCAAGCCTGCTGATTATGACTTTTGCTCTGGTTTATCAACTTGGAAATATGGAAAGTTTACCTCCTGGTCTACTCTTGATACGTTCAGTTTTACCTGCCCTGTTCCTCTCCAGAACCAGTACAGAAATTAAAATTGAAATTCCACACACTGCTTAATATTGTGGATACTACCAAATAATGTTTTTATACAGGTTTTCTCATAAGTAAACTTGATTCATCCAAAGTTCCTTGCCAACATGAATTAAGACATATTATGTTTTGGGTTCACTTGTTTTATTTCTTCCTATTTAGTATGACTGGGAGATTTATAATAAATTACAGCATAATTGTGATGTATGTACAGTATACTTTCAATTAATGCCCTTAAGGCAGAACAGAATTGGGAACATGAATAAACACTGAATCCAAGTATAGCTATTCCATTTGTAATTTAGGCTGTGAACGCAGCTCAGTTTCATGAATTCTTCTCCAACTTTCACTGTAACATCAACAAAAAGTTTAGAAGAATTTTCCATTGAAGAATAGCATGCCCAGGTGACATACCTCACTAACACCTGGGTGGTGCCTGGGGCACTTGATAATTATAGGCCTTTGTTCTTGTTTCTTGACAGTCTTTAGTCGTGAATTTTAACTGCTATGAGTTTTCTATTACCAATTACCACCCTTGACATTTTTTTCTATCAAAGACAAGACGATTGATCTGTGGTTTTGTTGTTGTTGCATAAGCCTTCTTTCAAACTTAATTATCAAACTTAAATACAATGAGACATGGGAGCAAACTACTCTGATTTGGCTACCTATGAAGTTCATGGGATGCAGGAAATTTATGACTGGATCTCCTAAGGTCTTTAAACTCCAAAGTCCGTGCAGTGGTTGAGGTACTGGCCTGGAAACCAGGAGACTGTGAGTTCTAGCACTCCGCCCTGGGGAAAAACAGCTGGATGACTTTGGGCCAGTCACTGTCTCTCAACACACCTCAAAGGGTGGTTGCTGTTGGGAAAATAGGAGTATTTGGTACATTTGCCATCTAGAATTGATCAAAATACAATGAAAGAAAGAAAAATGAATGAATGAATGAATGAATGAATGAATGAATGAATGAATGAATGAATAAATAAATAAATAAATAAATAAATAAATAAATAAATAAATAATTTGAAATCAAGTCCTACCATGTTCTAAGCTTGTCTTGAAGTAAATGGGTATAAGGTTTTACAGCCAGTAATTTTTAAAAGCAGGTAAGAGAAATTTAAAACAGTAACATCAGGTACAATAATAAACCAGCATAACATAATGCCAAGGAAAATCAAACTATAACACTATAGTTAAGTAAAACTGTAACTTTGACAAACAAACAAACAAACAAACAAATAAATAAATAAAATCTATTTGTTTTCAATAACTAAGAGAAGTGTGGATGTTCATCTTAAGGAAGGGAACCCCATTGATTTCAATGAGGATGGTCTCTTGTCACAATGAACCAATGTGTTCATTAGTTCTGCCACTATTTTTAAATAGCTCAAGGATTCTGCAAAATTAGCTGTGAGAATTTTAAGGAAAAAAATGCTTCTGTATTTTCTGAAATATAGCTTTCACATTATTAAAGATGCAATCAACGTGAATAATGTATCTGCATACAAGGATGCAAGCATGTAGAGTATGGTATGCACATGTACAAAATGACAGTCAGCTGTGCAAATATGACAAATGATCTACACAAAAGCTGATGTGCCCAAGAAATCCATGAATGGAGTACTTTCAAAAATCAGAGCAGCTGCAAACTCAACAGGTCTTCCACAGCCCTAAATGAATTAGAATCTCTTTGGATCAGAACTTCATCCTCAGCATAGCAATAAATCTCTCACTAAGAACACAAGCATAGATACATAAATTTAATACTGGAAGATCTGAAGGACAAGACTTAATTGTTTTTTTTAAAACACAGATTTAGATGAAGCTATTATCACGACAAAGAAGGACGACTGTAGAATTTAGAAATCTAGATACTGTATGTGTTAAAGGTCACTTGTAAGGTTCAAATGCTGCATTTTTTTCTCCCTCTTCAATGTTTATTTAAGTTTCTTCTTCTTTGTAGAAATATAGAGTACTTTATTTCCTTGAAAAGTCTTTGGAAAGTGAGCTTGTCTATAGTCAGTGTCTTTATTTCCAGTCTTGCTAGATTCAGCTCTCACAGGTGTAGCACTATGGACTATTCCTCAGGTTAATTGCTGTGGAAAAGATTCCTGGAGAGGCAGACGGTTTATTGCCACAGGGGTCAGACTGTAAAGCAAGTAATAGGTAATGAGAAGAACTAGAAGCAATGATTTATGCATAAATATAAATATACTTTAGAGTTATCAAATGACTGCACAAGAATTTTTAAAATTGATTGATAGCTGGCTATCAAATCAGTTCTTGTGACCTTAGCATACCGTAAAGCAAGCAGAAAAGGTTTCACAGAGAAACACAATGCAGATCTCCTGGCTGTACATATTTTAGAAGGAATCACATATGCATGGTCACACTGAAAATGGGCCTTTGTGGGAGGCGGTGAGGCATGTAACAGCCATGGGCTAGTGATGCATGAAGGTTGGGCTTTCAGTATATCACATAGGATTCTTGGAATGCGTCCAATTCACTACTTTGAATGCTTACCAGCTGGGATAAGAGTGAAATAACTGCAGAGGAATAATTTTTTTTCCAGGGGAGAAAATAGAATTAGAGGCATCACAACAAAAAGGCCACTTAACTGTGTCAGGCCATATTTGGTCAATATAACTTACAATTAAAGAGTTCACTCACTCTAGTCCTAGAAGAAGTAACATCCTTAAAATACGGAGTTGAAGATTCCACAAAGTATGTGAGAGCAGGAGGAAGAAATTATATTATTATTAAATATTTGGTATTTGGGATATCTAGGGATGACCTGAATTTCCAGATCACAAAGAAATTATATTGCCCTTATCAAAACTTGTAGCTTACCTTGAAATTCCTCATATTGTTCCTCAGATAATTGCCAACAAATTAATTTTAGTATAAGAAAAACCTGGGGCCGAATCTATCATCTCCCTCAATAGAAATCACATTAATGTTACTTTTAAACACTTTTTGCTTATTTTGCCATATCTGGCATGCTTCACACAAGCAAGAGTCTTTACATCCATTCTGAAATTTCATGTTAATTTCACTGCTCTTTCCTAGACAATAGTTGGGAGAACTGAGATGGATCTAGCCCAGTGATGGCGAACCTATGGCACGGGTGCCACAGGTGGCACGCGGAACCATATCTGCCGGCATGCGAGCCGTTGCCCTAGCTCAGCTCCAGCGCGCATGTGCGTGCACGCCAGCTGATTTTTGGCTCACGCGGAGGCTCTGGGAGGGTGATTTTGGCCTCCGGAGGGCCTCCGGGGTGGTGGTGGGAGCGTTTTCGCCCTCCCCAAGCTCTAAGAAAGCCTCTGGAGCCTGGGGAGGGCAAAAAACGGGCCTACTGGGCCCACTGGAAGTCGGGAAATAGGGGAATGGGGGGGGTCATGCATGCATGCGCAGGGGGGTGAGGCAAGTGGGGGGCTTTGAATTATGGGTATGGGCACGCACGCACGCGCGATAGCGCGTGCGCGCACTATTTCGGCACCCGAGGAAAAAAAGGTTCGCCATCACTGATCTAGCCTAACACTTTCATGGGGAACAGATTCAATGGAAATCCAGTTCTTCTTAGCACCTACCACATCTTAAATATGTAGAACATATAAAAGTAAAGAAAGATATAATATTTCAATGTGGATTCTTCCCTCACCTCTTTAACTTTTGAAAATTAACTGTTTTTCACATAATTATAAAATTGGTAATTTTTTAAAGTGATGGTTACATTAAGATTCAGTAGACCCACTGGAGCCCAGATAATATGGGTTTGCACACTACACTTCGTTTGTGAAAGGACTTTGTTGAAACAGAATATATTGAACTAAATTCCATGCATAAACATTTGGTCAAGTGTGTGCCAAAGTACTTGATACTGTAGACTACACTAGATTGTCACATTCTTCTAACATCCACCATATGTTGCTTTTATTGAAAATATAATTGTTCAAATACTCTGGGCATTTGTATCCATATTAATATATTCTCCAGTTGGCACTAGTCTTGAGGTTTGTTGGTTTATTGGCTTTCTTGGCCATTTCTTGGTCTTGCCTTTTTTTCATTCTTTTCTGATTTAGCCCCATCATAAAAAAAACCCCAAGGAAATAGATGGATCTAATTTAATATTGGCTTTTATTCAAATTGTATTCTTAAAGGGATGCCAAATCAAAGCAAAATGTCCTATATTGTTACACTGAACAATGGAATTACATTTTAGTCATTTACAGTGTTTAGAAAATCTCCACCTTTTTTGTTTATTTA
This sequence comes from Diadophis punctatus similis, assembly GCA_023053685.1. Lineage (NCBI taxonomy): Eukaryota > Metazoa > Chordata > Lepidosauria > Squamata > Dipsadidae > Diadophis > Diadophis punctatus. Next base: position 115,600,325 of record JALIGW010000003.1, on the reverse strand, counting down.
TTTATTTATTTTGTTATTCTTATATGCCGCCCAACTCCCGAAGGACTCAGGGCGGCGTATAACAAGGAAGAATACAAGAATAATCAAAATTACAGATAATTAAAAACAATACAAAATTTAAAAAACAGTATTAAAACAATAACATCCATTCAGCACCATACATACTTGGGGGGTGAGCTCGAGTGGATTAAGCTGTCCCCCCCACCTGCAGGAAAAGCCATGTCTTAACGGCTTTTCGGAAGGCCAGCAGAGTGGGGATGGTCCGGGTCTCTGGGGGTAGTTGGTTCCAGAGCACGGGGCCAGCCACAGAGAAGGCTCTCCCCCTAGGGCCCGCCAGCCGGCATTGCTTGGCTGACGGGACCTGGAGGAGGCCAACTCTGTGGGCCCTAACCGGTCGGAGGGAAGTATGGGGCAGAATGCGGTCCCAAAGATATCCTGGTCCTAAGCCATGAAGGGCTTTAAAGATGGTGATCAACACCTTGAATTGGACCCGGAGACTGATGGGCAACCAATGCAGCTGGCGGAGTATCGGTGTCACGTGGGTGTACCTTGGCACACCCACCACAGCATGCGCAGCCGCATTTTGCACCAGCTGAAGTCTCCGGATACTCTTCAAGGGTAGCCCCATGTAGAGCGCATTGCAGTAATCCAGCCGTGAGGTGATAAGGGCATGAGTGACCGTGAGTAGAGCCTCCTTCTCCAAGTATGGCCGCAGCTGGTGCACCAGGCGAACCTGTGCAAAGGCCCCCCTAGCCACAGCAGAAAGATGGTGGTCCAATTTTAGCTGTGGATCTAGGAGGACCCCCAAGTTGCGGGCCTGGTCTGAGGGAGTCAGTTTCGCACCCTCAAAGACCAAGGAGGGACAGTTGTCATGGTCCTTAGGAGGCAATATCCACAGCCACTCAGTCTTGTCGGGATTAAGTCTGAGTCTGTTCCTCCCCATCCAGATCTTAACGTCGTCCAGGCATCGGCACATTACATCAACTGCCTCCCTGAAGTCAGACGGGGTGGTGATGTACAGCTGGGTGTCGTCACCCCATGTCTGCGAATGATCTCACCCAACGGTTTCATGTAGATGTTAAACAGGATGGGCAAGAGAACCGACCCCTGGGGCACCCCACATGATAGGGGCCTAGGGGACGATCTCTGCCCTCCTGCCAACACCGACTGCATTCGATCGGCGAGATAAGAGGAGAACCACCGCAAAATGGTGCCTCCCACTCCCAACTCGCCGAGCCGATGCAGAAGGATACCATGGTCAATTATATCGAAAGCCGCTGAGAGGTCAAGTAGCACCAGGATGGAGGAGTTCTTCCCATCCCGGGCCCGCCAGAGATCATCCATCAGAGCAACCAAGGCAGTTTCTGTACTGTAGCCGCGCCTGAAACCCGACTGATAAGGATCTAGATGATCTGTTTCATCCAGGAGCTGCAGAAGCTGAGTCACCACCACCTTCTCCACAACTTTCCCTAAAAAAGGTAAGTTGGAGACTGGACGATAGTTCTTCAAATCAGCTGGATCCAGGGAAGGCCTCCTCAGGAGGGGTCGCACCACCGCAGCTTTTAATGACTGCGGTACGGATCCCTCCCTCAAAGAAGCGGTGATCACCGCCTGGATCCAGCCACGTGCCACCTCCCTGCTGGCCGAGACTAGCCAGGAGGGGCACGGGTCCAATAAACAGGTGGAGGTACCCATCGCTCCCATAGCCCTGTCCACATCCTCGGGAGAAACAGGCCCAAACTCTTCCCATAATGGTGAGCTAAGACTTGCCCCTGTCAACTCTATGGACTCTGCCCTGCCAGAGTCCAGGTTCGACCGAATCTGAGCGACTTTATCCGACAGAAACTCAGCGAATTCCTCAGCTCTGCCTTGTAAGTGTTCCTCGCTCCCCCTTTTGCAAGGAGGGAGCGAGTCACCCTAAACAAGGCGGCTGGACGAGAATCTGTGGACGCAATAAGAGCGGAAAGATAGGATCGTCTTGCCGCCCTTATCGCCACTAAGTAAGATCTGATGTAAATTCTTAATAGTGTTCGATCAGACTCGGTTTTCCTGGTCCTCCAACGGCGCTCCAGACGTCTCTTCTGGCGTTTCATCTCCCGGAGCTCCTCAGTAAACCAGGGAGCTTTCCGGGATCCACTGCCACGGAGAGGTCGCTTAGGCGCAATTCGGTCTAAAGCCCCCGATGCTGCGGTGTTCCAAGCAGCCACCAGGGAGTCAGCCGAATTGTGTACCAGGGTTTCAGGTATTTCCCCAAGTTCCCTCTGGAATCCTTCTGGCTCCATTAGGTGCCTGGGGCGGAACCACCTAGTCGGTCCCGCCTCCCTGCGGGGGAGGAATGGGGTTGTGAAATCCAGCCTCAGTAGGAAATGATCTGACCATGACAGTGGGGTGATGACTATATCCCTTATCTTCAGATCATCTCTCCACTGCCCCGAAAGAAACACTAGGTCAAGCGTGTGATCACCCTCATGAGTCGGACCCTGAATTACTTGGGTCAGGTCCATGGTTGTCATGGAATCCATGAACTCCTGAGCTACCCCAGAGGTTTCGCCAGCAGATGGCAAGTTGAAGTCCCCCAGCACCATAAGCCTAGGGAACTCAACCGCCGAGCCGGCTACTGCCTCGAGCAGCTCAGGCAGGGCTTTACTTACGCAGCTGGGAGGCAGGTACGTTAAGAAAAAGCCCACCTGAACCCCTAAGTCCAACTTCAGAAGGAGCGCCTCACACCCAACAATCTCTGGGGCAGGGATCCTACGGGGATGCAGATTTCCACGCGTTATAATTGCTACTCCTCCCCCCCTTCCCTGGGGTCGAGAATGGTGCTGCACTGAGAAACCGGCTGGGCATATCTCGGAGAGGGCTACTCCCCCCTCCTGCCCTAGCCAGGTCTCAGTAACACATACCAGGTCTGCCCCCTCCTCTGTGATTAAATCACGTATCAGGGGGGCTTTGTTGATAATTGACCTGGCGTTAAGCAACAGCATCCTGAGCCCAGGGCCCTGAGAACCCTGGTTGCCAGGTATCCGGGTTGAGCAAGATGGAACCGGATCAGAGGGGCTGGAACAAGGGATCGCTTGTAAACAGCGAGGTCTTATTCCCCGAGAGTGGCCCTCCCCTCTGCTCCCGCTATATCTGCCTCTTCCCATTATGACCGAGATGTTCCGGCTCTCACTCCCACCAGAGACCCCCTCCCCCCCCCTCGCTGGTCCCCCTCCCTTCCTGCAGGTCATCCATACAATTCTCACTGATCACTGGACAAGTATACATCCCTATCACTCATCTACTTACATAGTCACACAGTCATACTCATCCATAACCCACCCATCAATAACATTCACAGTGCTTCCGGGGTACAGAATTGCAAAGTTAGTTAGTTGTTAATATTAAAATCGACAATTCTGTGATTGCACAGTTCCAATCCTTGCTACGATATTACAGTTCCAATCAGGGTTTAAGTCTATCTTGCCAGAGTCCCAGTGTCGGGGGGAAGCCGTCATGTTAAACTCGGCGGCATCGGACATCCCAGGTCTCGGATCTTGGAGCGGCGTTACTGGCAGTTGCCAAGATGGCGACGGCAACCCCAGCGTCTTTCCTGCATCCACCATGGATGCAGGATAGTGCTACTTGTTGCTATGGACTTTGTAGGTATAACGTCTCATCCCATCCTACACCTCAGGTTTACAGTATTTGGAAAGAAGTCAAGTCTTTCAGTGAGCAATAATCATGCCTTGAATTACGGTAACCTCACTGGCTATGATAGTGCTACTGTGTAAAACTGTGCTAGTCAATAAACAAATAAAGATTATTGGAAAGAAGCCAACGTCATGCAATGTTTCTTTTAAATTTCTTTGAATAGTAGTTTACATAATAAAGAAAGAACTAAGCACAGGGCATACAGTGTTATGAGGAATAATACAAAAACCAATATGGGTAAATAAAAAGGAGAAGTATCATATGTCTGAACATTATTCATAATTTCCAAATATATGAATGGACAATTACACTGTTGCTATTAACATAATTAATATAATATAGCCAAAAGTAATAAAAATGTGATTCTTGCCTCTGAAAGTTCATTATTCTGTCAGTATATTTTTTTTAATAAAGCAATTCAAAAAAAGCTTTTTTAAAATTCAAAAATCAATTGTTAAGACTTTCAAGAAATTTCCAATGTTGTGCAACATTCCAACATTTTGCAGCAAAAAGTACATAGAAAATCAGTGCCTTATTTTTAAGAGAAGCATTGATCATGTGCATAGATGCAAGAGGTCTAATTCTGGAAAACATCTGATGCTACCATATACATTTTGCTAAATTGCCTACTTCCCGGGCCTATTCTTTAAAGAGCAAGGCTGGTGAATGTTGTCCTGCTGGCTGGTGATGATTTGTGAGAAGGAAATGGAGCCATGGGAATCAACTGCTTTGAGACATAATAAGACTTATCAGAGAAGGCCATGAAAACTACACTGGCATACATTTTTGCTGCCTCAAAGACTTAAAATAAGCATTGTAATGAGGTTGTAAGGGATGGCCACAATGTCCAAATAAAGAGCTGTAAAGAAGCTTTTTACTTACTTCCAAAATGTGTGCCTTGTTTCATATGAATATCTGGAATGTGGCACATGACAGTAAAAAAACCCTTTATTATATTTAGGGAAATTTCATGTTTAGGTAAATGGATGAATAACACACACACACACACACACACACACACACACACACACACACACACACACACACACACACTCACTCACTCACACGATAGCTGAGGTGTTTTCCATCAGGACTGTGGTCCAATGTGACCTGCCGAGGTGACGAGGCGGCATGATTTGCCTTGACAAGTCTCTGAGCGTTTCCGCTTAGTCTCCTCAGAGCCTTGTCTAGCACTTGCAAAAGCTGGAGGAGGCTTCCCCTCAGCGGATTCTTCTGTGCAATGGAGCCTTTTCTGGTTACTGATCAAGCTAACAGAGACAAGTGGAGCAGACAAAGCAAAGCAGAGTGACCACTTCACCTCACTTTATTGTCAGGTGGCTGCGTTGTTTTGTAGAGCAGCTTCAAGGAGGTCTTTGTCTGAACCTTTCAAAGCAAAAGTTCTTTAGAGAACATATGAAAAGAATGCTTCCAAATATTTTATATTTGGAATATCCTTTCAAAATCATTTATTTATTGCTTTGATGAATATTCTGATTTTCTATTCATAGAGCACTTGATGGGGAAATACCGCTCTTTTTTAAAAAAGCAAAGAGGAGAGGTGAATGAGAGAATATGGAGGGGTTAGTTCGAATGGGGATTAACATCACAAAATACTACCTACAACCTGAATATGTTAATAGGCTTATTTTAAAGGGCTGGTAATTTGTAAACATTTTTATTTTTTGCCATTTGTATTTGAATCTTGGATGATTTCAAAAACTGAGCAAGATCAGGATTGGTTGCTGCTTGAATGAGGGACTAGATTGGGAATCTCTCTCTCTCTCTCTCTCTCTCTCTCTCTCTCTCTCTCTCTCTCTCTCTCTCTCTCTCTCTCTCTCTCTCTCTCTCTCTCTCTCTCTCTCTCTCTCTCTCTCTTAAAAAGCATTGGAAAATGACAATGGCAGACCACTTATATACTGCTGCCAAGAAAATTGCATGGAAGCTCTCATCAGAAAGTTATGTTGTACACTGCCCTGAGTCCTACGGGAGTTGGGCAGCATATAAAAATGACTAAATAAATAAACAAACAAACAAATAAATAAACAAACAAACAAACAAACTGTGGCAAGAAAGGTTGTAAAATGGGGCAAAACACACTTAAAGCTATCTTCTGTAGCAACGGAAATTTTGGGCTCAATTGGACTACCTATAATTAGAGATGTGTGACATTTAGAATTTATGGCCAGGTTTTGTATTACCCCTTAGGGCAGTGGTTCTCAACCTTTCTAATGCCGCAACCTGCCCCGCAACCCCACCGCGCCCCACTCCGCCGCCGCCTTAATCCCCGCCCTACCACCGCCATTTGGGTTCTTTTACCCTCTGCGCATGCGCAAAGTGTTCTGTGCATGCGCAGAGGGTAAAAGAACCCAAATGGCTGCATCTGGGTGAAGTCTCCCGACCCTGTGAAAGGGTCATTCGACCCCCAGGTTGAGAACCGCTGCCTTAGGGTCTTCCCAAAAATGTAGCAAAGACAACGGTTACTTAAATCATCAGTAATCTAAGTCAATAACCAAGCTTCTAAACTTCATCCCTGAACTGTTTCAATTTGACTTGATCAACTTCCTTCGGGATGACCTTGTAAAGTTTGTTTTACCCGTAAGGAACATAATCTCCAAACTGAATCCAGAAATGGAATATTATGGGAGGTGTTTACTGTATCAGAGCACTGGCACAAACATTCAAGACCAGTCTGACCATTACAGCAAATGCCCTAATGTAAGTGTTCCTTCAACTGGAACTGAGTTAGACAGCTGCACTGTTGGGTGGAAGGAAAGAATGTAAATAAAAGGAGAAATCTTGTTTTCAGTGAAATTTATCACAAGGCTGGGTGGGGGAGATGGAAGGCTCATACTGTCAGCAATATATGTTCAAAAATGCAATTTTTGGATTAATAACAAAGACACATTTCTAGTTCAGTGGTTCCTCTAGGATGTGTGCTTTTGACCCATATGGTATATTATGCCCCATGGCTCTTAGCTGAACGATGACTTCACAATCCCCCCCCCTTTGTAAATTGTGATGTCTATTAAAACTAGCTGAAGGTTGTACTGAGACCCCAGTGATATGAAATAGGTAGACTGTCCATTGATTAAATATTAAAGCATCAAACTTTAATATTTAAGAGGGTAGGAATTGTATTGTCTCAAAGAAAGGCTGTACATTTTAAGCTGGCTTTTTCTCTCTCCCAGCAATGCCAACAATTTATCCCCTTCACTATAATTAAACAGATAAAAAAGAAGCTCGCAGGCTCTATCTACTGTGAAAGATTCAGGTGTTTCAGTGATTATATATATCATTGCTCCCAGGCACTTATTAATTTGCTTAAAAGTCCATGCATCATTTCACAGATTGTTTTAGCACTTGTAATCTTATCAGCTTATGTCTGAATAAGGCAGACTTGTAAAAAAAATGAGCAAGAGATTAAGTCCTCTGGATTGATATACGTTATTAATATGACTTGTCTTCCATTTAAATGAGTTACTATAAAAATGGAGTAACTGAGTGTGGAAAGAGCAGATGGCTGCCAATGGAAAATGCAGTGAAATAGGTACAAGGGGATAAGCAAGCGATCAAATTCCCAGCCAAACTGCAAGTTTTAGACGTGTGCTTTCAGTTTCGGAAGACACAATGAAATGGAAAAAGACAAAATTGCCTCTAGAAAAGCCCATCGTGGTAAATTCAATAGCCAATATGAAAAACAGAGAAAAGCAATCAATTGGAGCCCAGGCAATGTTCCCAGTATGGATGGGAAATTCAGCAAATGTATGGCCCCCCTTAACTGATAAATCAGGGAGGCTGTGGAGCAACAAAAGCAAATGATGCTTCTTCTGTGAGGTGAAATAAATGGATTGGAACCTGTGCCCCTTCCTTTTTTTTTTTTTAGTTTTTCTGCCTTTGGTCATTTAGAAATACAATGGAGCTGACTAGAGAGGAAAAGCAACAGGTGTCTGATTAATACTGTCTTTTAGTGGGAAAAATGTCATTCTGTCATTAAAACAAAACAAAACAAAACAATAAGAAGATTGCTCTGCATTTTCAGGCCTGCTCTATTTGAAGGTTTGCCCAGTTCAGATCTGATTTACCGATTAAGAACTGTCATAAAGAAGGAAAGAGGGTTCAATTTGCCCTGTTTGGGACATGTGTCACCAGATCTTGGTTGCTATTGAAAAGACTGCTAGATTGTTAAGACCTACTCATCATTTTTGAAGTTTGATCTCTACATATGGATTAGAAAAATACAATTTTCATGCAAATCTCTCTCTCTTCTTATTTGTGATATCTAAATGGTCACTTTACAATAATTATTCTAGCTTGCAGCCAAAGTTCTGAATCACTCTCATCTAGCTAGACTGATTTCCAAGTAGAAGATTCAAATTTCAGTCCCCCCAACTTAAACCCCACCCCCATTTTTTTCCTTTAAAAATGGTCTCAAGAAACAGGTCTAGGGAAAGCTTGGTCTTTAGATGGGCTGGACCCATGCACTGTACAAATGAAGAAGTGCTTGGATTTTTATCTCACTCTCACTTTTATCTTGGGGTGACTTGTTCAACAGACAGTGCCAACTGAATGAAAGTTTTCAGAATTGCAATTAATTTAGAAAGGGAAGGACTTTATGAACTGCAGAGAGAAGCAAATAAATATCAACACCTTGCTAATTTCTTAGTTTCTTTTCTTATCTTTTACCAGCATTCTAAAATTGTAACCCTATGCAATGTTTCATCAGAAATATATTGTTCAGGCTGTAAAATATACAATTAATATTGCAGAGCATTTGTAACTCTGTTATGATATCTCTGCGCTGTTTTACCCCATTATTCCACTTTTTTTTAAAAAAAAAGGTGGACCTCATTCCATAACTTACTAGTGCTGATATAACAGCTTCTTCTTTTCCTTCAGAAATTGTAAGAAATTTTAAAAGAATGGTGGTAGTAATAATGAATTTTTAAAAATCACATAATGCATATACCAGTTTAAAAGAATATAAAACTAGGCAACACAGATAAGAAACCAAATATAATCAGTAAAGTATAAGCAGATAGCCAGCAAATCACCATTATTCTTTAACATCAAGGACCCTGTTTTTGTTTCTTGTTTTGCCTAACAGAAGCACCAATAGCCAATATCAGCTCTGACCTGAGTATAGAACATTAAGAACTCTCTGGGGAAAAAAAGATTTAAATTTTATTTATTAAAGCCTGATAAGTACATAGTGAGAAGCTTGTTTTGACTGTTTCTGGACAAGGCCAAGAAAAATTCATTATTTTAATTCCAGCTAAACAATGCTAACCTACTTATCTGTCATTATTTATTAATTTTATTAATTTTATATGCCGCCCATCTCCCTGATAGGGTAACTCTGGGAGGCAAAATTACATGTTATTTAATAACTCCACAGAGAAAAACATATTCATTATAAATTTAATACCTTATTTATTAAGATTAAATTGAGAGATGAATCTACATAGTTCTGTGTTAATGAATTCATGCCTATTTATTTATATGGACATAGTAGGTATTTTTGTAAAAAAAATGTATTGTTAATATCTTTGGGGTAATTAATAAGTGTTATTGTTTGTTCAGGTTCCCTGTGTGATCATAAGACTAATGTGAAGAAAATTAATTCTTGGATATGAAATAAAAGAATAAGCTAATAAACTCTTGTCCCAAAGGTGCTTTTTTTTTCAAGAGGCAACTTTTTCTGGTTTTTCTTTGAAGACGTTTTGCTTCTCACCCAAGAAGCTTCTTCAGCTCCCTGAAGCTGAAGAAGTAAAATGTCTTCAAAGAAAAACCAGAAACCTCTTGGAAAAAAAATCACCTTTGGACAACCATGACTTGGATGACTGAGAATCTCCATAGACACTAATAAGCTCTTAGTTATAGTAATTGACAGAAACCTTTCAAATCTGTAATTGTTTTAATCATTGTATACATTGTATTGGCTGCATTTTCTACTGTAGGGGGTATTTGTCTTGATATATGAGATTTTCCTTTTTCATTGTTTTCTATTTTTAATGTAAGCTATCCAGAAATACTATGGAGTTGACTAGCTTCTAAATCTTGTAAAATAAATACATAGAAATAAAGATATTCCATACCACATTTACATATAATGTGGTCAAGAAGCTTTGGCTCAGAATATGCTGTTCATTGATAGCATATGAGACTGCCCCAAAAACCACACAGCTGATTTGGAGGCCTATCAGCCAAACACAGTGTATGTAGACTCTATATAAAAAGACTCACTCTGTCTGTAGAAATTGCACCTTCATTGAAAATGGAAAGATGGAATGCTACTCTCAACTTCAAAGAAAAGTTTTAATAACATAGAAAGCTTAGAAAAACAATTTAGACCAGAACCTTCTCCAACTCTGTTTGTTTAGATCAGGGGTGTCAAACTCAAGGCCCGGGGCCCGGATCCAGCCCTCAGGGTGCTTAGATCTGGCCTGCGGGGCTGCCCTGGAAACAGTGAAGGACCTGCCTGTGGTGCCTCTGCCAGAGAAAATGGAGCTTGGGAAGGCTGTGTACAGGCCTCCCGAGCTCCGTTTTCACTGGCAGAGGGTTGCAGGAGGCCATCGCAGCTGGAAACAGAGCTCAGGAGCCCATTTTTGCTGGCAGAGCTCTCAGGCTACCACAGGCACCCCCAACATGAGTGATGTCAAGCTGGCCATGCTCACCTTGGCCACCCCGAGGTCAAACACAACCTGATGCGGCCCCCAATAACATCGATTTTGACACCCCTGGTTTAGATGGTAGGAAGTGAACTGGGCAGAAATTCAACTGAGCCACAATCTAGTTGCAATCCCTTTCTTAAACGGCATCAGATGGAATGCCATTTATTTTTACATGTGCTTTGTTCTTACCATTCTAAAGCAGTTGCTGTTGTTATAATTATTTCTGCAGAGAGTAATTCTTCAGGTTGCGAATCCATAATAACTTCAAAAGATACTTACTGTTGCACACCAATACACAATATTTTGAACTGTATGTATGGAAGTTTAATCTTTGCCTGTAAATTATTCATACTGATTCAGAAAATGGCAAGGAAATGTTCTTGAATTAGAGCTAGGAGTATGAAGCTGGTGGGATCATCAAAATATCTTGAGACACATCCATTGTTGCTTGTGTTTCAGTTGCAGCTTCTGAATGCTCTTCAAGGACAACCCATGTAGAGCAGGTTACAGTAATCCAAACAGGACCTAACTAGGGCATGAATAGAGTTTCTTGGTTTGAATAGTCTCAATGGGCATATAAAATGATAAAAAGCTTTCCTATGCATAGCTGTTCCTTCTCTTCAAGCAGGAGCTCTGAGTCTACAAAAAAAGGAAAAAAAAGAAAAAAAAGAAAAAAAAAAGAAACCCAAATTCTGGATCACCTTTGAACTGAGAAGCACAACTTCCCGTTCAGAGTCAAAGGTGGAATTTCCCTGAAACTGTTAGGTTCATAAACTAAATGCCACAGTTTTGGAAATCTGTTCCTTCCCACCCAGATCCTGACAACCTCTGGCTATTGCGTCAGCATTTCTATTACATCACCTATGTAGCTTGTGGAAAAGATGTATATCTGGGTATCGTAAGCAAATTCATGATACTGACTCTATGCTGGCAGATAACATCCCCTAGTTTTCCCATACATGATAAAAACGAGAGCCTAGGGAACTCCACAGAGCAGAGAGCTCTGGAAATCTGTCTTCTTTTCTGTCACTATCAACTAGAACTGGCCCTTCAGGAAGATGGATAATTACTGATAAACACTGCTCCCCAGTCCAATCGCTTGGAGATGATGCCAATGATATCTTGGTTCATGGTACTGAAAGCTGCTGAAAGATCATAGATGCAACAGGGTTGCATTTTTCTGAAGCTGGTCACTCCATAAGTCATCCATAAGGGCTGTTTCCATATTGTACCCTGACCCAGGGGTGGGTTCTGACTTACCTCGCTGCCGGTTCGCTTCCTGATGTGCTGCATGGGTGCACGCGCTTTGTGTGCGCATGCACAGTGCTAAAAAACCAGCTTCTGCACATGCACAGAAGCAAAAAAACAGCTTCTGTGCATGCGCCAAAGCAAAAAACAAAATGGCGGTGCTATGGCGCCGCCGAGAGAGCCGGTTTGGGGGTGTGGCAGGCCTGGGTCACTGTTGGTTCTAGTGACCCAGGCCAGCAAGTTACTACCGGTTCTATAGAACCGGTCTGAACTGGCAGGAACCCACCTCTGCCCTAACCTGAAACCTAATTGTCAAGGCTCCATATAACTCACTTCTTTTAGGGCTCTTTGCAGCTGGAGAGCAGCCACCTGACACTTACAAAGGCAGGTTAGATTTTTTTGCCTCGTATGCTTGCATGAACCCTGGTGTCATCAGGTGTACTTCTGTGAAGTAAGTAAGGTAGCTCTACGTTTTCAATTCCTGCCTAGGCACATCTCATCACAGCTCAAGCTTGACCTGAAATGCCAGTGCAGATTGTGGCTGGAGTGAGTTTACTTCTAAATCCATAATAGCTTATGAGTCTTAACAAAGTCTTTAGAGTTTATGTTGCGAGTTATTAAGAGCTTAATTTCCAATTTGCTTCTTTTTGAAACACAAGTGGAAATTGGAATGTGCTTAATGCTGTCATTGGAAATTTAAAAAATTCTTTCTTTAAAAATGGAATGTGTCTGTTTTTTTATGAGAGTAATTTATATAGAAGAAAGGCTGCTACAAGTTATTGTAAATTGTGGCTTGCAGAAATCACTGCTTCCTTGTTTGCTCTGCAAATCGTTTGGAATTCAGCTTTCCAAAATCCTAGACAGAAAGATTATTATAGTGAAACCAATCACTGTCATCTTCAGCCCCTTCAAATAGAATATAGAACATAAGAATATGGGTTTACTTTCTAACCACCTTCAACAAATTCTTTCTGGGCAAATGTGGAATCTTACCACCAGTTTTATTCAGACTTCTTATGCTAAAGCCGAATTAGCCTGTGAAACTATGGGTGACTGAGAAACATTAGGGAGGGTTTGGACTGAGAAACTGGGTATGGGGAGATCCTGTGCTATGATTAAAAACAAATGAACAAAGAAAATAGTTATCCTACTGATTTCAATGGGACTGAAGAATATTTTTTCAGTCTGGTTCCCTCCCACTGTTTTTACATGCAAATTTATTGAATTGATTATTTGATCAATTAATGGTTAAAGTGCAGCCTTAATTAAATTGGTGCTGCCAAAGGCATGTATGCATTGGAAGATCAGAATCAAAGCAATTAATTTCCCTTTATCTATTCAGAGTGTGGCCACCTGCATGAGATTTCTAAACATGAAAGTCCTCCAGAGTTAACTATCTCTGCTGCTCCTTCGTGTCAAATTTTGGTGCCCATCAGTATGGGCCCTATTATCCAAAGGCTCTCTCTTTAATACAGCACTTACTCTTTATGTAAGTGCTTTGAAGGGATTATTGGTAGAGCGGATATTATTTGGCATTATAGTAGGCATTACATCTGGTGTTTCTTTTGCCAAAGGATATTCACAGGGCATAACCAAGGAAGTCAAAATGGCTCCTGCAATGGTGCAATCAAAGCTCTACAATGTACATAAAAGCAGATAGAGCATTGATTGCATTGTCATGGTCCTTTTGTCTTGACTTTTTTGTCCATTCTATGAAGACAGCCTTACTTTTGGTGACTCACATATGGTACCATTGAGCTATAACAATTTGGATGGCACTTACAGCTCTTGCAGGGATGTACCCCATCATTTTATGAGATTACTAAGAAAACCTGGACTCATCTCTTTATTAAAAACCAGGAGCAGAGGAGGAACAACAACTTAAGGGCCAAGACACTTGAAGGACCTCACCTCTGTAGAGGTTTCTACCTGGCTTATTTGATCCAGCAAGAACGGCACACTTTGGGACTGATCAATTAAAGTTTGGTATCTGGCAGGACCCAGGATGGATGCTTTTTCCACTGTAGCTCCTACCTTCTGGAACCACTTTCCACCTGAAATCAAATTGGTTCCAAATTAGTTGACCTTCTTGAAAGCGCTAAAATGTTTAAATATAGTTTAATGACAAATATAGTTTACCATTAAATAGAATAGAATAGAATAGAATAGAATAGAATAGAATAGAATAGAATAGAATAGAATAGAATAGAATTTTTTATTGACCAAGTGTGATTGGATACACAAGGAATTTGTCTTGGTGCATATGCTCTCAGTGTACATAAAAGAAATGATACGTTCATCAAGAATCATAAGGTACAACACTTAATGATAGTCCAGGTACAAATAAGCAATCAAATCATATTAGGAACCAGTCAATATAAATCGTAAGGATACAAGCAACAAAGTTACAGTCATACAGTCATTAGTGGAAGGAGATGGGTGATGGGAACGATGAGAAGATTAATAGTAGTGCAGACTTAGTAAATAGTTTGACAGTGTTGAGGGAATTATTTGTTTAGCAGAGTGATGGCGTTCGGGAAAAAACTATTCTTGTGTCTAGTTGTTCTGGTGTGCAGTGCTCTATAGCGTCATTTTGAGGGTAGGAGTTGAAATAGTTTATGTCCAGGATGTGAGGGGTCTGTAAATATTTTCACAGCCCTCTTTTTGACTCATGCAGTGTACAGGTCCTCAATGGAAGGCAGGTTGGTAGCAATTTTTCCCCTTGCATTTCTAATTATCCTCTGAAGTCTGTGTCTGTCTTGTTGGGTTGCAGAACCAAACCAGACAGTTATAGAGGTGCAGATGACAGACTCAATAATTCCTCTGTAGAACTGAATCAGCAGCTCCTTGGGCAGTTTGAGCTTTCTGAGTTGGCGCAGAAAGAACATTCTTTTTTGTGCTTTTTTGATGACGTTTTTGATGTTAGGTGTCCATTTTAGATCTTGTGATATGGTAGAACCTAGACATTTGAAGGTCCCTACTGTTGATACTGTGTTGTCTAGTATTGTAAGAGGTGGAAGTATGGGAGGGTTTCTCCTAAAGTCTACCACCATTTCTATGGTTTTGAGTGTGTTCAGTTCCAGATTGTTCCACAGTTCCAGATTGTTCCACAACCTCCCGTCTGTATGCAGATTCATCATTGTCTCGAATGAGACCGATCACTGTTGTGTCATCTGCAAACTTCAGTAGTTTAACAGATGGATTATTAGAGACGCAGAGTCATTGGTATATATAGAGAAGAGAAGTGGAGAGAGCACACAGCCTTGGGGGGCTCCTGTGCTAATTGTACAGGTATCTGATGTGATTCTGCTTAGCTACACCTGCTGCTTCCTGTTTGTTAGGAAGCTTATGATCCACTTACAAGTGTGTTCAGGTACCGCTAGCTGGTTTAGCTTAGTTAGAAGAGCTAAAATGTACAATGTAGATATAAGGTTGAAAGCTATGCAGACCAAAAGTGTATACGATTAGAGGTAAATGAATTTATTTAAAGAAAATGGGAGGCTCTTTTTTCCTCTCTCCTTCCTTCCCTCTTTCTCTGTGTATCTTTCTGTTTCATTTGATTCATACAAACATTCCTACACATGCAAAGTTTTATGCACATTTTGGGATGGACTTTTTGACATTTGAAA
The DNA here is from genome assembly GCA_023053685.1 of Diadophis punctatus similis. Lineage (NCBI taxonomy): Eukaryota > Metazoa > Chordata > Lepidosauria > Squamata > Dipsadidae > Diadophis > Diadophis punctatus. The sequence goes on along the minus strand of JALIGW010000003.1, from coordinate 115,585,084 downwards.
ATTAAGAAACTAAGTGAAATGGAACTTGACAGACTCACCCATGCTTAGCTGGCATATTGAATTGTGCCCACAAGGTAATTGAGAACTAGTGCGTATGAAAGCGCCCCAATTCAGTGTGTCCTCAGTGACTACAATTGGAATCACAAGAAAGATCTGAAAAGTTCCCTGCTTACCTTGCATGGAACTGACTTTGCAATTCAACTGACTTTTTAAAATCTCTTCTTGTAAACCAATCTCTCAGCAACTCAAAATAGTGTCGAGGGCTCCTACCACACCCCTGCATATACACCCAAAATGCCTCTTCTTCAAGAGAATAAAAGAGTTTCATGATATTAAAGTACTGAGCATTACATGCAAAATTACTTTAGCCTATCTCATTTGCATGAGTACTTCCTGTTACGTATGGCCGTACGTAGTAGGAATTTGCATAGCTGCCACTGATTGGCTAATCAAGCGGCGGGAGAAATGAATCGCTGTCAGTGGCTGGCTCGGTTACCGGGAAGCCCATAAAAGCGGCTTCCCTGCAGCTGACCGGCAGTTCGCATTGCAAACAGCTAAGAGAAATAAAGGTGGTGAAGTGTTCCTGTGTCTCGCTCCTTCTTTTGCACCCATATCTAACACTGGTGATGGAGAACAGACCAAAGGCACCTCGTGGCATCCTCGTGACATCCGCAGCAATATTAGTTAGGGTTGAGTATTTGTCTTTTTATATAATTTAGTTCTTATTGTGTATAGGTTTTGTAAAAGTTTTTCCTTTTATTATTTTAAACTGCTCAGGGTTACCCTGAGGTAAAATAGACAGTCAATAAATTTAATAATAAATTAAAATAATAATAATATGAAAGGGTAGAGAAGATACATATGGCAAAAGATGTAAAATAGAGGGGAGCCAGTTCATCAAATCCATTTTGAAGTCCATAAAACTTTTCCTTCTCAAACTGTGCTAACGATTTTACATGCTGTTGTAGGTGTCACAGAATCATATTGATTGAAGCATCTCAATTTTCCAGTTTCCAACTGTATTTCCCAGTTCTAGGTTTATTTAACTGAAGAGTTATTATTTTTTCACACATGTGAAGAGAGGTATATGACTAAAGGTTGAGTGGCCTTTTGTTTTTGATCATCAATAGCATTCTTAGCAATCAGAAGCCATAAATGGAAACTTGGAACCTGATTTTTAGTTTAGAATATTATGAAATTAATGAAGCAACTAATTATGTCATTTTTATTGAAAGCATAATATTTTGAACTGGCATTTGTATGGGTCAATTGTATGGGAGAGGGGTTGGAAACTCTATAGATTTCAATGATTTTATGCAGAACTACTCAAGTTATAGAGTAAAAATAGATTTTCTTGATAGTGCTAATTAGTTTCTCAGTTGAGTGTCTTGTTGAAAAAGTCCTTGCCCAATTTGTGTGTGTGTGTGTGTGTGTGTGTGTGTGTGTGTGTGTGTGTGTGTGGTAGAGCATGTTAATCCAGGTAAGTGGAGGAATATTTGCCTTTTAAAATGTCTGGAAATGAACACATACATTTTTTTGTTCATTTGCTGCTGCATGTTACAAGCATATACATGCAAGTCTTCCAGCAGCTGTGTTCATTGCAGTTTTCTCTTTCCTCTCCCCCAACATAATCATGACATATATTTCTTAATAATTTGATTGCACAGCCAGAAATCAGGAAATAGGGACTGAACTCTTGGCTGAATATTCTATTCCCCTCCCACTGTGTGTGTGCCTGTGTGTGTATGGAGGGGAGATTACCTCATGTCTTTTTTTAAAAATATATATATACAGAAAGATCAAAGGGATCCTAGCATATTTAAGTTCATTCCAACTGGCCTGCGGCCAACTAAACTTCATTTTCCAAGAAGGCTTTCTCTTTCATTCAATTGAGAAAATCTTCCTCCCAATTTGCAACTAGGGTAACCACTTTCAGATCACTAAAAGAAAAAAGAAAAAAGAAAAAAAAGACTATCTCTTCGAAAAATGGTGCGTTGTATTTGCATAACAGTTGTGTATGCTATTTTCTCAAGTTTATAATTTGTGTAGAGGTCAACTTTGAAATAATCCCTTCCGTTTAAGTAAAATGTTGTGACTTTCACCAAAATGGGAAAGTCTGTTTGCTTGCTTATTTTGTTCTGTATTTACTAACTGTTCATTAGGTTTACCATATCTGGCTTACAGAATCTGGACAACTACTAGATGGTAGCAGAGCATACATTTCGCTGCTCTCTGGTGGTCATCTGGATTCTTGCAGCCCAGCCCCAGACATGATAAGTCTGTGGAAAACCTTTGCTTTCTTCCTCTTTCCTCCCAATCCTCGTTCACTTGAAACAGGTAAGAACTGGGCTATTTTTTAAAAATCATCTGAAGTACAAAATATGAGGATATGAAAAGACAGATTGCATGTAATGGCTATTTTTTCTTTTGTCTGCTTTCCTCCGCCTTTCCTTTCTCTGCCTTCCCTCCTGCAAAACAGTAAGAATGACCATTGCCTTTATGCCTTACTGGGAGACTTCCTGGATGCATCTGCCTGGCCAGTGTTGTAAAAGGACAAAGATTCCGCATTAAATGGATGTAATGGCAAAAAGATCATTCAGTCTGCCCTTCGCTACTGTTACTGACAGGATGTTGGATTCATGCATAGTATGAACACAGCATTGTAGCATCTCTTGCTGAGTACTCTACAGGGAAGACCACTGTATGTAATGACCGAAAAAGGCAATCATTTTGTCCTTGTCATTTGTGTTAGCAATGCAGTTATTCTTGGGTGAAAAGATGCAGGTGGAGTTCAGGCCAGATGAACTAGACTGCCAAGGCAAATCTCAGGCAAGCAAAAAGAATATAGGCATGATATCACAGGAAACGGGGACTGGCAAGTGTTAGCTTAAAAGTTTATCTTCAGCAGAATCAAATGGCACCTCTTTTCCTTAGATAATTAATATTGTGCAGTGGGCTGCAGTAGGCAAGAACAGACCAGCATAGATACAACAGCATTTATTGACTCAGCTGGAACTCTGGAACAACAGGCAAATCCCTGTAATTTATACTCTGGGCCAACAGGGCCTCAACCAATCATAATACTTGAAAGAGACTGCCCAAATATGAATGCACTAAGTTTCCCTCCAAAACAGTTGAAGTTAACAGTTAGGGTCATCTAAAGGTTAGTTTCACTTTATCAAGGCTTAACAGAACTATATATATTCAATACATAACAATTAAGACTGCAAGGAAACATCAGTTTGCATTCTAGTTTAGAAAAGTGGAAGATACATCAAAGTGTTGCTCTCCTTACCTTAAGAACTTCAGACATTTTTAGTTTTCCAAGTAGCCACTGAGCATGCTCATTCTTCATTGGACTATTTTCTTCTTGGGTTTGTTTTTTTCCATGGTAGGTCTTTCCTCCACCTAGTGTCATTTGGCTTACTTTTTAATAGGGGCGCCTATCCAATAAAAACAGGGTGTAGTATGCAATATTGGGTTCATTTTCTAGTAACAACCCTAATTCGATTGCGTAAGGTGAATGTAATCTAGCTCAGAAATTCTCAATTGCTCATTCTGAATTTTTCAGAAATATATTGATATATTTTGTCCTCTAGTAAAGCGATAAGCATGCAATTTTCCGCCACGAAAAATAGCAAGGATAGTTATCTTTGCATCCATATTTCAAGCCCTTCTGCTTCCTGGCAACCTGTCAATCAAGTGATTGACAAGCTGCCAAGAACAGAGTGGCGGTTCCTGTAAGAGGTCACAGTGATGGCTATTGAGGGCCACACATTACCTGCGAGTTGTGAGGTATCTTATCAATGGTTGAAGAGACACATGATCTGCCTAGTAAAAAGCAGCTTCCTTTGATAAATGTTTTTCTTCTGTTATTTGTCCAGGTCTGGAAAATTGTGAAGCTGTCAGATGCCTAGAAAAAACCCCACACACCAATCTAAAGCTATTGAATTGTGCTTGACTTGATGGATCACCAATCATCTTGGAACCCTGGATGAACCAACTTACTTCCATTAACATATTCATTATACTTTTCTTTTCTTGTCATTAACCTCCACTTTTCTTCCTCTACTTCACATATCACTCATGAAGGTCCTGATATTTGGGCACTGACTGGCAGCAAGCTCCAGTTTGCCGCTTTGGTAGACGGATTGCATGGCTGTAAATTTTACCTGGAAAGATCTCTGCTATGGAGTTGGATGCTGTTCAAAGAACTGTTGTATTGTTGCTTCCCATTAAAGAAGAATGTTTCTTTTCTCTTGCCAACTTTTTCTGTACACCCAATGAGGTTTAGAAGAAGTTCCAGGTGAAGCATTTTTGGTGTTGAAAGCCTAAAACCAAGGACATTCTTTTGAAAACTACTTCATGTATCCTAAGGGATTCAACTGAACTGAAGATTAAAAGATGGAACCTTTATTCAATGTTAAAGTGCCTTTAATATATTATCAAACATCATGCTTTTGAAAGGCATTGTTAGTCTGCATGTTAAGATTATAAATGATTTACTCTAAAGGGAGTCTTGACAGAAGGAATCTTAATAATTTCTTAAATAATTTTGATTTTAATTTGGAAAAATTATAGAATTGATCTAAATAAAGCCATTCTCACATTCTTGGTCAAAGTTTTCAAAATCTAACTTTTTAAAGATTTTCCTTCCAGTCAGATTTGCTAAACAGATGTTGAAGTACATAATGGTGACATTTATGAGATGACATTAAAGGCAAAGGTTTCCCCTGGGCAGTCATGTCAGACTCTAGGGGGTGGTGCTCATCTCTGTTTCTTAGTCGAGGGTGCTAGCATTGTCTGAACATACTTCCATGGTCATGTGGCCAGCATGGTTATATGCTCTAGGCACATAGAATGCTGTTACCTTCCCACTGAAATGGTACCTATTTATCTACTTGCATTTGCATGCTTTCAAACTGCTCGGTGGGCAGGAGGCAGGAGCTGGGGTACATAATGGGAGCTCATCCCGTTGTGAACGCGGACTTCCGCTTTCCAGCTGACAAGCTCAGCATGTTTAACTGCTGAGCCATCATGCCCCCTATGAGATGACATCACCCTGCGTAAATCCTGATTTTGGTATCATGAAGAATGTGCTATGGATCAGGGGTGGGTTCCACTTACCTTCGCCACCGGTTCGCATTGTGACATTTTGCGTGCGTGCCTTCCCTTGTGCAATTTGGCTTCTGTGCATGCTCAGTAGTTGGAATCGGCCCAAAACACAGCTGAGGAGCTGTGCTTCGGGCGAAGGAATAAAGGTCAGTTTAAACCCGGGGGTGGGCGGGAGGGCCCTTTTACAAGCAGCAGAACAGGAAAAACCTTCAAAACAGTAAAAAAAGTAGCAATTCCCCCCAAAAAGATGGCGGCGCCCATGGACCGGCACCAGCCAATCCAGTTCAGTGATGTCACCAGTGGGTCGCTACCAGTTCAGACGATCCGGTCCGAACCGGGAGGAACCCATCCCTGCTATGGATGATGCTTAATGCAAAAGTTTTTCATTTATCCTTAGGCTGCTAGAATCTCTCATCTGACATTTTGCTTTTTGTGCAAACTGAAATGTCTAATATAGAAAAGTCAATGTTAATATTATGGTGCCATGTACATACTTAGCACTTTACAAAGAATGGCCTACACAAAGATTTTGTACTCTGAAACTTGTCTGAAAAACAATTGAGACTGGTGCTGCTGCTTTATGAGCTGCATTCATTTTATTGAATAGTTTCTTTAAAGTAGCAATAACTTTTTTTTTTTAGAATCATGGCAAGCCTGAATAAATTTGGGTTACTTAATAGTAGACAAGTATACTTGAATGAGATCTGAAGGATGATGTGAGTTTCCAAGTGTGCTTAGCTCTAATGGATAACCAGAGGAATATACAATTGCTTCAATAAATAAGCTAATGGAGTCAGCCAGTTTTCCCCGCAGAAAATGCATTTTGAGGAGGAACATAAGAGAAATAAAAGAAGTGCTCAAGTGGCTACGTTCATCAAGGAAAATAGGTGAAGGAATTTCAGGGAGCAGAGAACTGAGTGGTGGTGGTGGTGAGGGGAGGGGAATTAGATTTCTTGATGGCTAGAGAGAGGATAATTATGGGCAATTGTGGTTAAGGAGTTGGACTATGAATGGGGGTACCCAGACTTCAGTCTATCCTCAACCCTGGAAATTCACTGGTGACTTTCCATCAATCATTCTTTCAGTCAGGCCCTCCTCATGGTGGTGTTGTTGTGGTGGTGAAAACTAGGGGACAGCACCGTGCATGCTGCTTTAATTCATGCAAGCACATTTCATCCTGAGCCTGAAATAGTTAAATCCTCTCACAGTTTTTATAAGGTTTTAATTTACTTTTTCAGGTTGGGTGAATGAGCCATAGCAGATTGAGAAGCTAAAACTCAGCCCAATCTATCAGCATCACTTTACCACAACTGCACATGAATAAGCCATGCCACACCCTGAAAAAAGGAAAAAGTGGAATACTGCTTCATCGTGACCTGAAGGTCTTGCCTGCAAGCTTCTGCAAAATCTTTGGTAGGTTATGGATTAAATAAAAGGTTGGTTTGATCCAGGAGTACTTTGAAGGGAAACCAGGAAAACCAATGCTGGTTGAATCCAAATGAGCAGATTAGATTACTTTCAACTTTTTTTGCCTTTACAGATCTGAGATCCCTATCATATTGTGATAATTTTATCATTGGTGTATTAGAGCAGTATGTGGGACATTTTCTGTTATTTGTTTATTGTACCTTTGAACCAAACACATTTCGGCTATTGTTTATATTCAGAGGCGTTTTTTTTTGCCTTCTGCCTATGCTCTTATATTTCTTATTCTTTCTTCAATTGTGTAAAGGCTCAAACCAAGGTTTTTCATTTGAATCTTGATAAATAAAAAGGAGATAAATAAAAAAAGTTCATAGCTACTCCCATATTTCAATGGGGCCCAGGCCAATTAAAGAGTTTTCTGGTCTAAATGTGCTTTTAATGGTTCTCACTATTTTGAGACCTTCAATGCATTGGATTTTGTCATATATGCTGTCTTCCATTTCTGTGCTCACCAATTTTTTAACTTCTGTTTATTATTAGTGTTCTCATAAAATTGCTGTACACCGCCCTGAGTCCCTCGGGAGTAGGGCAGCATAGAAGAACCAATAATAAAATAAATAATAAAATAAATCCAAGACCCTGATTCAAAGGCTCTGATATTCCTTGTTTGAAAACTCTTAGACTTCTCATTCCTTACTAGTGCCTCTTGTCAGCTACTCAAAAGTCTTACATAATCTCGCGCAGGGGTGAAATCCAGCAGGTTCTGACAGGTTCTGGAGAACCGGTAGCGGAAATTTTGAGTAGTTTGGAGAACCGGTAGTGGAAATTTTGAGTAGTTTGGAGAACCGGCAAATACAACCTCTGGCTGGCCTAGAGTGGGATGGGAATGGAGAATGGAGAATGCAATATCCTTCCCCCAGGAGTGGGGAGGGAATGGGGATTTTGCAGTATCCTTCCCCTGCCATGCCCACCAAGCCATGCCCATCAAGCCACACCACCCCTATCAAGCCACGCCCACAGAACCGGTGGTAAAAAAAATTGGATTTCACCACTGATTCTCGAGCTTCTTGTGATAAATCGGTGTAATTTACTGCCTGAAATGGGATGAATGAATATGTAGTAAAGAGTTTTCACAATCGTGTTGATGCAAAAAGAAAGAAAGAAAGAAAGAAAAAAAGAAAGAAAGAAAGAAAGAAAAAGAAAAGAAACAAAACAAAAAGAACCATGTTCCAGTTCTATCAGGACTACATTGTTACAGGAGGAAAAGACAAGTTCAAAGGCGATTGCGACAGGGGCCTTGTGATCCCAATGTCTCACCATTGATTGTGATGCTGTTTTAAGTAGAACAGATGAGTCTAAAGGAGGACGGAAAACATATCTTGCAGGAATTCGTTCTCTTGTTAAATTTGTCTAACAACTTTGATGATGGTTTAACAGCCAATCTGACATCGGAAATGTCTGTTTGCTGCCTTCCGCTGCCTTGTTGAGCTCTCATCTAGACACTTCTAGTTTAAAGGCAAAAGACAGGCAAAGGAAATGTGAGACTGGCTGGCAATGAAAGTGGAGGTCAACAGCAGAGAGAGAGAGAGAGAGAGAGAGAGAGATGGGAAAAAACACATTTTCTGAAACTTGCCTTCAGTCAATTTAACTGCAAGACAAACTCAGGGTGATGAGAGTTGTACCAAGTATGTATGCGCACTGACATGTCACTGAGTGTGTTTCATGATTCATCAGGCACACAAGTGATTGATTGGCCTTGCAGACTGGGGAGTCCGGAATTTTTTTTTTTTAATTTGAACTTATCTCTGAAAAATGGTTTGCGGTTCTTCAGGCAGATTGTGATTGAATGGCAGGCAAGCAAGAGCTACTCTTCCACTCCCCTCTTCTCTCACAATGTTTTCTATGCCTTAAAGTCATTGATTGATGATTTATCATACACAGATTATTAATTGGCACCGGGAGAGTCCCTTTCCTTTTTTACATCAAAGAATATACCGTACTTTTTATTTATTGTGTTTGTTATTCATCAGGAAATGGATTTTTTTTTGGTTGTCAGATTTTATCTAGGGTAAGGCATGCATATTCATGTAGGACTTAGCTTTTGATACATAAGCAATATAGAATAGGGTTGCACAACGCTTTAGATTCAGTTCCAAAAATGCCGAATCTTACAAAAGATCTTATTTAGGGATTCCTTTGTAAAGTAATTCATATTCTGTGGTTCTGGACCATGTTCTAGAGCAGAGGTCTCCAACCTTGGCAACTTTAAGCCTGGAGGACTTCAACTCCCAGAATTCCCCAGCCTGGGGAATTCTGGGAGTTGAAGTCCGCCAGGTTTAAAGTTGCCAAGGTTGGAGACCCCTGTTCTAGAACACATCATTCATTTGCATGGCTCATTACTAGAATATTAGACATTTCTCAGGCATTGCAACCCGCAGCAATATCTGGCTCTAATCAGATATGCCCTGGGAGGCAGCTGGGAATGACTCATTTCTACAGTTGCTAAGATCAATCATTAGTCAACTTAAGGCAGATTCCTATGTTCCATCACTTTGTATGGAACTTACCCTAATGCTTTACTATGAATTCACATCATAGAAGAACATTAAAAATATATTAAGGTTATGCAAGTCATTTTTTTCTAGGAAGCACTTAATGTAAGATCACTGATCATCTCATCAATGAGTTTGAAAACTACATGTATAAGGTGCTGAAGGTAATCTCCAGGAATTTAATCTCCTTCATTTCCTGAATGTCTCCACTTAATATATAGCAAGATACAGCAAATGCATCCCCAATTCTGGTGGCAGCTTTCCTCACTTTTCTGTTGTTGAAATAAGGGGCAAAATTATGGCAAAGCTTATCTATTCAAATTATATAGAAAAAAAAGAAAGAAAAAACATCTAAATATTTTTGTTTTTGTTAAAATTGAGAGAAAAAAGTAGATGATGAAATATTTTCCATATGCTGAGTGTGGCACTAGAATCACACATCCTCTAGTTGAAGGAATGTGGACAATACTTTGTTCACTTGAAAGGTACTGCCTGGATTAGCAATCCTACTTGGATTAAATAACATGCCTAGAATAGACGTGCAAAGGTGCAAAGAATTAGGACCATACATTAAGTTGCAGTTCAGAAGATTTATTGCTTAAGGCTATGTACACGAATCTAGTCAACTAAAGTTCAACACTAAATTGGTACCAGATAAGGCTCAACAGAATTCAATTGGGGTTAGCCCATTTGGGGGAACATAACAATTTAGGCTAATAACTCCTTTAGCTCTGCCCTCAGCACTTCTGTCTGCTCTTCTGTCTCAATATGGATCACTACTGTGTCTTTACTATTGTCGTAGAATGCTGCATATGGTATGGGTACAACTAAATCTGGTAGTCAAGTCTACTTTTTCTGGATCTTACTAAAAGCATTATAAGTAATCCTTGATTTATGACCACAATTGCACCCAAAGTTTCTGAGGCTATGCGAGACAGTTATTAAATGAGTTTTGCCCCCCCCATTTTATGACCTTTCTTGCCATAGCTGTTAAGTGAATCACTGCACTTGTTAAATTAGTAATACGGTTGTAAAGTGAATCTGGCTTCCCCATTGACTTTGTTTGTCAGAAGTTTGCAAAAGGTGATCACATGACCCCAGGATACTGCAATCATCATAAATATATGCCAGTTGCGAATTTATTTTTTTTATTTTTTTTATTTTATTTATTTGTCAACAAGTGCAAGGAAACAGGACACATGAAAAAATGGCACAAATAAATGGATATAAAGAAGCAAAACATAGCCATAAACACATAAAATGAGTACATACAAATTGGTACAGTAGGACAGGGACGGTAGGCACGTTGGTGCGCTTATGCACGCCCCCTTAGGGATCTCTTAAGAAACGTGTAAGGTCCATGCTAGACAGTTTAAGGTAAAAGGTATGGGGGTTAGAGAAACTAACAACAGGATCAGGTAAAGTGTTCCAGACATTCCATTTTGGCTTCCCAGGAGGCTTCAGGGAGGCCTCCTAGGCCCATTTTTGCTTCCCAGGAGGCTTCAGGGAGGCCTCCTAGACCCGCTTTCACTTCCCAGGAGGCTTCAGGGAGACCTCCTAGGCCCGTTTTTGCTTCCCAGGAGGTTTCAGGGAGGCCTCCTAGGCCCAAAATGGAGTGTGTGTGTGTGGGTGCGGCGCATCCCCCCTTGTCCCATTTTTGCTCCCGGGGGGGTGTAGGAGGCACCCCTGGCCATGCCCACCATGGCTATGCCTACCCAGTCACATGACCACCAAGCCACACCCACCAAGCCACGCCCACAGAACTGGTAGTAAATTTTTTTGAATCCCACTGAACTAAAAGCCTCTCTTGCATTGGCAGATTGCCAATGTGCTCATAAAACCACCATCATGAGAACATTGAACAACAATGGTGTGTATGGAAGGTTGCAAGGATGAAGTCACTACACTCCAAAAAGTACATTGGTGTCCACCTACAATTTTCAGAAGACTATGTGGATACACCAGAAGGCTATTTGAAGAAGGTTTTGTCATCAGAAGAGGCCAAAATCAAACTTTTGGGCTTGAGGGTAAAGTTGTATGCCTGGTCAAAGGCAGATGTTCAAAAATTGTAAGATTATAGTGGTAGATGCTGTAAAAAATGTTAAAATATGAATGTGGTAAGCTTAAGGTGGAGCTGCACAAGCTATGTATGTGAAGATTGGATCTGTGCCTGAGGTTTGGAAAAATTCTATTATTCTCTTCTAAAACACTTAAATAATAAAAAAGGCCTCCAATGCTATAAAACACCTACAGATGACAGTGCTGATGTGTAGAAGTTCTGATGAATTCTTTAGCATTTGTTCCTTCAGTTGGTAAGTTGTTGAAAAAAAAAAGACTGTGCTGCTATTGTTTGTGAAATGGAAGCCTACAGCGAGTACTCATTTTTTATTTATTTATTTATTAGTTTGTCAAACATGTACAAGATAGCAGGTATAAATATGAACATGGACATGAATGAAGGAAATGAATACAAATAAATGGGGACAGTAGGACAGGGACGGTAGGCACGCTGGTGCGCTTATGCACGCCCCCTTTATGGACCTCTTAGGAATGGGGTTATTTTTATTTTTATTTATTTATTTTATTATTTTTATTTTTATTTTTATTTTTATTTTTATTTTTATTTTTATTTTATTATTTTATTATTATTATTATTATTTTTATTTTTATTTTTATTTTTATTTTTATTTTTATTTTTATTTTTATTTTTATTTATTTTTATTTTTATTTTTATTTTTATTTTTATTTTTATTTTTATTTTTATTTTTATTATTTTTTATTTTATTTTTATTTTTTATTTTAATTTTAATTTTAATTTTAATTTTTATTTATTTTTGTTTTATTTATTTTTTTATTTAGTCAAGTATTTGGTAATATACATAAGTATAACATTATTTATATACATAAGATGGGTACAAATAAAAGGAAACATATATTTTAATTAATGAAATAAAATTTGCAGGAGCCCCCGTTTTAAAATAATTTGTTCAAAAAAATAAATCTGTACCACGTCAAATGCTTTTTCCGCATCTACTGAAGCTGCTATAGTCATTAGTGATTCCCAGAGTAAACTGCTAAAGTATCTACCAATGATCTAACATCCAACACAAGCTTGTCATCCTTTCATAAAACCAGTTTGTGAAGGGTTAATTATAGCTGGTAATCTCTTGTGCAGTTTATGTACTAAAATGGCAATCAGAATCTTTGCATTCATATCTAATAAGAATAACCAGAACAATTTGTAGGGTCTTATCCATTTTTAAAACACTGTTGTGTAAATCTCATAAAATAAAAATAAAGGAAGGGTCCTTAGCTCTGTGGGAGCCCACACCACTTTTTGCTTTTGATACCTTTCTGTAGAGGACCCATTTGGCCCAGGCACCTTCCCAAATTGCATGGATTCCTATGCATTAAATATCTCCTTCAAAATTAATGATGCAGCTAAATCCTTTGAATAGTCTCAAGAAAACTAGAAAGATTTTATTCTGTTTAAAAAGCTACACATTCACTTCACACGTCTCCACTTCACAGGTATCTACTCAAAAATTGCTTCTGAGTATTGCCCCTGTGGAATCTATTATTATGGGCATCATACTGTATTATTTCAGTTGTTTTAGCCAAAGAATAAATGTTTTTATTCTTTTCATAGTATATTTGCTTGATACTTTTTAAGAAATATCCCACATGTAGAAAGCATACAATTAATCAAGTGCCAAACAGAACAGATTTAAAGGAAATAGAAAAAAAAATCAAACATAGTAAATAAAGACACTGTATAATTTCCAAATATAATTTCTGGCAAACAAATGCAAAGCTTCCTGCACATTCATTTTAAAATCACTATAGTCAGATTCTTTTTGTTTTGTCTTCATGCTGAATACACTACAATCCTATTCTGCACATAACCTTTAAATGCATCTCAAATAATCCTTAACAGATAGTTGACCATCTACCATATTTATTTGACAAAAACTGCAGCGCCTGTCCTCTGGAATAAGGTTTCTTCTGAGATCTAGGAGACTTCCATCTTGCTGATGTTTTGTGGGGTTTTGAAGAACTGGCTTTTGCCCAAGCCTATGGCTAGGATGGGTGTAGCCCCCTTGTGTGATTGTTGCTGCCTGATTTTGCCATCTTGGCTGCTTTTTTATTGTTTTAAACTTTTTCATCTTTTTTTTATGAACTGCCCAGATCATTGGGAGTTATACACTGAACAAATTTAATGAATTAATTATTCTTGTTTAATTTAACCAAATTGAATTCCTTAAAGTACTCCACCTCTGTAAATGATTTTTCTTGGAGTACTTATTTTGGTCCAGGATCCAAGACCAAATTCAAAATGGGGCCATTGCGCTACGGCCCATTTGTAAACTAACAGCAGAACAATTATGCAAAATGTTGATCAAAGCCATCCAACTATCATACTTTTTAACAACCAAGATTGCGTAACAACCATTTGTATTCAGAAGTTATTGATCAAGTATAATAATTGAAACTTTCTTAATTTCATGAATATACAGTAGACCTTATCAATCCAATTCCTTATAAGTAAAAATTTCAATATAATGAGTAGGGAGGGGAAGGGCTCTCCCCTTCTCTCCACAGCATCATTATCATGGTCATCATTTATCATCAACCCTGCCCTGGTAGAGCCTGGGACTATGAATAATGGCCTATAGTCTCATAATGATGTTGACAGATTGTATCTTCCAAGGAAGACTGTTGGGCGATGACTTTTACAGGTAAAACAAACTGTAGAGGACAAAAAAACCCAGTGCTTAATGATTACATCAAGACAAGTAAGGAAACTGCACCTCTCAGAGGAAAGGACTATTTGCAGAAATGAAACCTATACATACATACAGTACATGCATACATACATGCATGCATACATGCATAACATACATACATACATACATACATACATACATACATACATACATACATACATACATACATACATACCAACAGCCTGAGATTAGCAAATTGGAAGTTAGCAAACCAAAGTTTTCCATGGACACTTTTGGAAATATATTGAAGGAAAATTGAACAATACAAGAAGATGGTACTGGCTTAAGAATTCATTTAAAAAGAAAACAGAAGACATGCTGCCCAAGAACAAGCACAAATGCCATCAAGGCAAAAAATAGAAAAGATCACTTTGGCTAATAAATGCTGATTGTGCTGGGATAAGTTGGAATCGTTGACCATATAATATTGACTACAAAAAAGGGGCATGATTGATAATGGGAAGATTTACATTGGTAAAAAGTATGGATTCAGTCAGTAAGAATTACTGGAACATGAAATTACAGATAAAACCATTGAAAACAACCGAGCAAAAATTTTATGAGACATCAAAATTCAGCCAGATCATCTGGATCCTAGCAAATAAATTAACATACCAGACATAACCGTAATAGAAAAGAACCATGCTTAATTTATTAATGTACCCATTCCAACACACAGTAATGTTGAAAGGTGAGTGATACTATGTAGTGTAAATAGTCTGTTGGTTGTTTCTGAGATGTTTTTGATATATGTTCATGTTATCCTTTCCAAAGCTTGTGTTGCTTGTATTTGTAGTGGGTTGAATGGTAAGACACTTTTTCATAAAGTTGCATAGGTATCTGCTTTGTTGGAAGATGTTATAATCTGTCAAATAATTTACTAAGACTGTATTACTATTCTTCTCGTCCTTCCTAGTACCTAGCTCTTCCCACTTATGACTATAACCATGTTGCTTGTATCTTTCAATTTATATTGTTTTTATTTGTTTCCTAGTACGATTTGATAGCTTATTAGTAATCTTGACTATCACTAAGTGTTGTATCTTTTTATTCTTGATGAATGTATTTTATTCTCTTTATGTACACTGAGAGCATATGCACCAAAGACAAATTCCTTGTGTGCCAATCACACTTGGCCAATAAAAAAGAATTCTATTCTATTCTATATATGTGGTCTGTTTTCTTTTTTTCTGGTGTCCTGGCTTGCTGCAATGCATTTCTACTCATCTGAATAATGTTCTCACACAGTTCCTCTTTTGGGAGAAAGGGTTGTTATTTTGATAGTGAAGCACTTGGTTAAAGTGGGGGCTTTTTTGTTAGGCTTGTATTTTTAATTTGCTGTCATTTCCTCTGCTGATGAAGATATTCAGGAAGGATAGTGTGTTTTCTTTCTCTCTTGTGAATTTTATTCCTTTGAAGATGTTTGTTTCATGTGACCTCTCTAATCGTTCCTTTTTTATTATAAAGGTGTCCTGTACATTAGGGGTTCCCAACCCCAGGGCCGTGGCCCACTACTGGGCTATGGCCTATTTGCAACTGGGCCGTGGACTGGCGCATGTGTGCGCATGCTCAGCTCAATTCGTGTGAGTAGTGGGCCGGCATGTATGTGCACACAGCTCAACTTGCAGTCGAGTTGCATGTGCATGTACATGCATGCTGGTCCGCTGCTCATGTGAGTCAAGCTGTGTGTGTGTGTGTCTGTGTGTGTGTGTGCACCAGCCTGCCACTTGTACGGCCTGTTTCCCCTTTTCTCCGCCCAGCCGGGCCACCAAGCTGCAAAGGTTGGGGACTGCGACTCTACATAGCGGATCTTTACTTTTAATTGTATTAAGTTTCTAGAAGTTGTATTACAGTCTCTGCTACAAGTCCTGAGAGTGGTGATCCCATGAATGCTCCTCTGATTTGTTGGTATATTTGCCCATCAAACAGAAATAGGTAGTGTGGCAGAGCTTGAGGAGGTTCATGAGTCTGGGTACTTTGATCGTAACGAATTTGGATAGGTTGAGTGTGTTGTGTAGGATTGCTGCCCTGGATTCTTTCAATCTTCCTGGGTATGAATGAAACCATAATCTCATTTTATTTTATTATTAGATTTTTGATTTTCTGAAGCACTGCATCTTTATACATTCCAGTTATTTTATTTATTTATTTATTAAGAGTTCTTATAGGCCGCCCAATCCCGTGGGACTCAGGGCGGCTTACAGCAGAGATTAGAACTACACATTAAAAAAGGCATCTAAAAACATCATATTACAATATAAAAGAAACCATTCATCCTTGGGGGAATCATCTCTTCACCCCGCCTGCCGGAAGAGCCATGTTTTTACTGCCTTGCGGAAGGCCAGTAGGGTGGGGATAGTCCGGATCTCTGGCGGGAGTTGGTTCCAGAGAGATGGGGCTCCCACAGAGAAGGCCCTTCCCCGTGGGCCCGCCAGCCGGCATTGTTTGGCTGACGGGACCCGGAGGAGGCCCTCTCTGTGGGACCTCACTGGTCGTAGGGAGGAATGTGGCAGGATGCGGTCCCGAAGATAACCTGGCCCTGAGCCATGTAGGGCTTTAAAGGTCAAAACCAACACCTTGAATTGCGACCGGAGACCAATGGGCAGCCAATGCAGCTGGCGGAGGATAGGTGTTATGTGGGTGTATCTTGGTACACCCACCACAGCTCGCGCAGCTGCATTCTGTACCAATTGTAGTCTCCGGATGCTCTTCGAGGGTAGCCCTCGAAGATCCTTATAGAGAAGGATCTAACTTCTTCACATGTAATAAGCAAATACTCCTCTAAGAATTGAGAGTGAAGAAGCTAACTTGGTTTTCTCCTTGATATGTTTATTCATTTATGTGGAGATATGAATATCTGCAACATGAAATGGTAATGCAAAGATGAAGGGTATCACCTTACTTAGGCTAAATGGCAAGTCAAAACTGTACAGTATGAAAGTGATTGCAGGTAATTCTCAATTTACAACTGAAATTGAATCTGGAATTATGACCATAAGTCACTGCAGTTGTAAGTTGAGGCATCAAGCAACTGGACCTGTTTTTTAAATATATATATATTATTTGTGGTGGTTGCTATGCAAATGCTACAGTTATTAAGCAAACACAACGGTTAAGTGAATATCACAGTCATTAACTGAATCAATTTTCCCCAATGAACTTTTTTTGCCAGTAAAAAAAAATTGCAAATTGTGGTCACATGGTCACAGGATACTGCAAGCAGCTGTAAAGGTGAACCAGTTGCCAAGTGCCCAAAATGCAATTGTGTGACTGTGGGTTTGTGTACACTGTTGTCATAATTTCAAACCCAGGCAGGAAGTAGCTGTTGTGGTTCTGTCATAACTTTGATCAGTTGTTAAGTGACCCATCATAAATCAAGGACTACTTGTACACTAAACTTCTGAAGTTCTACAACCTCAAATGGCAATTTGACTTTTTCACATGTTACAATTTATCAGGAGTTCTCAAATTGTGGATTAGACTTCTCCATGGGGTTAAGAACAGCTCAGAACATTACATTTTTTAAAAAAATGTACAGACTTTTCAGACTTACTAAGCATATGAACCAGTTTTTCACTTGCTTCCTTTTGCCAAGAATCTAAAAGAGTCCCATACACAGCCAACAAAGATATATTCTTTACATTAGCATTTTTTAAAATTATAGAATGTCACATTGAAATGCATTTTTATAAAATTTTATACTCATCTATTTATTTTATGAATTGTATCCATTAAATTCACTTTGTCAGAAACATCAGGGATATTTTTAAATTTACTTTTGCATAACATTTTATGGAGTGGGACTTTTTATGTAATTGAAATGGGCACAACTCTTATTTCTGTAAAGTAGAACTGACCCCTATTGGTCAGGACAGACTATTATCAGATATTTGCCATCCATTGACATACTGTACATAGGTCCAGTCTCTCATGGAAATATTCCTGTGTCTCCAGCATTTCAGGAGGAATGCATGTAGCAGCAATATCAGACGTTTTTAGATTGTCGATGGAAGTGTACTTACCAGCGAAGTTCAGTATTTGTAACATTTTAAATGTCTAGCTTTCCAAATAGAAAGTCTTTTAGAAAAGCTAAAGGTGACCAGCTATATGGTTTAGCTGATAAAGTCAAGTCAAACATTACGATAGAAGTTATATATTTTTTCTAAATATTTTTGTTATGGGGAGGAACAGCCCAGGGGTGAAATGCTACCGGTTCGGGCCGGTTCACCCAAACCATTAGTAACAAATACTTCTGGTTCTCTGAACCTCTGGTAAAAATGCTTTTAAAGTAAAAAAAAAGTTTTTCACCATCGCGCGGCACAGCTGATTGTCACAGCTGATGAACCTTTTTTTTACTTTTTAAAAAGCATTTTTACTACCTATTCCCCGGAGCTGGTAGTAAAAAAATGCTTTAAAAAGTAAAAAAAAAAGTTCTTGCTCTCAGCTGTTTGACAATCAGCTGAGAGGGGGATCATCAGAACCTTTAAAAAAAACTTTTTAAAAGCATTTTTTAAAAACTATCTATTTGCTGTGACTCTGTGAGGTTCCTGCTTTGTTGCAGGGGCCATTTTGTGTGAAGTCCAGCTGCTCCTGCATTGTGTGTGACTCAGTTGTGTAGGAGTCAGTTGTGTAGCTTTTGTGTTATTTTTGTGTAAAGTGTGATAGTTGGTTTTTGAGCTCTCTGTGAGCTTCCTGCTTGTTGTTGCAGGGGCCATTTTGTGTGAAGTCCAGCTGCTTCTGCATTGTGTGTGAGTGAGTTGTATAGCTTTTGTGTTATTTTTGTGCAAAGTGTGATAGTTCATTTTTGAGCTCTCTGTGACTCTTGTTGCAGGGGCCATTCTGTGTGAAGTCAGCTACTTTTGCATTGTGTGTGTCAGTTGTGTGGCTTTTGTGTTGTGAAGTGTAAAAGTTGGTTTTTGAGCTCACCTGGCCACATGACCATGGCCACCAAGCCACGCCCACCCAGTCACATGACCACCAAGCCACGCCCCACCAAGCCATGCCCACAGAACCAGTAGAGAAAATTTTTAGATTTCACCACTGGAACAGCCTCAGAATATTTGATAAAAACACTCTTTCCTGACAATATGATACTAATAAAATGACCTTTGAAACCAAACTATGCAGAAAAGTTGTAAGATATACCACTATTTTCATAGATAATATAGACAAAACTTACTTATCAAAAGTGCCCAGCCCTGACCTCAATGAAATCATTTATCTTGTGAAGAATAAGTGCTAAACCTAACTTCAATGGAATCATTTTTCATTTTAGGGATCACAGTACTGCCAAATTTTACAACTTCTACAGTAAGCCTTAATGTGATTTCTTTGGATCCAACTTAGTGTAGTGTAAACCTAAGTATGGTTTATTCGATAAAGTGTTGGCTTCGATAAATAGTTTGGCTCACAATAAAAATCCAAATACTTTTATTCTAGGTGTGCAACTAACTTTTTATAAGATCCAAACAAGCAATATATTAAATAAACTAAAATTCAGAGATGTCTCATATACTCTCAGACATCCAAGTTCCCTACTGCATAGATGCTAACTCCCAATTTATAGTCCAAAATAATACCAAAGTCAAAGGTTAACACCAGAAATGTGTATTATGGAATTATATCCTCCAGAATCATAATGCATTGGTACAGAACACAAACTGGCAACAAGTTCCTATTGCAAAGGCTGCATTAAATACAGATTAATTATGTGTTTCCGACAAAACACGTGGCCCAAAAAGAATGAAACATAATGACCGCTCAGCCAATTACAGAAAGCGTTTCTGCCCCCAAATGTTGCATGCAATTAGTAGCAAGATCCAACAGGTGGCACAAAAGTATTTGAATTTTATATTGATTCAGGGAGGGCTGCGTCTCGCCCTCCCTTTTCAATTCCCGAAAAGCTCAGCGTCCCAATGGCTGAAGGCGGCTAAACGAAGTTGGGACCGTCGCCGCTGCTGGCGCGTTTCCTCCCGTTTGTTGCTTCTTTTCTAAAAGCTTGGACAAAAACCCCTGCCTTGGGCTTTTTTCCTGGCCCGCCTAGCAGCCCGGAAGCCTCATTGCACGATGGGCATCCTTTTTAGCATCAGCGATCGGGGCAAAGGCGGGATGAACCGTGATGGGAGCCGAAACAGCGACAACAAGCACGGGCATCCTCTTTCGCTGTTCCAGGAGCGGTGGAGGGGGGACGGGGGGGGGAATCTCATCGGGCGCCTTCCTCCCAAGGAAGAATCGCGGAAGGAGCAGAAGAGTTGAGTGAGCGCCCTCCTCTGGCAGCTGCGCGGATTTCACGCCGAGGAAAGCGCGCCTTGCTGCTTGGTTTTCCCGGCGAGCGCGCGGTTCTCCTCCCATCGCTGCCTCCGGTGTAAGAGGGACTCCCCCTGGAGCTGACGGGAGGTTAATGTGCCGCAGGAAGCCGGAGCGTTTCGAGGGCTGCGCTTCCATGAGGGGGTGGGGGGAAGCTTGCTTTCCTCCTCAGGCTGCCTAAGTGTCCTAAAAAGAGAAGGCTTCTTCTGAGGAAGGCTGATCTCGCTGAGTTAAAGAAAGGAGGGAAAGCAATAAGAGCCAGCTCTCAAATGTGTCATCTTTAAGATAGGTCGACTTCAACTCCCAGAATTCCCCACCCTGTATGAGTTGAAGTCCACACATCTTAAAGATGACAAATTTGAAAAACAATGCTGTAAATTTTACAGTGTAAAAGAAAGAAAAAAAGATTCCCACCTTCTGCTCCCCACCTGCAGCCAAGAAGCTCAAGTGTGGCTGGACCCACCTGGTTTAGGGAATACATATTCCTAGTGTAAAAAAGCAGGGTTACTAGATCTCATGAAAACCATCCTTTTAAGATGGAAGGCACTGGCCCTGTAATGACCTGGGCCAAGAAGCCAATTGCTCTGCAGAATCTGCCTTGTTCTCTTGATGTTGCAGGGAATGGCAGGAGGGTGCAGCTGAATCTTGGCTGTAATGTGCTGAGGGCTTGCAGGCAAATACCTATTGTCAAAAGTTAATATTTCATAAATCCAGCCAAAATGAAAGGCAAAGGAGTTCTGGTGTCATGGAAATCGGTGAGGTTCTGAGAAAGGCCCAAGAAAAGAAGTTCTTGTTGGAGCAGATGTCAGTAAATCTGCCATATCATCCAAGGTGTTTGTACTTGCTTAACGAAACCAGTTACCTAGGCCAAGTAACATTGTACAATCTAGCAAGAAAATATTCTGCAGATGAATATTCTCCACCAATAACATTTGGCAAATTGTAGCAACCTTTTATCCTTAGAATGCAAAGGTTCAGAAAATGCTGCAGTTTGCTTTGGAAGTCACTATTTCACTGGAAAAGATGCAAGTAATAGTGAGCGTGGGTTTACTCGAAAGGGTGCAGTGGTAGAAAGCCAGTGAGAATGAGTCAGGCTGAGGCTTCATAACACAAATGCAGTCCACAAAAATTATGGGGTGGCTTGGGAGAAGTCCAGATAGAAAGGCGAAGGAAACTTTTTTTTAGCCCAATAAAATGTGTTCCTAAAGAAGTTGTGAAACAAAATAAATATTATGTATCCTGTCTAGATATTGACAGAAATTATTTTATTTACCTCTAAACAAATAAAAATTGCTTAACATGGATTGGGAAAGTGACATGAGGTAAATGACAATTGAGGAACTTTACTTGAAGTCTTGCAGCCAGTTGCAAGTCATGGTCCCAGAATTCAGTTTAAATATGGTTATATTTTGCACAGTGAGATAAACTTATCATTCAAGATGAATGTTTAAGTATAAGAGGAGTGGTTCCAGATTGGAATGGCTATGGAGAGATAAACATTTGCTGACGTATACACTTAAAAAGGGATAAGGTTTTGGTCAAATGGTCAGGTCCCCTATTTGGTCTCCTCCCTCCTCCCCATGGGCACTGTCCATATATATATATATATATATATATATATATATATATATATATATATATATATATATATATATATATATATATATATATATATATATATATATATATATATATATATATATATATATATATATATATATATATATATATATATATATATATATATATATATATTTCCTGAAGGAGGTATTGGAAATCACAATGACAACCATTGGTTGAAGTTAGAAGTTGTGGATGTCTGATAAAAACATAGCTGTTGTTACAAAATTCTTTATTCTTCAACAAACGTACATGTTTGCATCACATCCACATTTACATTTCAGTGAATTGCAAAGAAACTCTGAGAGAACAATGATTGTTCTCTGAAAAAAAATTGTCAGAGTTGCTGGGTTTGTCAGATTGCATCATGTTTTGCTGTTAAGTCAACATTTTTGGGACTGTTGCTTTTGAGTATAATCAACAATGCATCCAATTTTGCAGTAAGTGTAGAAACATGTTGATTAACTTTGGCAATGTGTATTGTTAGAATCTTTTTAGCGAACATCTTGAACTTTTAGATTACTGCCAGAAGTCAGATTGTGATATATCTGAAGCTTGCTTTCTTATTAACTCTCAAATGATAAACTGCATTATTATGAGGAAAATTGTAAATTATTATTGCAAAAAGAAATCATCAAAATGCAAAATAAAAGGAATATGATGTATGTGCCAAAGTTTTGAATGACAGTTTTAAATAAGGATGTTCCTTCCCATTGGTGATTGCACCAACCGTGAACTTTAAAAAAATTGCAATGTTTTATGCAATGTTTTAAGTGGGATCATTCCAAAGTACTAGTACTTTCTTCATTCAGAGAAATTCAAGTCACTTGCAAAATATTATAAAACTGATATTGAAGCAGAACTGGGATTGTTTCCAGAAGTTCTAAAGAGGTATGCATGTGTGAGAAAAGTAAAAATTACCACAACAAATATCAAAGCAAGTATCTACTGGAACAACTAAAAACAACATTTAAGTGGATTCTATTGATTGTATGCTATTTTTATCTCTATGCATCCATCAGGTGTCAAATACTGTATATGAACAGATATTTTTTGTCTGTCTCAAATTAAGACATATTTGGGGAAAAGTATGTATTGTATGAACACTTAAATAGCACTTCTTAGTAGTGGTTAACTCTGGTATAGAATTGCATAAGAATTACTGGAGTAAATTGACCCAGACAATGTACTGTTCACTAAGTATGTTGAAAAAAAAAAACCCACCATAAATAAAATTACAATGGGTTGTTTCCCATTAACTAAAAAAAAAAAAGAATTACTGGATTGTGTATCCATTACTTGTGTATTTTGTCTCCATTCTCCTTCCTTTCATTGATTTTCCACCTGTTTATTAAAATTCTGTATGAGCCATTTAATAACAGTATTCAGTTTGCTCTGATTCCTCTGACACCTATGATATCCCTGGATATCTCTGTACTTGTACTAACTCAAAAGTAAGCAAGTGTATTTTTTGAAAGAAATAACATTACCAGTATGTTTCTTTCAGTCTAATCGAATTAGAAAATTATATGGTTTTGTTTGTTTGATTACGAAGTGCTTGTTGGTAGTATATTCTATATATAACTATTTCACTTCATTAGTATTAGTAGGATTTATTTCAAGGAATATTGTTTATGATGAACATTTGCCTACCCTGAAATTCATTGTGTTCTCTTTATGCCTCTATAAAAACATTTCAGTGTCTACTATTGTGTGCAAGATGTTTTCTTTCTCTCTCCTCATCACTTACTGGTTTATTTAAATTTCTTATTCTCTTTGTATTTGGTCGTAAAAGAATTCTAGTCTGAAACTTTTAGAGGAAATGATGAGAGCCCATTGGAAGATTTACGGTACATGTTTCCTCATAAAAGATGCCAGTGTTGTGGAAGTAAAATGGAGATGGATGTTATATCCCCAGATGATGACGTTGGGTTGGGACTATGGATGCATTTATATCTGTTCTAAAGAGAAAGCTAAGATGCTAACTCAGAACAATCCAGAAATATGAACTTTCAAATTTTTGCTTTTAGTCCTAAAGAGAAAAAAATGACATTTAAAAACAAAACATGACACACAACACTTTAGAACATTAATTCAATGCACTTCTTTCTCTTTTTTCCCACAGGATCTGATGTATGTAATTGTTTTTGTCTATTAGGTAAATGGCCCAGTAAATAGGTACATGTGGAGAACTGCAACACACAGAAATAACTGTAGTAAACAGCATTAATTCACACAAAAATGTTAACTAGTGAATCCTATATTAGATGAGGTCTTCTCCTTGGCCAATATTGCACCCCCTTCACCATCCCAAAGGTCCTGTCAGCCTGTCACCACAGAACAGAAATAACTAGATGAAGCTATGAGAAGTTTCACTGCTGCTTGATATCTTTGGAAGATTTCCAGTAGCAGCCAGAAATATTGATCTTTGCTTGCAGAGCAAAATCTGAATGTACTTGTCTCCCTTGTCTAAATCTGCATAATACTTAATAGTACCATGTGTGCATATTAAATAAGAAATGGGCTCATTACAACTTACCCCCCCCCAAAAAACCCTCAGTTTAAAAATAGAAACAAGGGGAAAAAGAACAGGAGGAGAAGGAAAATAAAATTAGGGGTGGTAAAAAGTGGAAGTCCCATCATTTCAGTTACAGTTCAGCAGAAGTGAGTAATCTGCTGTCTCTGGGCAGATTTAATTTCCAATGTCCTATTGGACAAGCAGAACATTACATTTAGATGGCAGAGTTACTGAAAATTGGTACAATCTCCCACATTTTGAAAGAGGGAAGAGAAAAATATAAGAAAATAGATTTAAACCAATTTTTTTTAAAAAATGTTAAAACTACCTTGGAAAAAGCAAGGTAGAAAAAAACAAAATCTCACCTATATGTCGGACGTTGTATCTCATGTATTTTGTCATCATCTTACCCTTGGTGAACTGAAGCCTTCCCAGCAGCCTCAACTTTAGAAATATTGCCCACTGCTCAGAAAGGTATTTGGACCAGTAAACTGTTCCTAAGGTTAACTGCTGCTCTTTTCTTCATGACTTCAGTATTTAGATTAAATAGATTAACATGAGGGAACTCGGAGACTTACTGGTATGATATACATTTCATTCAAGAGAGCTCAATAACTTGTAGTTCGAAAATACAGTATGAATCATTTTTACCTAAAACTCCCAACATAAATGTTAAAGTCAAATATCAGATAGGATACCAAAGCGGATCTCTTACAAATTATCTATGGGACTTTCCCCTTTAAATTTTGTGCTCACTTGATGAAAATTTTAGCATTAAGATAGATTACAATGAGAGAAGGGCATTGTATTTTACTTACCATTGTGTCAAGGAAAGAACTTTAGCATCTGCCCACTTCTTAACTGATGAATATTAAAAATACCATCTTCAACAGTTTACAATTATATGTGAATATAATGAAATTATAACTAAAGTAATAGCTACAGTATTTATATCTTGTATGGTATTCCTCCAGAAACCTGTGTTCCTCCCACCCTAGGCAAGAGGGACTGAAACATTTTAAAGTCCAGAACAATGAGATAAACCTTCAGAACAGTTCACACAGACACTTCCCTGATTTCAGGAGGAGGTATAGCAGAATCATAGTGGCAAGATTCTGTTATTGTAGCCAATCTCAATCAAATTGATTTTAATTTTATTGTAGGTTTATTTCCTTTTCTGGTCAACCTAGTAGGGCTGATATAAACTATACTAGCATATTTTTTTTCATTTAATAATTTACTGCCTTCTATTTACCCCTTTTCTTTATAAGCTGTTCTTTCCCCTAGTAACTAGAACACCAAAATTATGAAAAGTTTGATATAAAAATAACCAATGAGGCATAGTACAGTATATCAAGGGGGAATGCAAACAAAAATTAGTAGAACTTTTCTTAGTCACTGAGATTTTAATTTCAAAACTATGAAAAATTTGTGGTCTCTTAAGGACTAACATATTAATTACAGGCAGTCCTTGACTTATGACCATAATTGAGCCCAAAATTTATGTTACTAAGTGAGACATTTGTTAAGTGAGTTTTGCCCCATTTTACGACCTTTATTGCCACAGTTGTTAAGTGAATCACTGCAGTTGTTAGTAACACGGTTGTTAAGTGAATCTGGCTTGCTTATTGACTTTGCTTGTCAGAAGGTTGCGAAAGGTGATCCCGTGACCCACAGACACCGCAACCATCATAAATATGAGTCACTTGCCAAGTATCTGAATTTTGATCACATGATCATGGGAATGCTGCAACGGTTGTAAGTGTGAACAATGATCATAAGTCACTTTTTTCAGTACTGTTGTAACTTAGAACGGTCACTAAATGAACTGTTGTAAGTCGAGGAACACCTGTATGTTATAAGCTTACATGGAACAAAGTCCATCACATTAGCATCTTAATGAATTTGCTAATCTTAATAGATGGTCACAAAAATGTACCTCATAGTACACGATGCTTTGCAGAATTCTAGTGTACTGAGTAAAATACAATTAGACACATCAATGTAACATGCTAATTTATAAACCATGGTTTACAATTCAAAATGGCTGAACTCATACAACACACTGAGATAAAAAAGGCACATTTTAGTTTATCCTTAAGGGTGAAGCAAGCCTTTTAGATTGGAAAGATTTTTAGGCACAGGCAGTGCCTAAAATATAAATTATATTTTATTGTGCAAGGAAACTGATCAGATCTCAGCTTCACTATTTAATCTTGGGATTTGAACAACTTTATACTGAAGCAGCTGGTTTCAATACAATGGGGCTAATTGTTTAGCATAATTGTTGGAGTCAGAAAAATAGTAGTACCGCATTTAGCAGCAAATGTATGTTGTGTATCAAACCATGTATGGTTATTGTGATTTGACTTTTTGTTTTTTTTTTGACAAGATGACATTGGATAAATCATCAAACAAATATATTTTAATATTTTTCCAAGTTTTGGCTTTCACCTCTGTGTTACTGTTAGATTATAGCCCTTCTGATGAGTGTAATAGTATGAATGAATGACCTGTTTTTAAAAAGGACAGGAGCAACTGTGCTGTGTTTCCACAGCAATTGAAATGTAAAGAATGTTGTATGTGTGACAGTCTGAGGGAAAAGTTAGAGATGGGATGGGAAAGCAGGTCTCACAAATTTCTCAATCTGTTCCAGCTGCTTAAGAAAAAAATATAGAGCAGGTAATGTGACCTGTTTTGTTTTAGAGGAATAATTTCAATGCCTATTTCGTCAACTCCTCCCTTCTTTATCCCCCCAAAGCAACCAATTCTACTGTGAAATTTTTCAAAAATTAGGAGGAAAAATAAAATAAATGGCAAAATAATTTGATGCTGTCATTTTTGTCTATTTGGGAATAAGTGTGAAAAATCTGCAGGAATGCTTGCCCTTGGTGTGAACAGATTATAGGGGGCTGGGGAGCACTTTTTAAAATAAAGCAAAACATTCTTAACTGAGAAGAGGTTTTTATGCTTCCCTGGTGTGAAAATTATTAAAAGCTAGCCAAGCAGTCTGAGAAATCAGATTCCTTCTTGATCTTTTGATTAGATTAGTATTAAGGGAGGATACTTAGAGGGGCTTTTAGTTTATTATGACACCTCAGGTTTTGCATAGGCAGCATCTGTCTACTAGTTTCAATTGAATGTAACAATTCTGTTATGTCCAAGATCTCATTTTTTTCCCTTTATCATGGGAAGATGAAGAGAAATGTTTGAAGAAAAAGTGGAGTTCTCTGCCTGTCCTAAACTGGAAGTGATGTCAAGAAAGGAAATATGGGTAAGCCTTCTGCTTTTAGAGATGGAAGAAACCCTGGAAAATGTGAACTGCTATTATCATGCCTCCCATTAACAAATGCGTTCAATCTGCAAATCTGGGTCAGTCTGACTTTTACTTGTAGGTCACATTGCTATGAATTTGGCTCAATTAAAAAAAAACCACTATTGTCCTTCTTTCCCATTCCCATAACTCTATTAGAGTGAAGAAGAATCACATAAAACCTGAAAGCTCATATATTATTTTGTGACATTTTGTTTGATCCTAATAAAATACCATCTGTTGTAGGTTTTGATGTTCTAAACAATATAGATTAAAGTCCTGGCTGACTTTAAAGTACTTCTCTCATTCTAGGTTTTTTTTTCTCCCATAATTTAGATTAGTATCTAATTAGTATCACCATCCTATCAGAACCTCTTAAGCACTATTTTTGACATATCTTTCAGAAACAGCACCCTACCCAACCTATGGTTACAAGCCACGGTTATCCCTGTCTTCAAAAAGGGAGACCCCAACCTAGTTGAAAATTATAGACCAATCTCCTTATGTTGCGCCACTTGCAGAGTCATGGAATCAATCATCAACCAATCCATTACCCTCCACTTGGAGACAAACAACCTACTCTCTCACAAACAATTTGGTTTCAGAAAAAAGTTATCCTGAAATCTGCAACTTCTACATTGTAAAAACATATGGACTTCAAAACTCGACCAGGGCAAAGCAATAGACGCAAACTACATAGACTTTTGTAAAGCCTTTGACTCACTAGTACACGACAAACTACTCCATAAACTAAAATCTTATGGCATCTCTGGCCCCCTACACAAATGGATAACTGCATTCCTGTCAAACAGATAACAAGTGGTCAAAATAGGATCAGCTCTATCAAACCCTGTACCTGTTAACAGTGGTGTTCCCCAAGGAAGTGTTTTAGGACCTACTCTCTTCATTCTTTACATAAATGACATTTGTGATAATATACAAAGCAACTGCGTCCTCTTAGCAGATGATGTTAAACTATTCAACACCACCGACAATACTACAACCCTTCAAAAGAACCGTGACTATGTATCTGAATGGTCAAACAAGTGGCAACTACCAATCTCAAACAACAAATGCTCAGTTTTACACATTGGCAAAAATAATCAAAACACAAAATACAAACTTGATGATCATGACCTTGATGATGATCCTCACTCAGTAAAGGACCTTGGAGTACTCATCTCTAACGATCTAAGTGCCAGAGCCCACTGCAACAACATAGCTAAGAAGGCATTAAGAGTGGTTAACCTAATCTTGCGTAGCTTCTTCTCTGGTAACATTGTACTCTTAACCAGAGCATACAAAACATTTGCTAGACCGATTCTTGAATACAGCTCATCTGTCTGGAACCCACACTACATATCAGACATTAACACAATTGAGAATGTCCAGAGATACTTCACAAGAAGAGTATTACATTCCTCTGTTCACAACAGAATACCTTACGAAACCAGACTTGAAATTTTGGGACTTGAAAATTTAGAACTACGCTGCCTTCGATCTGACCTAAGTGTAGCTCAGAAAATTATCTGCCACAATGTCCTACCTGTTAACGACTACTTCAGCTTCAACCACAATAATACACAAGCTCACAATAGATACAAACTTAATGTAAACCGCTCCAAACTTGATTGCAAAAAATTCGACTTCAACAACAGAGTGGTAAATGCCTGGAACACTTTACCTGACTCAGTAGTTTCTTCCCCTAACCCCAAAAACTTCAACCTCAGATTATCTACCATCGACCTCACCCCATTCCTAAGAGGTCGGTAAGGGGCGTGCATAAGTGCACAATTGTGCCTACCGTTCCTGTCCTAATGTACCCATATATTCATAACTCTTTTACTCTTATTCATGCTGGTACTATTACATATATATTCAATCATGTTTTACTGTTTATACTGTACTTTGCTTATAATCATATATGCTTGACAAATAAACAAATACAAAAGTATCACTATTTTTTCTTCTTCTCACCCTGCAAACTCTTCAGGGATGTTTTTAACTCTCAAAGAGTAACCAATAGATACCTCAAATTAAATGTTTCTCTTGTTTTTCTACTTCATTTAAGTATGGCTCAAATCAGAGTTATAGCTTAATTTTGATTTTTATTGCATGGAAACTGTAGGTGGATTTTAACAAGGTTCAGATCAATGTGGGCCGACTTTGTAAAAGAAAAACCTTGTTCTTAAAGAGGAAAGGATTATTGAGATTATCAAAACATTACTGTAGCAAAATATGATAGCAGGAGACAGGATTCTCATCATAAGTATTGTTACCTTATATTCCAATGAAAGTTAATAAAGACATGGGGAAACATGCACTATAACAATATCACCACATAAATTTCTCCAGTAAAACATGGTAGAGAAATGAGATCTAGATCAGTGTTCACCATTTGCAGTTGTGTAGCAATTCCATGTGTAGCCTCCCATTAAATACTTCCTTAATACCTTTGGACTTGGCTTTGAAGTGCTCTTTCTCAGAAATCTGAAGAGACTTAACTTTTGGTTTTCTACTTGAGGTTCAAACTGTTTTCTAAAGAAAAGATTTATGGACAGATGTGGTCATCAGGAAGGAATGAGCTTCATTCCTATCTCCTTGGAGTCCTCTTTGTCCTGTTAATGAGCCATAAGATGTTAAAATAAATGGATGTGCATTTTGAGAAGGACCAGCACTTTTTCACTGGTAGGAACTGGCTCTTTTTCCCATCCAAGGAAAGCCCAAGTAATTTATATATTTCAATGGGGAGAGAGGTTTTTACAGCCATCCAGACATATAAGGATAACTTATATGTTATCCTTGAGAACATCTGCACTTTTCTTTCCTCAGACAAGAAGCAGGAACCAGGTTTTATCAAGCACTTGGATGACATCCATAATGGAGGGTTCAAATTATTTTGATGGGCCAAATGTCATGCCCTGGAATATTTGTTGAATTGTCTCTGCACACGCTATATGCCATCATAGTTTCATGCATTCTGCTGGTTCTGCTTTGGTTGGAACTTCCTAAGAGCTAAGAAGTGAGATTCTTTGACACAAAGTATTTGTCCATAACTAACATGGCAATTGCTTAAACCTAGCTATGATTTCTGACAAGTAAAGTCACTTTCCTCCAGCACCTATAGCTCAGCACGATCTGTACCAAACTATCAATTTTAGCAAATGCATGTGGGATTTGTGTGTGTGTTATTTTAGGATTAAAAATGTTAATCTTAATTTATAAAGGTAGCATATATAACAATATGAAACAACAAATTAATGGTAATACCAAAAATAAAAATCATATAAATTATTTAATCATCAAATAAGTAATGTGTTTAAATATAAAAATGTCTGGGAAAATGCAATATTTGGATCTGGCAGTATGAAGAACCCCCTGTCCTGCAACTGCTGATCTCATAAACACATCCATTAATTTTCTAGGCATGACATAGGTTTACTTTCTTACCATTTTTTCCATTACCTTCTTTTGGGATGTTTTTACAGCTTCCCAATTCAAAAGAAAACAAAGTTGGATATTCAACTATGCTGGGTTGGAAGCAGATGAGTATTCTCTCCAAGGAGCAAAGAACTTGAAGAAAGGGTTACTGGCTACTATGTACATGCATATCATTTTTGCCTCCAGTGAGCAAGAGTTTCATATTGTTGAAGAAATGACAAACCCAGATTTAGGCAATAGTGGTTCCCGTACTGAAGTTTCTTATTTGTCACAGGCATCTTAAGACTTGGAAATTTTGCAACAAGTTGCCTTGATTGACTTCCATGTTAATCCATAGAGTAGAACATAGTAACTCTTTGGAAAATTGTTTTTTTAAAAGTTGTGAGACAGCTGTTGGATCAAAAAGCGTATTAAAATGATTTGAAAGTGCATATGCTAAGGTAAAATATAACATAAATAGGTGTTCAATTCAGACTGCAATGAAGATTAAAGACAATCACAGTCTGAACTGGAAATGGGAAGGAATTATTTTTTCTCCATGAATATACAGAAAAATGGAATGGGTTGAAAGTAGACCAATTCATCTTGTACCTATAGCTCAGGGGTGGGTTCCAGATTCTGCTACTGCCGGTTTGCTCAGGGACGCGCTGCGCGGGCAGGCGCACACTACACACCACATGTGAGCACGTGCGCGTGTGCAGTACTAAAAAAAGCTGCGCATGTGTAGAAGCAAAAAACAAGATGGCGGCGCCTATGGTGCCGCCGAGAGAACTGGCTCGGGGGCGTGGCAGGCCTGGGTCGCTGCCAGTTCCAGCGACCCAGGCCGCCAAGTTACGGTTCTATAGAACCTGTCCGAACCGGTAGGAACCCACCTCTGCTAAAGCTGATAAATGCCCAAGAGCAACTATTTCATCTTTGGTTGCCCTGTGTGAATGGGCTGTGTTTTTAAAAGAAATTTCTGCCAGGAATTCTGCAGTGTAAGACTACTCTTGAGAGCAAACTAACTTCTTTTAAGGAAACATTTTTCTTTCTGGACCACTTCATAAGTTTCCAAAATCCATCAGCATTCCAAATGACAAATATTTTAAACAAAGAATTGTGGGTTAAAAGAATTCTCTCCCCCCCATTTCCCCCTCTGATGCAATTCCTTATTAAATTACTTTTGCATTTTTTAACATTTTGGACTAACTTGATACGGCAGTAAATGTAATTTGTATGACCTGATATATTTTATTGCTGGTTTAGGTGCATCTTTATAGATTTCCAAGTGCAATTCATGGTGCTGGTTAAAAGTCTACGTAGCATAGGACCAGATTACTTGTGGCACTGGCTCTTCCCAGTGGTTTCTGCTTGCCCTACCAAATTTGTCAGCATTGGTATGTTCCAAGCATAGGTATATTTCAAGTAGTGTCAGTAAAACAGTACCATGTAGTGGGTCCCAGGAAGTGTGGCTTCTCTGTCATGGTACTTGCCCCATGAAACAGTTTCCTTGCCCAAAATATGGACAGCCCCTACTCACCAGGCTGTACCACCATATAGAGCCAAGGTGGCGCAGTGGTTAAAATGCAGCACTGCAGTTCAGCAGTTCAGTTGTCCAAATCTCACCGGCTTAAGGTTGACTCATCCTTCCATCCTTCCGAGGTGGGTAAAATGAGGACCCAGATTGTTGGGGGCAATATGCTGAACTCTGTAAACCGCTTAGAGAGGGATGTAAAGCACTATGAAGCGGTATATAAGTCTAAGTGCTATTGCTATTGCTATTTTGGGTGATGATATTAGTATGAGAGCTCAGGAATGCGTGATGAATGGATTAGTGGATTTGTGGCTTTACTGAGTCTCAGTGTAGTTTTATTTGGTTTCTTTTGTTTTAATGGAGTTGTTTTTATTTTGCTCACTGCTCTGAGTTTCTTGGGTGGATGGGCGGCCATATAAATTGGACTGATAAATAAAATAACAAATATTCAATTTTTTCAACGGTAATGGCAATAATCATGTTCTGACCACAGTGAAAATGTTCAGAGCTTGGGTTATTTTCCCTCTTTTTTAAGGAATACTACCACCAATTTAGCTCAATAGGAGTAGGCCAATGTAAATTTTTGAGAGTTCTGCTGCAATTTCTTCACTGGATATCAAGTTCACCTCCAAGATTAGAATTTGGCCATAGAAACCTATGGAGACTCATGTGTGACTTGGCCACTTGCAATATTAGGTTCAATTGTTTTTGGTGAGAAGTACTCAGGCCATCTTGACTTTACGGGACCACTTGAAATCCTAATGGAAGATAGATATCAGACTCATTAGATATTATGGACTATTAGTTTGCGTTGACTTTGCTCAGCCATGAGATAATCTGGTCTGAGCTGAAGAAAAGGTCCTTGAGATAAGATATTAAGCAACTAAACAAAACTCTAACATTATACAAAGCAGACATGTTGGGGAGGCCATTCTCCCATACTAAGTGTTAAATAAACAAGCATCTTGTAGAAGAAGAGCATTTACCCTTCTATATTACAATGTTTTCCCATCTTCACTATTAGTGGAAGATTAAGTAACCTTTCTATGAAAGAGATTTTTACCCTGTCTGGTGGCAGAAACAGAAATGGCTTTCCCTGGAATTCTGCACTCTCTCTTTCATATAATGTGGCCAAAGTATCTTATTCCATTTTCATGCCAGCTCAGAGAATCTTCTCATCCACCTGTCACCAGATATTTCTAGAAGAGTTGCTGAATGTGTTGGCAGATGCCATCATTATCAAATTCCTGATCCTTTAGCAATCTTGATAACTTTGATACTTTTCATCTCTGCTTCTTTCTATTACCAAATGGTTATGTACAGTGGCTTTGGGGAGGACGAGCTTTTCTGAAATTTGTGTAATCTGGTTTTTGTAAAATAAATAAATAATAAAGAAAGAAAAATAAACATATGGAAGACAGCACTTATCTTTTTCTCTCTCTAGATGGGCTCACACAACATCCCAAACTTTAATCCAGATTAATAAAAGACAATTCCTGAGATCATCTAATACGTATGCATAAAGAGACTAGTTAATATCACATGATACAACCATAGAGTTTTCATGCCGAATTCTCATAACTTTTATTCAAATCGGAGTGTTTTGAGAATTCAGTTTATGTGTCCTAGATTTTTAAAGAAAATTGATAGTTACTTTAAGCAGTTTAATGCTTACTCCACAAACTATTCTTGCTGTTGAAACTCAGTGCACCCTTGAATTGATTTAGGGCACTGAAATACACATTGAAACAAATTACCAAAGGGCTACAATTCCTTATAGTGCTCCTTGAGATTCAGCTTAATTTTTTTTCTTGTCATATGGTTGTCAATCTAATGCTTTTGCTAACTTCAGTCTAGCTTCTCTCTTATACAATTAAAGATGGCTGGCAGGAGGGAGGAAAGGGAACAGTGTTAGCACATTGGCACTTCTTTAAAGGGAACATTTTGCAACTTTTAAGAATAAGGCATACTTTTGTCCTGCATAAAAATTGGGGCCCTTCAATTTTATGATTAAATAGTTATAGTTATGAAGTCCTGACCCAGAAAGGACTCAGTCCTTGAATGTTTCACCATGAATCATTAATCAATAAGCTTTTCTTGGCATCCCTCATTTCTTTCCTCTTTTTAAATATCATTTGCCCCTAAAACCAAAATATATAGTACTCGGCAGTCAGGTTATTCTGCACCTGTTAGGAGAACCAGTTTTACACCTACTAGAATTATTGTAAAAAAACTTTTCAAGAAAACTAAAGTAAAAATGAATGAGGATCAAACTGCCCTTTTCCCTACTAGCTGCATTACCTCTTCTCCTAGAAAGAACATGCATTTGAAAAGGACATGAAAAACTAGTCTTTCTAATTTCCTCTAATTGAAACATGATTCTTTTTGTTGAGGAAAATGACATTGTATTTCTGGTTTGAGAGAGTGATGGGATTGGCAAAAAATAAATTGTCAATTAATTTGCTTGAAAATGCAAAGTTGATAGTGTCACAGAAATTTTTCAGAAGACACTGAAGAATAATGAATTACTGTAGGCCAAGTGAGAGAGGTTTACTGCTCACTCACCACTGATGATAGGTTTCTCTGCTACCCCTTGCCCATTCTTATGAACACCGCTTGCTCTTTTTGATGGATGGATGGATTATACAGTACTTGTAGACCATTATTACATTCATATTTCTGGGTGAAGTACAAATCAGTTAAAATGCAATCCTAAAACACAAAGCAGTATTAAAAATTCCTGTAGAAAGCAGAATAATATGCAAGATGAAATCAACTTCAAGAATGGTAAGTAATATAACTGGTACGGAAGATTCGTGAATGGTGAGTATAATCTTTCTTTCAGCTAATTTGAGCCACCTAGATTAAAAAAATAATGCCTTCTTTCATTGTATATGTTTTTGCTCATTGATTCTACAATAGAATGCCTCCTGTTTGGAATAAAGTTAGCCTAGGACAGAAGACCAGAGAATGCTTCATGCCAGTTCAATGTATTTGTTGCCTTTCTCCAGGATTGTTTTGTTTATTTCACCTGGAAAAGGCTCTCCAAGGTCTCAGCAAGTGTAATAGTTTGCTACCTGACCCCTTTACTTGCAGACACTTTGAATTTTCTGCATGAAAGGCATGTGCAATTGGCACAGTCCTTGGACAGTCACACACAATAGTGAGAAGCAGCAGAATTACTTATGCCTAGCAAAGACATTAGGAAGGAAGTATAGAAGGTCAGAGTGGTGAAAGCAGTGGTAGAAAAACAGGACAATTTTCACCTAAAAGATTCTGGGTTCAATATGCGGCATTTCCATTTTTTAAAGAATTTTTTAAGGTTTGACTTAACAATTGTGGGAAAAAAACCTTGGCAATGTACATAGACAACTTATTACAGATAGTCCTCAACAGGTCAAGGTTACAATGGAACAACAAAACAACAACAAAAAGGTATTATGACCTAGATTTGAAGTTCCAATGACTCCTCCTCCTCCTCCTATAGACATCTGATAGCATTTTGGGAGCTCGGCAACCAGCTCAATTTTATGGCCATTTGCAGTGTCCTGCGGTCATATTTTCACAATTTACTATGGTTTTGTTTTGCTGGAAACCAGCATTTACTTCTAGTAATTCTTACCTCTTCTTACTTTCTGGCAAAAAAAGGCCCTTGTAGACAATGGATTCAGTTAGCGACCATGGAATTTGTTTAATGATTGTTGCAAAAAATGTCATAAAATTGTATTCATCACACGACTTGCTTAATGACCAGCACAATTTACAACCATAATTCCAGGCTCAGCTACGATTGTAAATTGAGGACTAAGTGTAATTTCCCTACTGAAGTATGTTAAATGGCGATGCGCGGAATCTTCCAGTGAATGAT
The DNA here is from genome assembly GCA_023053685.1 of Diadophis punctatus similis. Lineage (NCBI taxonomy): Eukaryota > Metazoa > Chordata > Lepidosauria > Squamata > Dipsadidae > Diadophis > Diadophis punctatus. Next base: position 115,548,626 of record JALIGW010000003.1, on the reverse strand, counting down.
TAATCAATTGAGTGTTATGTAGTGGATTGAATGAAGTCACAAAACTATGTAGCCAATCATATTTCACTACATTGTGACCTCATGAAGGGCAACTCTATTGAATTGTTCAGAGAAGAGTACTATACAAGGCAAAGTCAGTGCACAGGCAAATTGTTTTGCAATCTTTTTGCAACCAGTTGCAATTATGCACGTTTTGATCCAAATACTGAGTATGATTACCCACAGTAATTTTGCAGGAATAATTGTAAAGCAATGAACCCATGTCATGAATACATGTGTGGAGTATTTGTTTTATGGCCAAGAAGTTAGTATAGGCCATTTAACACATTATAAGTAATGTATATGCACTAAACAAAAAGATGTTTAGAAATGAAACTATTATAGAGGCACACCCATTGGGGTGTGAGAAATGGCTTTGACTCTTCACCAAGGATACAGCATATTTATTGATAAATCTGGTTTTACTATTAAGTTTGTGAAGATTCCAATTACCAATGTTTGTAGTTTGAGGCTGTATTATTATGGAAGTAATAACTAACAGCTAACACCATTCCCAGACTTTCAAATTAGTTTTTTTTTAAAAAAAATTAGGCTAACGTCAAGCAAAATGTTTTTTTTAATTCCCTTCTGAAATTTCCATTAGGTTTGAAAACATCTTTTTCTGATTAGGTCACTGGAAGTCCACTGACTTATCTGCCTTACTGTTGTGCTTGGCAGTAAGGCAGTTTTTCGTTTCCTCAAGAGTATTCTTAATTTTAGGAACCATTCTAGACCTTGTTTTGATTTTAAACATAGTTTCAGGATACTAAGATTCCAGCATCTGCTACCAGAAAACTGAATTGTATCAGATGTGATCCCACACCAGCAGTAAAGCCTTGGCAAGATGCCTCATTCACAAGACTCAATGTTACCTCTTCTCTGTGGCTGTGAGGACAGCCTGACTTTTTAATGCTGGTTTGCACTAGAAGCAAAAATGTTATGAAAATTTTAACCCAAATGTTCTGCCATACAGGTAGTCCTCAACTTACAGTGACTGTTCAAACCAGAGGTGGTTTCCTCCCAGTTTGGACCGGTTCGCCCGAATTGGTAGCAAACCGCTGGTGATGTCACGATGACATCATGGAACCGGTTCGGTTGGTGCAGGTCCTTGGACACCGCCATCTTTTTTTTTTTGAAATATTTTTTTTGGGGGAATTTTTTTGGGGGAAATTTTCCTCCTGGTTTTTTTTTCATCTGCATGCGCACAAGCCGAGTTTCCGGCACTGTGCATGTGTTGCCATCTTGTTTTTGGCTATTTTTTGGGAACGTTTTTTATTTTTCGGCACTGCGCATGTGTGGCGCAGGAGGAAGTGAACTGCGAAGTAAGTTAGAACCCACCCCTGGTTCAAACTTACAATGGCACTGAAAAAAGTGACTTATGACCATTTTTCACATAGCAATAGCAATAGCACTTAGACTTATATACCGCTTCATAGTGCTTTACAGCTCTCTCAAAGCGGTTTACAGAGTTCAGCATATTGCCCCCAACAATCTGGGTCCTCATTTTACCGACCTCAGAAGGATGGAAGGCTGAGTCAACCTTGAGCCTAGTGAGATTTGAACAGCTGAACTGCTGAACTAGCAATCAGCTGAAGGTCGCAATGCTGCTTTTAACCACTGCGCTATCTCATTACAGCATCCCCATGGTTGCATGATCACAATTCAAATGCTTGGTAACTGAACTGGCTCATATTTGTGACTGCTGCAGTGTCTTGAGGTCATGCGATCACCTTTTCCGACCTTTTGACAAGCAAGGTCAATGGGGAAGCCAGATTCACTTAACAACCGTGTAACCAACTTAACAACTGCACTTAATAACTCTAGCAATAAAGGTCACAAAATGGGGCAAAACTCACTTAACAAAACTCCCCATTTTGCTTAGCAATGGAAAATTTGGGCTCAATTGTGGTTGTAAGTCAAGGACTACCTGTACTATCTCAAGGAGTGGAGGACCTGTTGTTTTCTTTCGCTACTGAGGCTTCCACTTGGTTTTGCAATTAGAAGCCCCTGAGGTCTCCCTTTCTTCCTTTAAAATATTGATGACACGAAAGTTCAGTGTTTGGCATTAGTGTTGCTATGAAGGTCTATGAGATTCCAGAGCAGAATGAGAAGCTCCTCCTTTTCTCCCTGGATACACCCAAGCTGTCTTTCTGTGCTTTGAAATAGTGGCTTCCACGGGTGTTGCTGTCCACAGCTCAGAATAAGCAATTAATATCTATGTTAGTTCTGTAGAACAAATGCATTGGGGTGCTAGTCTGCAGTGTTCTGGCAGTGATAATTCAGGACATGGGAAGAAATAATTAAGGTATCTCTGTTAACTGTTCGTGGTCTGTGATTGATTTGTTTTAAGATTGGTTATTTGTATGCATCTAACTGAATACTAAATATAATGCTGTCCATTCTGTGTGTATGTGTGTGTTCATGTAAGTGTGTATTGTATATCTATATATACAGACAATACATACAATATACATACAATGCTAAAAATAGAATGATGTAATGAAATTGAATTTTATACTAATAAAATTAGGCTCACAGCACTCCGGAAATGTGTAAAGTCTCCTTCAGGTGAGATGGATGGCATATCAATTTAATAAATAAATAAATCTATTAAGTGACTATCTCTCAACCTGGCCTATCTTGAAGAGGTGACACCTATCCAGGAAGTCCTAAGCTGACTAGTGCCAGTTTTTGTTAAGTTATGGCATAGTGTACTTTATTTATATATTTATTGCCCATCCAGGTGTATTATTCACATAAGAGCAGTGAGGAGCAACCCTCCTCTCTGTAAAAGAGGTTAATTACCCAGAAAAACAGCATGACAATCTGCAGCGGGAAATATGTGGGCAAAGAGCTCTTTCGTGCACTGATTTGCACACGATCCTTAAGCCTGTTTTATCAGGATTCGAAGTACAGGCAAAAGGTTCTTTGCTGCAGGCAACCCAGTGCAATTTCATAGAATGCTATCCGAGTGAATAGAACACTAAACAGGATTCTTCTGTTCTTGAAAATGGATATAGAGATGAACTGGTCTTCAGATCCAAATTGCAGAGTAACGTCTGGACCATCCCTACCAGCTTTCATTCTCACACCAGAGTCTTCAAGAAAGATTCAGCTATATTTTTTTGCACCATTCTTTGCAGTCTTAGAGGAAATGCTGTCGGAATTTGCTGCTTCAGTTTCTATGTGATTTTTCTACAGGCCAAGCAAATTATGGCTTTTACTGTTCACATTTTTCTCTGAAAAAAAATCCCAAGGCAGTAAACAGAAGGAAATGAGAACAAAGAACAGTCTGTAATAAAAATAAAAGAAAGTAATAAAAAAATGGTTAGGAGAATTAAAAAAATGTTAAAGGTTTTTGTAAAAAAAGAAAGCTTGAGGCCCTTGAGATATATAGATAGATAGATAGATAGATAGATAGATAGATAGATAGATAGATAGATAGATAGATAGATAGATAGAAAGAAGTAGGTAGGTAGGTCGGTAGGTAGATAGAGGGCACAAATCTCTAAAATAGTGGTTCTCAACCTTCCTAATGTCGCGCCCCCTACCCCGCCCCCGCGCCCCCTGCCCCACCACTGCCATTTGGGTTCTTTTACCTTCTGCGCATGCGCAGAACGCTTTGGCATGCGCAGAAAGTAAAAGAACCCAAATGGCGGCGTCTGGGCAAAGTCTCCCGACCCCTGTGAAAGGGTCGTTCAACCCCCAAAGGGGTTGCGACCCCCAGGTTGAGAACTACTGCCCTAAAATTTCTGTTTGCCTTGCTGATTCATATAAGTCGTGACTGGTTGCAGAGACTCAGACTGCAGGGCTGTTTACTGGAAATCCAGTCCTTTTTCCTAGTGATAGTGACGTTGTCACATGGTCACCCCAGTTTGTCCCTGTGATTGTTAAAAACCAACCAAGCTAATCCAGAGTAAGGAAAATAATCTCTGAACATTTAGGTTTGTGTTCCATGTGCCCTCTACTGTTAGAAAATTATTTGAACCAGTTGAGAGGGAAGCAGTGATGATGATTCTTCTGCTCTGAAGCCCCCCCCTCTCTCTTTGTTCCGCTAGAAAAAATGGCTTCTGAGAAAAGGAAACTTTATGCCTCAGTCATCCTCCTCCTCCTAATGGGAGTCTCGGCCAGATCAATGATTTATTTATTTATTTATTTATTTATTTATTTATTTATTTATTTATTTATTTATTTATTTATTTATTTATTTATTTATTTATTTATTTATTTATTTATTTATTTATTTATTTATTCAATTTGTATAGCCACCCATCTCAACAAGGGATCTGTGGCGGTGAACAATGTTAAAATATTTTTTTAAAAAAAATGCCAGCCACAAAGACAAAAATTAAAGTACATAGCAGCTGAGGAAAGTTGACAATTGATAATTATACAGCTAGGAGACAGATCCCTCCGCACACTTGGGTACCCAGGCCTGGGCTGTATAAAAATATACAGTGGTATTTTAAAACAGTGAAGATATCTCAAGTTTCATCCATAGAGTTTATTTGATTTAGTTAAGTGAGATAGGAATATGTGAAAAGATCAAAATCAAAGAGTTTATTGATAAAGCAATGCCTATAAGAGTTGCAACAGAAATGAAAATGAAGAGTGATAAAGGGAGAAGGAGAAAAAAATACGAATATTTAGTTAGTACAGCATCATCCAGTAGTTGTCTGTTAATTTATTCTGTGATTATTTACTGTATTAAGCAGCTTCTCAACAGTCAAATTACTGCAGCAGTTAAGATGTTTAATTTGGACCACAAAGAACCAGGATTCTACATCTGTGGAAGGGTACTGAAGTATTGACTTACCATGATCTAACATTTCCTTTCTGTTCCTTGACGAAGATGATTGTGAACAAAATGTTTAGAAGACCTTGAATTATAATAAACAGGTTCTTCATCAATGGAATATGTTTTGACCAAAAAAAAAGAAAGAAATAGGTTAACGAGCAGAGCAGATTGATTGTCCAACAAGTCATAATTGTTTCAATAACTTATAGAGAACTGTCCATGTAATTCACTAAGAACTATATCTTGATTTTCCTTTGAGGAATCAATAATTAGATATTTTTTAATGATCTACTAAGAATTCTGAATGAAATATTCCATTCTCTGTGGGAATTAAAAATCTTCCAGAGAAGTTTTAGTGATACTCTTTTGGCACCTAAATTGAGACTTGGTGTTTGTACTCTAAATGATGATGCCAACTATGAATGTATTCATTTTGTCATTTATTTCCAGAAATCTCTGCTTTTTAAAATTCTTGTATCAAATCAGTATCTTTCTATTAAGCATCTTAATGACAAACACTCTTCTTCATGTAAGATTTTAAGAGTATATTTCAAAATTAGAGTAATGATAAGGGCTTTGCATAATATAATAATAATAATAATAATAATAATAATAATAATAATAATAATAATAATAATAATAATAATAATAATAATAATAATAATAATAATAATAATAATAATAATAATAGAGTTGGAAGGGACCTTGGAGGTTTTCCAGTCCAACCCCCTGCCTAGGCAGGAAACCCTACACTACTTCAGACAAATGGTTATCCAACATCTTCTTAAAAACTTCCAGTGTTGGAGCATTCATTAGCACCTTGCATTAGATTATGTCAATGGGGGCTCTCTTTGTGCATTAATTCCACATTATTGCTTCATTTTCCAAGAAATGGAAATGGAATGATAGAAGTGATAAAGACAAAGCACAATTTAAAACAAACATAAGTAAGTGTCCATATTAGGGATTACATCATGACAATAAGAGCAGAGAGTCATAGTTACCTACTCTTATCACATTTGCAGATAGCTGGCTGGTGGGCAATTTAACTGATCTATTCCTTATTGGGGAGGGACAAATCACAAGAATATCTCCAGGGCCATTGTGAAGAATATTATAGGCATCTGACAAATAAAGTCCTTTGGATCTGCTCTGAGCCAGACTCCAATTGGGAAGGGCCTGTTGAGTTGCCTGAGGTGTGGTCTGGTCGTCCTGATAGGCTTGATATGGTTCCTGATATGGTTGGATCCGGGCAGTGATAAACTCATTCTTGAATGAGATATTGGGTCCACTGTACAGTATCTGTCTTCTTTCTAAGCAAATGTGATTTTATAGAAGTCACCAATATCTGTCCTTTGTCATGCTCAGATTATTTGATTGACATCAGGCTAAGTGGTGCCACCAACATCTGCAGGGAGAATGGACCTTTTTGGTCAGTTTTCCCCAGGTACATAATGGATCCAATTAATTTACAGAGGTGCCTGGGAGATTCCTGACACCATGGTGTGTTTATCCTAGTGTCTACAGGCTGTGCCTTGTTGGAGAACATACTTAGTCTTAATCACAGCAACACTGAATGACTGTGGGTGGAGAAACCTTTCAATTCTAGGTATATAGTATTTTTTTTCTTTTTTAAAATCTTAACTGTGTGAGGTTCCCAGAGTCACTTCTGTGAGATGGGCAGCTATAGAAATTGAACAAAAAACATAAATATTCCATCTTTGGTTCTTGTTGGGGTCACATTAACTAATGCAAAGCTGAGTTATAAAATAGAAGTACTCTAGGACTTGCACTGCAGATGTGCCAGTTGCAACATCTTGCATATTATTGAATTGGGAGTAATGTCACTTACAACCATTACCAGTTCAGGAGGCTCTGCTTATAGTAACTTCTAAATAGTTATGCAACCCTTGTGCTTTTGTCAAATTTTATTGTGGTTCCTTTGAAGACAACATTTGAACATTTTGTTATTTTCTCCTGTTCCTCCCTGATTTTGGAACCAAAACTATTCTCTTTGGCAGTAGAACAAGTTGCAAGAAGGGTCTCCACCTTGTATGCCATTGCTGATTATCACCAAGTCACCTCCGATAGGTGAAGGTAAATTCAACTCTTTCTATCCATTGGACAGAACTGTGATACAATTGTATTTCACATTTTCTGTTTATATTCTACCTTAGTCCAGCTATTATGGTGGTTACCTTGAGGCTACTAATACTTGTTTATTACTTAATCATAGCTTTTAAAAATTCTGTGTGTATGAGACAAATGGATAAACATAGGTATGCACTAATTTTGTCACTATCCAAGCTGTAGTGTTCCTTTTGTCTTAATATTAGCATTTGACTCTGTGTGGTCTGACATCTCTATTCTTTTGTCTGACAAATCTGTGCACTGACTTGTAAAAAAAAAGAAGAAAAATCAATATTGTTTTCCCTGGCACATTCTCTGCAGTTGAGTTGATTTATTATCACTGTTCTTTTTCCCTTCTCTCTCTCCCTCTTTTTTTTTATCAGTCTCTTTCTATGGCTTTAGGGTTGAGTTCCTGATAATATCACAAGGTAGAAGACACTAAAAGAGTTTCCATGACCTTATCCCCTTTGTGATCTTGTCCACTATGATTGTGAACTATAGCTATAAGGTGAACACTGATTTTATCTGGAGTTCACGATCAGATTTATGTTCTTTTTGTGTCTGTGCCAGAAACAAGAGCAAAGTGGAACTATCAGGAGCTGCTTTATTTTTAAAGGAACAATCTAAATGCTACATTCCCTCTGCAACCCAGCCTAAATACAAGTGTCAGTTACAGCTAAGACTGAACAATCCTGAGCTAATATCCTTGTTTTGTTAAACCAAGACCTCTATTTGGTCACTTCAACTTAGGCAATGGACTTTGAAGCTCAGTTGACCAATGCTTGGCAAGCTTTATAATAGTTGCTATTATAATCTCTCAAAGCAGGCATCACATTATAGCTTAACTTCCCTGTTCTATATGAAAATGGGTTGAAGACTTTACACATCATATAACTTAGAACAGGGGTGTCAAACTTGCGGTCTGCGGGCCAGATGCATCACGTGCTAGCCACGCCCACCCCCGTTTTAGCAAAGGGGGAAAAAATCATGATACGACACGTGACAACAATGTGATGCCGCGAGTTTCACACCCCTGACTTAGAATGTCCTTTGCAATGTGTTTGCCAATTTTAAAATAGGGAAATGCATTGCAAACTAGGCGTGGGGGCACAGAAAGTTGAGTTTTTATCAAAACAATGAAACATGTAGTGACATCATCATGCATGCCCCACCCCCCCATTCCTTCATATCAAAATACAAGTAAAAAAAAAGGTCACACTTTACCATTTGATCCCCTCACAGATGCATATGATTTTGGAATTTTCTAGAGATGAGTTATAATTTTGAAACCTGGAATTAAAGATAATTTTTCACCTAATCTTAGTATCAGTTTCAAAGAAGATCATGTAATATTTTTGAAAAAAATCAATCCTTTCCTTGCTCACTTAAAAATGCATCTTAGAACCAAAGCTAGGTTCAGATCTAAAATGTAGAAAACTGCATCCATGTCAAATGCACCTTGAGTACAATTTAAAAGATAAAAAAATATAAACTAAAAAATAAAAAATGGTGCTAAAAAGAAAAACAGAAAAGGCTACAGTAAAGAAAAACAAAAGTAAAATATGAAGAAATGATTTCTTCTTTTAAGAGAAGTATACAACTCTTCTTCCCACAGCCCATCTGTTAACTGTAAATAATTCCTTAAAATCTTGTTGTTTCAGTTTTAATCAGCAAAAAATTAAAAGATAATCACACATATATTTTAACCTTAATCAAATAAACCAACTTAAGAGTCTTGCCTTTTACTTTTAACAATCATGATCTTTAGTCCTTTCAAATATTGTCCTGGAACTTGATTTCATTTCCTTTTTTTCTTTGTCCCGTCTCCCAAAATTCTTCAAACTTGGAAATCCAATTTAGGAAAATTATCCAGGTCACTCTCTTGGTTTATTATTTGTATATCCCTCTTAATTATTAAGATATCAGTCAACTTCTTTTGTGTGTCCAGTGTAGCATCTTTTACAATATGTTTTGTAGCCTGGCATTTTAAAATCCATTTTCAGATCAGTTTCAAGCTTGCCAGAAATAACTTGTTCCTCTTTCATAACATCTTTTAAACACAGCTATAGATGCAGACACGTTTACAAGCAACTTCTGAGCTCATTGTTCAAAAATATTCTTCTATACATCCAATGTTAAAATACCGTATTTTTGGAGTATAAGACACACCTTTTTCCTCCCTAAAAGTGGCTGAAAATTTGGGTGCGTCTTATACTTCGAATGTAGCTTTTCCCCCCAGCCCTAACTAGGTGCTAACAGATCTTCCCAGCTCTTACCTAGCAGGCTTTTTCATTGTTACTCTCTCCAAAGAATGTTTTTCCAGCCCTAAGTCTTTGCAGGGTTTTTTTTTCATTGCTCTACTTGCTCCAAAGAAGGTTTTTTCCAGCCCTAACCAGGTGCTAACGATCTTCCCAGCTCTTACCGGCTTGCAGGCTCTTTCATTGTTACTCTCTCAGAAGAAGGTTTTTTAAAGTCCTAACCAGGAGATAAAATAATGTGCTGAAGCTGCTCCGAATAAGTTTTTTTCTAGCCCTAACTAGATGCTAATGATCTTCCCAGCTCTTACTGGCTTGCATGCTCTTTCATTGTTACCCTCTCAGAAAAAAGTTTTTTTAAGTCCTAACCAGGGGATAAAATAATGTGCTGAAGCTGACCAGACTAAGGATGCTAGCCAGATGAATACCTGGTAGGCAGATTGTTTTCCCCTATTTTCCTCCCCAAAAACTAAGGTGCGTCTTATACTCCGGTGCATCTTATACTTTGAAAAGTATGGTACTTTGCTTCATTCTTGTTAGTATTCAAATCTAATTGTTCTTCTCCTTTAATTGTAATCCTTAGCTCTTTCTCTTCTCCAACCTTAGAAGTTACATCCCATCAATTTTTTTTAAAGAATTCAAAACAAAAGCATTTTCTCATAGGAAGGATTCCAGTAATTAATTCCAGTTTCTTATTTCAAATCCCTTTGGACTTTTAGTTTATTTGTAACTTGGCAAAAACCAAAGTCTAATTGCCCTTTTTGCTGTTTATTACAAAATATTTTTATGCTCTTAAATTTGTATTTAAAACTTCTTTCAGTAAGGATTGAATGAAACTAACCCAGTGCTGTAAATTTTGCAAATTGAAAGGTTCCTATAACTGAAAAGCAGTTAAGTAATATTCAAAAGTGATTAGAAAAGGAAGTATGCACTCTCAGTGTCTTTTTTGAAAGCGCCAACCTCGGTTTGAGAAACACAGTTATTCACTTGTGTCCCAGATCTCTGGAAACCCACCAGAGACAGCTGTCTTGTGGTCTCCTCATGAGGGGCAACTGTCTAGAGCACTTGTGGCCAATCTTAAGTGCTCTCCTTGTCTAGAAAGGAATTGAAAGTTCTACTTGCCAGATGTTCATTCCATCTTCAATTTGCTGTTTCTTCCCTGGAATTCCAAATTCATCTTGAAGTTTCTGTAATTGAGATTAATACTGATTTTGAATTGTTCATTTTCTTTCAAAAATAAGGATGCTTGCTTATCAGAAAATAAGTAAATCCCCAGTAAAATTATAACATGCATAGACAAAAAATGATCTCAAATGAAAAGCTTCCTCTCACTTGTCCAAATTTGATTGAAATCTAGAATGTAGTTTGGGATGTCCCTCAAAATGGTACATAATGTACTGAACAAAATTAAACATTATAATTAGTGATCCAAATTCTATTTGAAATGAAAGAAAATAATGTATTTGATGTACTTATAATATGCTCTCCTATGTTAATCACATTGCTCACGTGAAAGATTATAAATGCAAACAATTTTTAAAAGGCTTCAAGTGTAATTCTTTCAGATATTCCAAACCCAGAAACAGAGCTTCCCCCCCACACAATCAAGACCTTTAATTTGAAGCTACACATTTGTTATCAAGCTCTGTTGTTCACACACACACACACACACACACACACACACACACACACACACACACACACACACACTGTTTGAAAAGGTGGCTAAATTGGGTTTTTTGGGGGAGGTAATAAAATACTCTGCAAACAGTTTATCTGATCAATGGGAAATGCATTTACAAGCTGCTCTGGGTTAATGTGCTGAACACAGGGAAAGAATAACTTATTGACTTCTGAAGAGTGATGTTGGTTCAGGTTTTTCTGAACAGCATAATATACAAGCATATAAAGAGAATGGTGAGGACACGACCCGCAATTCACTGCGCTCATTTGGTTGGTTGAAATGAATCAGATAAAAGTTGCATTCAACATTTAGAAGTGCTTAAGTCACAGCCCTGATCTCATTCTATTCATGTCGACTGTGGTTAATTGAACTACTTGAATTCCGGGGCCAAGACAGCGGTAGGAGCAACCCTAGAGTCCCTTCTGAAGCACCTCTGGCTGGTATTATTTTTCAAGCACAACTGAGGCTTTGTAGGTACAAGTTAATGAATGCTGAGCTGTATCTGCTGCACCGTACATTATTTTGGGCAGCGAAGTGTATTGCATACCTGCTGCAATCATTTCTTTCTGTATTAAACTTAATTTTAAGATCAAGAGATCTAAAATTGAATATTCAGATGGATTAATCCAGGGCTCCTGAAGATAATGTTATCAAAGTCTGGAACAGATTAGTTATAGGTTTAGAAGTTGGATAAAAGGCGCAGGTCTAGGAGTAAAGTCATACAAACATCAGGACAAAGAGCTGAGATAGCAAATGCTTAAGATGAACAAACTGATGTGTTTTCTGAAGTCATTCACTATCTGATTTCCCTTTGATCTTGCTGTCATTTTCAGTGATGTTGAAAGGTAGAGTGGAAACAATCTCATCAGTGCTTCTCTGGTGAAGATTTTGAGCCTGTGAGAAAGACAGAGTGCACCAATAATTAAACTAGGATTATCCACAGTTTATCCAAGGACATAATTTTGAAGTTGGCCTTCTATAAAGCAGCAGGTTTTGCCTTATTTGTTTAATGCTAATACTACCGGTATGTCAAAATGGTCTATATCAGTATTTCTCAACCCCAAAAACTTTAAGATGTGTGAACTTCCCCAGCCAGCATGAAGTCCATACATCTTAAAGTTGTTGAGGTTGAGAAACACTGAATACAATCAGTCCATTCAGAAAGATAGGATGAAAGAGTCATCCCTTTTTTTATTTTTTGAGAGACTTAATTAGCTAAAATATGAAATATAATTATCGTTAAATGCTCATTGGTCTAAATTTATATCTGGCGTTTCCTACAAAAATTCATGGATGCTAATAATAGGATTCCTTGCTATTTTATACCCACAATTAATCCTGGAAGTTAGCAATGAATCCCAAATCTCCTAGGGCCGTGATGGCGAACCTATGGCACGTATGCCATAGGTGGCATGCGGAGCCATAGCTGAGACCACATGAGGCATTGCTCTATGTCAGCTCCGGCGCCAGCTGATTTTCGGCCTTCGGAGGGCGGGGGGAGGTCATTTTCACCTTCCCCAGGCTTCAGGAAAGCCTCCGGAGCCTGTGGATGGCAAAAAATGGACCCAATGGGCCTACCGGAAGTTCATTTCCGAACTTCCAGTAGGCCTGTTAGGTCCATTTTTTGCCATCTACAGGCTCCAGAGGCTTCAGTGAGCCCTGTGTGCATGCACGGGGGGGGGGCAGCATGGGGAGGTTGTGCACGCATGTGCGGGGAGGGCATTGCATTATGGGTGTGGGCACACACGCGCGCTATCATGCGCACGTGCACCCTTTTGCCACCCGAGCAAAAAACTGTTGGCCATCACTGTCCTAGGGAATTTTATGGCTGAGTGAAGGCTTGGGCTGTGATCTTATCAAACCTAGGCCAACTCTTTGTAGAACAGTGGCATTTTCAGTTTAGACTTTGGTTTCAATAGAATGAGGGTAGAATGAGGTATGTTGTAATGACAGAGGTTAAAATGAAAATAGATGTGTAAAAGATGTGTTAGATAAGTTTATTATAAAATTAAAGCTCAGATTTAACAGTACTTCCCTGAAACTATCCAATTCTTATTTTATTTATTTATACAACAGCTTGACATATCTAGATGGCATCCAATTTAAAAGATACCTTAAATTGTAATTTTCTTCTCAGGATTGAGAAACTGCAATGAAACTTGGTATGCATACTTTTAACACAATTCCTACCTTAAAGTTCGGAGGTAAATCATTTAGCCAAGCAAGCAATATTGCTCAACCCTGCTGGCTTGTTTAAGCTGAAAAAACTAACCATAGTGTGTGTGTGTGTGTGTGTGTGTGTGTGTGTGTGTGTGTGTGTGTGTGTGTGTGTGTGTGTGTGTGTAACAGAATAAGAATTGGAAGGGACATTGGAGGTCTTCTAGTCCAACCTTCTGCTCAAGCAGGAAATCCTATATCATTTCAGACAAATGGTTGTCCAATCTCTTCTTAAAAACCTCCAATGCTTTAATGCAGTATTTTAATACACAGTGTGGGAGTATATATCTGTACTATTTACATACACACACATATATGTATATATAATATGTACAGTATGTGTATATATCTCTACACTATACAGACACACATACACATACATATATAGTGAAAGAGAGATATGGAATAAATTATTGTTGGGACATTAAAAGGATTTCATTTCCTTGAGCATACATATGCATTCTGCTGCGACATGTCCTCTCTGCCTCCTAGTGTAGCCATTGATCCACAGCCTTTATAATGAAGTCTAATAACAACTCTATTACTGCTGGCCCCCTGATTGGCTTAGGCGTCTACAAAATTAGCTACAAAGAAGCCAGCTTGTCAATATTAATTCCACCACAGAGATTACTTGTTATGGTAGAACAAAGGTGTTCTGGCTCAAACTGAACAACTTAACTCCTTGTCTCATAAAATTTAAGCTGCTATTGATCGCTTTCTTCTTTTGTACTGAAGGATTAAACCCACCCGGGCAAGGGTGTGTGTGCATGCCAAGGAGTGGATGTGTGTTTGCACGCCCTCCCCCAGACACCCCCAGACATAGAATCACTCTTCTTCTGCATTCCCCCAAACCACCAGCTGCCCCCTCTCCTCATCCGTCTCTCTCCCCCTTCCTTCTCAGCCCCTTCTCCCTGGCTAAGAATCATTCAGTAGCATGAAGCAAATTAAATCAATGGATTTGCCCTAGCAGATGGGTGCTTTAACAGTCAGTTAGCCTTTAGATAATTGAGGCGTTGACTCTGGAATCATAAAATGGATGGCTCGTTTGTACATTTTACTGAAATAGATCTCGCTGAGGTTAAATAAATGAAATCCCATTTGTCAGGCAGTAATAAATGGCCTCTCCTTCGGCAAACAGCTCTGTTTGGCCTAATAAATACTGGGATGTTACAATGCTCCTCCCTTGATAGGGTTATGGCTTAATGAAATGGTCTTTCCTCTGCTTGTTTTTGCCTCCTCCTGCACCGTGTGATAAGTAGCGAACCACCGAAGCTTGTAATTACAATCTTACAGAGAACCCGGCCAATCTGTATATAAATCTCACCATCCAATTACAAGATGTAATAATTTTGCAGTCAAGCTGGTAATGAGGTCTAATACTCATGCATGTGATAATCCCCCCTGGATGCTGACTCTATCAGATGTTAGCTTTGTAATTATACTGGCAGAAAATCATTATTTCATGTTCAGCAGAAAAATGAGGTTGGTGGGAAGTTAATTTTCTCTATGCTCTGTGAAGCATAGACAAAATTTTAATGATTTAATCATTATGGTTATCCCTTTTGCAATTGACCCGTGTTACTTGGGTAGAAACATTGGCACATTTAAAAGTCCCTGTTACCCGATAAAGCTCGCCAGGTATGCAGCTTTTAATGTAAGAATAACACTATACAATTAAACTATTAACCTTCTTGATAGGGGGAAAAATCCATACTTTTCATTATTTACAGATAGGATTCACCGGCATATTTATGTCCAGATCTCAGTGCAATAATTGGCTAATTAAAAGAATAACATTTTAATTATGATGTACGCCCACTCATTTTCTTTGTTTGCAGCACTATTTTAGTAGCTCTTTTGTTCTTCTACCAGGTTGAATATATGATGTTGCTGGTGGTAGTATGATTCACTAACATAACCCCAAATCTGCTATGTATAATCAACAATATGTATGTGCATGTGCACAGAACACACACACACACACACACACACACACACACACACACACACACACACACACACACACAATTCCATAAATGTTAAAAAAATTATTTACTTTGCCTCCTCCAAAGCTCAAGGCTGCTTATGTCAAGTGAAAGTAATTTATTTTTATAAAATTGTGCAAGTACCTAAAACAGGGATGTCAAACTCAAGGCCTGCGGGCTGGATCTGGCCCACGGGGTCCTTAGATCAGGCCACCCTGGAAACAGCGAAGGACTGGCCCGTGGTGCTTGTGCCAGCGAAAACGGGCTCCCAATCTCCATTTTCAGCTGGGACAGCCTCCTGCAACCCTCTGCCAGCAAAAACAGAGCTGAGGAGGGCCGCGCGAGCTTAGTTTTCACTGGCAGAGGGTTGCAGGAGGCTGTCCCAGCTGAAAACCAAGATCGGGACCCATTTTTCTCTGGTAGAGGACTCGGGCCACCACAGCAGTAATGGGTTGCAAATCCCGTCGCTACTGGTTCGCACGTGCTCCTGTGCATGCGCAGAAGCATCGGGGTGGGTGGGCAGAGCCTCCCACCGCTGCTACCGGTTCGTGGATCTGGGCCGTACCGGTAACAACCCACCGCTACACCACAGGCACCCCTGATGCTAGTAATTTATTATTTATTTATTTATTTGTGAGATTTATATATTTATGTATATATTTACATTGCCCCCAACAATCTGGGTCCTCATTTTACCTACCTCGGAAGGATGGAAGGCTGAGTCAACCTTGAGCCGGTGAGATTTGAACCGCTGACCTGCGGATCACAGTCAGCTTAAGTGGCCTGCAGTACCCCACTCTAACCGCTGCGCCACCTCGGCTGGCACGCCCACCCTGACCACGCCCACCCAGCCCCCCGAGGTCAAACACAATCCTGATGCGGCCCTCAATGAAATCGAGTTTGACACCCCTGGCCTAAAATATAATTTTGGAAAAAAAAGGAGGAGGATTCTGCCTCACTGTTCATAGTGTGTATGTGAGAGATGGAGTGGAACTGTATAAAAGCTAAAATGATCTTGGACAATTTGTAGTGTAAGATGATGTCTTCCACATTCTATATTCGTGTACAGATAGTTCTCAACTTTGAACCATTCATTCAGAGACTGTTTGAAGTTACCACAGTATTGAAAAAAGTGACTTATGATGGGTCCTCACACTTAATAATAATAATTTATTGTCATTGTACGTATATACACAGTACACCCATACAACGAAATTCATATAATGCTTCAAGACCAGTCCCAACACCCATAGCAATCCCTAAAAACACGCCCCACCCGCCACAAATTCCCATTCCTGAACCACTCAAACATCCCTACAACAGACCAAGTAATACTATCCAACAGCTCACTGATAATGACCTTTTAATTCATTATTAAGTGCAATTATAGCTTAGGAGAGTCATAGCATCCCCACAGTCACATGATCAAAATTTGGGCACTTGGCAACAGGCATATATTTATGATGGTTACAGTATCCTGGGGCCATGTGATCGCCATTTGCAACCTTTCCAGCCAGCTTCCAAGAAAGCTAATGGAGGAAGCTGAATTCATGTGATTCACTTAACAACCTTGACAAAAAAGGTCAAGAAATCAGCTGAGATTAATTTAATAGCCACATTGCTTAGCAATTGAAAAATCTTGTCCCAGTTGTGGTCATAAATCGAGGACTACCCATATTAGCTGTTTTATTAGAATTATGGACTTGTAAAACTATATTTTTCATTGTGGCATTGAGGAGCAATCTTGGAAAATGGTAGACTATCCACAGCATGTTTAACAATTGCTTCTGACTGTGATCATGGTCAGCAGTGTTGTGATTTCTGACGGGTGGCTCACAGTCTCAAGAGTTTGGGGGGGTGTCTTTTGGTGAGCATCAGGGATGGGGCCTAATAGTATTCTTGATTTTCTTATTGTGGGGGCAGAAGTGCTCTCTCTCACCAGAACAGGAAGGATCAACCAGGGTTGGTATAATTTGGAATGTTGGGCTTCTACCTTCTCAAATTATATATGGAGCAAGCCGATAGAAAATGTTCTGTCCCCCGTACTACCACATGTGGTAGACGTGCCCAGAGGCAAAGAAATACTGGAAAAAGATCCATAAATGGATAGAAGAAATCACAAAACAAACTGTAGACTTTAAACCGGAATTGTTTCTATTGGGTATCTTAAAAGAGAAAATAAATAAAAGCAACCAATATCTTATACTGCTCATAATAACAGCGGCTAGAATAACATACGCTCAACATTGGAAAACAGAAATGGTCCCTTCAAACTCATTAACAATAATGAAAATATTAGAATGTGCGGAAATGAATAAATTAACTATGGAATTACAAGATAAAGAGGAAACAGAATTTTATAAAATTTGGGAAAATTTGTATAAACGGTTGGAATATAAAAATCAAGCAAAACAGTCAGTAATGAATACAAAATATAAGAGGACAAGTAGATAGACTTAGATAGATGATTAAGGATGATGAAAATAGTAATAGGTTAAAATTAAGAAATATGTGAACGTAGATAAATTAAGGAATCAGTGGTACAATAATACAGAAGATACAATGGTACACAATGCTGCAAAAAGACATTAATATTAACTGTTTATGTTTTTGTTAAGTTATGTTATGTATGTGGATGTTATGTGGAGTTTGGTATATGTTTGATTTGTGTATGTATGTATATTTGTGTATATGTGTTGTTTTTAAAACTACTCAATAAAAATTATTTTATAAAAAAGAAAAGAAAAGAAAATGTTCTGTCCCCTTCCTGGTTGCAACCAAAAGAATGATCAGGCACAGTCGAGAAACCCCATAAAGAAATGGCATGCGATTCCATTTTTGATAGTTTTCTTGTGATACAACTGCTATAGTGTTAAGGACTTTTAATACAATGTTTATTAGCAAAATAACTATACATGAGTATAAATCCTCTTGGGGGTTGCATAGCTGGGTCCTCCTGGACCTCAGCTCTTTTGCTTTGCCTCGTTATGTGGCACACTGATTTTGCAAATCTTCTAATTCTCTCCTGGGGCCCATCAATATAGCTGTGGCTGAAAGAAATACTTTAGCAAGAGGATTTTTTTATATTCCCAAAGGTGCAAAACTCTGAGTAATTTCTGTCACCTATGGAAACTCGTTATGGTTTTAAACTCCATCCACGGAGAAGGTTTTGTTCCCAGTTCTCTTAAACTCCTTTCTCTAGTTGGTGCACAGCCTTGCTTCAAAAAAGAACGTCTGTGTGAACTGGCCAGGGAGGACCTTTAAAAAGTAGCTCTATCTAGATGCCTAGTAAAAATACTGTATGTGTTTAGTGAGAAGTCAGTTTTGAAGGAGAGTACCTTGCCTGCTTATCATAGAGTAAAACGTTTAAAATACCTTATTTGTTATATATTACTAGGAGGCATTGATAATGAAAGGTACTGTCAATCAGCCACCAATAGTGATTTTTCTTGACTAGAACATGAATACCCCTTGTCTGCTGCTATCTTTCTTTTTCTTTGAGCCCTCTAACGATCCCTCTACTGGCAAGGAGTGAAAGTGGGCAACACTTAGTGACATTGAACAAGACCATGGTTGGCAGAGAAAGCAGAGTTGGCCAGGATTTGTTCTGGAAATTTCTTTTTTAAAAATGATGTTACACTTAATTTGAAAGTTTATATTACACTTTTTCTGTTTCCTGGCTCAAAATGTTCAGAAACCAAAGATAAATTTTGACAGTAGCAGTCAAAAGGATATTTGCTGCAAAAAGGAATCTATGGTACTGGTAGTAGCTTTGGGACATGGATTGTCCATCCTGGTGCTCTATGACTCTTTTATGAACCATTTCTCTACTGACTTTCTCTCTGCAAACTTCACACAAATATGTGGGAATATGGCAAGGAGCATAAATAATCATATATGTTCATTCCAGGTTCCCCACCAATTTGTGGGAAGCTCTCAGGGAATATTAAAAATGTGGATCACCCAAATTTCATTATCTCAGGAATAAAGGATCCCAGCAGTCTGTAACTTAGCTGATTTGAGATTCCTTTGGTGGCACCTATTTCCCAAAGTATCAGACAGACATGAGAGTTTTAGTAATGTATAGATAAACCTGAATAAATTCTTAGTGTTGGTTGTCACTGCAGAAGTTGGATGACAGATGGTTCTTGAGCTGATAGTTGCAGTTGGGGCAGTTTGGGGAACAGAGGTCAATACTTAAAAGAATCTTGTAGGATGAGGCCAAAGCCCTATCTCATCCACAGAAGGCTGTATGCATTCAAATACTGTAGTTCACAAGTGGTAGCTCCCATCTAATCTTGCTCCCATGAGCTGATATTTAAGATACCTTGCTTGTGATTCAAATGACCCTCAACGGTTTCATGCCTATTTTTTGGTAGAGGATTAAGTTAAAAAAAGAGCTTCTAAACCAGTGATGGCGAACCTATGGCACGGGTGCCACAGGTGGCACGCAGAGCCATATCTGCCGGCACGCGAGCCGTTGCCCTAGCTCAGCTCCAGCGTGCATGTGCGTGCCCGTCAGCTGATTTTTGGCTCACATGGAGGCTCTGGGAGGGCGATTTCAGCCTCCAGAGGGCCTCCGGGGTGGCGGGGGGAGCGTTTTCGCCCTTCCCAAGCTCCAAGAAAGCATCTGGAGCCTGGGGAGGGAAAAAAACGGGCCTACCGGGCCCACTGAAAGTTGGGAAATGGGGGAGTGGGGGAGGGTCGAGCATGCATGCGCAGGGGGGTGGGACGAGTGGGGAGCTTTGAATTATGGGTGTGGGCACGCACATGCGTGCGATAGCACGTGCACGCACTATTTCGGCACCCGAGGAAAAAAAGGTTCACCATCACTGTTCTAAACTATGCGGGATTGAGAGCTAAACTCAATTTGTATTTGCAATAGACTTGCCAACCCCGAGGTCTGTTGCTTGACCACCCTCTGTTTTAAAGTGTTAGGAAATAGCTGTTAGATTAACTAATTCTTCATGAGGCACTCAATTAGGTTTTAAGAGGCAAGGCTGCTTCATGTTATGATAATAGCCCCTGTGCGGGAATCCTAGGATTCATTTGATCTTGTATCCAGTTTGCTTTCAGCAATTCTGAATCTACATATGGTACTGCTCATGGAGGAACATCCAGGGCTGTAAAGATCTTGGAGCCAGGTTCCAGTGTAATAGTTCTGGTCTGCCAGTTGAAACAAGTAATGCCTTCTGGATTGGCCTGGGAGAATTATTCCTCTTTAGAATCAAACTTAAAATTTTGCATTTTGCATTTAAAATGTGAATATGCAATTTAGGATGCAGCATCATTGTTGATTGTGCAAACCACAGTAAACAAACAGCAGATTTATAGCCCCTGTATGACTCATACAAATGACACTTTCATGCAGAGGTGCAGATTATGTTTGTGACTGTAGTGTGTACAAATTTCCAAGGTACCAGTTTAGGGGCTACCTTCAATTCTACTGTGCCTCAAACAGTTTGCTATACACTTGCATGCACACACATACATTGTCTTTCATTGCTTACATCAATGAACTTGCCAAATGACTCAGTAGCTACAATCCTATGGCTGTTGTTAAAAATAAGATTAATACAAACTATATATGAAGGCGTTTTTATCCACATGGAACTGGTGCTTATATAGGAAGAAAGCAGGTTGATGGTAACAGGAAAGTTTATTTCCATGAATAAATTTGCAAAATATGTATATTAATAGTTTTTATAAAGCGAAATAGTCTTTAGTTATTTAATTTTTTTAAACACAGGTCAGAATATCTTACATGACAACTTGCTAAATCAATTTCATGTTTCTTTGAGATCTCCTAGTCATTAAAAAAATATAGATGCTATGGCAACCCCATTTTTCATATGGAACATATGTTGTGTAAGAGATAAAGAGCTGGTACATGCACAGGTGGAATAGAGTGCAGCACTTTCTTGCCTCTGTTCACATTTTAAATATTCACCTCCATCATAGTTTTCCCTAGCATGCATCTGTTGGAAAGTCAAAATTAAAACTTTTGCATGCAGCAACGAACTTTTACAACACTTCTCATGAAACATGTACAAAAGGAAATATTCCAGAATTTTTTTTGTCGTATCATTTTTTTCACATCCCTTTCTGAATCTAGAAACAATGTGAAGTTTAACAATAAGAAACAGAAATATGTCCATCACCATTCTGAAAGTTTTTTTAAATCTTTGGAGCCATTCTTGCAATGGTTATACCCATTGTTAAGGCTTGTTGTTAACTGCTTTGTCTGTTAGGTTTTTTTTTAATGTACTGACCATGTAATACTTTGCCTTGCCATGTCTCTTTTCTATTCTTCATTTAGTCTTTCCTGTAGACCAATTCGGTCTCTTTCTCAATTTGGGTGTCCTCTTAGATCCACAGCTTAAATTGGATCAACATCTGGCAGCTGTGGCTAGGGGGACCTTTGCACAGGTTTGCCTGGTGCACCAATTGCGACCCTACTTGGAGAGGGAGGCTTTGCTCACAGTCACTCACGCCCTCATCACCTCCTGGCTGGACTACTGTAACGCGCTCTACATGGGGCTACCCTTAAAGAGTGTCCGGAGACTGCAATTGGTGCAAAATGCAGCTGCGCGAGCTGTGGTGGGTGCACCAAGATACACCCATGTAACACCTATTTTCCGCCAGCTGCATTGGTTGCCCATTAGTCTCCAGACACAATTTAAGGTGTTGGTTATGACCTTTAAAGCCCTATATGGCTCAGGACCAGGCTACCTTCGGGACCACATCCTGCCACAAACCTCCCTACAACTGGTTAGGTCCCACAGAGTTGGTCTCCTCCAGGTCCCATCAACCAAGCAATGCCGGTTGGTGGGACCGCGGGGGAGGGCCTTCTCTGTGGGAGCTCTGTCTCTTTGGAACCAACTACCATCAGAGATCCAGACTATCCCCACCCTGCAGGCCTTCCTTAAAGCTGTGAAAACATGGCTTTTCAAGCAGGCGGGCTAAAATAAGACCAATGAGAACATCTGTGGTCTTCCCATGTATGAATGATGATAATGTCTTTTAACTTTTATAACTGTTTTTAAATTATTATTATTGTGTTTCTTTTTAATAAATTGTTCTTCTTGCTTGTTGTACGCCGCCCAGAGTCCCGCGGGAGTTGGGCGGCCTATAAGAACGAACAAAAAAAATAAATATTAAGTCTTCCTAGAGTACTAGCTTCAGTGCATCTTCTTCACTGTACTTCAGATATTTTTCCAAAGATCTTTTTTCTTGTTCAACTATCTGTTATACTTGCAACATTCCATACCCACCTATGCTCCTTGGTAAGTAGAGCCAATTATATATATATATATATATATATATATATATATATATATATATATATATATATATATATATATATATATATATATATATATATATATATATATATATATATATATATATATATATATATATATATATATATATATATAGTGTGGGCAAAGGACATGATTGATTTTTATTGTTTTTCTGGTCTTCCTATCCAGGGCTTTTAGTTCTGCTTGAATCCAGTCCATTATTTCAACTGTGTATCTAATGACTGGAATTGCCCAGGTGTTAATTGCCTTGATGGTATTTCCTCCATTGAGTTTGGACTTTAAGATCTTCTTCATTTTCATGATATATTCACTTCTTGACTTCATTGGGCTTGATGTTGTCAACTTTAAGGATACCAAGTATTTGTAATGATCCTGTTCATCCAGGCTCTTGATGTTATTTCCATAGGACACAAAAAGGCCATTATTTTGATTATGACTCTGTGCATAACTCCACAACAGCACAGCCTTGTTCAATCAGAATACTTTGTTTCTAACAGAACCAAGCAGATGTATTTAGAAAACTCATCCAGAATATGATGGCAGTGGAAGTATCTCTTAAACTGTTCAGCCACAACTCTAATAACTATAACTATAATCATCTATAACTATAACCATAACTATAATCATCCCTATATATCAGGAATGCCCAACCTTGATAACATTAAGACCTGTGGACTTCAACTCCCAGAATTCCCAAGCCAGCCATGTCCATGCAAGATAGATAGTGATAGCTTTGTAAACTTAAAGTTACTAGAGAACCAAGGTTGGAATCCGCTAACCTGGTCTAACAATTTTAAAGCCTTTTAAACTAGTAATAAGTTGGTTACATGCTGTATGATTAATGATAGTTCTTTGTGCTGGATCTATTGTGAAGTAATAGGAAGATTTATTTTTTTAGTCTGATCAGAAAGGATTCTCTGCAACCTGACTATTTACTGTACCAACAGAATAAAATAGATCCAAAAAGAAATAGTTAAACTAGGGAATGCTGCCATGTAGGTTTCCAGTCAAGCTCCATCCATGGTCTTTTATGATGAACCATTTAATTTATACCCTATATAATTTTTTAAAACTTCTCTCCAACCATTATCTGCATTCCAATATCGTGGAAAATGCTTACTCCTCACTAAGTTCTGCTCCCTGACGAAGGTGGGCTGGTTTTTATTTATTTGGTACATCACAGTTTCTCTAAACCTATGGCTATAGCCCCTTTGTGTGTGGATGGAAAAATTGTAGCTCTGTGGAAGTTTAAGCATAATAAATTTTATGTTTTTTTTAAGATAACACAAAACTCTTTATTGTCTTTGTAGCAGTGATTGTTGTTGAGAAAAATAGGGAGATCTTCTGAATAGTTAGCAAAGCACCTTATCTCAATATTTGGCTTCTAAAGCTGGAAGGTGTAAAAGTTTGCTTCTATTCCTGAAATGATCCCTCTGAAGGAAACAACCGGCATCAGCCAGGGTATGTTACCAAAGATATTTCGAGGTATTTCATAGGAGCCGAGGTGGTGCAGTGCTGCACTGCAAAGCAGCACTGCAACCTACTTCAGCTGCTAGTTCAGCAGTTCAGCTGTTCAAATCTCACCGGCTCAAGGTTGAGCCTTCCATCCTTCCGAGGTAGGTAAAATGAGGACCCAGATTGTTGGGGGCAATATGCTGAACTCTGTAAACCGCTTAGAGAGGGCTGTAAAGCACTATGAAGCGGTATATAAGTCTAAGTGCTATTGCTAAATGGCGTTAAACTTATATATTCTGTGTTACATTGTGCAGTTGGTCAGCATCAAAACTGAATAAATTAAATTAAATAAAAATGTCTGGTTATAAAATAATGGGTCATTTCCAGAGGTTGAATTTGTAAGATGGAATGACCTATATAAACTGAGCTTCTTGATGATGTCAACAAATCTGTAAAACCAGAGCAATATTTTTGAGTATCATCGCTCAAAATAACAAGATAAAATTAACATTAAAAATTAATATGAAATATAAATCCATCTATGTGTTCCTCATAATCTTTCGTATTTACTCTATAGTCTTTCAAAAGTGCAATACATTTTTTTTTTACAACTCCTGAGGTGGGAGGCAGAACTCTCACAGATGCTATTGGGTTTAGGAAATGAGCATAAAACTGTGTTTGTCAAATATACCCGCTCCCATTAACTGTTATTTAAAAATTGTCAATCAAATCTGTTTGCATCTGGTACAGTGCTATGTGAGTTTATTTACTGAAAACTTTCAGTCACGGATGGCACATTTTACAGATGGTGCCTCTTTTTAATTTGCCCTTCCAATTCTCTTCAACTTCCTGGTCCTCACCCTTCTCACATCTTCTTATCCTTCCTAGATGAACCAGCTCCAGGTGTCTTTGCGCCCCTCAATTTGATTCTTTTTTTTTCTTTTTCTTTTTCTTTTTAAAGATCTAATCAGCTGCATGTTAAACAAGAGGGGCTCTTTTATGTATTCTGTGTTAGGACAAGCTCAGCATCGCTGTAGATCACTAGAATAAACAACTCTGGCTGATTCAATTACAATGCCTTGGCCAAGCCTTTATCTGCTGGTGACATCATTTCAATCAAAATGTAAAATAATACAATCCAATAGATGCAAGGGGGAGAGACAGGACACAGCCTGCTGCACTTAGTCATTTAATAATAATAATAAAAAAAGAGAGGAAGGGAGCTCTTTCTGACAGGCTTCTAGGACTTCCATTTCCCAAACTCTATTACCTTGTATAATGGTATTCAAAAGAATTGAATGCAGGAAATTGTCTATTACTTTTTATTAGTTGAAGCTGTTATGTAGGATTCAGCCTACTGCACTGTATTTTTCCCTCTGATCATTTAATTAAGGAAAGCATGAAATCTTTCTCCGGGTAGGCAGGCAGGCAGGCAAGTATTCAAGCCAGACTTGCTGGTCTGACTAGAAGAGTCTCCCCAATCTCCGTTTTCAACTCTTCCAGAGAACATTTTCACTTAAAAAAAAAAAGAAGAGTTATGTAAAATGGAGCTAGGTCCAACGCAATGCATGATTTAAAAAAAATGTGATGAAGGCTGAGTTACATGGCCCAGTGACTCAATAATATAATACTTGGGTTTTTTTTTTGCCCAAATATAGATCTTATAATGTACAAAAAAGGTTTGGGGTTTAGTGAGGCTAATTTCCACACAATCTTAGTACACTAGAAAAAGTGAGATTACTTAAATCAAAAATATTGTGTTTATTTCAGTTGCCGCTGCGTCTCCCCCCCTTTCTCTAATTTTAGTTCTAATTATATTTTGCTCTTCTACCATATATAAAAATGGCTCACAATCATTTGAAAACAAAGAGAGAGCAATACAACATGAAAAGTAATGTTAAAAGTGGAAGATTAAGCTTTTACTGCCATTTGAAAATACAAACATAGCAATAAAACAGCCAAAACAATTACAAAGATGGAGACAGAAATGTCAAATAAAGCCATTGTAAAAAATAATAATAACACCAGAAATGGCCTCTCTTTGTCTCAGATGCTAACACCTGCCCAAGTATTGGATAAGCTATTACGACTAGGGGAGAGTAATGACAATTAAGATTGTAGGATCATGTTATGCATTTTAAGTGGAATGTTTATTTATGTAGCCTAGGAATCCTCAATGTTTTTTGGATTAAATAGATTAAATCTGGGAATATGTTATGAGGACTATCCTTTTATTATTATAATACAGAAGCAATAGATTTAATAGTTCCTGAAATCTTCTTATCAATGGTGTTAGTTGCCACTGCAATGATACTATTGAACAAGACCTTCATACAGCAACACATTCATATTCTGCTGTACTGTTAATTGTATCAATTAAAAAATATAGATCTCTACATCCATGGTTTCACTTTCTGAGTGGCTGCTGTGATCGAAACAACACTGCACAGGAAGTGTAAGTGTTCTTTAAACTAATGACACTCTGTATTTTGGGATTTTTTGGGGATGGGGAAATGTGTTCAGGATTGCAATATAAAATTTTGCTTTAAACTTTGGATTAAAATGTGACATTTGAACTGTGTGAGTATATGATTTCAATTTCTATTCTTAAATACACTGATTATTTTGAGGGTAAAAAAAGACTTGAAACTGACATAATCCAGAAGCTTATTTTTAAATTGAAAACTAACTGGGCACACAGTTAGGACTTAATCCATAAATTTGTAGTGATGCCACATTACTTGGGAGAACACTCAGTTCATGTTAGGTACCTTAAAAATATTATTATTAATAATGGTCACTATATTCTCTCCAGTAGTCACTATTTACCTTCCAAACAGATTGTAATTAATAAGTTATTTTCCATGGTCAAATGGCAGAAGCAACTGTAAAAATATTTTACAAACATACTTTTAGCTCTGGTTCAAATGCAAATAAATGTTCATACCTTGGCAGCAAGGCAGTATATGATACATTATCAGATAATGTTTATTGTGAACACCTGGTAAGGACTCTTGAGAGTGAGACACATATTTTTTTCTGAATCACACTTTTGACTGTCAAGTAAAATCAAGGTTATATCCCAGAATTACTTATCCAGACATTAAATATTACTGAATTTATTTGCAGTCTGAAGTTATTTGATAAGAATAAAAAGGAAAGGAAATGAGAAGTAACAATAGCTATGATTATTTTGCTATTAAGTTCTAATTTGTAAGGAAATGCAAGATATGGGTTTCTGAACTAAATGCAATCCAGTACAGACAGTACATAGTTGGAGAAGAATCCAGGAATAGGTGAGAATTCCCACTTGTTGGTCTGAGTGATAGAATGAGATTTTAACTGTAGATGACATTATTCTTATTTTCATGTATGAACTTCTAGAGGTTGGGTATTATAACGTAATAAACCATGTTGTGTTGTGTAGATTATTCACATAGTATGTAATCCTAACCATAGTCATTTGGAAACTGCTGTGAATAAGATGTATATTCTGGTAAGCATGCTTAGGACTGTAGCCTAGCGTTTTTATTCCATATGGGCCTGACAGAAAGTGAAATCAGAAGAGGTAATTATCTTTTCTGGAGCTAAATTGAGCAGAATGATTGGCTGATGGGTTTCTTTTAGTGGAACAAAATTCTCCAGGGGGAAAATACAATCAAATCAATTTTATTGGCACTGTTATAAATGATATGACTACTTAATAGGGATAAATGCCAAGAGACAGATTAAGTCAAATGTTTTTCAGCCGGTTTTAAACACTAGATACATAGTGTTATTTAGTATGTTCGCTATTTAATTTAGAATGATCTGGCTTCCAGAGATATAAATGGCTATTACAGTTCATTGATACTTTAAATAATACAGTCATTATGCTACCTTTTGTTTTCAGTCTGGAAAAGGATGATTCGGAAAGGAATAAAATTCATCCATTGAAAATCTTGTTCTTTTGAAAACTTTTTTTTTCAACTGGAGATTCAAGCACATGGTTGCACTACGATTTTTTGGAAACAAAACAGAATTAAAGCTGATGAATTTTGTTGGGTTATGTCCAATAAACAGACTTTCCACTAGCTCTGAGCAAGCTGAGTTTCTACACTAAGGCCTACTCAGTAAAGAAAGGCTTACCAACTGTTTGTTGAGGTAGAGCAGACCTCACTTGATATAATGGAACAGGTGGATAAACTTGGAGAACCAGGGGAAGAGATACTACCTAGGAAACAATCAGACAAGAGAGGCAGAAGCCCTCAGTGGCTTAAAGGGCTGAGAAAGAAACTTAGGAAGGACCCACCCTAATGGATCAAGCAGGTAAAAGTGGCAGCAGAATGTAGTTTTGCAAGATTTTGTTAATGTAGCCTTACAATAAAGCCGACTTAGCTCATTTAATTGTGTTTCTGGTCTGGTTTACCCGGAGGGCTGACACTTAGCAAGACTACAGTGGATGGGACAATTGGGACATTCACACAAGGTGTGTAGGTCATGTCATACATATTGCAAAGCTGGAATTGTGTAAGTAGTTGTGGTTCATATTATTATTATATTCCTAACACTTATTAAATAGATGTAACTTCTTGTTTATTGCCTAACCGTATTTAATGGTATATTGTAAACTGTCAACTGTCACTAGGGGTTGGATGACAATAAATGAACAAATAATTAACTGAGGTTGGTGCTCTCAGACAGCTGCTGAGGCACAGTCTCCTCAACAAGGTACATGTCCCCTGATCTCTGCTGAAAAGAAGACATCCTATCTTTTCTATAGAGCCCCACATCAGGGAGATGTTGCAGGTATTTGTAGAGCAGTCTTTTAAAGTAGTCCTCCCATTTTGTCCCATATGGTGAAATGAGGTCATTGTGTTTTTCAACATCCAGTGAGCTCATTCTCATCTCATTGGGTTCAGGTATGACAATTTCTCTTCAACTGTCAATCAGGTTGAACTGCCAATCAGGTTAAACTGTTGATTGTTTAAATGCATTGTTTACAAACTGAGTAGTATTTTCGGCTTGCAGAATTGGCTGAACGAAAAGATACAAATCTACCTAATTTTCAGCCCATATCTTTTCCATGCTGTTCAGTCCAGTTTTCATCTTGAAAAAATACTTAAACATGGCACTATATGTTATACTATTTTTCTTTCCAAACATATTTTGTACACAAGTTTCTCTAATGTATACATTTTTTTCTATTCAACATTTTCCTAATCTACATTTGGCTCTAATATTTTCATTTTTGTAGAACTCTTTGAGTTGAGAACTGCATCATCAAATTTGAAAAAGCACACTTTTCATTCCATTTATTAGTTGCTATAGTGGCGTCAAATTGTACTTCTCTAGCGTATAAACTGCAAAGCAGTGTTGTGATAGGCAAAGGGGCTAGTGAAAATGCATCATCAAAAGTTTGTGGTTATCTTGTCCAAAAGATGCATGTCCAAAAGAGAACCTTGCAAGGTCTCTGTTAAATTATCTACCTTATTATGTGTGGAAATGTATACTATTTTAACATGAGATGTTTCATGGATCATTAGCTGATATATATTGTTTTTATTTTAATCTGCTTCAGGTATGGTTTAGAACAGAGAAAACTTTGAAATCAGATGATTGTTCATCTTCAGTCTAAGATCTCACCGTACCAAGATTTCAAAATTGTCACCTTAGTTCAAAATGTTTGAAAAAGTCCTTTCATAAAAATCTGCATTTTATCCTTGGCATTTGAAATAAGAGAAGCATCACAATGTGCAGGAATATCATAATATTCATATCATAATAGCTGGGAAAACATAATGAGCAACTAATTTTTTAAAGTAATGCCTTGAATCCCCATTTTTAAATCAAATCACCTGACAGTAGTGAGTTTTTTTAAAATCAAACTTTCTAAGCTATCCTGGAGACCTCTAAGAATAATCTATTTCCTCCCTCCCTCCCTCCCTCCCCCCCTCTCTCTGTGTATAGACCCATGAATCTATGGGTCAGGAGGAGTTAATATAATAATTCCATCTGAGGTGGCTGGACTCAGATTTAGCAAAGATTTCTTGTCTAATTACATTTACAATTTTTCTTGGGAGGGTGAGGGTTGTTTTTATTAATATCTGATTCTTAAACTTTAAAATCAGTCAATTGCTGGTTGGAAGTTATGATTGAAATACAATACAGTTGTACTTGCTTAGAATAATGCATTTGTGCTAATTCCTTTAGCATTTGGCCTTTGAACATCTTAAAAAGTTTTTTTTTTACATGATTTGGATTCACCCTTTATGACTTCTCAAGTTGCTACAGTGAACTACGATCATCTACTAACAAAAATCTTATGTGAAATCGAATTTGGGTTCGTCACTAGGATCACAGATTTACTCTTCCACATAGATTTGCCTTCATTCATGAAAATCTTATGTGCTTGAATCTGCTTATCAGTTCGGAAATAAATTTCCTGAAAATCTATTTGAGAAAGAAAAGGAAGTTAATATAATAATTTTAGTTCTGGTCTGAAACCAAGCTATTGTACAACTTGAAAGAAATATAAAATTCTTTTTAAAAGTCATAATAAAAGACAGCATCAAATTAGTTTAGCTTAAATACTACAAACCAGTAATTAAGCAGAATTTTTTGATGGTCTCCATAGTCTTGTTAGATAGTAATAAAAAATGTGATCCTCCCTGCCCTTCCAGGGTGGATGAAGAAAGATAAGTGACAAGACTTCAGGGCCAAGACCAGTAAAAATGTCCAGAGTGTGAATTGGATTTCCTACTACTCACAATGATTCAGGTTTGTGATGCCTGGTGCATATGGCAGAAGATTCAGTAAGATCTCATTCAATGGCAAGTGCAAAGTGTGGTTTCAAACAAAAATTCCACCCCCTCCAATTGCTTGTGTTTTAGGGCTCAGTTTAACTCTACTTCTCTGTTAGATCTTATGCCTCTTGTAAAAGCATTCACTGGGTACTTTCTCCTTCATTCTGAGAGTTGTTTCGTTTGGCTGGAATTAGTAATCCAGAGTTCTTATGTAGAAATTAAAAGGTTATCTCTGACACTATAAAAATTATGCTGTAAAGCTGTAAAACCAGGTGCATAGACTGGTTATATTATGAGAAAATCTAGGACTACCAGGTTAGTGGTCATATGAATTTTGCAACCCAGGTGTTTTAACCTTCTACATGTTTATAGAAATCACAGCAATCTTGCACTGTTCATTGAAACAACTGGCGCACCATTTGAATATCATTAGCATTTGACAAAAGAATGTTCAGTTTCAGCTTTACTTGGAATAGTTTACATCATATAATGATACTTTTAACACTATTAAACAACATCTGCCTATTCCAGGCTCTTGGGAAGGACTCAACAGGTAGACAAATCCAGTCTAAACATCTGAATGACTGTGCAATGAACCATAATAATAACCCCCTCAATGATTACCTTCTTGTCATGGGAGAGGGGCTTGTAATGCTCTGATGAGGACCTATCCTTCTGGTAGTGTACTCCACCAGAAGGATCACCCATGCCAGATAAGTGTTAATAGAAGAACTAGACCAAGTGTCCATCATCCCATTTAGCCACCATCCCATTTAACAAGCTGAGAAAACAGAGAAAGAATTTTATACCAGTTCAGTCATTGCCCGGGTCAACAAGAACCATGCCAGATTTTAGAGTTCCTGAGCATCTGTTGAAAAATGGGCAATGGGACTCAGGAGCTATGTCTGTGCAACTGGGGCGTAACTAGTATTACTAGAAGAACAACCACCACCACAGAGAAGATAAAAGTATAGTGTGTTCAAAAATTATATCATTATGACCTTCTATTATAAATCAGAACTGACAAAGTGGGATTACTTAAAGTGAATGTTTGAACTGTGGAAAACAGTTTATCCAGATTCAAATACCATTGAAAAATGATTAGCAGATCAAAGAACATTCATTACCAGAAATAAAATATTCAGAGATGCAAAACCAAAAGCAATTTAGAAAAATGTGAACATGGAAGATTCAAAAACAATAGTAGAATAGTAAAAGAAACTCATTAAAAATTGGAAATACAGAGGAAATAGCTGATATAAACTACAGAAATGATCATTTAGAAGAAGTAATAACAACAACAGAACCAGTACAGGCCAGAATTGAAACAACCTATGAATTGGATTTCTACCAGTTTCAACATGAAGAACTAAAAGATAAAATTATGGCATGCACAGAATTACCAGTAGAGAGTCAAAGATAGCCAGGGCTGAAAGTAGTGGCCCCAAAAGATATGGTCACTATAAAAGGGTGCTAACAAGGATTAAAATAATATCCATCAAGCAGATAGTTTGCCTAGAGTACTAGTACAGTAATAGAGGTTACAGAAAAACTGGGTATAAAAATTAGGAAACTAAAAAACAAAATCATATTCAATTCCAAAGTGGAAGATCAGACTGGAAGCCACGATGAAGAAATTAAGATCAAATGCAAATTACCATATTTTTCAGACTATAAGACGCACTCCCCCCCCCAAAGTGGGTGGAAATGTCTGTGCGTCTTATACAGCAAATATTGCGGTGGGGGGGGGTTTGGTGCAGCGCTGATCAGCTGTTATAGGCGATGGGGATCGCTGGCGCCTATTGCCGCCTATCGCTGCCTATCACCACCTATCACTGCCGCCACTTGTTCGTGGCAATCAGTGGCGAACGGGCCATGGTGAACGGGCCATGGCAGTGGCAAACGGGCAGTGGTGGTGAACAGGCGCTGGCAAATGGGCAGCGGTAAACAGGTGACGGCGGTGAACAGGTCATGGTGGTGACGAATGGGCCACGGGGGCGGCGAATGGGTCGTGACGGCAATGACGGGCCACAGCGAACGGGCCACGGTGGCGAACGGGCGGTGGCAGCGATTAATGGGAGGCAGAGAATGGACCGTAGCAAACAGGCTGTGGCGAACGGGCCCACGGCAAACAGGCTGCGGTGAATGGGCTGCGGTGAATGGGCCACTGCGGCAGCAAATGGGCGGCAGAACACAAAAGAAACAATAGATCATGTACTCAGCTTGTAGAAGAAAATTACACAAGCCAATTATAAACAATAACATAACACAGTTGCCAAAATAATTCACTGGAATTTTCTGTAAAAATTATCACGTGCCAGTAATGAAAAATTGGTGGGAACTTATAGTTGAAAAAGTGGTTAAAAATAAGCAGATTAAAATATTATGAGATTTTCAAATACAAACCAATTATGTATTGGCTCATAACACACCTGATTTAATTATGGTCAAAAAGGAGAAAGTGTGGATAATTGATGTGGCAATACCATGGGATAGTAAAACAGAAGTTAGAGAATTGCAGAAGATCACAAAGTATCAAGATCTGAAAATCGAAGTTGAAAGATTATGGCATACACTGGCCATGGTGGTCCCATACTGGGTGCCATACCAAAATGTCTTGGATGGCACTTAGAAAATCTGTACGTTGACAAAATGTCCATCTTTCAATTACAAAAGGCCATACTGCTTGGATCTGTGCATATACTATGCTGATAGGAGTACTCCAGTTGACAAAAGCTGGTGTGTGTGTGTGGAGCTAAGATGGAGGACAGGCAGCACTGGCTGTAAAGAGCTCCTCCAAAAGCAAATAGGTTTTTCTTTATATATATATAACTCATTTTATATATTTAACATACTGTATTTTAACAAAAATATTTTATATTTTTAACTTATTTTTAATCTATTTTAATCTATACTGGACTTTTATAAAAGCACATATAGTGTGGCTGCCATTTGTTTTAGATACATTTTAACAATACTACAAGCCAGGATTTTTAAGAATGGGGAAAAGGAGAAAGAGACAGTACTCAGCAACACAGAGCTCATCCAAGCCACTGAAGCAGCAGAAAATGGAAGATTATACTGCAAACAGACACTCTGTTCCAGTAAGTAACTTATCTGCAGCCGCCTTATCAGATAAATTTAATTTATGTGACTCATTGGAATGGGACTCATAAACTGATCTTGAAAGCAAACAGCGTGTAGAACTTTCCTCTCTCTCAGAGAGTAGTTCACTTCCTTGGAACTCCGCAACAGCCTCCCTTGCACAGGAGATATGATAAATTTGAAGGGGGGAAATGTGACAGATTTTCTCTCAAGACAATGTTTGTTTACAGCTCAAACTGTAAACTTAATCTATGAACTTTTGTCAATTGTCATAAATAAGGTTGACTGCCTGAAAGAATCCTTTGCAAAGTTTGTTAGGAGCCACCCAAATACTGCAGAAGGACTTGGGAGGACAAGCACGGATAGATATGGGATGGCTAATTCAGAAAATGAAACTAGAGAAGTCTTCCTCCCAAAAATATGAACACCCATAAAGAAAACACTCAATCAGGTAAAGGCCTAAGAGATGACCAATATAATTACAGTCTGCAGACTAACCAGGTTACCTTGCAAGTTTATGACAACAGAGTGAATAGAGGGCGTCGGAGTGATAGAGAAGCTGTTAGGCCAGTGATGGCGAACCTTTTAGACAACGAGTGCCCAAACTGTGCGCGCGCATGCCCAAACTAAAAGATGCAGGAGCATGAGCAAACACGCTCATGCGTGGACATGCACGCACACATGCACAAACATGCACATGCATAGACATGCGTGCATCCGCAGCAGAGACCCGAAGACCAGCTGGCCGGCAGGAAGCGGGGCATCCCAACACCAGCAGCGCGGCAAGAGGTAAGATCTTTTTCTTTCGTGAGCTTCTGTTTCATCATTTGCAGGGAAAGAGAAGCTCACAAAAGAAACACCACAGAGATCTGACCTGGGGTGACGGCATGCGTGCCAGCAGAGAGGGCTCACACGTGCCACCTCTGGCACGCGTGCCATAGGTTCGCCATCACGGTGTTAGGCTGTCCCTGAGCCAGCTGCTCTGCTGTGAATTCACTCTGATAGATCTACTACATACAGAGTGGCTGCCAGTGAGAAGGCAATGTATGAGAATTCTCCTATCGTTCACGCAGCCCACAATTCCCTCTATGCTCTTTAGAATGAGGCCCTTCCTGAGCACCTTTTCAATATTTCCAATACGGGTCTTTTGCTCGGACAAAGTGTGCCCACTCCTGAAACAGAGTTAACAAGAGGGAACTGTTGCTTTAAATCCAGGTTGCAGCAGCCCTCACATTATTATGTCTGAGGCTACTGCAGCTGAATTGATCCTGAGAAGGCAAGGGAGTGATATACAAACTGCGTTACCCACAGCTGCAGAAACTGCTGAGGATGTGCCAGAAGAAATGCTGATTGACCCATTCAGTGTATTGCTGGAACCTGAGCAAGTTAATATTATAAAAAGATTGGATGATCTAAATGAGGCTCTGACAACAACTCAATCTACAGCAAAGCCTCTATTTCATTTGGCTCCACTAATCGCCCAACCTTGTGACAATATATTTAACCAACAAACTGCCTTTACCGCAATAGTAAAAAAAAGGTAGTGTCACACAGGCTAACAGTGGGGTCACTGAACTGACTGATCCAGATTCTGAGAAACATCTGAAAGACAATGGGCTGCATTGCACAGTGCCCCCTAAGCTGACAAACACTAAGGATATAGTCCAGCTTCCATCCTGACTTGACTTAGAAGTTCCCACAACATCATCTCACAAAAATGGACATAAATCTACAGTTATAGATTTAAGCCGGAGTATCTGTCTATCTGCAAAAAAATCATTCTTGGAGCAGGGGCAGAGGCACACTGGCAATCGAGATATAGAGGAGCAACAACAAGTTCTGCAACCCATGAGGAGAAACATCGAACCTCACAACAACTGTTGGCACTCTGTAGCAGGTGTCCTGAAGGAATGGAGATTTGCGGTTGACATACCAATCTCTGCTGAGGACTGGGAGAAGTATTATCAGTGTTTGTTTGCTTCCACGGAACCTGTAGAGAAACTGTCTTTAAGCAGTGATCTAGTAAACCCTAGAACTCCCCCCCCCTTGGCCATCAATCTCGGAAAAGGAGATACAACCCATCATTGAAAGCTTAAAGAACAATAAAGCCCCAGGTGAGGATTTTTTACCAGCAGAATTATTCAAGAAATTTCCCCATTGGTGGGGTTCAGTATTGGCAGGTCCTTTTACACACATAAATAATACCTGCCATATACCAGATGGGTGGAAGATGGCAATAGTTGTTCCCATATATAAAAACGGAAATAAAAAGGATCCTAGTAATTATAAGCCCATTAGCCTGATTGACATTGCAGCAAAAATATATGCTAGGTACGTGTTGTGGCCAGGTCGAGTCCAGGGCAATTAGCAGCCGATCCCGAGGATTCGGAGGTAGTGAGGGTGCAGTACAGAAGACTGGTGTTCCTGGCACCAGAGACGGAGAGTGAAGAGGACGTGGGGTCAGAGGCTGGCAAAAATTAGAACCTGATGCATCTCCTGAGATTAGTGACTCAGGAGAAGAGGAGGAGGCTCTTCTGGATGCCAGAGCATGCAGGTTCTCAAAGAGACATGAGTGGCTAATCAGGAGGAGGCTTCCTCGTGAGTAGTAATTCAGGGCTTGACCACGCCCTGAGGGTATTTAAGGGTCTGTCACGAGGGGCTTCGTTGTAGAGAACAACCCCATTCTGTGGTTTCAGCATTTTGTTCTTGTATCTGCAGCTCGGATTATCAACAGTTAACATTTTTCCTGTGATTAATGAGAGTTTGGATTTCCACCAAAACCTCCATGAGGTGAGATAATGTGCCTTAATTGCTCTCTGAGACTCTAGCCAAATACTGGAGAGACTTTGTGAATAACTGATATTCTTTTCAAAAGACTCAACTCTGGCTAAGAATTTATTTGCAGTAAAACAATATTGTTTCCAATTCCTTCTTGTGCATCTTATTTTGGGGGCGTACCCGTGGGGACAGAACAGTAGCTTTTGAAGAGAATTGAAATCTGGGTAGAGGAAAACAATATCCTCACAGAAGAACAAGCAGGTTTTAGACAAAGCTGATCTACTATTGATAACTGCTTTGTCTTGAACCATCTAATTGCAAAATATGCATAGAGGAGACCCCTGTTTGCTGCTTTTATAGATCTTACAGCAGCATTTGATATGGTAAACAGAGAAGTACTATGGAGTAAACTAACATTTCTTAAAAGAGAACCTAGACTCCTGGCTTTGAATAAAGCCCTTTACACAAGTACCTGTGTGAGGGTGCGATATGGGGTTAATGGGGCTCTGACTAACAGGATTCACCCAAATAAAGGGATAAGGCAAGGGTTATCCTGGCTCCATTACTACTTAATTTATATGTCAATGACCTGCCAGGGTTAATG
This sequence comes from Diadophis punctatus similis, assembly GCA_023053685.1. Lineage (NCBI taxonomy): Eukaryota > Metazoa > Chordata > Lepidosauria > Squamata > Dipsadidae > Diadophis > Diadophis punctatus. Next base: position 115,511,466 of record JALIGW010000003.1, on the reverse strand, counting down.
AAGGATCCCATAGTACACATGCCGATGATCCTAAATAGTTACTGTAACAGCTTGCTTTATGCTGATGATATGATTTTATTATCATATTCACAAGTAGGATTACATAGGCTATTAAGAAGATTCAGCTCTTATTGCCAGGATAACTCCCTAATCATTAGTAAATCTAAATAAAAAATAATGGTGTTTGGAAAACACCATCAGAGACATAGGTGCAGGGGTGAAATCCTCCCGGTTCAGCCGGGCCAGTCGTTCGGCGTATAGCCGATGGAACTGGCGGTGGTCGCGGCACGGAGCTTCTCCCACCCGCTTCCCCGGCCCGGCTGAACGCCGCCATTTGGGTTATCTTGCCCTCTGTGCATGCGCAGTGAGATTCGAACAGCTTGACATGGACAGCACTTGAAAAACATTGAAGGAAAATGTGATAACAACTTGACATGGGCATGGCTTAAGATGGGAACCATCAAGAAAGAAACGGAAGGTTTAATATTTGCTGCTCAAGAACAAGCACTACAAACTAATGCCATGAAAGCAAAGATACAAAAATCCAGTGACAATCCAAACTGCTGACTTTGCAATGACAAAGTTGAAACTGTTTCACATTTAATATGTGAGTGCAGCAAAATCGCACAAACTGATTATAAAGCTAGACATGACCAAGTTGCTAAATCAATGCACTGGTCATTATGTAAAAAATACAACTTACCTGTATCCAAAAAGTCATGGGAACATAAAGTGGAAAAAGTTGTCGAAAATGAGAAGGTGAAGGTCTTGTGGGACTTTTGAATACAGACAGATTGTCATTTGGAACACAACATGCCAGATATCACAGTTGTCGGGGGCCGAAGAGTACAGTTTATTGATATCGCTGTACCAGGAGATACCAGAATCGAAGAAAAAGAACTGGAAAAGATTACACAATATCGCGACCTGGCCATTGAAACTACACGGCTATGGATGAAACATGTAACAGTGATACCCATTGTCATCGGGGCACTTGGTATCATGTCCAAGAATTTCACAAAACACATCAAGAAATTGCAGCCTTTTGAAATAACACCAGCGGAACTGCAAAAAACTGCGCTACTCGGAACATCATATATTTTAAGAAGATACTTGGTTGATACCTAGGACGCTGACAACAACCCGTATCAACCATTAGCACCAGTCAGTGGTATTTGTGACACTTTTTTAAATGTTCAGTTGACTGAGTTTCATGTTTAATGAATAAAAGAGATTAATAATAATAATAATAATAATAATAATAATAATAATAATAATAATAATAATAATAATAATAATAATAATAATAATAATAATAATAATAATAATAATAATACGTGGCCCAGATGCTTCATTGGAACCTGTGCCACAACTACCACCTACCAGTGGTAAAGAACTGGTGGGATCATAAACCTGAGAAAGTAGTTGAAAACAAACATGCCAAAATACTTTGGGACTTTCGAATTCAGACTGACAAGGTTTTGGAACATAATACGCCAGACCTCACGATTGTGGAAGAGAAAAAAGTGTGGATCATTGATGTCGCCATACCAGGTGACAGTCGAATTGATGAAAAACAACAAGAAAAACTTCACCGATATCAGGACCTTAAAATCGAATTACAACGACTCTGGCATAAACCAGTACAGGTGGTCCCAGTGGTAATCGGCACACTGGGTGCTGTGCCAAAAGACCTTAACCGGCATTTGAAAACAATAAACATTGACAAAATCACGATCTGTCAGTTGCAAAAGGCCACCGTACTTGCATCTGCGCGCATCATACAAAAATACATCACGGTCCTAGACGCTTGGGAAGTGTTCGACTTGTGATATAGTGATACGAAATCCAGCATATAAATCTCGTTTGCTGTGTATTACATTTTTTGTGAATAAATAATAATAATAATAATTCATAATAATCAATCCTCCTCCTCCTCCTCCTCCTCCTCCTCCTCCTCCTCCTCCTCCTCCTCCTCCTCCTCCTCCTCCTCCTCCTCCTCCTCCTCCTCCTCCAATGAACTTATAATACTAAAACTAATCAGAAGCACTATGTCCCCTATTAATTGACCAGATTGGACTTTATTTTAAACTTTAAACACTTCTCCCCCTTTTTAAAAAAAATTGGCTTTCCTGCAGTTCCTTTTATGTACCACTAAAGAAACAACGTACTTCTTCGGTTGCATTAAGGCTGAGGTAAAAGTGATTATATTTTGGAACATTTCTGCTTTGTGACGAATGCATTCATTTTATAGTGATATTTTCAAGTGTAGCTGGCACACTTAAGGAATAGAAATACATATTCACACCCTAACTTTCTTCTTAACACTCATTCAGAAAAAAAGCAATGTTTCTTAATATTCTGAATTGGCTTCATGGTATTGTGGTGCAAATAGTGCTGATTGAGTACATGGCATTGTGATGTTAACATGTTGGTAAAGTAATCCCCCATGAGATATTTTAAAAGCTGTGAGAAAAACAACAACTTTGCTTTGAGTCCTTGAATTTACTAAAATAATCTTTCTTTCTGGTTCACTGTGATAGGTTACTTGAGCTGATGACCGATCAGATTTGGTTCCACTAGACCAGGGGTCAGCAACCTTAAACACTCAAAGAGCCATTTGGACCCATTTCCCACAAAAAAGAAAACACCAGGAGCCACAAAACCCTTTTGACATCTAAAATAAAGATAACACTGCATATATAGTTTTTTGCCTTTATGCTATGTATAAAAAAACTACAGTGTGTTGCATTTATGAAATGAATGACCTGCTACAGAGAAAACACATTTTTATTTCTGCATGCAACAAAAACATTTTGAACTCCGAAAAAAAAGATGGATCGAAAAACCACACATTGGCAGTTGTGACTCATATTTTGAGTGACAGGGAGCCGTAGCAGGGGGATGAAAGAGCCACATGTGGCTCCAGAGCCGCAGGTTGCAGACCCCTGCACTAGACCAATTATCAACCTTTTCAGTTATCATGATTGATAACTGAATTGAACTGAACTGAAAGATTGTTATAATGCTAACAGACTTTGAAAAATGTCCACCACAAAGTCATTGAGAAATATCATGTTCTTAACAGGAGAGTAAGCCATGTGAATTCAGAGGAAACAATAAGCAACTATTTAAATCTTCTTGAGATAATTTGAATAATCTACTGTGATACCACCACCACCTCCTCCTCCTCCTCCTCCTCCTCCTCCTCCTCCTCCTCCTCCTCCTCCTCCTCCTCATCTGTGTTAATTTCCAGTTCAGCAATTTGTTGCAAATATGAGAGCTTTTCAGGACCATCTTCTTTGGAAATGTGTCCTATGCATTTCTTTTAAGAAATCTGTTGTATACACTTACAGACACTATACACTTACAGACTGACTCTTCCTGGGCTTCTTTTATGCACAAGAACTTTGCATGAACATATAAAGTCATACAGACTTCTGATCTGTTACTTGTTCTAGTTACCTTTGCAAACCACATTTCCCATTTACAAATGCTTTTGAATATTAAAATATTATTCCAATGTTCCTTGCAATCGCCCTCTGACATAACTCAATAGTCTTTTACCCATATTACAAGTTTGCAGAGGGGCATGAAATTCATAGAGAGAAAAAAAGAAAGAGAATAGCTTTCCATAAAGCTTGTGTATCAATGGCAGAAAGCTAATTTGGAGACTATTTCTTCATAGTTCAATAAATTTGTTAATAGAGTTGCTATATTTGTACTGCTATGTGAAGACAAAAAATGCCTCCAAAATGATCAAAAATTAAATGTATTAATTTATTAGATGTATATCACACTTTTCCTTCAGGAGTTCAAGAGCTCATCAGGAGAATAAATCTGAACTGATTTCTCTTTTCTAACGTAATCCTTAAAAAATGTAGCTATGTTTGGAAGGAGCAAAGCCAGAAAGGCCAAGGATTTTAAGACCAGGGGTGGGTTCCTCCCAGTTTGGACCGGTTCGCCCAAACCGGTAGTGACCTGCTGGTGACATCATGATGATGTCATGGACCCGGTTCGGTCGGTGCCTATCCGTGGGCACTGCCATCTTTTTTTTGAATTTTTTTTTATTTTTTTTGAATTTTTATTTTATTTTTCTTCCTCTGAGCATGCGCAGAAGCCAAGTTTCCAGCACTGTGCATGTGGTCGCCATTTTGTTTTCAGCTTTTAAAAAATTTTTCTGGCTTTTTCAGCACTGCGCATGTGCAAGTGCATGAGGCGTGCCCACGCGGCGAAGGAGGAAGCGAACCAGTAGCGAGGTAAGTTAGAACCCAGCCCTGTTTAAGACCATTATTAACCAAAATTCCCCACAAGGCAAAACCACAACAAGTAATAACAAATTTGATAAATAAATAAATAAAAACTACAGTGTTATAGTGGCTTTCAAGTGGAATAGGGAAAGCAAAAAAAGGTGAGAAAAGTATGATTGACTTGTTTTCCTTTTTCTAGCATAAGCAGAAGTACTCTATTTTGGATCTTACCCATAGATATATAGATACTTTTAGGCCATAAATACTTCTACACTCTACAATCTAGATCACCATTAAATGGTGACAGCAAAGTGATACAGAAAGTTCCAAAGCCATGGACATGTCACCAAGATGTTTGCAGCCCGTAGCTCATAGTTCCATCTTCTGAGCGGTTACTGGGGAATTTGTAATTTATACTTGACTTTCTTGCTTTCTACTTTTTTAAAAATTGATTTTTGATTAAATACATTTCTTAGTGCTTATTAAACATCCAGTTGTCTGGGTATTTAAGTTGCTTAACAATACAAATTTACATTCTTAATCTCCACCCCATTTTTTCCAACCATTGGTAAAATAGATTCCATGTTTGATAGTATTCTGCATCTTCTTTCTGTTTAATTTTCAATGTCAATCTATCCATTTCTGCACAATCTAGTATCTTCCGGACTATCTCTTCATCTCACAGTATATCTTCATTTTTCCAGTATTGTGCGAATATAAACCTCACTGCTGTTAACACATGTAATAGTGTTAAGTATGATATTATACCTAATAAAAACAATTCAGGTTTAAAATCTACATGTTTCCCTATCATCTTTTCTAGCCACTTGTGTATCTTTGCCCAATTTTTTTTTTGCTTTGACACAAGTCTACCATTTATGATAAAATTTTCCCCGTTTTTTGGTTACATTTCCAACATTTGCTAGACATATTTTAAAACATTTTAGCTAACCTAGCAGGTAATAAATGCCATCTATAAAACATTTTACAGAAGTTTTCTTTGTAAGAGGTTGCCATTGTTAATTTATAGTTTCTTTCCCATAGGTTTTGCGATTTCTCTAGTTCTATGTCAGTAGTGGGTTCCTACCGGTGCGCTCTTGGCTATCCGTCGCCGCCGAGCCGAAGAAGCTGGCGGCGTTTGCGGCGCGGGGCTTCCCCCGCCCGCTTTCCCGGGACGCCGGGACGCCGCCATTTGCGTTCTTCTGCCCTCTGCGCAAGCATCCCAGCATCCCGGGAAAGCGGGCGGGGGAAGCCCCACGCCGCGAACGCCGCCAGCTTGTTCGGCTCGGCGGCGACGGATAGCCAAGAGCGCACCGGTAGGAACCCACTACTGTTCTATGTTTGATGCGCTGCCTCCTAGAGGCTAATCTCAAACATTCATTTTGGGGCGAAGCAGTTAAGTATGCAAATTACATTGTCAATCGTACATGGAGCAGTGTCATTGACCAAACACCTTTCTACATGTTATATGGCTACCAGCCAGATCTTAGACACTTACACATTTTTGGTTCATATGCCATAGCCAACATTCCATTGGCCCAAAGAAGAAAAGGTGGCCCAATAGCAAAGAGACTGAGATACATGTGTGTTGACTGACACATTATATTAGCCCAACTGACAAAGAAGGGGTGTCACGATGTGAATAATTGCCAGTTGTGCATCTCTACTATTTCTAGGTTTATTGTATTTCCTAATCAAGCAGACATGTGATATGTTTTACTATGCATGCGTGCATTCCAGGAGTTTTGTCTCCTCCTACTTCCCTTCTCCTTCGATGCCTCGCCCGAGGCAGACGTGAATAATTAGCTGAGAAGATGTAGCTTATTAAAGGTTTATTCTTTTGTTACTTTTGTACTGAAATAAATATTTTGTTAATTAGAATTGAATCTCGGTTTTATTTTCTAAGTTCGAATGACTTCAGGGAAGCAAGATCCTAAATCGCCTCTTGATAGGAAAATTCCTATCTGTCAATGTTATAGCCAAAACTTTTTCCCATTGTACCATTGTCTTTTGTTTGTTTGTTTTCCATTTTCAAATTCAGTAAGAAGTTATATACCTTCTTAATTAGTTTTTCATCAGAGTTCAATAGTGTTTGATCAAAAGGTGTTTGTCTTTTATACAAGCCATATTTTTTCATGTCTGAATCATATCTAGATGGTATCTGCAATTGCAGCCACCATGATAATGTAATGCCCTGGTTTTCCAGCTCTTGCTTCAATTTTAATTTCCCTTCATTGTCTAAAATGTCTTTATAAGTGACTATTTTTTTCAAATTTCACCAAATTTGGATATGCAAAAGCTTCCATCGTTGAGAGCCATTCTGGATTTTGAAATATATTTTAGGTTTTATTTTTCCCCCATGCAGATATTAATCAATAATTAGTGACTTTCTTGATTTCTTATTCTTACAGAGCTGCCCAGCAGAAATGTTTGAATTACAGGTTTTGAGATGCTCCTACTTACCACCTGTTTCATTAATTTTTTTAAAGGATTAGGTTGATCCTAGCCAACAGACAGGTTGTCCTTTTCACTTTATTTTATGGATCGTCTATAGACAATCCATGGCACATTATGACTATGATGCGAGTAATAAATGCTATGAGTAATACAATTTTACTGTGGATTCCTAACCAATCATATTCTGGGATTTTACTTTCTGTAGTATAACCTTGACTATGAACTAGTCGAAGTTAATTAGTATACAATCCAATTTATTTCAATTCAAGTATTGTTTTCAATACTTTTCCTAAATGTATTATAAAGACTTTGAATGCTTATATTAGAAATGTTATTATTGCATCTTCATGTGTAAGCCTGTATTTCACACATGGGATTTATACTATAAATATATTAAGAAAGTATTATTGAATATATTGAACAGATTAGGGTATTGTGTATAGGCAATATACTTTTCAGAATATTTATTCATTTTATTTGGCGTGTTTGTAATTTTTACTTTACTTTTACTTTTTACTTTGTTTGTTTTAATATGGTTGTAAGACTAACCAATCAATAAACTATCTATTTCTAGGTAATGATGTGACATCAGAATGCATCCCATCACAACTCCTTCACATAGAAACCATAATAATTTGTACTCTTTTTCTTTGTGAGGGTATACAGCATTCAAACTAATGATTATTTATAAGAATGCATTTGTTGGGAAAATATAATATACACATAGTTTTAAAAGGGTGATTTATTATTATTATTTGAAAGGATAATTCAGAATTAAATTATTTAATCATAGCTATGTACAAATTGATCTTTGTTGGATATATTGTTGATCTTTGTATAGTTGTCAATTGCTAGAGCCAACTTTGGATCTGCCACCAAAGATGGCCAACTGGTGGCTCAAGAACTTGATCTGGCCTCATCTACATCTATTAACCAAGGCATGGAAATTTTATATAATCTGTTTATAAAATTTTATATATTCTCTTTACAAAACAAAAATGTCAGTTATAAGGATTTTCTAGGAATCGTATTTATTTTCCAATGATGACATCATACAGTGAAGTTTCTGTAAGAACTACCGACTCCATTATACTACACTGTTGGTGTGGAGAATTAGATTGTCCAGGATTCCAGATTAATAAGTGGAGAAATGGTAGCCCCCAAGAAGACAAATGTTGGTTATCCCTGCTTATGAAAACAAATATAAAGGTGGCTGGATAAGATGAAATAAAAAGGAAGGATCAATATATTTTCCTCTTCTATTCCTCCTCTTTTTTCACCCCCCTCTCTTTTCTAAACAAGCTAAGAGTTTTTATAATTCATCACCTGGCTGACAGATGAGTTCTGCTGGAGAATATTAGAAAATGTCTCAAATCTCATATATATGCTAATGGTATGCTGAAAGTGGTTGGTGGTGTGCCGGAGTTTTTAATCTGTCTCGACCACTGTGGAAAGTGGAGGAGACAAGCCATTGCACTCGACAATTTATGATCAAACAACTGAATTGTAAAGAAAGAAGGACATGCAGAAAGGGAGAGTAATTTTCTGATTTAACAGCGTTGTTACTACAAATAAAGAAATCTTGATTTTGACTGCACTCGACATTAAATGAGTTTCCTGCACCCTGCTCTGAATTTTTCATTTCCAGATTTGTACAAAGCACCCTGCTTAGATACAAGTGACAGATGAGGCACTGATTGCATATGGAAATCAAATGTGTATAATAAAGCCATCTTCTGTTTATTAAATAAACACATGTAGATGACTTCAATGGAGAATGCACTGATAATTCCTCATTGTGTTCCAGTTTCTGCAAGTCACAAAGAATCTTATTTAACAACTGCAAACGCTTCAATGGGTGCTTTTCTGTTATTACTTTATAACAAACCAGATGGCTTAATATATGGCTTTGATAAACATTTTATTTGGATTCTTGATTCTATGCTTTATCTATACCATTACTGTAAATCTGCGTTCACACTATTATGGTTTCAGGAGGCTGGCTCATTGTATTCATATTTTCACTACAATATTACATTTTCCTTATGGCAAGGCTAAAGATTAGCCATTGAGGGACTCCAGCATTACTCTAGGATGGGGATATATTTAAAATCTATCCAGAATATTTCATGATATGTGCTTTATAATTATACAATTGCCATATTATGTAACTAGAAACACAAAAGGAACCAACCAAGCAAAATGCTTTCTTAATGATATGCTACCCCCAGGATTTGGGTCAGTGTTTCCCCCCCACCATTTTTAAGCTGAAACTCAGGATGTTTTCCATACCAATTTATATCTAGAACACTCTAATAGGTCCACTGTAAAATTCCTACACACTGTAGAAAATCCACACTCTATTTACATGTGGGCTGACATGAAATAGGATAGTTTTATTGAATGTGGTTAACTACCGTATATTTCAGAGTATAAGACGCACCTTTTTACCCCCCAAAAGAGGGTGAAAACTTGGGTGCGTATTATACACCGAATGTAGCCCCAGCCAGCCAGCCACCCCCACCCTTTGGCCTCTGTCTTCCAGCAATTTACCTGTTTGCAGCAAAGAGGGAAGAGCCTATAAAGCCAAGCAAGTCACTAGCACTTCCCGATCTACAGCTGATTTGCCACGTGGGAAAATGAAAGTGAAACTGAAACTGCAAAGGCAAATAGCTGGGAGAGACAGGCAGATTTTTATTTTTTGCTGAACTGGATGGAAGGGGGTAAGTGAATAACTATAAATGTCTGTAGAATGTTCAAATTATTAGACTTATTTTTTAAAGACTGCTTTATTATTGTTCTAGAGCCAGGGGCAATTTTAAGACTTGTGGACTTCAATTCCCAGAATTCAACAGCCAGCTTTGTTAGCTTTGCTGGCTGTGGAATTCTGGGAGTTGAAGTCCACAAGTCTTAAAGTTGCCAAGGTTGGAGATCCCTGTAAATCTAGACAACTTAACAAAATATAGAAGCTTTTTAAAATAAATGCTTGCTCTGAAGAGGCCCAGTGCTATTGTATCTTCTTTTAAATAATAGAGAATAATATATACTTCCAGAAATTTTAATTAATTTTAACAGCTCTGTACAAGTATAGTCTGAAATGTAACAGTGTCCTGTTTAGTATTAGAGTTTAGTTACCTTGGAGTAGATCTATTTAAATAATTGGGAGCAGTTAGTGTGACTACATTTAAGAAAACTTTCTGGCATAATGTACATTTCTCCAATTCTTTGCTATTTCTATGGGTCAGGCACACATGCACAGAAATACACAGCAAACAGTGTATATCATCTGTGCTGTTTGCTGTTTGGCAAATTGCTTGGAGGCAGAGGCCTTTTTTCCTTGATTTCCTCCCCCAAAACTAAGGTGTGTCTTATACTCCGGTGTGTCTTATACTCCGAAAAATACGGTAATCAGTCACTGAATGACCTGACAAGCAAAAGTAGCTTGGTTTCCATTTGACATCAGAGTTTTTATTTCTGCATGACTCTGTAAGTTACTTTTGCCCCTAAGTTATTCTCATGTTTTTAAAAAGACTTAAAAACAGTCAATCCAAGGTCTTCTCCATAGAAATTCTTACAGATCTACATTGTGAAAAATGGTCATAAGTCACTTTTTTCAGTGATGTTGTAACTTTGAACGATCACTAAATGAACTATTGTATGTTAAGGACTACCTGTATATCTTTTTATCGATTTAACCCAAGTGGTTGTTTATACATACTATAAAGAACAATATTTTCCTGTGGAGTTCTGTTGCATTGACTCAGAAAATAAGCTGAGCTATTTTCGTCACTCATCTTAAATCTGGAAAGAAGTCATCTGCTCTTCACCATCCAAACTATGCAGGTACTTTTCCCTACTGGTTGGACCAGCATTTACTGCTGGGAGACAAACAGATGAAGCTTCCATCTCTCATTCTGTTCTCTCTGTAACATCAGTGTAGCCTTTGAATGACTGGGAAGTTGGGTTCCTTTTCTGATTCAGTTTTGAAGCCACCATGGAAAAGACATCTCTAGTTCCCTTTTTTAAAAAATAATTGTATTAAGAATTTGAATGAAAATAGTAAAAAAGTTATACAAACTAAACTTAGAGAAAGAGAAGAGAATGGATAGAAAGAATAAAAAGTGCAGGAAAACACAAAAAGAAGAAAAAGAAAAGAAAGAATATAATAAAAAGAAAAGATATATAAAGAAGTTACTTCTTCACAAGTAATCTTCTTCACAAATATTATCAAATGTAATAACTCTTTGGTCCATAAGACTGAACAGATATTTCTTCATATATGCCATCCTTTATAAGCAAATTCATAAAACATCAACTTTTCAATCTAGTGTCAGCAAAATGTCCATAAAATGTTGCAGAACATTGCAAAAAAAAAAATCTTATTTAACCTGGATCAAATAAATCAAATTCATATTCCTTTCTATTTTTAACAAACTTAATCTTTAATTCAATCAAATATTATTCTAGGATTTAATTTTTCTTCAATTGTTCTTTATGCCCCATACACAGTTTTTGTCAAGATTTTGACAAGTATCTTTTGTAGATCAATAAGAAAACATTTTCCAGGTAATTCTGCTTCCAGGTATTTCTCTCTTAATTTTTAAAGCTTCAGCCATTTTCTTTTGTATATCCAGTAAAGTGTCCTTTTCCAAATCGTTTTCTTGGCCTGTGATTTGTAGTTCCACCTTTGCTACTTTCTCTGTCTTGTCAGATAAAATTTGTGCAACATCTGTCATTCCTCCATTACCATCTTTTACACACTGTCTATCCATAGAAGGAGACATCAGTACTGATAGGGTTGATATAATTTGTAGTCACAAATTTCTGTCTACATTGTTCAAAAATCTCCTTTAATATTTCTGATGTTATGTTTTCTACTATTTTGTAAGTACCAATATTAATTGACAAACTTTTATTTTTTTCTTTTGCTTAAAAAGTTTGGTCCTTTCTAGTGTCCAGTTTCCAAAATTTCATCCCTTGTCTTTTATTATGACTCGCAATATCCAAAATAGTCAAAATAAGTATGTTTCTTGTTTATTTTTTTACAGTTAATTTAAAAAAACTAATAATAACATCAACATTCCAAATATACTTGGCCATTTATAACTTTCTTAGATCAAAATCTTATTTAGCTTTTTGCCATTTTAAAATTCTTTAAGTTCTTAAACTGGTAATTAATTTTTCTTTTATTCAGATTTGAATATAAATTCATCTAATGAAGATTTTTCAAGCGTGTCATTCTGAAGGTCTATCATAGCTTTAAGATGGTTATTAAGCAATTTCTGAAAGTAATTAGAAAGTGAGGTTTGAGAACTTATTGCCCTTTAAAAAGTTTCACAGTTGCAAGCTAGATGGCTGATCTTTTTGTCTCCCAGTACACAAACGTATGGAAAACTGATAGAAAGCAAAAAGTTCTTAGAAGAGTTAAACATTTTATTTTGAATATTTTAGAACATTTATTATAACTATTTTTTTCATCGCCTAACTGTAACTATTCTATCAATGTAAGGTAACCACATGTTTGAGCTCTTCCAAAATGAACTGAAATATACAGGCCTAATTGTGGTGAAAAAGATTAACTCAGGCTATAGCATCAGCATTTATACAGTATTTACTGTATAAAATATCCCTGCTCTTATCTTAAATAGAACAGTCTTTTTACTTTACTTAAATCCAGCTCTCATCTCCAGAGCTTAAATAAGGAAGCCTATATTAGTTAAAGAGCCTAAATTGTGCATAGAGTAGTTAAGCTTCAAAAGATTCATAAATGGGCATAGTAACTGGGGTGCTGTAACTAACAGGCTGCATAAAAAGGTACTTCAAGCTTAACATTCTTTCTCAGGGCCTCCTCAGCCCGATCATGCTTTCCATTTGCAACAATCCAGCTCTTAATTCAAGCATCAAGGAATCTTGAGTTAAGCACACACTTATGTTTTATTTGGCATACGGTAGTTCTGAATGCTTTCTCGAAGAGCAAATGACAATGGTAATTTATACACGAGGTTAACTGTAGCTAATAGAAAAATGCTATTGTCATTTAAATAAAAATATATTTATATTAAACTTGTTGCATCAATAGTTTAAGAATATAGGGGTATTTTTAGGCTGATAAATAATAATTCATATGAATAATAATTTATTGTACTTAAATACATTGTATTGCCTAGGACATTGCGGTCCAATAATCCAAATCGAATATACTGTGTCATGTATTCTGCCCTGAGCTTGGTCAATAAAGTTATCATGTAATTATTATGAACTGATGTTCAATTATTAATTGTAGGCTGTAGGCCTTGCTCTGACTCTAAGTACAATATTATAGTTACGTTTGTCAGCTGAGAGGAGGGGAGAAGAAAAAGAGAGATAGTGTCAGCATGAATAATTGAACATTAATAATTTTAGCAGTATTTAGCATCATTTCTCACACTCGTTACTTGGCCACTGTGCCTCTAGCTCACAAGTTGATTGAACTATCATAGTCCTTGTGAAAATTCTGGAGAATAAGTCATACGTGGGATGAGTTGGATAGGAGACAAGAGAATGATGCAATACTGCTCACATTTATTTTCTCTGTTGATTAATCTATGCTAGAATTTGCCAAGATTTTGGTATGTTGTATAATAATTCTTTGCCCCTTAACAGTGGAGACACTCACTTAATAGGACAGATTGTGGAACAGTGCTTGGCTTTTAGCCAACATCAATGAGTCCTGTTAGACAGGGGTAGGTTCCTCCTGGTTCAGACCAGATCACCCGAACTGGTAGCGACCCACTGGTGACGTCACTGTCGGTGCCGGTCCATGCGCGCCACCATTTTTTGTTCATTTTATGCTAATTTCCCCCCCCTCTATGGCTTGAAAAAGGGCCCTCCCGCCCGCCCACGGGTGAATTCTGACCTTTATTTCTTTGCCTGAAGCACAGCTGATCAGCTCTTCAGCTGTGTTTCGGGCTCATTCCTACTTCTAAGCATGCACAAAAGTGAAATCGTACGAGGGGACACACGCGCGAAATGTCGCGATGCGAACCGGTGGCGAAGGTAAGTGGAACCCACCCCTGCTGTTAGATGAATTCTATACTGTTTTTAATAGATCTTCCTTGTTCACAAAACAAGAGAAGAGGTAGACCATTGTTGATCTTTTACAATACAGCATATTTTAAAATCTCCCCTTCTAATCTTTTGTTCTTTTGTAGGCAGTATGAATAGTCACTTTCTATCACAGCCCACCTACACCTGAAGGACTCCACTCTAATGTGAATGGAGGGGGGCACTGTTTGCTCGTCAACTTGTTTAGCAGTGAGGATTTAAAATCTTCTTGAGCCTCATAAATTCACCAAAAGTTAAATCAGAATAAATAATGAGGACTGGGAAGACTAATAGGCTTAGTGAAAGTCCACTGCACTGGGCCTAATTTTTGAGGCAAAATCTGTGGGCCGGATGCGTCATGCGCTGGCCACGGCCACCCCCATTTTAGCGAAGGGGAAAAAAGTTGTGATACGTCACCTGATGACGACGTCATCATGTGACACCCCTGCTCAAGCTCATTAGCAGGACTGGGTCCAAACTTGGTACTTTCTTTGCTACAGGCCTACCTAGGTCTTTCTGTGGAACACCTAATGTTAGCAAAAAGACTGTGAGGTTTGATAAGCTGTAACCTAATTGATGATGTCTAATAGCTTTTATTGAAATAGAATCAGCATCTAGCAAGCTGTAACAGAAAAGTTACGCCATCTGAAGCTTATCTAAGTAAAATCTCTTTGCTTAATAAGACACGCTTAGGAGAGAACAGATGTAAACAGAAATGATGCAGACAAGCCTTGCAGGAAAAATTCTAACTACTGGCTACACTAAGCAGACTTGTGATATTGGTACAGTACTTTCAATTGTTCTCTACCCCAATTACTAGAGGATCTTTGGTACTTAATAGAGATCTTTCAAATGCAGGTTTTCTGCCCCTCCCCCAGGTCCTAAATGGGGAATACAATTTAACTCTTGTTTTGCAGCCTTGTGGTTATTCCATCTGTGTTGTTTGAACTCCAGAGTCAATCAATTTCCAGGTCTTGTCTCAGTTGATTAACATGGGATCCTGGTGCATATGACCTGTGATAACCTAGGCTGCAGTTCACCCAACAGTGAGCCAGTAGCTGAGTCTTACTGAAGATCAGTAATATTTGTTGTCGCTGCCAACTGCTATATTTAGAATTTAACTTTTGCTCTTATGGTTATCTTTTTATTCATTTTTAAAGGGAGTAACCTTAAAGGGCCTTTCTCCATTTTTTTCCTTTTTGTCCTCCCTTTTCTTCAACTATTGCCATCTTGCCTCAGAAAATGATCCAATTCACTCCACTTGTAACTTTCACATTGACAGGAAATTATTACACATCATTACACTTCGTAAAACACAATTTACCCAGCCTTCTCAAATTATTCTCCAGAAAATGTGAGGGGGTAATAGAAACTGTCCATTCTATTTACATTTGTCAGTCACTCAGACTTTTTTTCTCCACAGCAATACATTTATACTCCTACCTTTTCTGCAATTCAGAAAGTGTACCTTTTAGAAGTGCAAAACAGCATTGTTGAAGAAAGAGTGAGAGGGAAAGAAAGAAAGAAAAAGAAAAAGAAAAAGAAAAAAGAAAAGAAAAAGGAAAGAATGCCCATGAAAAATAACCCAAATTATTAGATTTGATCAGAATAGCTTCATTACATTTCATTTTTTGCACTTTAACATCTTTTAAAATCTACAGTTGGGTCTTTGTGTTCTTCTTTGACATTCATTTCCATACTTATTCTGTTAACGTATTTTTCATTGTCATACACAATAACAACAGCATTCCAGTATCTAAGTTCTAACACCCTAACCCTAACCTGAGTCCTACGGGATTGGGCAGCCTATAAGAACTTTTAGAGAAATAAGAACTTTTAGAGAAACCCTAACAATGTGTATGGTGTAGTTGTAGTGAGCAAACATCTCTACATTCTAGTTGGACACAATTCACGTACTTGACTAGTGGACGATTCTTTGTTCTGCTCTGAAACCTTTTTCTCAGGAGTCCTTGGTGCTCTCGGAGCTTGGTTGTTTTCTTGCAGATGTTTCGTTTAATTAAGTAGGGTCATTAAGGTAATGAAAACAACCAAGCTCAAAGAACACCAAGGACCCATCATTTCAATCCTGATCTACAAATATTCTCCTCTATTGGTACCTTTTTCTCAGTTACACGGAGGCTGATGTGAATATATACCAGTTGCTACAGTCTTTTAAAAAAATCTTCTGTGTTGTGAAAAACATATAAAACTTTCTACTTCTTTTAAAGTTGTTGAGCTAAAAGCTAAAAGCTCTTGAGTACACTGAAGCTAGAAATCTTAAAGCTTATGGGGGTAGAAGTGCTGCAGTCTGATCCTGTGTTTTTCTCATTACTAGAATGCCACTTCTTGTTGAGTTTACTAACAAAAACACTAGTGTCTTGGCAATGCACTGCTTTCCAGCAAATTTACATTTATTTCATGCTTTAATTTGATGCCTCATTTATGATTATGGTATACTCAGGTTAACATTATTTTAACCTGACTTTCACTTTGCAGATAGATATATGGATGTTTATTTAGTAACAGCAAGTGTTGCCATCTGGAAGGAAAAGGAACGAAACAAATTTCTACTATATTCTGGCACTGGAGCAGAATAATCCATACTTTAAAACCACAGTTCCATAATGTCAAGTGTTTGCTTCTGTCTACCTGATCTAAATCCTAGCAAAATCTGTTCTAATTCATAACATTTATTCTCTAAATGTTTGCTCTCTAATCTAATTATTCTAAAATAAATAGTCTAAAGCAGAAAGCCACCAAATAAATGGTCGATGACACTTTATGGAGTAAATGAACACTTATGGGAATAAGTGGTCATTTATTCCAAAGTATAAGCATCTTAAAAAAGAACAAGGGCGGGGGAGAAATAAAAAGAGCTATGTCTACCTTTTAACTATTAGCTTTGTGATATTGTTTGGCTTTCCTGCGCTTTTCTGTCAAATTCATTTTGCCTCAATGGGAGAGGGATGATGAATTGGTCACCTCTTGGAGGTGGAGAGAGGAGATGCTAAATCTAGGTCTGGGAATTGGCTAAGTACTTCAGCGGAGCTTCAAGCTCTTAATCGCTCTCAGCAAGTTGGCTTTCTTGATTTATAAATGGGGGCGGTGATTAATGATCTTTTAAGTGGACAAGGCAGGCCCAAAGCTTCACAAATCGGGTCACTCAAACATGACGACCACTTGTAAGAGAATAACAGCTTTTACTTGAGTCATAGGGTCTGTCCTGTGTGTATATAGTCTTTCTTCTTTGTTAATATGGGTGATCATCATTATGAGATGACAGGTTTTATATCTTGGCTCTATCAAAGGTCAAATCCAGCAATTGCCCAGGCAAAGGACTGTGACTCATCTAGGAACATTTAGGACCGTGCTTTCAAACTTAGCAGCTTTAAATGCATGGATCTCAACATCCAGAATTCCCAGCCAGAGCATTAATTTAGAGGAAGGTTGTATCAGGAAAAAAATGTAGATAACACAGGTGGCACAAGAAAACATTGGTACCAAATATTCCCTATTTCTTCACAGTAGGAAAACTGCTTCATATCAAGATGCAGTGGTTCCAAATTTCTGAAAAACACATTTTAATTTTGTTTGGAACATCTGGCTTTTAGTCTAGACCAGCTGACAAATTCAGGCGGTAGTACTGATTTATGAAAAAAAATGGCAGAATTGGCCTTCCTGGTTCCTCCACCTACCAGGTACCCCATTTATACCACTTCAGCCTTAAATGATTCTGGGTGATATCTGGGCAACCTGCTTCACATGTCCTAGAAATCAGACCTACTGCTCCCATCTCGTGTAATGGTATGTAGGAAATGGGAGACATGAGGAAGAGCTTCAGCACAGACAGTGATCTGATAAATGAAATTTGAACCCCCAGGAGGGGTGGGGCAGGGGTGGGTTTTACTTACTTTTCCCACTGGTTCGCATCATGACAGAAGTGCAGGTTTTGCGCACACACGTCACTTCCCGGAAATTAACCTCTGTGCATGCGCAGTACTAAAAAAAAAGCTTCTGCACATGCGCAGAAGCAAAAAACAAGATGGCGCCGCCAAGAGAACCAGCTCAGGGGCATGGCAGGCCTGGGTCACTGCCAGTTCCAGCGACCCAGGCCGCCATGTTACTACTGGTTTTATAGAACCGGTCCGAACCGGGAGGAACCCACCTCTGGGGTGGGGGGTGAGAAAGAATCTCGGAAGGGACCATCTCTAGTTTTCAGAAGGATAAAAATAAGGGAAGAGAAAGAGATTCCAAATGTGCTTTTTCAAGAGGCAACTGGACTATCTTGTTTTTCTTTGAAGATGTTTTGCTTCTCATCCAAGAAGCTTCTTCAGCTCTGACTAGATGGTGGGGAATGGAAGGCTTTATATTCCTTGCAGACAGCTGGTCATTTTGCATTCTTTTAGAGATTTATTGAGGCCACTTGGGGGTTTGTCTATGTCCTCAGGGTCACCTGAGTTAGTGCAAATGGGTGTGGAGCCTTCTTGGAACTGCTGAAAGGACTGTTTCAAGATTCCAAGAAGGCTCCACATCCATTTGCACTACTCAGGTGACCCTGAGGACATAGACAAACCCCCAAGTGGCCTCAATAACTCTCTAAAAGAATGCAAAATGACCAGCTGTCTGCAAGGAATATAAAGCCTTCCATTCCCCACCATGTAGTCAGAGCTGAAGAAGCTTCTTGGATGAGAAGCAAAACATCTTCAAAGAAAAACAAAATCCAGTTGCCTCTTGAAAAAGCACCTTTGGGATAACAATGACCTGGATGACTGAGCTTCTCCATATTTAGCGAGGAGAGAGATAATTTCAGACTTGCAAAATGTTGTTCTTGTAACCTTACAGTAAAGCTAGTGTTACTACCTATGGTTTGTGCTTCTCATGGCAAACTTGTAATTTAGATCTGTTCAATGTTCTGAGAAAACGGAAAGTTGAGTGTCCTACAGTTTGCAGAGAAAGAGCTTCACTTTTTGAAGTGTTTCTTTATATTTATCCCTTATAATTTTAGCTATTTTATTGTAAGTTAGCCTAACTGTGAGGATACATGTAAATGCTGGTCTTGATCTTCTTCTGAGTTCTTTGTGGTTTGATATTAATAAGTATGAGCTTGGTTATAGTACAGTTGTTATACCTTGCTTCAGGTTGCAGAATAAACTTTTCATATATGGGCTTTGAAAGCAACAATACCTCCTTTAATGGGAGTCTTTGAAGAAGAAGCATTCTGTGATTTTAATAATTTATAGCGCTGGTGTTATTTCCTTTTAAGATAATAACTATGACTGAGATAACTAGCAATGGAAGGAATTGAGCAAGGGCACTTGATTGAAGAAAACTAACTTCTGCTAAGAGAGGGGAAAACGGCTCTCTCTGGAGGCAAATTCTAAGGGGCTTTCAATTTAGATTCAGTTCATTGGAGAAGAACAGTGTATGTGAATACTAAAAAATGGTGGACTTATTTTCTGGAACTCTGTTATACAAAATGAATCTTTTTGTTTCACTGTTTGGTAATATCTTTTGCAGAAGTATTTCCTCCTCTCTTCTCCTTGCCCCATGCTAACAGAAGATTTTGATAATATCTTTTCCAGGAACTTTGCTAGGAGAAAAGAGGTGCAGCAGAAGCAATGAATTACAGTATCTGTATACATTAATGCTCTCTGGATGACATAAAATCTTTCTTTCATAAAATGTTGTAGCCCTGGGCTTAAAATAAACCTGATTTCAAATTGGAATTTATTCTGGGAAGGACAAAAGGGAGGAATAAAAACACATCATTTGGGCTGAAGACAAGCTTAATGCCTTCTGACCAGTGAAGATGCTGCCCACAGAACGTGAGTACCCAGATAATCTCTGGTTAAATGAGGCTGATGGGATTTTGATAGATAACCAATTTTCCCCCTACTAAAATTATCCGTACTTCCCTTAAAATTGCAACACTTG
Source organism: Diadophis punctatus similis (assembly GCA_023053685.1). NCBI lineage: Eukaryota > Metazoa > Chordata > Lepidosauria > Squamata > Dipsadidae > Diadophis > Diadophis punctatus. The sequence goes on along the minus strand of JALIGW010000003.1, from coordinate 115,491,742 downwards.
TTTCTGGATTTAAATTTGTTGGATTGTTTGAGTGTAGCCATACACATGGGCCAAATGCATTACCTTTTATGAATGAAATGCACAGAATACCAAAAAAAGCTTCATCTAATAAATACAGGTCTTTCGAGTATATCAATTGCAATGGGCCAAAGATATTACAAATACACAGTGCCCCCTAGCAGACATAACATGGATATCCAACTTTTCTGGCCCAAAGCCCATACTTGACTTTTCATAACTTGCCAGTATCCATATTTCCCAGAATGACCACAAGCAGGAAAGAAGAAGGAACCAGGATGAAGCTCAATTTAATTTAATTTAAATAGACATTTTCCCTTGTTCATAATTATATTAAAATATATATAATAAATTATAGTTTGAGAGCAATTACTAGATGCAATCTATGTGCTCAGCTAACATTTTGGAAAGTGAGGAAGAGATATTGTGTCCTAGGGCCTCAGTTTATAGTGTTGGTTCAACTTCCTTATATAAAGCCCTCATTGTGGATGCAGAAGTAAAACTTTAACATCATCCCTCTGCTCTTTCTTTTCTTGTTCCTTTTTTTTCAAAGGCTGTTGCTTTAGAACTCTCTCTAGGCAGAAGGACAAATCTTACAATTTTCACAGATTCCTTGCGGCAGCTACAGTGTGTATTTGAACCCAAAATTTTCTGATTTTTTTTTTTTGCAAATCCATCAGATATGATAGAATGACCCAACAGTTTTTAGTATAATTACCTTAATTTATTTTCATTTTAAAAATATATTGACCATTACTAATAGTATTATTTGTATGTAATTGTTTCTCCAAAAAGAGCTCATTAGTAAAATCATGAATATGTCACTAATATAATAAATTGAAACTTGAAGCTAAACTACATATCATGTGTTATAGATATTTTATGTCTATTTTGTTTACTCATCTTTTGACTAGTACTAATTGTTTCCTCCCTGGTAGAGAATACTAGATTCTGTTACAGGTCAGTAAATAATTTCATCAGGACTACAAAACTGGAAGGTCTATTACCCTTCTTTGTACATCATCTGTAATATATGTTGCATCTGATTTTTGTAGCTCTACTTTTATCAGTAATATCATGTTTCATGTTGATTTAGGTATACATTCAAATAGAACTCCAAATGAATCTGCAATACTTTATTTGGTTCTCAGACAAGAGTTGTACTGAAGATACAAAATATATTAAGCAGGTACCTTAATACATGACTCCTTCAGAGATGGTCTTCTCCTACATTTAGATCTGTAGAAGAAATAGAATAATAATAGTCCATTGACAGTGAAGCGTGGGGAGAAAAGTTGTTTTAAACTGTATACACACGGGTGTCAAACTTGATCGCATTTTGTGACATCACGTGATGTATCGCAACGTTTTTTGCCTTTGCAGAGCCAGGGTGGGCATGGCCTGTGCGTAATGCATCCGGCCTGTGGGCCGCCAGTTTGACACCCCTGGTATACAAGATCCACAGGTGCACCTCTCAACAAACAATTAGAATATATTCTTGGAAATGCCAGAATATTTATTCTACTGTTGAGACATGCAAGTTCAAATTTTAATTTGAGGCTAAAAATATAGCCACAGCTTAAAAATCTATTTTCACACTGAGTTTAATGAAGCTTACTCCTTGGTAAACAATGGATTGGATTGGAGCTAAGTGGCACAATCTTGTTCATGTTTAATGAAATATAAGTCTGAGGTTTTTTGGTGTGTGTGTGTGTGTGGGGGCTTTATGTTGGTGGATATAGGATGACAGTCTAATATAAGACAACGCCTTCTGTAATATAGTTTCAATTACACAAAAATATATTATTTTACATCTAGCTCATAGTTATCTTGTCTTGCGAATTGAAGGAAATCACCAAAATCATGTTTTAGAAGTATAAAACAAACTTTTAAATGTACTATGCAAAAATTAGGAAGAACAATGTAAAATATGTTAAACATTCACAGCTGTTCTCTCTCAATCAAATGCTTTCTTATTCATACACAAGTGCACATTATTCAGAAGTCCCATTAGAATTCTGAAATCTGAAAAAAGTACACATTGTATTAAGCAGATGTAATTTCCTTTGACTAATTATTGGATAAGATCATCAAGAACCATCTCACACTTTGGCTTACTGATTAAAGAAATACTTTATTAAATCTGAAGAAGTAAAAAAAAATTCAAGTGTGTTTAACAATACTCAACAAGGCTGTGACAAATTAGCTTGCTATTGAAAAACAAGTGGTAGTGGAGAGACATTTCTGAAAGTACAACTAAAAAGGAAATCTCAGTGATGCCTGGTCTTTGGGTATAGTACAGTATGTTTTGCAACTTGCATGAGATGGTACAATAGCTTTCTAATATGATCCCACATTTTCTGATTTGGTTTGGACAGTCCAAGAATTTAGTAGACTTTCTTGGTATGGAACTAGATCTCTAATTTATATTTCTAGCCTGTTTGGCCCATGGTTTCCCTTAACTATCTTTATTATAGTTAAAATCAATATTTCCCTCCAAAGCATGGTACAAATTGTCTATTGTTTAGGATTTTGAGCTGAATGTCAGCTCTTTCATCTAAGGACAAAGTTAGGAAGTGGTGTTAATTGCTCTGTGTAAGACGATTTATTTTTAAATTTAAGATAATCCATGCTATCAGTCTTTGTGCACGTGATTTTGATATCACTTTATTTAGTTCTCTCCAGAAATATATTGAGCTGTACATGCCAAACTACTCAACTGTGTCTCATTTTCTGTTTCACAGTACTCAGTTCTTTGGAGAGAATAACTTAATACTCGTTGCTTTTCATTTTACTCTTCTTTTTTTAACTCAGATATGGAGCAGGCACAAAATGGTTTCTAAAAACTAGTACAATGGAACAGCAAAAGTTTATTTTGCTATGAGTTGTTTCATTTCCAACCAGTTGCGATATTGATTTCTCTCTGTGGATTAATTATTGGAGTCAGTTTCAGTCTTCCCTGCAATGGGTAGAAGGAAAAACGATGTTTTCATTTAAAGGAAGTCTATTGACAATGGTGCACTGGCTTCCCTTGGGTTGAGAAATCAATGGAATTGGAAAATCCGGGTCGTAAAAGTAGTGTGCATGAAATTATTAATGTTTTCACAGGCACAAGTAAAATGGGCTTGTTTACAGCAGTTCAGGATCTGTTACAAATCATTTCAACATGATTACTTGCTGATGCTGATACTGTAAGTTGCTGAAACAGAATTAAAATTGAGTGCCTGAATTGTTTCTAATGGTAGATATAATGGAGGGATGGGAAATCCTTGCTAAGGCTACCTATCTGGCTTGCTGAGGACTCTGGGGACATTCTCTTCCTTCCATTCCTTCACTAGATAATTGCTGGAAAAGACAAAAAGTAGTAGACTTGAGTCCTGGGGAGATGTTCTTCTAGGTAGATCCTTAGGGCTTTGCTCACCTCTTTCTTTATTCACTGGAATTTTAGCTCATTGGAATGTCTTCACTTCAAGGTGCTCCAGTGCTTTAAAGTGGCAATTCTATTGTGAATCATCATGTGAGAGAACTTATAAGCAACATGAGTACTTGTGAGCATAGAAACCATACAGATGTGTCACACCTCCCCTGATGTATCAGTGACTATGTATCTGGTTGGTTGCACTATTTAAATTAACCTCCTTTATGTTGAATCAGATCACTGGTTCATGTAACATGACACTGCACAGTCTGACTTTCCAGAATTTTAGATAGAAGAGGCCAGGAATTGGCTCTGGCACAGTCTGCTCTTGAGACATATATTCTTTCATTGAATTATAGCACCTGTCCTTCACAAGGAGTTATGAAGAAGGAAGCTGGATTCCACTGAAATATTGTTTATATATATTTGTTAGTTTTAATTCCATCTTCCCTCCCAACGTTTTAATTTTGTAAAGCAACTCCAAGAGATAAGTTAGGGAGAGAGAGAGGGGGGAGGGAGGGGGAGGGGGGGAGGGAGAGAGAGAGGGAGGGAGGGAGGGAGGGAGGGAGAGAGAGAGAGAGAGAGAGAGAGAGAGAGAGAGAGAGAGAGAGAGAGAGAGAGAGAGAGAGAGAGAGAGAGAGAGAGAGAGAGAGATTGGCCTAAATTTACATCCAGTAAACTTTCATTGCTTAAGAAAAATTTTCTTTCTTTCTTTCTTTCTTTCTTTCTTTCTTTCTTTCTTTCTTTCTTTCTTTCTTTCTTTCTTTCTTTCTTTCTTTCTTTCTTTCCCTCCCTTCTTTCCTTCCTTCCTTCCTTCCTTCCTTCCTTCCTTCCTTCCTTCCTTCCTTCCTTCCTTCCTTCCTTCCTTCCTCTTCCTTAGATGATGTGTGATGTGAGGTGCTATTCATAAAACATGGCCATTTTCCCTGCATTTTCTCTGTTATTGTGGCAACAGCCACCTGCTGGACTGTAATGCTGTTGATATGGTCAAGGAGGGAATGACCGTTAGAACAAGAACATCTTTATGGCATGTAAAGGCACTCCATCGGGGGTCAACCAGAACTCAATGTAGGTCTAGGATAACTCGCTATGGCCAACTCGTTGCAAGATAATTCATTGCGGGACAATTCAACACTGTATTAATCATTTCATTCAGTTACTTTTATCACTGGTGACCAGGTTTTCATCAAAACTACTTCAACTCTTGTATTTCTGGATTCAGTTTCTTTATTTTATTATTATTGGCCACGGTTCTGTCAAAATTAATTTCACTTTTGTATTTGTTGAATTGTTGTCCCATGGGGAATTGTGGCACAGCAAGTTGGTTGTGGCGAGTTGCCCCATGGCACGTTGGCCATGTTGAGTTTTCCCATTCTACTCAGTGCCATATATCTATATCAGTATTGGTATCATACAGGTATTGGTGTCAGTGTTGGTATCTGTATCTGTATCTCTATTTGTATTTGGATCTGGATCTGGATCTGGATCTGGATCTGGATCCGGATCTGGATCCAGATCCAGATCTGGATCTTTCTACTCTTTCCAAGAATTCTAGTTTGTGCACATAGTAATTTACATTTTTCCTTATAGCAACCACATCAAGTTATTTAGTCCAAAAGACTGAGCTAAGATCATCCACTTGTGATTATTATTAATTTCTGGCCTAAATTTTCTGTTTACCAGTTTGTTGGACAACACCTGTAATCCCAGTTGGAGCTAAACTTAGATTACCTATCCAATAATCATGTTTGCAGTAACATCCTGTTTCCACCTTGAATCCATTCATGTTGATTTGTAGTCTAATCATATAATGAACACATCGATACTTGTTTCTATTTGTCTGTTTTCCTAGTTGAATCAGGTGTACAGAGATATGGAATAAATAATTTGGGTAACCTTTTGGGAAGAGAAATGGACCACAAGAAATATTCAACTTCCCTTCTATCTTCATCAGTTTAACACACAATCAGGTTTCTGCAGGGGAAATACATTTCATGCCAAATAAATATCATGCTTTTTCATAAGAGAGGAATACTTCCTTTGTAATTCCATGTTGCTGTCAGGTGAATTTCTAGAGCTCTTTAAAATACCATCAGACAATTTGTCCATCATCCTCTTAACCGTTTGATCTGTTAAGATGGCTGCAGTGCTTACTAAATTCATTTAAAAGTGTCTTTGAGTCTTGAATCCCTTTGTTCTCTGAATTAAAAATAGCAGGAATAATCCTGCTTGATTTGCAAGATTCTTGTTGAGTAGTTTATAACTGTTGAACCAACAGTGACTCAGAGCACTCTCTAAAGCAGTGTTTCTCAACCTTGGCAGTTTGAAGATGTGTGGACTTCAACTCCCAGAATTCCCCAGCCAGCGTTGCTGGCTGTGGAATTCTGGGACTTGAAGTCCACACATCTTCAAACTGCCAAGGTTGAGAAACACTGCTCTAAAGGGATTGGTGCCATTTGTCATATTCTAGCCAATATATATGTAACAAATCCAATAAAAGTGGACAGTCTGCCTTGTCACTTGAAATTCAGATGAATGGCTGACTTTCTTAGATGTGCAAATGTGATTTCCCCAATTTTAAAAAAAAAGTGAGATGGGGATTAGTTGAAATATTTTTTAAAAAAATATTTCAAATAGGTAGGCAGTAGCAGGGGGAAAAAAAAAACAAAGAGCCAGCATAAGTTTTGTTGAGAATGAAGGTAAGATAAGTTTTGTTTAACATGGGGAACAGTGGACTACTTTGGGAGATGAGATGGGGTGGAGTGGGATATCTGGAAACTATTTATTTTAGTTATTGAATAATGGATTTTTCAGAAGCAGCTTCATTGTATAAAATATTATTTAAACCTTCAATAACCTTTGCTGTTCCAGAACCATGTGATACTACTACTCTGTAAGCTACTGTACATTGGCTCCAAATAAGCTTCCAGGTATGATTTAAAGTGCTATACAAAGAGCCGTGATGGCGCAGAGGTTAGAATGCAGTATTGCAAGCTAATTCAGCTCACTGTCAGGAGTTCGATCTTCACCAGCTCAAGATTGACTCAGCCTTCCATCCCTACGGGGTCAGTATCAGGGCCATCGTAACAGCATTATGGGCCCTGGGCAAAGCAGTGTACTGGGGCCCCTATGACAACTACTTACAGGAATAAAAATGTAAATGGTCAATAAAATTAAACATATATTTATTTTATTGGCACTTCCAACAAAATCAAAACATTAAAAACATGCTGTAAGCAACAACTAATCAACATGATAAACATTTGAGCAATACACGAGGCTTGAAAAACACAATGATACTCAGTTAAGCCATACAGTTGTTGTATTTATATGATATAAGGTGCATTGAAGGGTTAACATACACAGATTAGTATGGGGCCCCTATGCTCATGGGGCCCATGGGCAAGTGCCCATCAGGCCCATGTGTTAAGACAACCTGGTCGGTATAATGAGGACCGAAATTGTTGGGCCAATATGCTGATTCTGCAAACTGCTTAGGAGTGCTGTAAAGCAGTAAATAAGTCTAAGTGCTATTGCTAGTTATCCCTTTTGAAGCCCTACATGGCATCAGGCTAGGTTACTTGCAAGACTACCTTCTCCCATGGAGGTCTACCTATCCCATACATTGCCACAGGGAGGGCATGCTTCAGGTTTCCTCATTTAAACGTTGCCATTCCATGGGATCTAGGAGGAATGCCTTTCTGATGGCCATTTCTGTTGCGTAGCATGATCTTGCCCCCAATATTCATCAGACCCCAATTCTGCTTGCTAGGTTCAGTTGAGTGGTGACCCCCTTTGGGTTTTATTTAACCCATTTGGTCCAGCATTTTACATATTGCCTTTTGGAATGACATATGGTTATATTTTTGGTCAATGTTTACATTTGTGTGCTGTATGTTGCCCAGAGTCACATTGATTCAGTTGGGTGCTTTCATAATTGAGTGAAATAAATAAATGAAAGATATTGGCATCACCAGAAGCCAGATGTCATATTAATGGAACTTTCTAACCCTATGGTCATATAGCAATAGTAATACATGATGGTAATGTATGGACATAGAGGATGTATTTTATGGAGGAAGTCAAGGTTCGCCCCCCACTCCCTGCCTCCTGAAATTTCTGAACAGCATCCTGTTTCCTATTGGTATTCCCATTCTGAGCATGCCTTCTCTGCAGGGTATTATGTTGTTGGAATTAACTTTCTAAGTAGCAGGTGTAAAAGTGTGGCCTTATTTTAATTTCCAGTCTATAATTCATGTATGCAAAAAGTGTCTTTCTTTCAAGTAACCTAGTAGTCATCTAACAGGTCAGTTGGGATGGGACTTAGTTTGTACTCATTTGCACCCAAATGTCTAGAGGATCTTTGTCTGTGTTTTCTTTTTCTCTTTTAATATGAACACTGAAAAGTGTTCCGCACAGAAAAGCCAGTGTTTTGTGTGTATAGGAGTTACCAATAAATGAGGTGGATTCTGGAGATTGTTGATTTTGCTTTCTATTGTGCTGAAAGATATTTGATTGGAGCAACCATCCGTGAGATAATATTCCAGGAAGCATATTTTCCAAAATACAACAACAACAACAACAACAACAACAACAACAACAACAACAACAACAATAATAATAATAATAACAACAACAACAACAACAATAACAACAACAACAACAAAACAACATCAACATCAACATCAACATCATCATCATCATCAACAACAACAACAGAGTTGGAAGTGACCTTGGAGGTCTTCTAGTCCAACCCCCTGCTTACTCAGGAAACCCTACACTACTTCAGACAGATGGTTATCCAACATCTTCTTAAAAACGTCTAATGTTGGAACATTCACAAGTTCTGGAGGCAAGCTGTTCCACTGATTTATTGTTCTAACTGTCAGGAAATTTCTCCTTAGTTCTAAGTTGCTTCTCTCCTTGTTTAGTTTCCACCCATTGATTCTTGTTCTACCCCCAGGTGCCTTGGAGAATAGTTTGACTTCCTCTTCTTTGTGGCAACCCCTGAGATATTGGAACACTGCTATCATGTCACCCCTGGTCCTTCTTTTCATTAAACTAGACATACCCAGTTCCTGCAACCGTTCTTCATATGTTTTAGCCTCCAGTCCCCTAATCATTTTGTTGAGATAATGCTTATCATGTAGATTTTTGAAGGCCATTTTTAATATTCTAATATATCTACTATATACTTTTTAAAATTTACCTTCTTTGGCTCACTTTTTTCAACTGTTTTGGAAATCTTAATTGTTTAGCTTAGTTTTTCTTTCACTGTTTGTGTTCATTTCAGTGCATAGAGTTCCTTCCTATAAACGCCATACAGAAAGTCAAGAGATAACAATATACCGGTATTTTAATTGATGAGAATATTATAAAAATATAACCCTGGTTGATGGATTCCAGTTAGGAATCAATCACTGTCTCTTAATTCGCTAATGAATCCAATGATAGAAGAAATGAAACATCACTGAAAGCGCCTACACAGGACATCCCAATTGATGGGAAGCCTTTTGATTTATTATACAACAGATAAGATCGGCATGATACAGCATCCTGATGCTTTATGAGCCTATGAAAATCCTTGTAACGAAGGTTATTCTCAAACTCATAAAATTTCATATTCTGGTGCGTACTCTATCATCAGCCGGTAATGTGAGACGCAGATTTATAAACATATTAATTATAAACAGAATTCGCAGGGCTATCCAAGATGAAACATGTCATAGTTGGTATGTTGAAAGCTAAGGAAATCCAGCCCCAACAACCACAGATCATTTCTGATGCAGTAGTTATTTTATGTTCAGGCAATGAATGGCGTAATTTGAGAATAGGAAAAAGGGGCATCAAAATTAAATTGCATATCACTTAGCAATTTCTGTAGATCAGCAAAAATAATAATAGGGTGTTTTAACATCCAAATTTGAAAGACTAATTTGTGATAATTCAGGTGTAGATATGGATTTGTATACAAGTTGTCCTCACTTAATGACCACTCTTTCAGTGACTGTCTGAAATTACAACACAGGTATGCTCTATGTTCAATGTAAAAAGAAAAAAACTTAATCCAGACTTTCATTCTTTTCTATTCACCTTTTGAAACAATACTAGGAATTTTGACCTTCCAAAATCGGAAGGATGTTTCTGAAACATTATAGCTTTCCTAGTTTTAGAAGCAAGAAGTAAACACAGTCATATATCATTTCCCATCCTTTCAGAACTAGCTTGTTTTGGGAAGAGAGATAGATCAGGGGTGGGTTCCACTTACCTTTGCCACCGGTTCGCATCGCGATGTTTTGCGTGATTTGGCTTCCGCGCGTGCTCAGAAGCAGGAATGAGCCCGAAACACAGCTGAGGAGCTCATCAGCTGTGCTTTGGGTGAGGAAATAAAGGTCAGAATTCACCCATGGGCGGGCCCTTTTTCAAGCCGCGAAAGGGGAAAGATTTTGCACAAAATCCCCAAAAAAGATGGCAGCACGCATGGACCGGCACCGACAGTGACGTCACCAGCGGGTCGCTACCGGTTTGGGCGATCCGGTCCAAACTGGGAGGAACTCACCCCTGAGATGGATCCATAGTACAGTCAGTAGTGCATACCCCTTTTGGTTTCTTTAGGCTGGTATAGCATTGCTTTCCCCCCTCTGATCTTGGGCACTGCTTCTTCAAGCTGATCCTTGATTCAAAGACACAGATTCATCTAAACCCGGGGTCTCCAACCTTGGCAACTTTAAGACTTGTGGACTTCAACTCCCAGAGATCCTCAGCCAGCTTTGCTGGCTGAGGAATTCTGGGAGTTGAAGTCCACAATCTTAAAGTTTAATTTAATAGATTTAATTTAATTTAATTTAGTTGCCAAGGTTGGAGACCCCTGATCTAAACAGCAGGTAACCAGCAATAGTGGCAGGAAGGGCGGGGCTGGAAGACAGTCTCTTTCTCTTTCTGCTGGTCCATGACACAACCTTTCTTGAGTTTGTAACTGTAGCAGAGGCTCCTTTGGAAGATGGGTTTAGTGTTCTTCTAATATAGTTTCCTGGAACAGTAGTAAACCCATGACCAAAGGGAGATAATACCCAGGTAGGTTGGGTCTTTCAACAGACTCAAATGAAACATTTTCACCCAACATTTGTAAGTTTTGATAGGAGACTAAATCTACCACTCTAGCCTTTTATGGAAACTCATGTGCTCCCTAGGTCAGTCCAGACTCCCTTTAAGGATGTGGGTGATTAAGTTTGATGGAAGGCAAGGGAAACAGGAATCCTGTAAATAAATGTATAGGGTATTCTCCAAAGCACCTGAGGGTAGGACAAGAAGCAATGGGTGGAAACTAATCAAGGAGAGAAGCAACTTAGAACTAAGGAGAAATTTCCTGATGGTTAGAACAAATAATCTGTGGAACAGCTTGCCTCCAGAAGTTGCAAATACTCCAACACTGGAAGTTTTTAAGAAGATGTTGGATAACCATTTGTCTGAAGTGGTGTAGGGTTTCCTGCCTAAGCAGAGGGTTGGACTAGAAGACCCCCAAGGTCCCTTCCAACTCTGTTATTCTATTCTATTCTATTCTTTGTAGGGCACATTAAGTGCTGAACCCATAGTAGGATAGAGATTGCCAGCAGAGTCAGCAAGTTTTCTGTTGGTCAAAAACTCGCATATTTTAACTCAGCCATGAAGAAAAACCCTCAGATTGTAAGAAGTATTTTCAGTGCCCGTCCATGATTAATACTAGCCAGTCAGAGAATCACAAGAAACAAAAACAATTACATTAATACATTTTCATACTTTCAAAACTATCTGCAAACATTGAAGAAGAAAAACAGTAGGTTAGGGTTTTCCTTTAACCCTAAGGAAGATTTTCATGCATGTTGGCTTGTGTAATTTCTACTTGTTCTCTTCAATGGATCTTGCATAATAATACCTTTGTCTGAATTGTCCCTTAAAAATGGCCCTTAAAATATATACTAGGGTCAAATAAATGTTAGAATTTCAGTCATAAGATTGGAGGAATAGATGTCAGGATTAATTACGCCCTTTAGAGCTTCTCTATATGTTGCCCATCTTCAGAGAATAAATTTCACAGGAAGAGAGAGAAAAAAACCTTCTATGAGCAATGGAGAATGGATATATTGGAACCCTTGCAGCAATCATGAGCTGCATGAAAATCCCATCTGATGTTTAGATTGATTAGTTATTCAATATTTCTCTGTGCCAATGTGCATGAACTTCAGGCTCCTTCCCCCTTTTCCATCGGAGAAGGGGAAGAGGTTTCATATTGTAACAGACAAGGCATTGTCAATTAAGTATCACCTTCAATTTCCTTGTTTATGATTCTGTGGCTACTAAGCATCAATAATTTTCTGTCCTCCAGGTGTCACGGAGGAAGATTGATTGTGCATGTCATCCTTGATATGAAGACATTTAAATGAAACCACAGCCTTCTCCCTGCATCAGCCTGGCTTTCTGCAAAGCAAAAGTGCAGAGGCCACTTCTTTAAATGTCTTCCTGTTCTATGAAGAAGTAATCTTTTTGCTTTGGGAATGGAGGAGGAGGAAGGGTTGTGGGCAGGTGGCGGTGGGCATTTGGGGTGCTAAGTGAAAGAATCTTGAGCATTGGCCTGTTGCTGGAGTTTCAACCCCAGACATCAATATTTAGTTTGCAATTCTGCATTCCCCGTAGAACTATTGTAAAAATTATTCTAATGATAGCCTTTGCTTAATGACGCTAACTGGAACCAGTAACTCTATTGCTAAGTGACATAGTCATAAAGTGCAATGTCACATGACTGTGCCAATTTATACCGGCAGTTGCAACAGTTCCAGTGTCAACATTGTCAACGACTACTTCAGCTTCAACCACAACAATACACTAGCACACAACAGATACAAACTCAAAGTGAACCGCTCCAAACTTGACTGTAGAAAATACGACTTTAGCAACAGAGTGGTAAATGCCTGGAACTCACTACCTGACGTTGTGATTTCATCACCAAACCCCCAAAACTTTACCCTTAGACTGTCCACTGTTGACCTCACCCGATTCCTAAGAGGCCAGTAAGGGGCGTGCATAAATGCACCAGCGTGCCTACCGTCCCTGTCCTAATGTTCCCTCTTATCAGTACCCAACTTATGTATATAAACAATGTTATATCTATGTATATTACCAACACGTACTTGACAAAAATAAATAAATAAATAAAAATAAATAAGTGGCTACCATTAAGTGAAGCTCATGCAATTGTTAGGTGTAACCACTTGCAACCTTCACTGCCAACTTTCAGCAAGCAAAGGCAACAGGAAATCCAGCATGAGGTCGCAAATGGCAATCATATGACTTCACATGTGTGGCAGTGCATTTCATGGATGATATTAATTTATTATTCACCAATAATGTTCCATCCACTGGGATGCACAGAGTGATTGATGGTCCTAGACGAGTCAATGTGGCTACAAAACTCTATTTGGTGGTACAGTGGTAAAAAAAGTAGAGGCATTGCAGCACAGGGCACATCAGCATTAGCATCATCAATCATGATCAATATTCTTGTTGGAAAATGAAGATGTTTGGGGTATTACACATGTGGGGCATCACTATCTTTACTTCGTCCTAGTATGACCCTTAATTCAAGATCTCTTTTTACTGATGTTGAAAGTAAGCAAAAATGAAAACGCAATACTGAAACCTAAACAGCAGCCATAATAGCTGCAAACATTTACAGCACTCAAGTATATGCCTAGGTCAGTCAGATAAATGATTAAAAAAGAAAAAGAAAAAGAAAAAAAGATGGGAGGAAGGGCTTCTTAAGAAGTAGAGATCTCCAGGAGCAATTTTATTCCAGCAGTTTTTGATGAAATCAGGCAGCTCTTCAAATAATTTTGTGCCACCCTGTTTAGAATCTGAAAGAGAAAAAAACCCAATAGTACTTTATTAACTGAGATGTAAAAGAAGTAGGGGTTCATTTTCTCTCCCACCAGCATCCAGATTGTTGCATTCTGTGGATTCTGTCTAGAATTGGTTGAATGTCTCTACCCTAATACGTTTATTTTTCCACCAAAATATTTCCATCTTCTTATAAGGGGAAGTTAGTAACTGATGTCTTGACCCGTAACTCAGCAACTTGAAGAGAACTATAGGTACCCCTCCTCTTGGGACATGAATACTCGAGAATTTCTGTGCATTTGATTTTGGCCTCCTGGCCTCCTCATTATTGGCAATGCACATACAGCTTCATCTTTTAATTCTGAGCAGATGAAGCACTTCTGGGTGATGGCTCTTCAGTATCATGAATATGACAAATCTGTGTAGGAAACCTGATAACAATGAGGGATGCCCCAGCATCTTCCTAGAGGCATCTGGACAGTTAACATTGGCACTGGAAGGCTGCCGTAGATGCCAAAATGATGTCTGGTTCTCATGTGTTATCAAACCTGGCTGGGTAGTAATATTGGTAGCTCTTGGTACAGCCATGCTTCATCTTGCTCCTCAGGTTTTTTTATTTATTTATAAAAGTCAATTCAAAGAGTGACTGATATTTTGTCATTACACATTGCACTAATAATGTAGACTGCAGAAAATACGACTTCAGCAACAGAGTGATCAATGCCTGGAATGCACTACCTGACTCTGTGGTTTCTTCTCCAAACCCCCAAAACTTTAACCTTAGACTGTCTACAGTCGACCTCTCCCCGTTTCTAAGAGGTCTGTAAGGGGCATGCATAAGCGCACCACTGTGCCTACCGTCCCTGTCTACTGTCCTATTGTCTTCTTTTATCGTTACTTTTTACTTATGTTTATACAAACTACTACTATCCTAGACATGTTTGACAAATAAATAAATAAATAAATAAAATAAAACAAATAAATATATTCTATCACTTAATTACATTCGGTAAAATATTAACTTTGTTCCTCAACCTTGCTTCTACTCAATTTTATCGGGAGTTCGAACTCTTGTATTCCGAATGAAGGGGGAAAGGAATGGTTCTCTACAACATCATATATCATTTTTATAAGCTTAGTTTACTATATATCTCTCCTTAAGTTCCCCCCCTTTCCTTCCATGTACCTTTCATTGCAAGGAAACTGATCCGATGATTCAACCTGCTCTTTCTTTTTGGGAGGAGAGGTATTCTCCTCTACCCTACCCTGCCTCATCCCAGTCAATATTCTCTGTTTTTCTTCCTTGCACCTCCTGAGCCATCTCTCATTTTACGTCTCACCCCACCTCCCACCGCATAAAGGTCATCTTGGTTTTATTCAGCAAATGAATGCATCTCAGTACAATGTAATCCCAAATCTCGAATTCTGACCCTGTTGTTCCATAAGCGCCAGGGCCTCCCTTTTTTCAGACCTGGATTCCTCTGACTCCTAACTCCTTTGACACGCTTCACTAGAGCTAATAGCTTCCTATTACCAGTTACAATTTAGCATCTGAGCCAGGAGCTGGAAGAAGAAGGGGGGGTGGGAGGAGAGTGTAAATTATACGGCATTGCAGTGAACAAAGGTTTTATTTCTCCTGAGCGCAACTCTTTGATAGGAAAACGGGGGAGACAAATGTGTTGCTAATTTAATTAAGTAGTATGAGATTGCAGGGTCTGCAGATGCCATTTAGGGCTGGATTAATCAAGAGCAGGTGATGAAAATGAATAGTCACACATAATGTTAGCATTTTTAACAATCCGACACAGTCTAATGGAATCAAGTGCCAGTTAACAACAGGGCTCAGTTTTGCTTGCTAATCCAAATTTATCTCCACTTTCGCTCTGCACATCCATGCAAATCAATAACTCAGTGCTGTTCCTGCTATAGGAATACCTCTATCTGGGACAGATTGAGCTATTTTTAGAATTTGCGCCTCTGGGTTCCATGCACTCCCCCTGTATCTTAGGCAGTAAAAATAAACACATTCAAAGGCATTAATAGGAAATAAATTCTGTAAACAGCAAATCTCAGGAGGTCAAGAAGGAAAGGAATCCTTTTGGTTGAAGACAAATGTTCCGTTGAAAAGAACCTTCTTATTTACATTTGCTATCAATAACATTTAGGGCCTTTTTTTTTACAGCACAAGGATAAAGCAAAGCTTTAAAAACTGGCTGGATAGCTGTATTGTGAGTGAACCAAAATTCTTCCAGATTAGCAATTGGTTTCATATTATTCCCATTCTTGAACCTGTCATTCCTGAGACAAGGCTAATCATAAACCATTTCCTTCTAACTTTTCTTCGTGTTGCACCCTGTTCTTTCATTCTGATGTACCATAACTTCTAAACTTCTGCAGTGAAACACAGTTCTTTGGGGAGTTATGTAGACTTTTGTTCCACTGCAGAATCCAGAATAGGACAACTCGCCGCCACAGGACAACTCACTGTGAGACAATTCAACAATTTAATCACTTAAGGCAGTTAAAAATTATTTTAATTTTTGTCATTCACATTTTATTTTGTCTAGAGGCATTATTTCTTTAATGACTCTATCCACTATTTCTTCAATATTAGTGTAACTCTTGTCTCACAGCAAGTTGGTGAGTTGGCCATGGTGAATTGTCCCATGGCAAGTTCACCACAGGGAGTTGGCTGTGGCAAGTTGGCTGTGGCAAGTTGTCATAGACCAGTGATGGCAAACCTTTTTTTGGCTTGTGTGCCCACACCCATGCCCTTCCCCCTGTGCATGCGCACAACCCCCTGCTACCACCCGCACATGCGCACAGGTCTCACTGAAGCCTCTGGACTTCCCTGAAGCCTGGGGACAGCGAAAAACGGCCAAACGGACCAACCGAAAGTTTGTTTCCGAACATCCAGTTGGGCCATTTTTTGCACTCTGGAGTGCGAAAAGCAGTCCAACGGGCAAACCGGAAGTCCATTTTTCCAAATTTCCGGTTTGCCTGTTGGGCCATTTTTCGCACTCTGGAGAAGCCTCCGGAGGGCAAAAACTGGCCTTCCCCAAGGACGAAAATCAGCTGGCCAGCACGTGCATGCACGCTGGAGCTGACATAGGGCAACACCTCATGTACCCTCTGATATGGCTCCGCGTGCCAGCTGTGGCACGCATGCCATAGGTTCGCCATCACGGTCATAGACCCTGCAGAGTGCAGTTGCTAGGAAATCCTACTTTTGCTTTTGTTGATTCTGCCTCTCTAGCCTAATCTCTATCAGTTTCAAAAGGACTGTTTGTCAGTTTGACCACTACTTGTCTTTCTGACAGAATTATTTTGCACTCCAATGCAAATAATCATGAAGAAAATTATCGCTTCTTCAAGCAGTAATAATGCCAATGGATGCTATAGGAGAAAGACTACTGCTGAGGGCTGGAAAAGTCTTCCTTTCCTTCTGCCTTTTCTCTATTCATAGGTATAGCTAATACACAGTTGTTACTGAAGAGCACTAGGACTTACTGTATTTTTTGGAGTATAAGATGCAAAAAGAGGGTGAAAACTTGGGTGCGTCTTATACACCGAATGTAGCCCCACTCACCCAGCAACCCCCACCCTTTGGCCTCTGTCTTCCAGCAATTTACCTGTTTGCAGCAAAGACGGAAGAGCCTGTAAAGCCAAGCAAGTCACTAGCAGCTTCCCGACCTACAGCTGACTTGCCATGTGCTAAACTGAAACTGAAACTGAAACTGCAAAGAGGCAAATAGCTGGGAGAGACACACAGATTTTTATTTTTTGCTGAACTGGATGGAAGGGGGTAAGTGAATAACTATAAATGTCTGTAGAATGTTCAAATTATTAGACTGCTTTATTATTGTTCTAGAGCCAAGGGTCTCCAACCTTGGCAATTTTAAGACTTGTGGACTTCAACTCCCAGAATTCCATAGCCAGCTTTGTTAGCTTTGCTGGCTGTGGAATTCTGGGAGTTGAAGTCCACAAGTCTTAAAGTTGCCAAGGCTGGAGATCCCTGTAAATCTAGACAACTTAACAAAATAAAGAAGCTTTTTAAAATAAATGCTTGCTCTGAAGAGGCCCAGTGCTATTGTATCTTCTTTTAAATAATAGAGAATAATGTATTTCCAGAAATTTTAATTAATTTTAACAGCTCTGTACAAGTATAGTCTGAAATGTAACAGTGTCCTGTTTAGTATCAGAGTTTATTTACCTTGGAGTAGATCTATTTAAATAATTGGGAGGAGTTAGTGTGACTACATTTAAGAAAACTTTCTGGCATAATGTACATTTCTCCAATTCTTTGCTATTTCTATGGGTCAAGCACACATGCACAGAAATACACAGCAAACAGTGTATATCATCTATGCTGTTTGCTGTTTACTGTTTGGCAAATTGCTTGGAGGCAGAGGCCTTTTTTCCTTGTTTTCCTCCCCCAAAACTAAGGTGCGTCTTATACTTCAGTGCGTCTTATACTCCGAAAAATATGATAATAAGGAGCCCAAAAAGCTTGCTGGCAGCTGCTATTTTTCTCAAAGGATCCATGGTTCTGTAATGCATATGGAGAGAAAGCTTGGGCTATTTAATTGGTTGATTATCTTTCAAGCAAAAAGGTGCATATAATTTTCATTCATGGATTTGTATTGCCACACAAAGGCAAACATTGATATTGGCATTGTGACTACTACTATAGCAAAATAAGTTCCCCCTTTCAATGGGTATATGACTATTTCAAAAACTGGTGGTGCCAATGAGCTGATCAGGATATAATGTATATAAAATTAGGGATTAGGGCAAAGAACGTTAATACAACTTTATGCCTCCTCCAGATGTTCTACCATTACATTATTTTATATGGAGAGCTGACCAGGAGTATGATAGGTGACACTCAAATCTGCACTATAGGTCACCTTGGAACTGGTTAAAAGCAAGACTGGCTGGGGAATTCTGGCAGTTAAAGTCCACACATCTTAAAGTTGTCAAGTTTGAGAAACATTGTCTTAAACTATAGGCACCATTGCTATAAACTAGCTTTATGAAGGCCAAAGATTATACATATAAATAATTTTGCCTCTTATGTCAGGAATTCAGTTGTACTTTCTAAGGTCATGCGAAAGACAATAATATAGATAAAAGTTTAATAATTCTGAATTCCCAAAACCAATGCAAACCAGTGACATAGTGTTCCTATGAAGTTGAGTTTCAACAATCATAAGTTTGGTGCATTATTACAACACTCATTACAATTATAACAAATTATTGAGCATTCAATGACGTTATCAATGAAGCTTGCAAGGATGGATAATTAAAAGAAGTATACATTTAGATTGGCAAAGCAAAATAAAATAAAATTCAGTGAAATAAATCTGTTAATAAATAGTAACTGCTCTATATTGTATATCCATTCAGAAACATTTTCCTTTCCTTTCCTTTCCTTTCCTTTCCTTTCCTTTCCTTCCCTTCCCTTCCCTTCCCTTCCCTTCCCTTCCCTTCCTTCCTTCCTTCCTTCCTTCCTTCCTTCCTTCCTTCCTTCCTTCCTTCCTTCCTTCCTTCCTTCCTTCCTTTCATAAATCTTTTATGCCTCATTTAAAAACATATCTTAATAGAAGAATTTTGAATACACTCTGGAGAAGAGGTGTTTTCAATAAAACATTTTCATGGAAAGCCTACAGAAAACTCATAATTCACTAAGTCTCTTTGCTATAATCATGTAAATTCATTTATTTATGCAGTATGAAAAAAAATCCTTTAGTGATTATAAGAGTTTGACGCTGTACACAAAAATGAATTGACAACGTTGCAGGGTTTCTATCAGTGAATGGTGTACTTTTTTTTGTCTTTTTCTTTAAGGAAACCGTATTCACATGATCTCCCTGCACGACATCACAAATCTCCCATCTCTGTTTGTTGGCCTTATATGCATGAATAATTTTCCCAGTGCTTGTTTGTAGCACAACCAGAGAAAGAGAGAATTACTCCTTCACAATCTCTTGTTGTCCTCAATCAGCATTCAGTTGGCTTGAGCTGGCTTACAACAGTGTAAAGACATTGGTGGCATGTGTTATAATATATCGAGCATTGTCCTCTTGAAGAACGCACGAAAGAAAGAACATTGTTCAACCAGGGAGCAATTCATTGGGTTTTTCCCAGAAACTCTTGGGTCAAGTTTTTATAGGCCTATTTGATTTTCAAATTCTTTTTCCTCCCCTTTTTCCTCACAGTGTGCCATAGTCTCCAAACTTGTCTACATTTACTTCTCATGTTTTGTGCATGGTAGATGTCCTTTAAAAAGAGTATCTCAAATAAGTCTTTATTCTTGTTTTGTTGGCTCTTCTTCTGTGTTTTCATGAACTCTGGCCCCGACCATGGCAACTGAGAGAAAAATGTTAACATTGATTGACACAATTGAAAAAGCCTCCATCCCTATCCGCATTTCAAACACTTGGAGAACAATGGGGTTTGGTGTGATTGAATTAATGAGATAGTGCAGACTGTCAAAAGAGCACACATACTTTACATAAACCTGATTATCTTTACATGGCAGAGAGAGAGAGAGAGAGAGAGAGAGAGAGAGAGAGAGAGAGAGAGAGAGAGAGAGAGAGAGAGAGAGAGAGAGAGAGAGAGAGAGAGAGAGAGAGAGAGTAGGGAGTGGAGGTTTGGCTTTCTATCCTACCTCCAAAGGAACCATCAAAGTGGATGCCTTAGCTCAGAGAGTGATGTGCCGACTCAGTTGGCCTTTCTCTCCCCAACTGAGCCTGCTTAGCATACATCAGCCATGGTCTTTAACAAGTCTATTCAGGAAACTGTGCCCCAAACAACACTCTTTTCACTAGTCAGCATCTCTCTTGCTGATTCCCTTCTCCTCGTGGGAGCCATTGTTTAACTTGAACTAAGCATATATTCCAACAATTAGACCTGATCTGGCTCCTCCTGCCCTAACTTAACCCCCAAAGACTGAGATCAGTCATGACTATAATACACATTTAAGGAGGTGCACCTCAGCCAGTCCTGCTTTTAAAGGAACTGAAGAAGGTCCAGAGTGGGAAGGGGCTTGTGAAAAATACATATTTCCCATTGTACAGGTAGAAATTAGATGTAACTCTTTGGGGAAAATGCTTCCCCAACCATTCTATTTTAGAAGTAGAAACAGATTCAGCGGCACACCACTCGTAAGTAAAAGCTGAAGAGCTTTACTTTTTACTTTCAAAATGGTGATGCTACCTCAGGCCTGTGCAACAAGGCCTGAGGTAGCATCACCATTCAGCAGGCCTATCAAGCTGAAACTAGTGCATCAAGGGACCAAGAGTGCTCTTAATCACCCAGCAGGCCATGAAAAAGGCTGATGGGCTGTGCCTGACAAAATCAAATCTAGATTTTTGTCAGACTGCTGTATGCTTTAAATGGTTCTGAAACCAATATAATCCTTAACCAGTATAATCATACACTCCCATTCATGGGGCTTTCATGCCTCTTTTTTTCTTCCTGGCTACAATTTTATTATTTAAGAACAAGTTAAAGAAAAGAATATTCTGAATTTTAAAATAACATAGCCTTCTACATAAATTTAAATTTCAGGACAACATATCCTTTATTACAAATATGGGTGCCCTTCCCATTCATGTTCTTATTTCTCTCTCTCTTTTAATAAGCAGCACTATTAATTCCAATCATGCAGTAAACACTGGAATTTCCTTAGAAGACCTAGGTCAAATTCTCACATGCATACAGTATATACACATTACCTGAATTCTCAATTCTTAATGAATTGAGCAAAAACATGTAATAATTTCCATCAGAAGGTTTTTTTTTATTGGAAGTGATATGAGACTGCACTGAAGATTAAATATGGATCTTCAGCCCGAAACAATACTGCTTTGTGCATTTAATGAACAGTAAAAGAATAACATATATAGGGGACATTCCTGCTTTTAGTTGTGCACAAACATTTCCTGATTTTTTGTTGTTGTTCATGGGGATTCCTCTTTGTCTTCATATTTTGCAAAATCTATAATCAAAGAAGAAAGAGATAAAATGTAGAATAATATGTTGGTTTAGTGTCTTAGCCATACCAAGCCTTGGTTTACAAGGTTTATATTGGTTTATATTGTTTATATTATATCTCTCTCTTATTTTTCTATTTTCCCATTTTATTCACAGAAGAATCTGGACTTAGAGAGAGAGTGAGTTATTCTAATTATGTCCAATGCGTTGAAGAAAAGGAACAATTTTGTCTCAGAGAAAGCTGCCTGTTACTTCTTCGCTTGAGTATGATATAGTTTTTAATGAAATTGTATTATTTAGGCAACCATTTTAACATCTTTTGAGGAAAGAGAGAGAAAAAATATGTTAACCAACTAGTCCAAATGATTCGCCCTAGAGGGTGAATGTTTATATGTTTTATGGCTATTCCTCAGCATCTGGGTACTTTATTTTTTTGTTGCTGAATATTGCTTTTAATCCTATTATTATTTGGAGTTCAGTAAGCCACTTAGAGTCAGTCATGACTGGAGCAGCATATAAGCCTACCTAAATAATCCATCCAATCAGAAGTCATGCACAGACAATGACACACAAAAGAGAAGCTGGACTGTTATTTTTTCTTTTCTTTTAAAGTTCTTTATTCTTATAAGATTTTTCTCAAATCAATGTTATATTTTGGCAATAGTGACTTTTCTGAGGATGGGTATGAGTATTACAAGTCGTTTGCCTTTGAAGTCCTAAGTAAAGGTCTAAGTGTTAGGTCTGCTGAAGATTTTTTCTGAGACTAGCATATAATGGGGGAAGGTATTGGCTGTTCATTAAGATAGATTTACTTATCATTCTGCTTATGACTAGAGTGGCAATATTCACCACCATCTCATCTTTCTTTCCTGGGTCCCTAGATTTCTGCCAATCCCCCCCCCCTTTTTTAATGCTGTGAGAGAGGATCAGCCAGTCCTCTTTCAGTATTTGGCTTGCTCTTGTGTAGCCAGAATTTGCATCTCTTTCGCTTTCTTTAATTTTCCTGCTCTTAGCCACTGCCAGGTCTTGTTATCTGATTTGCCTGCTATTTTTAAAAATATACTGGCCATGTAATACTTTTCCTTGCCATGTCCCTTTTGGTTTCTCTAGTACTGAGTAAACCTTCATGGTAGACTAGCTTCAGTGCTCCCCCTCCCCCTTCCTCTTCTTCCTCTTCCTCCTCCTCCCATGAAAGTGTATTATGAGAGAGGTGTGGTGATGTATTCCTTATACCAATCTGTGGTTGAGTCATTTGAACTGCCCCCCCCCCCATGAAAGGACTCAAGGATAGTTAGGGGTAAGGGTTGGTAATCATTTATTTATTTATTTATTTATTTATTTGGTAGTTTTTCTATGCCGCCCTACTCCCTCAGGATGGCGTACAACATTTTATAAAACTCCAAACAAATAGTTAAAAAAGCAATTTAAAACAATTTTTAAAAGACATACTTTCATACACCCCAACATTCTTGCTTCCTCTTGGTCAATGTGCTTGTTTAGTCTTTTTGCTAACTGTTGCTGACTGCCTATGGCCTTTAAAATGGACTTGGACATGACTTCCTGTCAAACTTGAGAACACTTTTAGTGAGAAAAGCTGTAAAAGGAAACAAGGCCGCCAAAATTCATGGTGGCTAGAGAGCATTAAACCAACATCAGCTGGAGCATAAAACAACTGAAATACATTATACAAGATCAAAAAATATGGAGAACTGGTTCACAGAATCACCAAAAATCAAATACAAATTGAATGGATAGCATCAACATCACCAGCCAGATCAGAATGCCAATGTTTAAACTGAAGTTTCTGCTCTATACCTTATTAATTCTTGGTGTGTTCTCAACTGATCCTTTCAAAAAGGACCTTTGATTTCCCATTAATACAGATATACAAAATAAAATTAGTGAACATTATGCAGGCAAGTATAAGGGCATTTAAAGGACAATTGAGTAGCTGTCAGTATAAGGTTGATTTCCAGAAATCTACACACTGCAAATAAGCATCACTTACTAATAATGTTAGAGTTTGCATAACTTTTATTTTCTTTGGGAAATAGCTTGTTTAGTTATTTAGTCTTTAATTATTCTAGATATTTAATTATTTTAATTAAAATAGATTGAAGATGTTGATATTAGGTCTAACTTCAGAAGTGCTGTTTGAGGAAGTCAATGCTGCTAATGTTACAACTTTCCTGCCTGAACTTTTCTTTGAGATTAACCTGCTCAGGTTCAGTCCCCTTGGTCATTTTACTTTTTATGCAGCACAGTCTTTGTACAATCGTCCTTAAGTATCTGGAAACAATTTAATCATTAACAGTAGCATTAACAGCAGAAAACCAGGGAAGGTTTTGAGGCCAATTCCTGTCCCTGCCCAATATATTCGACCAGATGAGAAACACTTGCAAAGTGAATATCTGCTGAGATTGCAGGTTGGTGGGTTGTGGCAGGTTAATGGAAATATGCAACAAGAACCAGTAAAAAACTTAGCAAAGTCTGACTATCTGCTCTAGTGGTCATTCAATTGCATATATAGCTCAGAGAAAAGTCCCATTATGTTACATTCTGCCTTTCTCGTTTTGCCAACATGTTGACATCCTTTCCAGTATATCCATTTCCCAGTAGCTACATGAATTGCCTTACCAAGGAGAATGAATTTTTTTTTGTGGGACTTGTGGAACTGTGTTTTCTTATTTTGACTCTGATATTGTGCAGTCAGGGACAATGCAGAGATGTCACTCTATTTGATAATTAAAGAGGCTGAAATTGAATACCTGTATGTGAGGAGGGCTCTAAACCACATAGGGTTCACAACAGCTCATGAGCGTTTGTTCCTTGCCTAGATCTGAGGCAAATGTTCCTTGCTTAGATCTGAGGCAAATGTTCCATGCCTAGATCTGAGGAAAATGTTCCTTGCCTAGATCTGAGGCAAATGTTCCTTGCCTAGATCTGAGGCAAATGCGTTTTATTCAGCACTAATCAGACAATCATCTTCCATTCTAAGCAATGAAATAGCCCTAATATAAGACTACAGGTCCTTAAAACTACACAACAGAGACTGCGGGCCACAACTTTTAAACAGAAGTAGCTTCAAGTTCCTCATGGTCATGATAGCTTCTCAATCTGCCTAACAATCAGATGCCCTTGCATAGATAAAAGGTAAGTTGCTAATTCTTAAAATGATTGTTAATGATGTGATGAATTATATATTCTGTTAATTAATGTCTCCTTTTGTATTAATCTGTGGATTGAGTCTCTGTGGAGTGGGCGGCATACAAATGCAACTAATAAATAAATAAATAAATAAATAATTTAATTTTTTAAAAGGAGATGCTAATTTCTTCTAGAATTAGGAAGATGTCATAGCAATAACACAGGAAATAACCAATCCATCCCATTTATAGATTATTTTTTTTACAAAAACTTATTTTTCTAGGAATGGCCCAGTGGCAAGAGTCCATCCAAACTGGGCCACTGATCTAGAGGATATTTCTGCTTTATCCTGTGGGAAAAACATACAACATTAGTTCAAAAATATTCATACAGAATTACTAGTCATAGATTCATTTCTTAGAATCATATACAAAATCATTAATTATTGTCTGTCTTCTTCTTAAACAGCTAGTGTACACATATGACTAGAATTCTGAAACATGAAGAAAATAAAGCAAGGAAGGGGTTAAAGAGCTGCATTGACTGTATTTTCTCAATCAGCTTTGTGAAGCCTCAGGTCAACTTTGCTCATAAAAACTCTGCACAAATATTTCTTTTTCCATCAAAAAAGAATTCTAATCTGCTCAGACTTGTGCCACTCAGATTATTACACATTATTAAAAATTAATTTAGAAAAAAAGGTCTAGTCTTTGCAATCTCATGAGGAGATGATTTGACAAAAACACTTGCCCTATACTGATATCTGTAATATCCAAAATATATATTTAATACCTTCCCTTTTAATTTGTTTTTGTTGCCTCCTATGAAAAGAGTTGCTCACCTCAGTGACTAGGACACCGTTATCATGTATATCTTAATTTACAGCATTTAAATCAACAACACATGAATAACAATGATGAGAACAATGAAGAAAAGAATGTTACTGGCTGAATAAGAGTGATCTATCAGGTAACATTCAATATATCTATCTGGTTCATCTATCTAGAAAAAGCCTGTTGAGAATTCCACTGTTTGGGGAAGGTACATGAATTGTGAGTTAGTGTGAAGGCTCCTGTATAATAACCTCCAGTCTATGGAACATTTTTCCCCTGTAGAAGCCATAGGGAATGGCCTTGAAGGACAGGGAGAAGAGCCAATACAAAGACAATGATCAGATCAGTGCAGGCTATGGTCATTCCAGAAAACTAATTTGAGTAAACGTATTAGACAGATCCCTCCCTAATTCACACAAAAATAAAGAAGAGATGGGGGGGAGAGAGGAAGCACTTTCAGACTTACAAGATTCTGTTACTCTAGCTGTTCCAATAATTAGAAAATAGTTTGGGTTATGATATTTGTGTAGCCCCATCCCATTTATCTGATGAGAACTCTGGGAGATCTAGGCTTCAGAATTCCAGGTGACTACTAGAGGTCAGCAAAGAGCTACAGTTAACTGTTTAACTTTTACCTGTTCTTTACCAATTGTCAGCATTATTGCACCCCAGAATATTTGTATTTTTATTGGAAGAGTTAAGCAAGTTGGCCTGGAGTGTACATTTCCAGAGCCAAGACGACAAACCTAAGCCTATGTATCTCTTGTCAAATGTAAGCCTTGATAAATGAAGCAGGTGTTAGTTTCATGATTTCTGTATAATTTTGCAGTGGAAAATGACATATGTTTAGTTTCATTTTCGGTTGCACATAAACAATGATCACATATAGAAAAAAATAGCATAGGAAAGGTTAATTAGCAATGTGATAGAACAAGTCATTCAGTTATCATTTTGTTCTGTGCTTTCCTCCCAGTTGTTTCTCACAAGATTTGGGTTAATGCCCTGGGTGATGCTGCACTGTGACTTATCTTATCTTTACGCATCGCTGAGATCTGGTAAAAATGAGGCAGCACACAACAGGATGACATCACGTCAGGCTTTCTGCTGAATTGACATTGTGAAGGAGACACAATGAGTGTGTAGGATGACGACTGCTCCTCATTGTTTGCAATTCCAATGTCCTGCTGGGAGTGATGGCGGTTTCAAAGTTAATTCTCAGTGTGGAAAAACCAAAAGCAAGGAAACAATCCGAAAACTAGGTTGTTTAAAAAAAAAAAATCAGCACAAAGGCCATCAAACAGCACTGGCTGCAGTAAATAAATAAAACCATTTCTGACTTTTACTGTTATATAGAGTAATTATAATTCACACAACCAGATCTTTTGTACCAGTGAAAGCTTCGTCTGTGGTTTGCATGAGCAGATACATTAACTCTTGTAAACTCTTTTCATTAGAACATGATTACTCATTGAGGACGGATCAATATATCATCTATACAACATCTTGAAAGTGGATGTCTGGTCTCATTGTGGGCTTGCTGATAATGACTTCTTTATTCAAGGCAGCTTGTACGAACAAGGAGATAAAGAAAAGAGAGGAAAATTATAGCATATGCTCAGGGAAGTATTATAAAGGAAATAAACAAAAAGTAATAGTAGACTTACAGAGTAGAAAAAAGACAATTACAGGAAAAGAAGAGGAGGTAAAAATGTATCAAAATTGGTTTCTGGCCATTTCCATGACCTATGTAATGTTCAGCAAGCCATGCTTAAAGAAATCTCCTTTCGAAAGAGGTCATTTCCCAGTGGGGTTCATAACCCTTTTGATTTTAGCATTAAAAATTATGTCTATAGTCTTCAAAGGACACAAAATGACCTCCACAGCTGCTCCTCTCTCCCTCCCTGACACCCCCCCCCCCCGCTGAAAGAACATACTCATTTCTATTCTTGATTTATCCCACTTTCATTACCTTTTCCTCTTTATGAAGCTATGGGAAAACCACTTTATCCCATGATTCATCTAGTTCAGCCCTTGGAAGCAGAACTAGAGACCTCTTGTAAAAGTCTTTTCGAAGCCTAGATTACTTGATAAGAACTAAATTTGAGACATTTGCATGGAAAATATGCACTATGCTCTCTAAACTATTGGAATAATATATAATGATCCTTTTTGGAGCAAGGATGGAGTTGTTGGAGTTAATGGAGCATTCTGCTTTTGTGATGGCCAGCCACTTAATAATAGGGAGCTCAGAAGTAGAGGTGAGCACAATAGCATCCTCTGGTTCATGTTATTCAGGAACTTGTATTTATTATTTATTTATCTATTTATTTATTTGTCAAAACATGTACAAGATAGCAGGTATTGGTATAAACATAAACAAAAGCAAAGTAGGTACAGGTAAATTTGGACAATAGAACAGTGGGACAGGGACGGTAGGCACGATGGTGCACTTATGCACGCCCCTTACAGATCTCTTAGGAATGGGGTGAGGTCAACTATAGACAGTCTAAGGTCAACATTTTTGGGGTTTGGGGAAGAAACCACAGAGTCAGGTAGTGCATTCCAGGCATTGATCACTCTGTTGCTGAAGTTGTATTTTCTGCAGTTGAGTTTGGAGCGGTTAACATTGAGTTTGAATCTATTGTGTGCTCGTGTATTGTTGCGGTTGAAGTTGAAGTATTCATTGACAGGTAGGATTTTATGAACTACATTTAGATCAGATCGAAGGCGACGTAGCTCTAAGCTATCTAAGCCCAAAATTTAAAATCTGGTGGAATAAGGTATTCTGTTGTGAGTAGAGGAGAGGAGGACTCTTCTTGTGAAATATTTCTGGACTATCTCAATTGTATTAATGTCCAATATGCAGTGTGGGTTCCAGACAGGTGAGCTGTATTCGAGATTTGGTTTAACAAATGTTTTGAGAAGTATCATTCCTCCAATAGCTTTGTCCTTCGTGAATTCATTTTCTGTTTAAAAGTATGAAATTGATAACTTTTGTGGAGTTATGTGAAGAAATTCTTGTTTATTATGATTATTCCATTCAATTCCATTAAATGTTTTTAAAGTATAGCATTAGGCAGTGGGAAAAATATTCTCCCTTTCCAGAGAGTATGGAATAGAGCTTGCCTTGGGAGCAAATAATAAAGTGGTGCTAAGGGTAAGAGAGATGGTGGGAAATTGGAGTTGGCCCTTCATAGGAAAGGAGAGCAGTTTGGTGGGTTTTTAGGTTATTGTCTAATCAATGAAGTTGTAGGACATGGCCAAGTTGAGCCCAAGGGAAGGGTCAAGTGTGCCATCCATCTCAAATCTCTTTGTGCCCACAAGACATATAAGCCCAGTCCTGAATTGAATTCTGTTGACTCTTATCTACCGCCAATTTGCTTTTACCATTAGTGGTTCAGATTCTTACAGAGAGAGCTAGCATGCAATAAATTTGTATTCATTTGAACCACTTTGATTCCTGATTTCCTGAGCTTGACAGAAGTCTAAAAAAAAATCAAGTGGTTCATCTTCCAGCCTAAAGGACCTGGTTTTTAATGCCAGGTCAGATGCTCATAAAACATTTATTATCTTGAATTTATCCTTGTGGAAAATGTTAACTTGGCATATATTGCAAACACCTTGCTCAGAGAGAGCATGCATTCTGCCTTTCCATGCTCTGTCCACCAGAATTCCTGTGATGCAGCAGCCTAATAATGAAGAGAGGGACTTGGTATGGCTGTAGTTATAGGAATCCATCTCACTAACTGGAAGCTCCATTCAACAGTCTGACAATTTTGAAGGTCTGCTGCTGATTATCGAGGGTTGGGACAGTATAGGAATACATCTTATAGGTTGGAGAAACTGTTGAAACCCTAATACTCCCTTTCTTCTAATTCTAAATCCATGGTTAGTATCCCTAAATATGTCTAATATTAATAATCAATTAGATAAGGAAGAATACACTTAAATTAAATCCAGCTAAGGCAGAAAGACTGTTAACAATGAAACAAAAGGATTCTGGGACTGAGGCGAAACTTGTTCTGGATTTGGTTCCCCTATCCCAGAAAGAGCCAGTTTGCAGTTCGGCAATCTTCTTGACCCCAGTTCTCACAGTCTTTGTAGGTGGCAGCTATAACTAGGAGATTATTTATGGAATTACAGATAAGGCATCAATTGCAACACTTCCTAGGCTGCTCAGCTTAACAACAGCCTTAGTTTCAATTCATTTCAGCTACTATGGTGTGGTCTATGTGGACTACATTGAAAAATAACCGGAAATTCCAAATTACTAGCACTGAGGTAGGAGTTTGGATAATGAAAAGTCTACAAGAAGACAATCAAGCACAGAGAGCACCAAGGATCCCTCAAATTCCAAATTGTACAAAACTGTAGCAGAGGCAGCCTGGGGCAAAGTGCATGCATCTTATGATGCCTATACTGAAGGATCAGCAAAGACTAATGGTTGCCCCCTGGGCATAACTGAAGGTGCCTTGTGTCCATTTTTTAAACTGTTAGGACCTGATTATCTGCACAACTACCACTACCACTATTAACAGGTCCAGTTATTTACATTGGCAGGAAAGTGTCTTCCGAAGATGTCCATTTGCCAGAAGCTTGACTGTTGGGTACTTAGGAAAGGGCTTAAGGAAGTGTGTATAACCTCCAAACTCTCAGTATTTGGGAAAATAGAAAAAAGAATGCTGTATGTCTCTTTCAGCAAACTTTTCATTGTTAATTATTTCAGTTGATGATTTTGATTTGCATTGTATTCATATTTTTAATCTTATGCTTTGACTATTTTTTTGTCATAAGCAACTTTAAGTATCTTAATGATTGATTAAATAGAAATTCAGTAACAAAAATAAATATAAATGTTGACTATTAATGTGTGTTTAACTTATTCTATGCCTCAATCAACTGGAATCTCAGAGGTTTACTTGTACATATATAATAAAATTCAATGAAACATCTATAATGGAAAACAGGGTAAATAATTCTTAAATTAAATAGAAAAATGCATAAATCAATAACTTCTCCAGAGCAGTACTCTCACTCACCATAGGACCTCCGGGACAGTTTGGTTTTTCAGAAGGTCAGAAGTAGGAAATATGAAAGTAAGACTCAGATCTACAGCCTAGGCAGTGTTTCTCAACTTGGCAAATTTAAGACGCCTGGACTTCAACTCTCAGAATTCTTCAGGCATGCTGCCTTGGAAATTTTGGGAGCTGAAGTCCACACATCTTAAATTTGCCAGGGTTGGAAACATTAGCCTAGGCACAACCACTGAAAAATAGTGATTCTATGGCTCACTCCTGCTCACTTTGCAACAGTAAAGTTCTCTAAGTAATTTCTCCTGGCACCAACAGATTGGGGTGACTTGATTTTGGCTGGAGAAGAAGGTCTTGGAAGTTTCTTCATCTACAGCCATATAGAGCTTCAGGGCTTAAAACAACTACTAATGTAAAGTGCTTGTGTTGATGAGCACCTGCTAGCAACTGAGCCATTGCATTCTGGACTAAGTGAACCTCTCACCTAGTCTTCAGGGTCAATCACTTGTTTACTGCATAGCAGGAATCCAAGTGTGTAGTACTGAAAAGAAGAATTACTATTGTAACATCCTCTCATTCCTGATAGGACAGCAACTGACCCTCCATTTACTCAGATATCAATAGTCAGAAGAACTTTCAAATTGCAGATCTTTTTCTTCAGGGATAATGCCATCTCATCAAAAGACAATACCAGAAACACAAGAGTACTGTTATGTACAAACAGCAACTTGATCTTGCTGGGACTCAACTGAGTCTGTTTCATTCCATTCAGTCCTTAACAGACTCCAGATACTAGTTTAAGGCATTAATGGCATCTCTCAACAGCCAGAGTAGTGATGATGCCATAGTGTGAACCAATGGCTGATCTCTCCCAATGGTGTGTACATGGGCTAAAATTCAGGATGAAATCAAAGGTCCTGAAAAGAAGATTGCTGGAGGGCAGACAAGCAACCAAGGTGGTTCAAATCACATGCCACATTTTCTTGCAAGTTTCTTGTGCATCTCTTTTCATAATGGATTTTTCTAATTTGTATGTCTTTAATTTTGCAAATAAGCATTTTAAGCAAAAGATACTGGGGTAACTCAAATTTGAAATATATCATTAGTATATTGTGGAACAGTGTTTAATTTTATTTCACAATGCCTTTGCTGGGCAAGCTAGCTTTCAAAATAAAATAAAACATGGCTAGGAACTGTGCATATTATAAATTATAGAAACACTAATGCAAAGATATTGCTTAATGAATAAATTAGGTGTTCAATCATAAGATCAGTAACACATTGAGAAATATATGTGTATGCATGTACACAAAGACCCAGACCCAGAGAGATAGAGCTAAATAAAGAGATAAAATTCAGAATAAGAAAAAATAATAGAGTTGGAGGCAATCCAGAAGAAAGGAGATTGGAGAACACATAGATTAAATGCTATATATTTACTGTATTTGGATGGCAAATATAGCCATTTACTGTATTTGGATGGCAGTTCATAACACATTCTGTTAGGCCCTTACTAGGCTGTGAATGATTTGTCTTTAAAATGAACACTGGGTGAGAGGTCTGGAAAATCTGCAAAATTTGGGACTCTGAACTGCAGGAAGTTACTGTTGATTAGTTGATTACTGTTCTGTTGATTAGGTTATGGTGGAAGGAAAAATGATTGGGTGATAGAACTGCCAATCAGTGACTGGTGGCCAGGAGGAAGTATCCTATGTTACCAGGGGATCGCAGAATCTTAGTCATAGGAACATTTCTATATGTCAGAGAGAGATTTATTAAAACATGTTTGGCTTTCTTGGATCTCCTTCTTATGTCTATCTAGTGCAGGCAGTTAACCTTAGAGATGGCACAAATTATTTTTTCAAAACCCCCCACCCAATTTCAGTCAGAAAAAAAAGGTGGAAGGTTTCTTCAAGGAAGGGAGATATTCTCCAACTATTTCACAAACTGGGGACAGTGAAAAAGCACCCCAAGGGCAATGGCTGTGGGAAGAGTTCCCTCATGATGCCATTTCCTTTAACGGAGGCATGGAAAACCAGAGAGACTGAAGATTGCTTACTAGAGAGTAGCTGGGACAATGTAAGTTCAAGAACACTCCACTTTACTCAAACTCTCATTTTTATTGAAAGAAATATAAAGCAAATTCTCTCATATCAAATTGAGTGAGAACTACCAAGAAAGGAAGTTTAGGTGAATTTATCCACCCAACAGTTAATTCAAGTTTTTTTTGGTTGGGTCAGTGTACAAGCATTGAACTATCATTTCCAGGAATATTCCCGATGAACTGGAAGTTGAGGCCTCCTAGATTGAGAAAAGCTGCAGTACAGGAACAGCCTTTAAAACACTTTAAAAGAGCAACAAAGATGATTAGGGGACTGGAGGCTAAAACATATAAAGAACGGTTGCTGGAACTGGGAATGTCTAGTTTAATGAAAAGAAGGACCAGGGGAGACATGATAGCAGTGTTCCAATATCTCAGCGGTTACCACAAAGAAGAGGGAGTCAAACTATTCTCCAAAGCACCTGAGGGCAGGACAAGAAGCAACGGACAGAAGCTAGTCAAGGAGAGAAGCAACCTAGAACTAAGGAGAAATTTCCTGATACTTAGAACAATTAATCAGTGGAACAACTTGCCTCCATAACTTGTGAATGCTCCAACACTGGAAGTTTTAAAGAAGAGATTGGACAACCATTTGTCTGAAATGGTATAGGGCAGTGTTGGCGAAACTCTTTGGCACAGAGTGCTGAAACGGGAGCACGTGCATGCGTGGGGGAGCACTGGAAACCAGAAGAGCAGCTCCTGGTTTCCGGTGTGCGCATGCGCATTGGTCACCTGGTCTTCCGGTTTCTGGCACGCATGTGCGCATGAAGACCAGATGGCCAGCATGCATGTGCATGCTGGAAACCGCAAGCTCAGCTTCCCGGCACATACATGTACACCAGGGAGCTGCTCTTCTGGTTTCCAGCGCACCCGCATGCGCAAAGACCAGCTGGCCAGCGCACATGTGCATGCCGGAACCCGGAAGAGCAACGGGCAATGGCTGGTGTACCTGGAGAGATGGCTCTGCATGCCACTTCTAGCATGCGTGCCATAGGTTCGCCATCATGGGTATAGGGTTTCCTGCCTGAGCAGGGGGTTGGACTAGAAGACCTCCAAGGTTCCTTCCAACTTCCATTCCATTCCATTCCATTCCATTCCATTCCATTCCATTCCATTCCATTCTATTCTATTCTGTTCTATTCTATTCTAGCCCAGCCCAGCCCAGCCCCAAGTTACTACCAATTCTGTGCATTAGTAGCAGCTGAGATGCCCTTAGGATCCAGCTCTTTGGTTAAAATGGCAAAAGCAGTGTTGTACCATTCTAATACACCTCTTTTTCATATGTGTGAAATGTCATGATGCATGTACAAAAGGGGTGGAGCTTGCATTGTATCAGGGCAATGCTGCTTTCTTCTTTGACTACCCCTTGCCCTATGGATATCTTTGAGAAGTTGCTGGGCTTTTCCTCCTGCTTGAAATCAGAAAGAATTGTTTGTCAGGGAGGCAGGAGTTCCTTCCTTGAGTTCCATCCTTCTTCCAAGCCATCAAGCACTGACATTCTTATTTTTTAAAACAGGTTTGAGTGCCTGCAATCCAACTTCCAGCACCTGGACTGGTAGGGAAACTTCAAATATAATTCTAGTGTGTGTAAACAAACTGGCATCCAGTTAAATGTACACATACAGAAGCTAAGCATAGTAGTTGGATGGTGATGCAAGATTGAAATGATGTGTGTTTAGTCTTCCTGAATTTTAATTTTAAATTTTAAAATATTTTTAAATTTAAAATAAATGTAATTGATTTTGAACTTTTTTTATTCAGCAAAGATCTGTTAAATGAATACATTTTGGTTTCCTATCAGCAAGCTGCTGTAAAAATGGCTTATTTACACATTTTAATAACCTGGCACATTCATGTATGTTCCACAAGCTCTGGGTGTCCTTCTTCCTTGTTGTTTTGCCTTTCTCACTTTGTCTCCTGTGCAACTGGGCTGAAAATGCAGCATTTATTTTGATTCACACTACATATCAGACATTAACACAATTGAGAATGTCCAGAGATACTTCACAAGAAGAGTATTACATTCCTTTGTTCACAACAGAATACCTTACGAAACCAGACTTGAAATTTTGGGACTTGAAAATTTAGAACTACGCCGCCTTCGATCTGACCTAAGTGTAGCCCACAAAATTATCTGCCACAATGTCCTACCTGTTAACGACTACTTCAGCTTCAACCGCAATAATACACAAGCTCACAATAGAAACAAACTGAATGTAAACCGCTCCAAACTTGATTGCAAAAAATTCGATTTCAACAACAGAGTGGTTAATGCCTGGAACACTTTACCTGATTCAGTAGTTTCTTCCCCTAACTCCAAAAACTTCACCCTCGGATTATCTACCATCGACCTCACCCCATTCCTAAGAGGTCAGTAAGGGGCGTGCATAAGCGCACATTCGTGCCTACCATTCCTGTCCTAATGTACCCATATATTCATACCTCTTTTACTCTTATTCATGCTTGTACTATTACATATATATTCAATCATGTTTTACTGTTTATACTTTGCTTATAATCATATATGCTTGACAAATAAACAAATACAAATACAAATGATCAAAATGTGTTGGTCTCACACATTCAGAAGTTGCTGTTGTCATCCTTAATAGTCAGCCAAGGCATCCAGTTTTTTTATTATTTATATTAATATTAATACTGAACCCAATGTACCTGTCATATTTTGATATCTGATAGTGGTGAGATACAGTACAGGTAGTATAGATAGTCCTTGAGTTATGACGGGACTCAGTTCCAAATTTCCAATGGAGCCTCCACCCCTCCTCATTTGTAGTCACAGGACTGTATTTTGGCAGTTAGCAACTGGCCTGCATTTATTTGTACAGTACATTATTTGTAGTGTCCTGTAGTCACGTGACTTTTTTTTTTTTTACCAAAACCCGGTGTTCATTTTATTTTTTGGCAGACAAGTCCCATAGTGAACAATGGGTTCACTTAATGACCGCAACAATTTTTTTAATGATCACAGCGTTCTTTTAACAACCCCAGCATTTGCTTAACAACCACTGCAAAACAGATAATAAAACCCAAGTTGTGTTGACCCACTTTACACCTGTCATGACTTATGACCATAATTGGCAGGTTCTATTACAGTTGGAAGTTGAGGACTACCTGTAGTATTATTATCAGTATCAGGTTTGGAAACTCCTCTTGTTTTCCAAAGAGATGACCCCAAAAAGATGAATAGTATCTCAAAATACTAGGACCAGATCTCTGGAGATCCTGGTTTAGGTGCTTTCAATCTCTTGGTGACCTCCCTAAGCTTTCTCCACATGCCACTTCTCTTTCCTTGTTATGAATTCCACCCAGAATAAACTAACCGGACAGTAGTACACTTATTTCACCTTACACCTTCTCCTTTCACTCTTCACAGGTCTTCACAATTTTTTTTATGAGACCAATCAAGGACCTGCACAGCAAATTATTAGAACCTGCCCTTTGAATTTTCCCAGAATGCTTCTAAGCCCCACCCTATTTTGAAGGCCAAGAAGTGATTGAAGGCAACAACATTCGTTGATATTGGTTGCAAAGTAGGAGATTATTAACTCTGAACTTTTATCCCTCACTAATGTCAATGGAACTTAAAGGTACCGTACTTATTTTGGGCCAGATTCATTTATTGTTCTCAATGTTATGATTATTATTACTATTAGGTATCTTGCTGCAGTCAATTGTCTTGTACAAATTAAATGAGCAAACACAGTTTAAAAAGTCCAAAGCACATTTCTTTTATAGAAATAATGGGAGCAGAAAACTAAAAAAATACAACTAGATATTTCTTGGAAATAATATTGCTACACAGTCATAGTGCATTCTTAGTCACAGCTCTCAGAGGGAAATGATAGAAATGCAAAGACGCACACACAGACAATTCAAGCAAAAGTTTACAACTAAGGAAAACTAGAAAGGAAAATGATTAGCTGACAAAGGCTTTAGAAAATCATGACATGTGAAACCGAGGCTAATTAGCCCTAGAATGCACATCTGGTTTGAGAAGAATAATGCTGTGCTATAGTATGTTCAGCGGAATATTCCGGAAACTGATCCAAAATATAAGAGTAAAGCAGAAATCATTTTGCCTAGGTGAAAGGATTATGGCACATTAGATGCTTGTGCCATGTATTTTTATTTTTATTTTACTTCAGAATGACACATAGCCTTCTCTCTATCTTCCCACCTAAATCAACCTTTAATCTAACACACAGATATTTGTGAAACATTTATTTGTATACATTTACCTAGTATTTTATTACAGAACATGGATCTTTAAATAGGCTAGTAAGATATTAAAATATAT
Organism: Diadophis punctatus similis; assembly: GCA_023053685.1. Taxonomy (NCBI): domain Eukaryota; kingdom Metazoa; phylum Chordata; class Lepidosauria; order Squamata; family Dipsadidae; genus Diadophis; species Diadophis punctatus. The sequence goes on along the minus strand of JALIGW010000003.1, from coordinate 115,455,006 downwards.
GCATTTTTATTATAATTTCACCTGACACTTTTCAGAAGGTTTCCCGTATTAGTCTGCTGATCACTGTCATCCTAGGAAAACTCAGCCTTGTACTTCATTAGATGCATGGGTTATTCCCAGTTTATTCATAACATTCTACTGTATATGCAAAGGAAGAAAATGTTTACAAACTGCTGCATACACAATAAAAGATTAAAAAATACGGATTAAAGGCACTAAAAATGCAAGGGCTATCTCATTTCTATATAGTGCCAAATGTATACAAAAAGAAACCTTAGTCAATGCTGCCTAACTTGCTATGCTAGTAGCAGAAATCAACAATTCCTTCTAGTATGGAAAATGTCCTCATTCTTATTTTTAGCTTGAATTTGATAGATACAATCAAATACGTTATTAAATCAGCATTTAGGGATAATCAGGGATTTGTTTAGCCGACAGACTTGATCAACCTCTTGGGCAATGTGCAGACTGAATGTTAAGAGATAATTATCACCTGAAAAATGTACCAAAATATACCCTTAAATATGTATTTGGCAATCAAATATGCTTATCAATCTATTAAGAGAAAAATAAATAAATGAGGAAATAAGTTCAATTTTAAATATTTACATTTAAATATTAGCTTGTAACCCATGTGAACAATGGATTGATGAATGAAACTCATACTGGCTAAAAATAGGCTGCTTTGACTGTTCCTCTCAGGTGTTACTCTAGAACTTTCTTTTGAAGTCCTTTGATTGAAATATGGTGACTTTAAGATCAAAGCTTCTTAAATATTCTCCCATAGCTTGGTACAAGGTTTTCTTTTCTGTATCACATCTGAATCCATAGTTTTATCCAGCAAAAGGTATAAATTTGCCTTGAGTACAAAGCAGAAAATAAATAAATAAATAAATAAATAAATAAATAAATAAATAAATAAATAAATAAATAAATAAAAGAACTCTTAGAACGTGATTTCATCAATGGTATCAAAGAATGAACATGTGTCATTGATAGTTATTAGAAAAAACAATCTTTGGAGCATGTGTACAGTATAAGGAGGGAATCATGTGAAATAATTGTAATAATGTTGGAGATGATTTCTAAGGCAACTCCCCATAATAATGTTTTTAAATAATCAATTCATTAACATAATATAAAATAATTCTGAGTCACCTCTTGGTGAGATGAGTGGCGAACAAGTCTAATAAAAAAAAATATTCCCCCTCAAGCACAATAGCCAAGCAACAACATATAACAAACTCTGGCATTTCAAATACCCTGTTTTAGACCATGGAGATTTCCAGAGACAAGACTTAGATACTTAGGAGCCAAGGACTTGGCAGCATAAGAAACAACAGCCAATGACTTAATAGCCAACCATCAATACCTCAATTAACCATTGGTGGGATTCAGCTGGTTCGCACTGGTTCAGGTGAACCGGTTGTGAAATTACCCACCCCCTGCTATCAAAGTGGATCCTGGGCGTTGCGCTGCACTGCAATGGAGAAATGGGCAACGGAGCGGCTGGCGCAAAGGAAGGAGAAGGCTACTTTCCCTCCTCCTTCTTCTTGCTCCTCCTTCTTCCCTCGTTCTGGCCGCTCCATTGTTCATTTTTCCATTGCAGCGCAGCGCCCAGGATCCACTTTGATAGCAGGAGGGGGTTAATAATTTACCTGGCCAAACTAACCCCACAGTCTCCCCTACATTGGATCCAGCTTCGATCATGCTGCCAACTTAATTCTTCACCCCTCTCACTTTTGCCCGCAGATAGACCAACACTCCCTGCACACAGCTCCAAGGGGAAGGGAGAATCCCTCCTTCCACTTCCTCCCAATTCTTCACCTTCCTGCATGAGGTCTCAGGAGCATCAACTCCTTGTCTCTATTGTAACCCCCTCCCTGTTCCCTGGAAACCTCGCCTCTTAAAGGAGCCACGTCCAGAAGGCTGAAACAGCCGCAAGACCAATGTGCAGACAAGCACCCTGGGAAACAGCCTTTTGACAAAGGGTGGAAATTTAAAAACTGGTTTGCCCAGGGTCAGGTTGGCTGTTGCAGGAGGCTCGTCCTGCATGTGTGAGAATGGGGATGGACCATGCCTCCCACGACAGGCAAACCAGTTGTTCAATTATTTGAATCCCACCAATACAATCAACCAATAAAAAGCCACACCCAACTAGGCACCAAATATATACTATGCACAGAATAGCTCAAAGCACACTTTCCAGTAGAGAGAAGTTCCCTGAAGATGGGTGGAACCCATGAGTCTGAAAGCCCGGAAGACTAAACCTATGGTCCTGGCGATAGACCCAGATTGGTTCCTGCAAACTGGAAGTTATTAATTTAATTTATTTTATGTGTTTAGCTTTTTTTTTTAAAAAAAGAACACAAAATAAGCATATAGATCTTTTTGTGGAAGACATTACACACTTTTGTTACTGCAACCCAGAAGATCAAGCAAAAGGTCCTTCGGGAGTTGGGCGGCATATAAGAAATACCAAATAAATAAATAAATAAATAAATAAGGTATGGTTTCTGAAGTAAAAAGCACAATATTGGAGAATCTGAGGGAATCCTATAAATGCCAGTTGGGTTTGCATAGTGGAACAAAATGGAAATACAAAAGGGAATATTGAATACTTATAATAATAAACTGTGTGACATACCTGAGCATTCTACTTCAGATAGTAGAAAGAAATGTAGTATGAGCCGCGGTGGCGCAGTGGTTAGAGTGCAGTACTCCAGGCGATTTCTGCTGATCACCGGCTGCCAGCAGTTTGGCAGATCGAATCTCACCAGGCTCAAGGTTGACTCAGCCTTCCATCCTTCCGAGGTCGGTAAAATGAGGACCCAGATTGTTGGGGGCAATATACTGACTCTGTAAACCACTTAGAGAGGGCTGTAAAGCACTATGAAGCAGTATATAAGTCTAAGTGCTATTGCTATTGCTATTGCTAGTAGGAGGTCATTGAAAAAAGTGGCAAGTGGGTTTTTATGGGATTAGATAGTGCTTAAGATATAGTATCCTAGTCCTCAGTGTTTTGAATGGGACCTGGCATAAGTTTACAACCTGGACTTTTCTCCTGCCCATATTGTCAGCCCTGGAAGCCATCTTCACCGTTGGAGCTTCAGAGCTGCCACATTTAGTGCCTGGGAAAATGGGAGGGGGGATTGCACAGAGTGGAGGAGGATTAGCCATAACAACATTCCTTTCTCTGGGAGTCAAGGGCATTCGGCCTGCACCTGGATGAGAGTGACTGGGGGTTGTCTCCAGTTGGGATGGTGAATTGATTGGACCATGTGATGGACTTGTGGGTGCAGGGGATGGATCTTTGACTTTCATTTAGGTGGGGAAAACCCGGAACTCTCAGATTCGGGCTTTCCCAGATGTGCCAATATGATATCTCTAATAAAATGGAACTTTGAGGAATTTCAAGCCTTGGAGTCTTCTTTCATTGGGGGTGTTACTTGGAACCCTGACATTAACCTGAATCCCCCTTTTTAAACCCTAACCAGCTCCTCAAGCACCGGGGTGCTGTCCTGAGCCCTGAGCACCATCCCATCATCTGGGTGGCGTGAAGACTCAGGGAAGATGGAGGAGAATGTGGTAACTGAGGAGGGAGTTACTGATACTGACACAATGGTTCACCTCGAGACCGTCTACTCCCTCTCCAAATGCATGGTGCGAGCAGAAGAGGCCGCCAAAGCAGAACGTCAACTGGGCGCTTGGCCCAAAGAGCCGACGACCCAGCAGCCTGCTCATCCGGACCTCTCCCAGTGGGGAGAAGCTGCCACAGCTGGCCCTACCCAGGAGATAGAAGCCGGCCTGCCACCACCCAGATAAAGGGTGGGGACCAGCCTGATGGGATGTGCCCAGATCCCCAAGTGGAGAGATCCAAGACCGCTGGGATCTGACAACTCCAGGGAGTGGGTCCTGCCACCATCACGGAGTCAATCGCTCACAGGCCTCCTGGAATGGTTCGGACAACTTGTGGTGGGCAGTTACATCCCTCCGCCCCAAACTGCCAACTGAGGTGGATCCTGGCACAGCCCACATTCACCTTTCCAGATCTGGGCCCTGCAAGCTCCCAGAGTACAGCGACGGTGTCCTTCCACTTGGCCCAGATAATGGATGACTTTGCCTCCCTCAATGGGTGCAATTCATTGGGATGACAGCTGCAGCTAGAGTCAGGCTGCAATGTCAACTAGACCTCAGGGGCTTGCCAAGACCAGGCATCCCCATCAACCGGTCTTCATGCTGCCCCATGCTGAGTATATTCCCCCCAGCTGGGCTTTCTACCCCGGCCAGGGGTGGGTGCATTGCCAGTGGATGCCAGCACTGGCCCCACATCCAGCCCCGGTCTTGCAGCCAGCCCCAGTCCCACAGTCGGACCTGCCATTCATTCCCCCTGCGACACCGCTGCTGGCTCTGCCAGCACCGGCTCTGTAGCTTGTGCTGCCACCGAGGTTCTGGGCGACTTTTGATGGAACCCCGGGGAAGTTGGCATGCTTCCTCAATTGGGTCTGGGTTTACATCAATCGGTATGGGGATGAATACCAGACTCATCACGACTCATCTCAGCCATAGGAGATGGGATGAATGAAGGAAGGGGAGGCTGCAGATTAGATAGCCCAACTATACGATGAGGGTGCCACTGAACTGGATGATGTGGATGAGTTTGTCCAGTTACTCTGGGTTCAATTTGGAGATACAGACCGCTGGCAGGAGACCGAAGTACAGATTAAGGGCCTGAAGCAAGGGGCCTGCTCCCCTAAAAAGTTTGTCTGGGAATTCCAGAGAGTAGCCAGGAAGTTTAGGCACTTGTCCACTACTTCAAGGAAGCCACAGACCTAGAACTCAGAAAGGCTTGTGGCATCAGGATGGAACCAGACCAACTACAAGACTAGTATGCCATAGCTGTGGCAATGGATCGAGCAATTAACCCGCACCGGAAACCCGCAACAGAGAGGCTGGACAGGAGAATCCTGGGTTGCTGAGCTCTGGTGAGACCGGGCTGCCACCTGCCAAGCCGACGGGGATGATCAAGTGCTTCAGATGCAGCCAACTAGGGCACAGGGCATCCGAATGCCTAGCGCTTGCTCCCATCCCACAGCCCCAATCTCCCTCAGCAACCCAGGGAAGACGGATGCCCAGGAAGCCGTTGGACGTGGGGAGATTTACCCAGCAAGCCATAGAGGTTCCCCCTCCCCTCTGCGAAGGCCTTGGAAGAGAAGCTGACTGCTGAGTTAAAAGCGGTGCTACCGACAGATCAATGTCTCTCTGAGAATCGAGAGACATTAACCATGAGAGAAGGACTAGCATGGAAAGGATCTAAACTTTACATCCCCAACTTGAAACTACAAGTCCTACAACACAGCCACAACTCATGGCTGGCCGGCCATTTTGGATTTCTAAAAAGTCTACACTGGGTGCGGAGGCAATTTTGGTGGCCAAAGATGAAAGCAGATGTGGAAGACTATGTAAAGAGTTGTGCTACTTGTACCACTATGAAAATGAGACCCAGGAAGCCCCCGGGACTGCTCCAACAATTAGCCGAGCCCAGCTGGCATAGGAAGAGATTGCAATGGATTTTATAGTTGAGCTCCCTGAAAGTGGGGGAAACATTGTGATCTGGACTGTAATTGATCTATTCTCTAAGCAAACACACTTTACCGCTTGCTCGGGACTGTCCTCAGCCAAGAAACTGGCCAAAATGTTCATCAAATGGATCTACTACCTACATAGAGTGCCCCAACAAGTGATTTCTGACAGGGGAGTACAATTCACCATGAAGTTTTGGAGAGAGTTTCTGAGGTCTGTTGGATTATTTATTTATTTATTTATTTATTTATTTATTTATTTATTTATTTATTTATTTATTTATTTATTTATTTATTTATTTATTTATTTATTTATTTATTTATTTATTTATTTATTTATTTATTTATTTATTTATTTAAATGGATTTATATGCCGCCCAACTCCCAGGGGACTCTGGGCGGCTCACAACATGTCAATCCATTTTCCAATATAATTTAAAAGCTACAAAAATTAAAAGAGCATCTAACATTCATAACCAAGGGGGGAGACCCATCTCAAAGACTTAGCTCAGCTTTTCATCCGAGTACAAAGGGAGTCATGGAACGTACGAACACCATGGTGGAGCAATACATCAGATGCTATGTAGATTACCAGCAGGAGAACTGGACGGACCTGCTACCTTTTGCGGAGATGGCTTACAACAACGTGGTGCACAGCAGCACCGGATTGACCCCTTTTCAGATCACCAGCGGCATGGAGTTTGCCTGGACTGCCAAGAGAACAACCTTCTTCCATGACTCTAGCTGAATGGATGGAGTCATTAACAAAGGGTTGGGAAAACACCAAAAAAGCGCTAGTGGATGCCGCCAAAGTATATAAAAAGCAAGCCTATAAACACAGATCCCTCCAACCACCCTTTTGGGTGGGAGACTGTCAAGATGAGAATAACTCTCATCAGAGGCGAAAATAGATCTTTTCTTGGAACTCTGACATTAGAAATGAAACCGCAGTTTAAAGTTCTAAGTAAAAATATTTATTTCAGTACAAAAACAAATGTTATTAATTACATCTCTGATATAAAAAGGCACGTCTTGCTTCGACAGAAGCTAGGAACAGAAGGACTGAATGGAGAAAGGAATGTACACATGCATGCTTGGAACATGTTAATCACGTGCTCAGGAATAAACCATTATATTAGATAGGGATGCAGCTCCCTGCATATACATATAGCAGGCAATATAAAAATCACTGCCTGACAGAGACTGAGTTTATCTGTCAATGAAATACATTAGGCTAAGATTGCCTAGTAAGAAGCTAGGACCTAAGTTCCTGGGTTCCTTCCCCATAGTGAAAGTAATTAACCCAGTAACCTTGCAGCTCAGCCTCCCCCGCATACTAGGGAAAGTGCATCCAGTATTCCATTGCAGCTTGTTAAAGCCAGCAGTCAGTTCAAGGTTGAGACCGCAAGGTGCAGCACCTCCCAAACCAATTGTAGTACAGGGTGAGACACACTATGAAGTGAAAAAGATTTGGGACTAAGTTGCACAGGGGAAGACTACAGTATTTAGTCCATTGGAAAGGATACCCTTTGTCAAAAGTTACCTGGGTTAAAAGTTGGGATGTGAAAGCAGATGTATTAGTGAAAGAATGTCATGATAAATTTCCCAATAAGCCAAAGGATCCTCCTGGGGGGGGGGGAGAGGTGGTTAACATGCCACATGCTGACTGAATTAACCCCCGGTCTTCCTCTCATTCCAGGATATGATTTTCAACTGAAGGGGGGGGGGTTGGCCTGTCAGCCCTGGAAGCCATCTTCACCGTTGGAGCTTCAGAGCTGCCACATTTAGTGCCTGAGAAAACAGGAGGGGGGGTTGAACGGAGTGTTGGAGGTTTAGCCATAACAACATTCCTTTCTCTGGGAGTCAAGGGCATTCGGCCTGCACCTGGAGGGGAGTGACTGGGGGTTGTCTCCAGTTGGGACGGTGAATTGATTGGACCATGTGATGGACTTGTGGGTGCAGGGGATGGACTTTTGACTTTCTTTTGGGTGGAGTAAACCCGGAACTCTCAGATTCTGGTTTTTCCAGATGTGCCAATATGACATCTCTGATAAAATGGAACTTTGAGGAACTTCAAGCCTTGGAGTCTTCTTTCATTGGGGGTGTTACTTGGAACCCTGACACATATTTGTTGAATGTTAGAGAGATATGAAGGACAAGTATGATGGCTTATGGATCTCTTTTTTAATGTTAGACTAACTTTTAAGATATTATGCAGCATATTTGCCCATAAAAGGCTTGATCTTGCAGATAATTTTAGATATGAATGTGTAATAATAAATTACATAATAAATAAATAAAGTAGCCTATTGCAATCGCATTGATTAGGAGCCGTATGTCAGTCCTCACTTTAGGATGGCTGGGCATCATCACCTTCCAATAGATATGAAAAAAAGTCAGTGTATTTTTTTTAATCGGAGTAAAACATTGTGAATAATATAGTAGTGTAGAAACTGTAATAGTTGAAGACTATTCAAAAACTATTCCAAAACTATTGCACATTGATAAGAAATTGATGTGGAAATAAGTGGATCTGGGCAAGTTGTAGGCTGCTCAGAATTATTCATAAAACAATTTGTTCTCTATCTGTAATTACCAATATGGCATCTCAATAAAGTAAATCATTTTGATAAAATATACAAACAATGTGATAAGATCCATGAAAGATGCCATCAACACAAACATAGTCTGGTTCATGCGTCACATTAAGTTACAATTAATGTGGTTTGATTGCTCAGAGGATGATAGTGATGATAATGATTGCATTAAAAGTGAACTTGGCTGGCCAACAAAATTAATCCAAGGGTAAGCCGTAAACATATGTAGCCCTAAATACTGTATATGCCGCATTGAAAACTTTGGCTGCAACTTTCAAAGCCCCATAGAACTTTCAATTGAATTTTAAGGTTTAACAAAGAAAAGTTTGGGGGAAAGGATTAAATATGTAAAGAATTATCATGTTAATTACATTTAATTTAAACTGCCTTTGCATTTAAATCACAGGGAATCAAATTTTGGTTTTGCCCTAACCAACCTAAAGCCAGGCATGGGCATCAGTCTCCCAAATTTGCCATATACACCCTTTAAAAAAAAAATCCTTGGCTTAGATTTTTGCAGTAAAACCCTAAACCTCAAAACATACCGGCTATCGGCACAACTAGGACATTCAACTCTTCATTGGATATATATAATCAAAACAGTATATCTAAAAATGATTAGTGGAAAACAATCAAATGAATGTCTTTAATGTTCTGAAGTTTGGATACCACAATTAAGAAGGGATACATCTGACCTTAACAACCACAGTTTCAAAGATGAGTAAAACCAGAGAAAGTCCTCGTGGTAAGATAAGGATTCACGTTTTCTGAAACATTCCCATGAAAAATGTTTGTTGGAGACACTGTAAATAATAACAATTAGTCTGATACTTTCATTGTCAGGTTAGTCCCCAGGTCAACACTTGAAGACCTGCATTTTGTATGTTAGATATACCACATTGATTCCTTCCTTTTGCATAATTAATCCACCAGCACCATTAAACAATATTACAGGGGCAGATAAAATATCTCACAATTTCCATTTTTTAAAGCACTTTTCTGTTTCTTTGAGGAACCTTTGATTTTGATGAGTGGGTAGGTGGAAGAAAATATCTTGCACTGGCCTAAATGACATTCTAAATGAAAACTTTCTACGTAAGTTGAATTACTGAGGGATCTCTGTGTTAGAGAAGTTTTACATGCATTCGGGGCACATTTGCATTTCACGATGATGACCATTGGAAAGTTGGCTGGACGAAGAAAATTCACAAACATTTAATATCTAGATACGCTAGATATAATTGCTAATGCAAAGCTTGAAATATCCTTTACTATAAAAGAGTTTTATGATTTGATCATATGAAATAACTTGGCTGCATCATTGCCCTGCATGAACTGAAGGTTAATCCTGGCTTGGTCAATCCAAGACATTTTGCTCAAAAAATTGTTCTGCTACCACTACTTTCCCCAACAAGGAGAATAGCATTCAAGTCTATGCTATTTTCAAATTCCAAAGAATAAATAATGAGAATGATTAATGAATCCCTGGCAATTTGTTATGCTTTCATTATACCCTGAATCTGTTGTTTGAGCTACTGTATCATTCTCCATCCTGGGTGGAGCTAGCCGCCAAGAGTGGGTATTGGCACAGCCTTCCAGCCAATAGAGACTGAGTCTGGAAAAGTATAAATAGTGGCTCTAGGCCCTGGTTCCCCCTCTTTTGACTCAGTCTAGCCAACTGACTTGTGCCTTTTCATATAGATTACTGCAAGTATAAGTGTATTTTTCCCTATTCCGCTAATCTTATTTAATTTTTCTTTCCCTGTACGAGCCCCCCAGGCATTAATTTCTGTCATAATCGAATGATCCTGGGTGAAGGCAGTCGGCCGCAAGTCTGACTGCCGCTCGCCCCTCCAGCCGAAGGCCCAGTGCGAACCTCAAAATTTTAAAAATCCTTTTCTTAATTTTTATATTTCTCTTTAATTAATACCGGCTGTGTGAGGGAGTGGGAAAGGGCCCCGCAGCGCCAAGGGGGCCGGCGGTGGCCTACCGCACGCCTGGGCATTGAGGCGAGGCCGGCACAAAGTGCCTTCTTTTATTGAGAGACCTGGACTGCCAATTCTGCCCGTTCGTTTTTGTGCCTGATCGGAAGGAGAGCCAAGGGGCCAGTCGACAGCACTAAGGGCCTTAACGTCTCTCTCTTGCTCGGCCGGACTCGCGCAAGCCGTCCGTACCGACCGCGAGCCTCCCGATCCCCAGCTGACGGCTGTAATAACTCCAAGGGATCGAGAGAGCCGCAGGCCTCGCCCGTTACTCGGCCGGATTCGCGCAAGCCATCCGGACCGATAACGAGGCTTCTTCATCTGCCTTCTTGCTTTGAAGCCTGTGGAGCGTGGCCGGACCGGCGCAAGCCATCCGCGTCCCCTCCCACCCTTCCGAAAGCCAGCTGAGTGATCGCCGGGCCAGATTAGTGCAAGCGATCCACGCCCAGGCCCGACAGCTCTTCTATTGCCGACTGACAGCTGGGAGCAGCAGAGCCTTCAAGGTGCCGCGTTCTCCCTCCGAAGCTGACAGCGATCCAGGCAGCGCCGCCCCCCACCTTCGTTGGAGCCTCTCAGCCTCCGCATACCTCTTCAGCTAAGTGCCTGACCTCCGCGAAGGCCTCTCCTGCTCACGACGGCCGTTTTCCTCACTGACTCGTGGCCGGCGGCCATTTTGAATACCAAATTAGGCTAGGCGGCCATTTTAGGTGTGGGTTGGGCCCGGCAGCCATTTTGAGTGTGGAGTGTGGCCAAGACTTCTCTAAGCGGCCATTTTGAGTGTGTCTTAAAAAAAAAAACAAAAAAGGAAGAAAAAAAAAAGAAATTCTTTTACCTTGGGGATTTATTTTTGACAACTTTGCTTCTCAGCATGACTGAGAGAAGTCATCGCTCTGGCAAGGCCAAGGCCAAGACACCAAGGCCGCAAACTGACCAGACTGAGCCAGCCAGTGCGGCCTCAGCCGAGAGGGATCGGTCCCCCATCCGGCCTCGCTCGCCTAGTCCCTCAGCCAGGGACAGGGCCACTAGAGACAAGCAGGGTCCGCTGCCAACCGACAGGGGTGCCAGTAGGCAGGATAGGGACTCCTTAACCAGGCACCAACAACCACGGTTCCCTGATAACGTCTCCATTGACGATGCTAACCTTCACAAATCTAGGGCGGATGTCTGGGGCCCGAAGGGGACCCGCAAGGGGACAGCCCCTAGTAAGAGCTCTGCCAAGGACCCTCTCCGGTCCAAGGCAGTACAAGACAGGATTGACATGGCAATTAGGCAGGGCATTGAGGCAGGCATCAGAGCTATGGCCGGAACGTCTAAACATCAGACAATTACGGCTAAGCCTCCACAGGACCAGCACTCGGCGGACCAATCTTGCCCTGAGCCTGAGGAGGAGGAGGAGGACGAGGAAGATTCCTCTGATCCTCTGGTTAACCTCCAAGATGACTCTGATTCTGAGGAGGAATTAGGTATCACCATTCCTGAGCTAGCCATGTCGGATGACGAGGACTTGGGCCCAGAACCCGCAGTCTCCTCTGCTCTTTTTCAGCCTGCTCTCTTCAGGTCTTTATTACATAAGGCGAAAACCACGGCCAATTTAGTCACTCCGTCCGGGGCTTCTGATCAGACACCAGAACCTGACCCCATGTTTGAGCCCACGGCATCACAGACAGATGTGGTCCCGGCCCCAAAGCTTTTTGTGGAAGAGATCCTGAAACAGTGGCGGAACCCAACATCTGGGTCCCTTTCCAATGCAACTGATAAACGCTTTTATAACGTTGACTCTGCTTTGGCCCAACACCTTACAGTGCCACCCGTGGACAGCCCAGTCCTGACCCTATTCACCAACGGTCAGATGCCAGGGGAGCCAGAGGAGCTTCTTCGCCCGGAGGACCGAAGAGCAGAGGCGACTCTTCAGAGGACGCACCAGTCGGCCGCATGGGCGTTGCGAGCCTCTTCCACCGCTTCCTTCTTCTGTCGTACGTCGGTTAAGTGGCTCTACGCTCTCCAGGACCACCTGCCACCATCAGATCTTCGGGCCCACCAGGATCTCAACAAGCTCCTGGCAGCGGCCCAATTTACATCTGACGCCACCTTACAATCTGCCCGCTTTGCGGCAAGGGCCATGGCGTCAGCAGTGGTGACCTGGCGTCTAGCTTGGCTGCGCAGTTGGCAAACTGATGCAAAGTATAAGTGGAAGCTAGCCTCTAGCCCCGTAACGAGCCAGGCACTTTTTGGTGAGCCACTTAACCGCATACTAGTAGAGACAAAAGATAAGAAGAAGGTCCTTCCTTCTACTAGCCGTAAGGGTCCGTCCCGTTCCACCTCCTTCCCCAGGAGGAGCTTCTGGGGGACTTACCAGGGTAACAATAGAGCCCAGGGACCATCCCAGTCTAACTCCCAGGGGCAGACCCAGGGCCAATTCGGCCCCCGTCAGAGGTTTTCTTCTGACAGGCCGTTCCGGGGCAACCAATTCAAACGGCCCTTTAAGGGGGCCGGTGGTCGCCCCTTCCGCCGGAATAAATAGATCTCCGGCCGGTCCTCCCATAGGGGGTCGTCTGGCTCTCTATGCCAGCCGATGGGAGGAAATCACCAATGACGCATGGGTTTGCCAAACCCTGAAGTCAGGTCTTTCTCTGGAGTTTCTCTCCACCCCCCCGAGGTTCTTTCTGCGATGCCCTCTATCTTCAAATCCACAAAAACGCGTTCTCATGAATCAGGCCATCCAGCACCTGTTGGACATTCGAGCCATCCATCAGGTGCCTGAGAACCAGCAGGGGGAGGGCTTCTACTCCATTTTGTTTGTAGTGCCCAAATCCTCGGGAGGGTGGAGAGCAATATTGGACCTTAAGCGCCTCAATAGGTACATAGTCCACAAGAAATTCAAAATGCACACCCTGCAGTCAATTCTGGCAAGTATTAGGAAGGGAGATCTACTGTCATCCATAGATCTCTCGGAGGCTTACCTCCACATCCCAATTCGGCCATCTCACCGCCAGTACTTGCGGTTTTGCTATGCAGGGGTGCATTATGAATATGGGGCGCTCCCCTTTGGCCTGTCCTCTGCGCCAAGGGTTTTCACTAAGGTCTTGGCGGCCTTGACCGCTCATCTCAGGTCCATTCCCATCAGGATCCAGTGCTACCTGGACGATATTCTCATCTCCTCAGCCTCTCCTTCTCAGGCTGAGAGAGATGTTCAGGTAGTGCTTACCACCCTTGACCACCTCGGCTTCTTGGTCAATCGACCCAAGAGCCAGCTTAACCCATCTACCAGGATCGTCCACTTGGGGGCGATCATTGACTCCCTGGAGTGTAAGGTGTATCTATCCCAGGAACGGAGAGACAGCCTATTGGATTTAACCAGACAAGTTCTGAAGCAAAATTTAGTTCCGCTGAACCTGCTGTCTTCCCTCCTGGGGAAGATGATTTCAGCTATTCATATAGTCCCATGGGCACACCTACACTCCAGGGACCTTCAATGGCTCCTTCTCCCCTATCAACGTCAGGGTCGAGCTAACGCCCCTACAAAGGTAAGGCCTCAGGCCTCAGTCAGGGAGTCATTAAAATGGTGGACCACGTCTGCGATTCACAGGGGCACCTGTTTCCTCCCCCCACAACAGATTGTTGTCACCACTGATGCTAGCCTGTCAGGGTGGGGGGCCCACGCAGGCTCTCTGGTGGCTCAGGGTACGTGGTCACAGTCTGAGGTGTCCCTCAGTATTAATATATTAGAGTTAAAGGCAGTAACACTTGCCCTGCAACAGTTTCTCCCCCTTGTAGAGAATTCACACGTACTGGTCCTAACGGATAATGTGGCCACCAAGGCACACATTAATAGGCAAGGGGGAACCATGTCTGGCCAGCTGATGACCGAGGCCATGCAACTAGGCCTCTGGGCTGAACGTCACCTATTATCACTTGAGGCTGAGCATATTTCGGGGGTAGATAATGACACGGCAGACTGGCTTAGCAGCAATCAAATAGATAATTCTGAATGGAGCCTGCATCCCACGCTATTTCACCAGCTAGTGCAGCACTTTGGTCAGCCAGTGATAGACCTATTTGCCACCCCTGACAACGCTCAGCTACCCAGGTTCATGTCCAGATACCATTCGCAGGGGGCGGAAGGGACTGATGCCCTCCGCTGTCGGTGGCCCCGAGGTTTGCTTTATGCCTTTCCTCCAATTCCCATCATTCCGCAGGTCATCCGGAAATTGTTGGAGGAGAGAGCCGAGATGGTCCTTCTGGCGCCCAACTGGCCAAGGAGAGCGTGGTACGCCGACCTGGTCTCCCTGTCGTTTTCCCCCCCATGGAGGATCCCTCCGACAGAGTGGTCGCTTGTGCAGGGGTCAGTGCAGCATCCAGAGCCTCACTGGCTGCAACTGACCGCCTGGCACTTGAGCGGCTCACTCTGACGAGCCGCCGGGTCCCCGAGGACGTCTTGGAGGTCTTAATGGACTCCCGCAGGCCATCCACACAAAGAATTTATGCTGCCTCCTGGAGAGCTTTCTGCTCCTGGTGCGCCAAGGAAGGGCATTCCCCATTAGATCTGTCAATCATAAATGTATTGCAATTCCTCCGTCAGGGGCTGGCCAAGGGACTTTCCCCTAGCACTCTCAGGTGTCAGGTAGCCGCCTTGTCTACGGTCCTATCCTGTCCATCCCTGGGGACACTCTCAGCCCATCCCCTGATCTCCAGATTCCTGAAGGGTGCCGTCAATCGATGCCCCCCAGTCATACACAGGTACCCCACCTGGGATTTGACCAGGGTGTTATCAGCACTCACAGGGGGTGTGTTTGAACCTTTGGAATCCATCCCTCTGGATTACCTGTCATACAAAGTAGTGTTCCTGGTGGCGGTTACTTCTGCCCGCCGCATCTCTGAACTGGCGGCTCTTTCTGTTAGGAGTGACCTTTGTGTTTTCCACCAGGACAGGGTGATCTTGCGATTGGACCCCACCTTTCTTCCAAAGGTGAACTCATATTTCCACCGGGTTCAGGAGATTGTACTGCCCTCCTTTTACCCCACTCCTTCTTCTGACATTGAAAGGCAGTGGCACCTCCTGGACGTGAGGCGAGCACTGGACATGTACATTCAAAGGACCTCTACCATTCGCAAAACCGAGGCCTTGTTTGTATCTTTCCACCACACTTCCCTGGGGAGGAAAGCATCCTCTGTCATGGTGGGTCGGTGGATTCGCACTGTCATTACTGTTGCCTATGAACAACTTTCTCTACCACGACCCACCAGAATTACGGCCCATTCCACGCGCAGCGCGGCCACCACTGCTGCCTGGAACACAAGGGCTTCCATTGAGGAGATCTGCCGAGCTGCCACTTGGGCTTCTCCTACACCATTTGTCCGGCACTACAAATTGGACGCTTTCGCCTCTCAAGAGGCAGACTTTGGGCGGAAGGTGCTGGAACAGGTAACTTTGAAGGGTGGCGGTCCCAGCCAGAATCCGGAGGCCCTCCCTGGGGACTGAATTGCTTTGGTATGTCCCACTCTTGGCGGCTAGCTCCACCCAGGATGGAGAATGAGACGTTGTACTCACCTGAGACGTCCATTCTCGTCCGGTGGAGCTAGCCGCCAAGTCCCTCCCTGTGTTTTTTCTGGCTGGACTTAGGTTATGTTATTATGAGTCATTAGGTATTTAGGCCATAGTTTCATAGAATACATTCTGAAATCTTAGGTAGTTAGTTTTAGGTACGTAGGAGTACTGCCCTGCAGGGTTGGTTTGTCATCTTAACCTATTTGATTAATAAAGTTGTTGCAGTTTTTTTTGGCACATCGAGTCTGGCATTCGTTCCTCGTCAAAAGAGGGGGAACCAGGGCCTAGAGCCACTATTTATACTTTTCCAGACTCAGTCTCTATTGGCTGGAAGGCTGTGCCAATACCCACTCTTGGTGGCTAGCTCCACCGGACGAGAATGGACGTCTCAGGTGAGTACAACGTCTCATTCTACTTAAATTTCATCCCTTACATTGCTCCAAAGAGCAAGACAGAAATCAATAGATTCAGTCCAAAAGTAAAAAAAAAATGATTTAGATATAGACTAGAATCAACTTGGTGAAGTAAGAGACATGGGACATTAAAACAGACTGTCCTCCAAAGTGACAGTCTCTCTTACACTGAGAGAGATTTTTTTTATAAAGCAAAGACTGACAGGAAGTTGGCTTAGCTTATTTCCAATTTGGTGAAGTCCCTGGTTATGGGAAAGTCAGAATAGGATAATGGTTGAAGACCTGATTTTTGGAGTAAAATTAGGGAGACTCATTTTTAAATACTCCCTCAGTCCAGAAAAATCACCAAATTCTTCCTAACTAACTCCCAGGGTTGCTGAAGCAGAACTATGTTGAATTTGTCTTGAGGGGGAATAAAAATATAAGTAAGGATACAAGAGAGCAGCTTTCACTTTTCCATAATTAGGATTATTTTAGGATGATCTCCAATAGGTTTTGAAATAAAGTTAGGCTGCTAGTAAAGTGATGAACAAAGAGATTTCAATATAATTGGACACAAATATACATTTAATATTATCTGGTATATGAATTAGACACTTCTTATAAAGTAAAGAAGGCCAACTTCAAAACCATAAGCTGAAAAAGGCAAGTATTATCCTGCTGTGAAAAGCAGAGCAAAACCAAGAGATTATCTAATGTGGAAAAACCATTATTATTGTATCACAGGAAGAAAATAGAGCGAGAAAGAGAGAGAGGAGAACAAGGAGATAAAAAAAGAGCATTCATCATCCACATAACCTCCAGCTTTTTGCCTCACCTGATAGGCTTTCCTTACCCACAATGCCCTGAGTGGATGATTAAAAAGAAATGGGGGGCTTAAGTGTGGAGTAAGTGCAGGATCTCTGGGGCTTTGCAAAGCACTGAACCGTGTGGCTACAGCTGTCTTCCAAACAAGCCCGACATTCTTTATTTATTTGTTATGAAATATTTATGGATGTTATGAAAGGTTTAAAATAATGTGTCCGTCTCCCTCCTGCCTATTTCTTCCCTCTTCCCCTCCCCTGTTCTCTTTTGCCCTGGCACACTCTTTTCTAATGCATCAGTAATTCTGGCCTGTGGACAGTAGGACAGCACATTAGGTGGGATGTTTCTGCTGTATCACATTCTTTCTGCCTGAGAGAAAATATCATTCCTAGTAATTTTCTACACTTATACAATCTGCGTTGACAGTAAATAATTGATGTATGAATTTAGGACTAAACTCCAACACAATATGACTTTATGTCAAAGGGTTACTCCCAGCAGATTTTGAGCTAAATCATCTTGCAAAATGGGTTCTTTCAGTGGGAAAAAAAGGCTTTTTGAATTATTTTAATGGAAATATGGGACCTCTGTGTAGCTTTCCTTTTGATGAGGTCTTGTTTTGCATGACTGGTAATAAAACCAAGCAATCTACCCATTATGAGATTGGAAATGTTTCATTTGTGATCACAAATGGATTTTTTTTTTTAGACTGACACAAGCTGTTTTTGTTCCTTTCATTCTATTTTCCCCTCCCTCCCTCCCTCCCTCTCTTTTCTTTTCGTTTTTTATTGTAGTAGGAGAGACTACTGTGATAGGGTGCCCTCTGCTTTTCATCCCTGAATCTTCTGAACGAAGTACAATTACATTTTAAATTACAAGCTAGATATATTTGCAATTTATAAAGATACATAACAGGGAAGAAAGGCTTCAAATAAAAAGAATACAAATTTCCTCCGATTGCCTCAATTAAAATCTCTTTCATCCCTAAGGGAAAGTGGTAACCATCAAGCAGAGGCTAGAAAGAACAGAGGGCACGATATAGTTGGAAGTAAAGAATACTATATCTATTATAGACAAGTCAGGAAGATCAAAGCAAAGAAATTACTTGAATGCCTCATAGTCAAATCACCTCTCTTTGGTGTTTTTGTTTTAATGGACAATAGATGGAAATAAGGAATGTTCTGGTTTTCCTTTTAACATTCTACTTTTGCATCATTGCTGATGTGGCAGGAATGTATAAAGAGCAGGGTTTCTTTTTTGCATTAAAATATAATTACAGTCTGTGAATAAATGTCAGGATTATTATCTTGATCGTGATTTCTTTGCTGCTTAAAAATTGTAATGATCCTTGTTCACTTAAGTTAAGCTTCCACTTACAGGAAAATAATTGAATTTGTTGTGATGAGTCACCTGAATGCCGGCAAAAGTGCTTCTTGTGAAACTGGACAAAATTGCCTCTTGGGACAATAAAAGAAGCCATGCTTTCCTTTATTGGCATAGAATTGCTATTGAGCAGAGAACATGTGCTGTAGGTGGCGGTCCTGTCTCTGAGGGAAAAAAGCAAAACAAAACCATAGTTTCAGTTTTCATCAGGGATAAACAGAGAGGGAGAGGGAGGGAGAGAGAAACAGAGAGAGACAGAGAGAGACAGAGAGCCCCAGAAAGAAAGGCACAATCCGACAGTGTTTTCCTGCATTCCAACTTTCACATTACAGTGATTCTGTTTTGTAGCTATCATTTCATAGCTTGTTCTTCTGCACAGAGAATTCTTTACCAGTGTGTCTAGGGATGGAGTTGCTTTCTGCCATTTCCAAATGCTTTAAAATCTCCTTTTCTTGGAAGGAAGGAAGGAAGGAAGGAAGGAAGGAAGGAAGGAAGGAAGGAAGGAAGGAAGGAAGGAAGGAAGGAAGGAGTAATTTCCATTTGCCAGAAGCAAAATTCATTGTGCATATTCCTGACATGTAACAGTAAATTTGAGGAATTTCTTCAAAAAGAGAGGCAAGGTTTTGCAGCCCTAAGTCAGCACAGCAGCATAAATGAATGGACACAGCTTCAAAATTACATGTTTAAGACTGTGGTTGATAACTTGTGCAGTGTTGCTTTCCCCAACTTTCTTTCTAAAAATTTCAATTTTTTTTGCTATTTTTTTTGAAAAAAAAGTATAAATGTTGCCAACTTCTCAGTAATATTTACCAAGAGTAGAAACTGGAATAATCTACGTGCAAAAAGACTCCATGTGCTACAACTGTTACATAAAAATGTTTCCAACTGCTTTTAGGTGCATTACATCTTTATTTAATCACTATTAAAATGTATATTCTACCTTTCAGTCTAACATATTCAGCTGAATGTTATGTATTATGCATGAATGTTTGACATTCTTTCAGTTAGTTTAGTTTATACAGTAGTAATAAGAAGTTTATCACAATGCTTTTGTGTCTGAAAGTAAAAAGGAGATTTAATTCCCCTCCCATCTGATTCTATAACTTTTCATAATAACAGCTGCCTTAAACCAAACCAAAATAAATGTTTGTGACTGAACAATGAAGAATTGTACCATTGGATGAAATGGATTTGGACAATTATCTGACTCATAATCATAAAAGCGGAAGCGCATTTTAAGAGAGAGAGGGAAAAATGAATGAAGTTAATGAAGCTGTATGCCATTTTACATGAATAGAAATAAAGATCAAATGTAGAATTCAGAAATAAAAATATAATTCAAGTAGATATAGAGTATTATGGTGGGGAAGAAAGGGGGCCTCTGATTGTTAACTGATAATGGACAATGTGAAAGCACCTATGCTTCTTTTTTATGATCTTTGACTTTGGACTTAAACTGAACAGACCATCAAAGAGAAAACATCCACTATAAATAGCACAGAATGACAATCTTAACATGGATTTCTTTTGTATTTTTGAAAAGTTGTTCTGTGTTTTTTCAAAACAAAAAACAGAGACAGTCTACAGTTCATTGATGCAAGCTTTTAATAAATTTATAGTTCTCCCATTCCCAACATAGCAACCAGCAAAAACCATGTTGTCTCAATTAAATTAAAAGTGGACAATTCCTTATCTGGAAATCCTATCATAAAGATGACAGAACAATTTCAACAGCAGCCAAGTAGAAAACTGTCTTCTGCAAACCTAACTCCTCTAGCTGAAACATTTTAAAGTGATGTCATGATAATAAAAATGTATATAAACTGAAATTTCAATCATGTAGAAAAGTATTTACCTCTTCATTTGCCCTTGCAAGGATAGAAGATGGAAACACAATGACAGGTTAAAAGTCTTGCTATTTGCCTGAAGGCCTGGCCTTTTATTTCTCCAAGAGTGTCAAAACAGAATGTCCTAGAACTTATATGAACCAGTGGTGGGATTCAAATATTTTTACTATTGGTTCTGTGGGCGTGGCTTGGTGGGCGTGGCAGGGGAAGGATACTGTAAAATCTCCATTCCCTCCTGATCATCTGGGACTCGGGAGGCAGAGAATAGATGGGGGCGAGGCCAGTCAGAGGTGGTATTTACCGGTTCTCCGAACTACTCAAATTTTCCGCTACCAGTTCTCCCAAACTGGTCAGAACCTGCTGAATCCCACCTCTGATATGAAGGATATTCAGGCAGGAGTTTTTCCTGTTTTCTGTATTCCCAACATTCATCATTCATAGATAAAGTCTCTTTCAAATCAAACTCTAAACATCTGAGTGTAGCCAATGACCCAGAAGAATCTCATCCAGATACTAATCAGGCTTGATTCAACTTAGCTTCAAAGTGCAAACAACAACAGCCCACGAGGTATTATTATGTTTTGAGGCATTTAGTAATATTTGGAAATTTTGTCTTGAAATCATGGCTGTTCACTGCAGAAACAGCTTCTGGTAATAAATCACTATTTTTTTTTATTATGTAGGTATATACTAAATTTAGGGAAAATGTAAGGAGCTCTAAAATAGAAACATTTTAGTCCCATGGCAGAAACTACTGTGTATTCTGACAGACGTTTAATTCCACATTATAAAATTACCCATGTTTATAACACAATACGTGGATTTGGTCCAAAACAGTTGATTTTTTTTGGGGGGGGAGTGATTCTTTCCAATAGAAGTGGCACCAATATCTGTCTTTTTTTCTGCTCCTAGCTATTTTGTTTTGTTGTTACTGCAGTTGTTTTAAATACTCTACAACACCTTGACCTAAGCTGTCATCCAAATATTCTGAAAATATCCAGAAGAATACACGCACACACGCACACATACAAAACAATTTCAGAATTTTTCTCAGACTCTCTTATCTAAATGCATCTCATTACTTGTGAACTGACGACCCTCTTTAATTTCCCCATCCACAGGGAAATTTTAATTGACAGGTGGGCATTTGGTTTACTGAATCTCAAGTTGCACTCTGTTAAAAAAAACACCCCTCAATGCATTATAAATAAAGTTTTGCATTAGTTAATTTCTTATAAGATCAGAAGAGGGGGCTGGAGACAGAGAATTCAAGGCTTGGTGGAATGAGACTAGAATATAACAACTCACTTAAGGGCTTGCATGATTGGTTATGTTTTTTTCTTCTTTTTCTTTAAACAGGGATGGTGACCCAAGGGACTAACTAGCGCAAGTGCTCTCTGGGAAAATGGCACACCAAGGAAAGGCTGCAGCTGTTAAAAAAACAAAACAAAAAACCAACAATCCAGCCCTAGAGAGTTTTAAGCTAGATAGTAGCTGAGCTAGAATAGCCTGCAGTGTGCAACTAAGATTGGAATGTGTTAACGCTGTGCCAAACCTTGCCTTGTGATTTTTCAGATTTTTTTCCTCCTCTATGAAACAAACTTTGTTTACCTTATTCTCAGGTTGCTGGGAAATTTCTTCAGAATTGTTCTTTCTGGTGTTTTTGAGCTTGCTTTATTGTTAGAGGCAGCGAAAGATCTTAACTGCTGTTACTGTTTCCTCCTCGTCTTTTCATTACTATGGAATCTATCTGGATGCTCACTGTTTCTTATCTCTAACTCTCCAATCCAAAGAGTTCCTTCCTAGTTTTATTCCCTTGGGATTTCACTGAAACACGGGGAAGCCAGGAAGTGTGCAGGCAACTACTGAGAGGACTAAATGATTACACACAGTCTTTGATCATTTCATAACTAAGTGCAAGAGTAACACACCCTGTTCAGGAGTTTACCAGAATTCTCTTCTCTTTTGCAAAATATAGAAAACAAATTCTGCTTCATTGAGTTAAATGAGAATTAGTTAAAAAAACAGAGCAGGTGGGAAAGAGGAGATTTTTACTTTATTTTTGTACAGCACAGGATTCTACTGAAAACAGTTGTTTTCTTTAGAGTCTCTGGCCTGTGAACAGCTTGACTGCCTCCCCAAAGGGTATCCATTTCTATCATAAAAGCAAGAGCTGGTGGCATGTATTTCAAGACTGCAGAAGATGAGATTAAACAGCATCAGGCTGTTTTACTCGCATGCTGCAAAAAAAAGCTGAACTGGATAATGTAGGCCTGCACAACCGATTATGCTCCCCCTTTTAAGCTGTGTGCCCCCAGCCCTTCAGCTATGCATGGGAACCTGCTTGCAGAACTTCACAAACCACATGGGGTATTAGCATGGCTTTGAGCAATTTGATTTTTGCAAATTTCGGTGCATATTGACCAGATGCAGGGCTCTGGGTAAGTGTGCATAGTAAACCTTTGAATACCAGGCCTCCCTTCAACTTTAAAAGGCAGCCCTTGGCTTCCAAAGCAGAGCAAATACATTTTAAGGCTAAATGTAATTTAGGAACGCATATATTTAGATAAAGCATATGCTTTATGTGCTCTTTGCAGGAAAATGTGTACAGAAACATTTATTCATGTATTAAGTTTTTAAGGCCCCTAGATTTTTTTTAAAATGACACTATAACTTGGGATCTTGATCTCTGAAGGAGGACAGAAGCAACATTGACTTCAGTAAGTGACAAGATTCAAGAATCCCACAACAAACAACAACAATAACAAAATTACACCAATTGTTTCTTTTCTCATTAAGCAGCCTCTAAAGAGGGCAGTGATGAGCAACCTCTTGTTGGGAAAGTCATGGTTAACATTTCCAGGCATATGAAGTGAAACACGTGGGGCATATGCAAAATGGGCAAGGCTATTTTACCCAGATGGGAATTCTGAGTCCTTTCCTGGGGTTTGGAGGAGAAACATTATTTTTTCCCCCTTTACTTCTTTAAAAATGGTGTTAAAATCATTATTTCTATACATTTCCTTCCTCCAAATAACGAGAAAGCTTACAACTGATACAGGGGCGGGTTCCTAATTTTTTTACTACCACTCTGTGGGTGTGGCTTATTTTGTGGGTGTGGCTTGCCAGCCATGTGACCGGGTGGGCATGGCTTCTCAGACTGCTGAAGGGAGGGGAACTGAGATAGGTCCTGCTGCCCATTCCCCCTCCCCTCAGCAGCTCGAGAAGCCTCAAATGTGCAAAAATGCCTAGGATCATCACCGCGCGTTCATGGCTTCTCGGACTGCTGAAGGGAGAGGAACTGAGATAGCTCCTGCCGCCTGTTCTTTCAGCGTCTCATGCGCTCCCTCAGCCATCCTCCCCTGCTTGGACTCACTGTGGGGTAGGAAGGCAGTGCATGAGCAGTGCCGGAAACTCGGCTTCTGGGCATGCGCAGAAGAAAATTTTAAAAAAAATTAAACTTTTTTTTCAAAAAAATGGCGGCGCCCAGGCACCGGCAACCGACCGCACCAGTACTGTGATGTCACCAGCGGGCTGCTACCGGTGCTATAGAGTGGACCGCACTGGTAGGAACCCACCACTGAACTGATATTGAGGATGTAGTGGCCACAAAAAAAGGGTTGGTGAACCCAAACACTGGGGGTTGCAGTTGGGGGGAATACAAAAAGCTGTCATTGGGGGAGTGCAATGCTACCCAATAGATCAAGGGTGTTCTTTATCGTCCTGCTATGTTCTCAGCCCAACGGAAACAATCAGATGCATTTACTGTTTAGTTGCTTGATCAGGGGATGAATTCTGCCATTCAAATCAACAGGCAGCCATCAAAGAAAATGAAAGTTAAAAGTATGATTAATTGTACTACTATGACAGTTGGGAAAAAAAATGCTAGCACAAAAAGTATGGTTTGATGGGGGGGAGAGGTAGAATGTGTTGATTACAGATAATCTCTGTGATGGAAATGGACAATGTCATGTAAAACAGTCAGCTGTTATTCTCTCTCCCCCCCCTCCAAACCTATCAAATGAGCTTCATTGCATTCCTTAGCAAGCAGAAATGGGTGGGTGTTAGCATCCCTCACTAAGGTGTTGGATCAATGACCCTTTTCAGCATCCCTTTCTCTGTGTGTCAGTTTCTCCCTTTGAATGCTGGAGCATCTTCAAACCTTTCTGAAAATGCTAGAGGGCAAACACATCTCCCCTTCGCTGTGGAATGTTGCTGATACACCAAGTTCTTTCCAATCTCCAGTAACAGGCCCCCTACAATATAACTGGCAGGGTCTGACTGCCAATCTATAATGTTCCTGGCCATGATTAATCTGATAAATAATAAATATATCAATCTAGTCTTTTAGACAAGGACAAATTCTTACCAGCGGGGAGGCGCAAAACCTCTTTTACAACTGCCTGTAGTGCTGGGATTAATTATTTAATGCTTAATTCTTTGGGAAATGAGAAAGTTTTGATTAATGTTGTCCAGTGTCATTTCTTGCTTGTTTGATATGTGTCAGATAATTTTTTCCTTGGCAGTTGCTCTGAAGAACCCAGAGGCAACTGTCACTGGGATCAGACACTGAATTTCAAGAGATTAATTGAAGTGAAAATTTGAAAGTTGAATGTTCCGTTAAGTGTTGGCCTAAACTAACCTTTCCAAAGGCTAAATTTAGCCTTTTTCAGGGTTTATGTGTTAACATTAGCCTCCCATTGCCCTCAGTGTAAAACATTTGTATTCAGTGCTTCTAGAAATTGTATTTTTCTTATGTTTCAGAAATGGATTTGTGTCAGCATGATTAATATATTCAGGCTAGATTGCAAGCTTTTTACTTGAGGAATTCTGGTCCACTGGCTAGGATCAGCAGTCAAACCATAGCAAGGAAAGCCCAGGTAGAATCAAATGGATCATAGACAAAATCTTTTGCATTTCTGTTAGAATCTGCTGATCAGAGGGGTTGCTTTCCAGAATTTTGAAACAGACACCATATAAATACCACAGAGAATCTAAATGACATGGTTGCTAATCCATATCTTACAGTCACTTAAATATAAGTGGAACCTTCACAGCTTAACAATTCTACTCATATTCAAGTCTTCCTTCATACTTTGCTACTCACCTTAGCAAAGACTGGCTGGGTGAGCACCACATCTATCAACATGCTGGGATCAGATCCAGGAAGCATATGGCCCTATATGACTAAACATGTTTTAGGTTTAAGAACTGAATCATGCCTCTCTTTGAATAAAAAAAAAGTATCGGTGAAATGCCAAGTGCTGCGAAGGCTCTTGACCAGGGGCGGGTTCCTCTTACCTGCCTACCGGTGCGCTGCGCGCACATCATCACGTTTCGCACACGTGAATGCTTGCTACACGTGTGCATCCCCTCACGAGATTTTGCTTCCGCGCATGCGCAGGAAGCAAAAAAAGGCCAAAAATTCGGGAAAAAAAGATGGCTCTGCACGCCGGACCGGCGAAGATGGCACCGGAGCCGTCGCGCACAAATTGGGCAATTGGCGGGCTGCTACCAGAACGACAGAGTGGACTGCACCGGTAGGAACCCACCACGGCTCTTGACCATTCTCAGTCACTATATTGTTTATGTTAGAAAGTGCATCTCTCTCTCTCTCTCTCTCTCTCTCTCTCTCTCTCTCTCTCTCTCTCTCTCTCTCTCTCTCTCTCTCTCTCTCTCTCTCTCTCTCTCTCTCTCTCTCTCTCTCCCTCCACCCCCACCCCACTGCCTAGGGAAGGAATCAAGACTAGTTTCTTCAGCCAAGCCTTTTCAGTTTTATGTTAGTACAATAGTGATTTTAATTGTGGTGGTGGTGATGATGGTGATGATTTGGTCCTCTACCCTAAATAAACATAAGGCATAAATGGGTATAAAATGTCAACAGAGACAAACAAATGCCTGATTAATGTTTTACTGTATCAGTGAGTTGAAAGATCAATAAATAATGCAAGACCTCCTCATCCTCTTGACGCAGCTATATACTGTATATATTTCAGAATTGCTTTTTTGTAGGGTAGCCAAAAGACAGAAAACGGAAAGAATGGAATTTCAGGGCAATCTGCCCAAACTCCTGTTCTGGAATTTATTTTAGAAATTATAGTTATTCAGTAGAATTCAAGAATAGGTAGGGAACATAGATCTTAGCAACTCTATGGAAGAATTGCAATTATTAGTTATGGCAAAGGTGAAAACCTCTTCATTTTAGTGCATTAATAAGCAATTATCTGTTTATAATTATTAATTATTAATAATTATCTGATTATCTGTTCTATGCCAAGAGATAGAACTGAGAGCTTCACTATGAAACTATGAAATATATGTTTTCTATGTTGCTGCAACCTGCCTCCTGAATGTGAGGGATGTAATTTGAATAAAACTCTCGCATGTTTATTTTCTTCCATTTATTTCTTCCATTTATACAGCTGTGAAAATATCTCGCTTTCCCCCTGCTCCTTAATCCATGGAACTTTGAACACATCCAATCAGACGGGACTTCTGGACCTTGCTCTGTTCATAGCAGAAATCTGAAATAACCATGGCATTTTTTCGAACAGAAATTACTTGGTAATTGAGGTGGTGGTGAAAAATGAATATGAAATTCATTGACGCTTAGAAGAGATCTGTATCTACTGTATGTTCTACTGGATTTGTAATTGAGTTCTCAAACTTTTGCACAAGCAGCTGTAACAAGTGGCCACAATCATGTTCCAGAGGAATCTTGCTCAAGTCAGTGAGTGTTTAATAGAAAACATAAACGTGACTGCCTTACCCAGGAAATAGTTAGGTAATAGCCTTCTATGTAAAAATCCTGAAATACCTCTTTCTTTTTTCTGTTAAGATCTTCATGAAGAATGGGAGGAAGATACCTTTTCTAGAATGAGGACCTGGGAAATAGCAGACCTGTCAGCTTGACATCCATCTAGGTAAAGTCCTTAATCAGATTATTAAGTAGTGTATTTGTGAGCCCAACAGTTAACAAGTTACTAGCATGCTTTCTTACAAGCAAGTCATGACAGGTTAAACCTACCACTTTTTTAAGATGAAAGGAATATTATGGACAAAGTGCACCTTGATCTCAGCAAATTATATGGTAAATAACTTAAATATATCTCATCAGTGGTGGGTTCCTACTGGTGCGATCCACTCTATGGCACCTGTAGCGGCCGGCGGATTGCGAATTTGCGGGTGACAGCTCTGGTGCCGTCTTCGCCGGTCCGTCGCATGCCATCTTTTTCCTGCAATTTTCCAGCTTTTTTTGCTTCTTGCGCATGCGCGGAAGCAAAATCTCGCAAGGGGACACGCATGCACACAAGATTTTGGTGAGATTTCGCTTCCGCGCATGCGTCCCCTTGCAAAATTTCAGTGAGATTTTGCTTCTGCGCATGCACGGAAGCAAAATCGAGCAAGGGGGCGCATGTGCATAGCAAGTGCGTGTACGTGCGCAACATGGCGATGTGCACACAGCGCACCGGTAGCGAGGTAAGAGCAACTCGCCCCTGTATCTCATCAGAGGTGGGTTCCTTCCAGTGCAGTCGACTCTGCATTGCTCATTTTGCACGCAACGGCTCCGGTGCCATCTTCACCAATCCCTCGCGCGTGTCGCCATCTTTTTAAAAGAATTTTTGGGCTTTTTTGCTTTGGCGCATGCGCGGAAGCAAAACCGCGCCAAAATCCCCTCGCAAGATTTCGGCGAGATTTTGCTTCCACACATGTGCAGAAGCAAAATCGCGTGAGGGGGGCGCGCACACGAAATGTGGAGATGCACGCGCAGGGCACCGGTATCGGTAAGTGAGAAACCCGCCCCTGTATCTCATGATATCCTCATTAATAAAATGGAAAATACAGACTAGATTAGTTGGAATCATTACAGGTAGTCCTCAACTTACAACAGCTTATTTAGTGACTGTTTGAAGTTACAATGGCATTGAAAAGAAATGACTTATGACTGTTTTTCACACTTACAACCATTATAGCATCCCCATTGTGATGTGATCAAAATTCGGATGCTTGGCAATTGACTCATATTTATGACGGCTGCAGTGTCTCAGAGTCATGCGATCCCCTTTTGCAACCTTCTAACAAACAAAGTCAATGAGGAAGCCAGATTCACTTAACAACCATGTTACTAAGTTAACAATTGCAGTGATTCACTTAACAACTGTGGCAAGAAAGGTCATAAAATGGGACAAAACTCACTTAACAAATGTCTGGCTTAGCATCAGAAATTTTGGGCTCAATTGTGGCCATAGGTTGAGGACTAGCTGTAGTGGCAACTTGTTCATAGTCCCCAGATAGTATGATTATGACCCAAAGTTGAAATCCAAGCAGTAAAATGCAAGCTTACACTTTATTTGAGCTTGAAATATTTGGATCCTTGAAACCTTGAACAATTGTTTAAGTAAGATCTTTCTAACGCTGAAAACAAAACAGAGGGAGGGACTGGGTCATAAAACCTTAATCTATGTTCTCTCCTTAGCCATGATTAAACAAAACTCTTGCTCCATTTTCCCCAACAGGCAAGATCTTTTCACCTCAATTGCCATTTTCCAATCAACTGAGTATTTTCCTCTTCCACACACCTGCACCTGCACACAACACCCGCATACCCTTCCCAAGCCAGAGAAATGCAACACAGTCCCATTTTCTTTCCCTTTTCATTGCCAAATCATCTTTTAGCCTCCCTTATTTCTCTACTGCTCCCCACAACCTTTCCCTGCTATCCTCATTCTCCAGGTTCTCCTCTTAGGTGATGGGGTTGTATCCAGTCTAATCTCTCTGAATCCAAGTGACCTGCAGTGAAATCTACTTACCTTCCCTACCGGTTTGGAAGCGTGCACTTTGTGTGCACGCTTTTTCACTCTCTGCGCATGCGCAGAAGGCTTTGTGCATGTGCAGAGGGTTAAAAACAAAAAATGGCGACATCCGGGTGGGTAGGCGGAGTCTCGTGCTGCCGCCGCTACCAATTCTCCAAACCACTGGCAGCCGCCGCTACCGGTATGCCCGAACCGGGCCAAACCGTTAGCATTTCACCCCTGCAAGTGACCATCAACTTTTCCAGGGGTGGATTCCTCCCGGTGCGGTTGACTCTGCCGCACCGGTAGGGGGCGTCCGATTGCTCAATTTGCACGCAATGGCTCCAGTGCCATCTTCACCGGTCCGTCGCGCACGTCGCCATCTTTTTAAAAGAATTTTTTTGGCTTCTGCGCATGCGCGGAAGCAAAATCTCGCCAAAATCTCACGAGAGGACGCACACGTGCATAAGATTTTGGTGAGATTTTGCTTCCGCGCATGTGCAGAAGCAAAATCGTGTGAGGGGGCATGTGTGTATGTAGCGCGCATGCACGCACAAAACATGGAGATGCGCATGCAGCGCACTGGTATCAGTAAGTGAGCAACCCGCCCCTAAACTCTTCCCCAGGTCATCTCTGGTTCTTCTGCAATTGACCAGATGGAGTACTTCAAAGTAGTCCACTGGATTCAGCTCTTTACTATCATTACTTCCTAAGAACTGGTCTATATGGATCCTCATTTTTTAATCAAATATATGTGATTCTTGAGTACAATTTAGCTGTAAAGCACTCCCTACCTCTTCCCAATGTTAAATTTACAAGATTAAAAAAAAAAACCATCCAGAATATGGCTTCTGGTATTCTTTCCGATCTTTAATAATAGCTCTGTTATGGGTCACGTGACTAGGAAAAAAGTGGGAAGCAACAAAAATTGGAGGAGCTGGCAACATTCCAAGCTGCTGATCAACTGCTCTTCCATATGGAAGCACTGGGGGATTATTTTTCTACAATGTTCTTCACTGCAACCATTGTTCAGATCAGGCCCATTTTCAAACTTGATCTCCCCCCCCCCCGGCTTCTCCTGCCCTAACAAACTTTAGAACTCTCTCAAGGCATATTTTGTTTCAACAAAATTAGGCAGAATACCCTAATATTAGCCCAAATGCTAAATACCAAATAGAGAAAGATCCACACATATAATTTTGATCCTGAAAATGATTTCTGTAGATATTTATATTTAAGCAAGGGTGAAATTAACAATTGTACAGCGATGAACCCTGGAAAGGGGTCTTTGGAAACAAACCATAAGTCTAAAATATTCTAAAATAAACTCAAGGCTCAGGAATAAAAGAAAGAAAGAAGGGAAAAAGATTTGTGATGTGTGAACGTGATTTCAGAAGTCAGATCTGTTTAGGGAATTTATATTTTCTGCTCCTATTTGCATTTTAAATAATTAAAACATTAAAACTGAAAAATTTATAAATGAGGGCTGCTAAGAGGATCCTTCTTGGCAGACAATAGAAAATAAATTATTATCCTGCTAGGTTTGCTTTAATGTCATATCTGTCATTCTCCCCAAGGTGGGTTTATTACCATACCAAGAACCCCCTGCCAATCTAGCCCCCTCCCTCCCTGCTACTGAAGTAATCCAGGTCTCGGGGGCTTTGATCTCATTGTGCAGACTAACCCAAACAAAACCTCCACTGTTCTCAATAATTTTTTTCTGTTAAAAAAATTGGGTGTGTTTACAGGGGTGTGAATTCATGTGAAGAGTGACAGCACCCTTTGTCCAGCACAGCTTTGCCTGGTTGTAACAAGCGTCAAGACATTAGACACAACAAAAGCTGGATTGACAGTATCATCAATCACAGGACTGACAGTCGACTTCAGTTTGTTTGTTCCACTCTGCATAATAAGTGATTGGATCAGGTTTAATTAGAAATTGGGTAATCAATCATTGCCAACAAGGCAACTCAGCTTGGGATCTAGATACTGCAATGGGGGGAGGAAGGCAAATCTCCATCGAAAGGTAGCAAATGCAGAAAACAGGGCAGCATCTTCCAATGATGCTTCAGATGGAAGTACGTCTGCTCAGTGACACCTCGCAGTATCTTTCACATCTGTGCTTCTTATAATGGGCATCTGCCTTTGGACATTATTCTTTCAATTCATACGTACTTTTCAGAAGACTATAATCTGTGAACCGATGGGAGAAAAACAAAACAATTCAGGAATGTGTTAAAGATGCTTTCAGCTGCTTGGAAAAATGTCATTATGCTGAGGAACATTTATTAAATTACTGAAATTAAATTAAATTAAATTACTATGATCACTGTATGGTTTCCATAAAGGAACATTCAGAGTGTTTCACATTATACCATCTCAGCTCTCAAGTCCTGTAAGATGCTTGATGTTACCTCCATCTTGAAGAAAGGTGGAAAGAAGCAGAAATTATGCTAAAGCTACTGGGCAGCAAGATGTGAATGAAAGTTTAACACAATCAGAATTACAGAGTAACAGATGTTTGGTAACAACCATTTATTTCGGGCTTGGCTGTGGGAAATTAGAATTGTACTGAAGGAAAAGAGGACACTAGTCTTTTTCTCATGACTTATCCTACTTGGTGGCTTCTATCAAATCATTGCTCCCCTCTGTGTAGAAGGTCAATTGACCTATTTCACAACTCCTTTAAATATCTACTGTTATTGGATATGGGAGGGCAAGGCATTGATTGAATTGTTCAGTTATTTATTTATCATCCATCTCCCTTATAGAACATATTTATTATATGATAAATATGATACATTTCTCTAATTATGATAAATTAATAAAAGTTAGGCAGTTTCTAAACAAGGACTACCTGTATGTGCTAAAGTATTTGTTTATAGTGTATATATGTTTAAAATACTGATGATGATGATGATGATGATGATGATGATGTACCATCAAGTCATTTTTGACTCCATTTTGACCACATAATAGATTTTCTCTAGGACAACCTATCCCTGTTATTTCAAATCTCCTAATAGTGCACACATTGCCACTATGACTGCGTATATCTATTTTGCTGCTGGTCATCCTCTTCTTTTCTTCCCTTCCACCTTTCTAAGCTTTAAAACCTGAAAAGAGAAATGAGCTGAGTCTTTGCATAATGTGTCCAAAGTAGGATCATTTGAGCCTGGTCATTTGTGCCTCGAATGAGAACTCTGGGTTGATTTCTTCTGATGATCCATCAGTTTGCTTTCTTGGCTGTCCACTATATTTTCAGGAGTCCTCTCCAATACCAAAGTTCAAAAGTATCAACATTCTCCTTATCCTGCTTCTTTTAAGTCCACATTTTGTTCCCTAGAGTAGGGGTCTCCAACCTTGGCAACTTTAAGACTTGTGGACTTCAATTCCCAGAGTTCCTCAGTCAGCTTTGTTGGCTGAGGAATTCTAGGAGTTGAAGTCCACAAGTCTTAAAGTTGCCAAGGTTGGAGACCCCTGCCCTAGAGTGTCACAGGGAATACTGTCGCCTGCATGATTCTGGTCTTTCTAGGTATAGATATTATGGCATTTGAATACCTTCCCCAAGCACTTCTACCAAGTACTAATCTATGGTGTATTTCTTGTTCCTTTTCTGTTGACAGTTGATCCTAAAAGATAGAAGATCCATCACTTTGATATCTTCATTGTCAGTTCTAAGGCTAGTTCTCTACCTGTTGTCATTAGTTCGATCTTCTTTATATTTGTTAGAGTTTGCAGCAATCCAACCAGCACACAAGTAAATAATTTAGCAGGATTCATGTATAAAAGAAACTTCTTTATATACAGTAATATAAATCATGATGCATGTATATAATACCCATATAGCAGAAGACAGAACCAGAAATCACAGAAGCACAGAACAACAGAAGCAATAATGCAAGGACAAACCAACTTTATATATATATATATATATATATATATATATATATATATATATATATATATATATATATATATATATATATATATATATATATATATATATATATATATATATATATATATATATATATATATATATATATATATATACACACACAGTTAAACTAAGCCACACCCAGGCTCCGAGCTGTCTGACATGGTTCTCAGTCACCAAACAGTTCCCATTGGCTGACTTGTTGTTATGGCTATCCCACCTCATAATTACACTGACAATATTTAATTTTAATCCCATTTTTTCCACACTTCTCTTTGACTTTTAGTACTAAGGCTTGAATATCCTTTCCATTTTCCACTATTAAAATAAACACAGGTTATTGATGTTTCTTCTTCCAGTTTTAAAGCCATACCCATCTTCTTTCAACCAGCTTCCCTTAATATAGACTCCACATGTCGGCTGAATAAATAAGGAGAGAATATGCAGCCTTATTGCACTTCTTTGCCAACCTGGAGCCAGTCTATTTTGTCATGTTCTGTCCATACTATGGCATCCTGACCTGTATATACTGCATGAAGACAATGAGATCTTCAGGGATTCCCATTTTTTTTGAGCACATTCCACAGCTTGGTGTGATAAAATAAGTTCAGTCTTGGTCCTACCACCAGGGAGAATGACACAGCTGCTTGTCAAACTGGATTTAAGTGTCTTACAAGAAGAGCAATTTGTTAGCTACTTTTTTATTATTATACTTTTAGTATTAAGATGGAAGAAGCCTTTGGGAGCATTTTCTTATCTGTCTTGGATAATAGGCATTTAATGTCTAAGACATAAGGGGCATGACGGCTCAGTGGTTAAAGATGTTGAGCTTGTCAGCTGGAAAGCTGACAGCCTAGGTTTGAGACCTGAGCACTGCATGATGGTGTGAGCTCTCATTCCTTGCTCCTGCCCACCTAGCAGTTCAAAAGCATGCAAATATGAATAGATAAATAGATACCACTTCAGTGGGAAGGTAACAACATTCCATGCATCTCGGCATATAGTTATTTATTTATTTATTTATTTATTTATTTATTTATTTATTTATTTATTTATTTATTTATTTATTTATTTATTTATTTATTTATTTATTTGACTTATATACCGCCTCATAGTGCAAGCACTCTCTAAGCGGTTTGCACCATTAAGCAATGTATATTTATATTGGCCCCAACAAACTGGGTCCTCATTTTACCTACCTCGGAAGGATGGAAGGCTGAGTCAACTCTGAGCCGGTGAGATTTGAACAGCTGAACTGCTGATCACAGTCAGCTAAAGTAGCCTGCAGTACTGCTCTCTAACTGCTGTGCCACCTCGGCCACATGACCACAGAAGGGTCTTTAGACAATGCTGACTACCTTGGTTAACAGAGATGAGCACTGCCCTTAGAGTTGGACATGACTGGACAGGGGAAATCTTTACCTGTAATGTCTAAGGCACTAAAATATCTTGTATCAACCTTGGCTATATTTGTCTTACTTTTAGGTGGATGATCCAAAGCTGAGGAATGAATGACCAGAATGGAGTTAGAAAAAGCATCCTCATTTCCTAAACTGACAAAAATATTGCTGTATAATTGGCAGAAAACAACATTGAATAAGGAGACAAAATGTCTCATGTTCAGAAAGGTAACTGAAGAAAAACCTGAGCTAGAAGCAACAGTGGTTGATGAATTTAAGAAGCTGAAAAAGAACATGAGGCAAGGGGTAAGCCTAACAATGGATTGCTGTTAATAATAGAAACTTCATTTCTCCTTTTTCCAAAATTCTGCTTCACTGGGGATTTTTTAAATAACGAATTGCATAAAATTATGTATTAATTTACTTAATTTCCCCAATAAGTGTGTTTTAATATGACAAAGTACAACTTAAAATTATAAACTATCAAATACTAATTACCATATCATCATGCATTACATGTGATCAGCATGTTGTCTAGGGATTATGGGATATGAAGTACAGCATATCCAGAGTACAGCATGCTGGAAAGGATATTGTTTAATGTTAAACAAAGTGGGATGACAATTTTGAAACTTTTCAGATGTGAAATACTTTTGCATTATGTAAGCTACACAATACCATCAAATGCTACTTACATTTGTACTGCTTGTTTTATTTTTCATCCTTTAATCCAATGTTCACACAATGACATACATTGTCTAAATCTAAATGCAGCACAGATAAAATCTTAAAACAGCACAATAAGATTTAACGGTGTGTAACCTTGAAAGCAAAAGCAGAGGTTACAATCATAAAAGCTCACACCTTTAGTAACAAACTAAGAATACTGCAAAAACTTAAGATCTTCATAAAGCGTAAGATATAAAAATGTCTGCTTCATGTAAGATTGATATAAGTGGATTCATGTTGTCTGGAGAAGACTCTGCCTGAAATAAGGGCATTCCAACCAGGAACTTTACTGATGGTAATTAAGATGAAATGTGTGGGAAAAATTATTGATTTGTTATTGTGATCTCTAGGCATAAAAGAGATTACAGGGTTAAACTCAGCACACTAAATGATGCTTGAAAATAAATTGGGAATTAATAAGATATGATGTAGTCATAATGGCCAGTTTCAATCAGCTAATCAACTAATCACCATTTCTGTAGGATTAATTTCCAAACTGCCTTCAAAGATAGCTACAGGTAAAAGCAGTGCAGAAAATAAGATTATGACATTATGAGCTACAAAACA
This sequence comes from Diadophis punctatus similis, assembly GCA_023053685.1. Lineage (NCBI taxonomy): Eukaryota > Metazoa > Chordata > Lepidosauria > Squamata > Dipsadidae > Diadophis > Diadophis punctatus. Next base: position 115,419,425 of record JALIGW010000003.1, on the reverse strand, counting down.
TAGTTACATGTCAGTTTGTGTCAAATACTAAAATTCCATTGTATGAATGAATGAATGAATGAATTAATGCTGGCAAAGATTGAAATGAAATATGTTTGGATGTCAGAGATATCTGATATCTGACTAATATTTTTGGATAGCCTGTTTGTTTCAGTTATGGTTTCTTTTTCAGAGTTCTCTGATGGATGGGTTTCCAAGCATTGGACTCCTTTGCAGATGGGTAAGTCATGGTATCTTAGGATGATGTAACATTTCAAAGAATTCTGTCCAAGTTTAAGTAATGGTTATAAAAATAAATTCATGGATATTTTTACCCCTGAACAGGAAACATTTTGTCAGTTTGACGACTTTCGCTATTTCTTAGCTGAAGGAGTCTATTTATTTCCTGTGGGCCTGGATGGTAAAAGGTTTTTCTAGCTGTCCTGAAGGCTCATTTTCTTTAATCCTGGATTAGCCTTGTTGCCCTCTGCTACCTTTTCAAGTACTGTAATGTCTTCCCCGCCCCACTTCAATGCAATTGGAGAAAAATAGCCTGTTCCCATTTTGACCAAAGCAATTCATAATCATACTATAACCTTCACGAACATTTCACAGGCTTGTGTAAGCACAATATTTCTCTGTGTTATCTTAGCAGCAGTACAAAGTGGTGGCCTTTTTTATTGCTCTCTGACATCTTGCCATCATTTCTATCAGCTTGTTTTCCATATATATAGCATTGCTGTTTATTAAATTTACTAGAGAGAGAAGGGAAGGGTCAGTTGACAGAAGAGGAGATAGGAGTATCCTCGGTTTCCCTATAAAACAATGAGATTCAGAAATTCAAACCAAAATCATGGTCTATTACAATTTTCTTTATGGCTTTGTTTTGCTCTCTAAAATCAAAGACACTCCCCATCTACCCCCTTTTCACTGCCCAAGCTGAGCCACTTATTCTTCCACCCACTATAAGTCCTCACCTTTTTACTAGCCATCCCACAAATGATGTGGGGTGGCTTTTGTCCAACCATCATGTAAATACACTGTCTCTTACCATCAGACCTCCATATCTTAGAGAAAGCTGTAGGAAAAAGACAAATTTACTTGATGGATATATATTTAAAAATGCACAAAAACTCCAACAGATCAGAAACTTGCACTACTCACATAGACCCAAAACATGGGGAAGGATTTCCCCACCCACAAATTCTTACTGAGCAGCAATCTTGAAAACTATTTTGGGACAGGTGTTAATATATGGTGATATGGTTGATAAAAGGCAAAGTAAAAATGCTAAAAGTAATTAATGAATAAATAAAACTTAGTCTCAGAAAAGTGTTAGGAGTAGCTGAGACATAAGCAAAGCATTAAAAAAAAATCCATTGCAGCCACCTTTTCTTTTCGAGGCAATAAAAACACACCAGAAAAATAAAGAGGTAAACAATTATAAAATAATGGGAACAAAATATAAAGGTAGGTATGTGTGTGTGTATGTGTGTATGATATTAATTTCAGCAGACTCCCATCTTTTTGCAAAACAGTTGGGAAGAAATGGTTTAAATTCTCCCCCTTTCTTTTTCTTTGCAATGATTTTACCCTTTTTCAAAATCACTCTCAGGAAAAAAGCTAGACAGAAGTTACCATACTTTAATAAGAAGACTTTTTAAACAGGTGGTCTGATGCAATTTGCATAGCTACCATTGCAAGGATTTGTACTTATATCACTGTTTAGAGGAGCAAGACAGTGGTCCAAAATGTTGTTCTATTCATTAAATGTTAGGATCAAAAATCTTCCTGTGGCGCATGCTCTGAGTGCAGGTCTGATCTCCAAAGAAGGGAAAAGAAAGAAAAACAGCACCAGACCGGCATGACCTGAGACAATGGCAAAGAGCAGTGGGACTGGTCTCCCTTGGCTCCCCCCATTGGAATTGCTCACTTTTATTCCAAAACTGTGTCTGACTGTTGCTGTCATATCAGGTCAGATTTAAGAGGTGACATTTTTGAATGGCAATGCATCCAAAGCTACTGCTATCTGTCTCCCAATGATGTACTCATTGCCACTGTAACAGAGTCCATCCATCTGGTTAGAATGCAGTACTGCAGGAATAACTCACTGCTCACTCCAGGAGTTCGATTCTGAGCGGCTCAAGGTTGACTCAGCCTTCCATCCTTCCGAGGTCGGTAAAATGAGGACCTAGCTTGTTGGGAGCAATACGCTGACTCTGCAAACTGCTTAGAGAGGGCTGGAAAGCACTGTAAAGTGGTATCTAAATCTAAGTTCTATTGCTATCTCTCCCAGCATTAGAGACTTTCCAGAGAGCTAAGTCTTTGCATGATGTGTTCAAAGTAGGTTCATTTGAGATGGTCATTTGTGCCTTGAGTGAGAACTTTGAGTTGATACCTTCGATGATCCAACATTTTGTTTCCCTGGCTGTCCATGGTATTCTCAGGCATCTTCTCCAACATCACGAGGTCAATAGTATCAATACTCTTCTTATCCTGCTTCTTTAGAGTCCAACTTTTATTTTCATAGTGTCACAGGGAGTACCATGACATGCACGATTCCCATGTGTGGACACATCATGGCATCTGAATATCTTTTCTGAAGCCTTCATGACTGTTATACTCTGTACTATTCTGCAGCATTTTTAAAATTGCTCATTTCATTACTGTTGATCCAGGATTGTAAGAAACGTTAAATGAAAACCCACTGAGCACTATAAGGAAGGCTGTTGCACAGCATCAAAAATCTGTGGACATAAGTGATGTGGTTTGAGGATGATACTGTTGCATCCCCAATGCTTTATCAATATTAACCGTCCAACTTCCTATCATACTAAAAGCAGAGAAAGAATGAGGTCCTACTGTAAATATATTAGATATGACTCATGTAATAGGATAGCATAAATTAGTCTCTATGGGTTTTTCAGCTAACAAAAATGAAGAGATTGATGGATTAAATATTTTTTTTCCCACAGCAAGGGGGATGTAGGGGGATGCAACCTGGGGAGAAAATTTAGCTCATAATAGCAAGACATATGCCGATTGCTTCTTTTAAAGCAATCCTCGAAAGGAAATAATTGTTAATATTTTGTTTGAAGAGGGAGAGATGGGCAAGCCATAAGACGGCTGATGGCTTCCTGTAAGATGGCAAGAGAATCTTTAAAGAGCACAGGATGAAGAGCAAAACAAGAGGGAAAATGCTGGTTATGCTATGGAATCCTAGTCTGCAATATCATATATGATCCAGCCTCTCCTTCACCCTTAGCAAACTGTTTGCAAAATAGAAAGACTTATCTATGTTCTTTTTTCAGTTGTAATTGTGTGATTCAATTTTGTGCAGCAGCTCTGTGGTTCTCTGCCATACATCAAAGGCAACGATGGAAATGTTTGCTTGTGGGAGAGAAAACATATTGATAGTCAGATTTAAGCCTCCTCATCTCTCTGGTTAGGCTGAACAGTTGAACAGACAAAACATGTTAATTAATTAACAGATCAGAGCTAAAAAAAAATTGGAAACAGACATGCAGAAAGCCTTAAAATATTTGCTGCCATCTAAAAATTGTCTCAATATTTGCAGCCTGAATATGGCAGCCCTAATTTAATAGTATAGCTGAATAATTAGAAACAAACGCACACAACTTATTTTTGATGAATCTTGATGATAAGCTTTCCTTGGAACCACCTTCCTGTATACCAGTGGTTCTCAACCTTCCTAATGCTGCGACCCTTTAATACATTTCCTCATGTTGTGGTGACCCCCAACCATAAAATAATAAAATTATTAGGAACCTCATGGGTGGGTTCTAACTTACCTCGCTGCCGGTTCGCTTCCTCCTGCGCTGCGTGGCCGCGCCTTGTGGGCGCGCGTGCGCTTTGCACAGTGCACCCATGCACAGTGCTGAATTTTTTAAAAAAAATTGCAAAAAAAAGCCAAAAATAAGATGGCGACACATGCGCAGTGCCGGAAATTCAGCTTCTGCACATGCTCAGAAGTTCCCATGGTACTTCTTTTTTTGCAGTAGTCTATTTGCATGTGGCTGGACCCGCCTGGAGATGGATAGAGGAGCGGTGTCTAAGATAAGGTGGCCAGATTTTAACATTGGTAAAGAGGGACACCATTGACTGGGGGTGGGGGGGTGGGGGGGTTCCTGAGGGGGTGGGTTCCTGAGGGGGGGTGTTCCTGATTAAAAATTTGGTCTATACGGAGCAACAAAAATTTTCATAGAACGCAAAAATAGTATTGTAATATATATATTTTTAATTTCAACATAAGTACAATTTACAAATATAATACATTAAAAATATGTATAGTATTATTTTATTCTTTGGCATATTTCTCATTTGAGTGAATTTTTTTAGTAGACTTCCTGTCATTTAAAATTTAAAATTCAAGAAAATTTATGTATTTATGAAATAAATAAATAAATAAATAAATAAATAAATAAATAAATAAATAGAATAGAATAGAATAGAATAGAATAGAATAGAATAGAATAGAATAGAATAGAATAGAATAGAATAGAATAGAATTCTTTATTGGCAAAGTCAGTGTGATTGGACACAAGGAAAGAATCACCCTGTGACATTCTTGGTTTTGAGCCTGACAAGACTTTTGATAACTAGAGTCAGGGGTGTCCAACCTTGGCAACTTTTAAGACCTGTGGACATCAACTCTCAGAATTCTCCAGCCAGCTATGCTATACTGGCTGGAGAATTCTGGGAGTTGAAGTCCACAAGTCTTAAAGTTGCCAAGTTTGAAGACCTCTGTTTTAAAGGGACCATCCGGGCTTCCAGGAGCATCTCGTCTCCCAGGCAACGTTTCTTGCTGATCCTCAGATCTAATTATCCATTTCTATAAACTAATATTGAGTTGAAGGAACTCAGCTGAAAAATAAATCTCAGTCCTGTGGAATATTATCTCCATAAGTGCTATATCTATTTTAAAATGAATGCTTGTTATAGTATTAATTTTTATGTAATAAAACATGGAAACAAGGAAAATCTTCCAAAAGATCTTCAAACTCAGAAAGAGGTTCCACCCTCAAATTGGTATGCTAAATTATTAGCTGTGGAAATAAAGACCAGGATTAACTAACATAGGTTGATGATGCTTCTAAAGGATAACACTACCAAGTGCTACTTTGGCCTTCCAAGGAAAAGGAGGCTGAATAAGAAGGGGAGGATTTGGTTGGCAATTTTAGATGCATTCTCCCCACTATTTTGTTAGATTTACTAAGTTTCTATATTTTCAATAATAGAATGGGCTCTGTATATGCCAATAGGAATGTGTCTGTACTGCAAATTCTAAAGACACAATGTAAATGCATGCTGCAGCAAAAAACAAGTCTTGTTATTATTTTCCGTCTGTTATTGCCTTTGTTAACATAAGTCCCTGCCTTCATTTTGATGTATAGTATGTCTGAATGAATTTATTACATTCACAAACTACAACAATATTCCCCAAAGTAGAATAACCCATATTTTGTATCCATGTGTGACCCTGATCTTCAATGAATGTTTCTGCATAAGTTAAATGACATTGAACTGTTGAGCTAATTCCAAATTTGGTTCGCAACTATCCAAGGATGCCCTTGAGCCAAACCTAATCCATGATTAAATTTATGTTCTTGTGTTTCTTCTTGTGCCTATAAAGTTTTGCATTTTCTTGACAATAAAGTGATCATCTGCCTGTATCTTTCAAAGACCTGGATATCCTCAAATATTTTTTCTGGAAATAATATTTTTTGGGTGATGTTCAATGACATTATACTTTCTTTGTTCTGATATCCTTATGTCCTTCATATCTTTCAATAATGAAATATCTATCTAGATTCTCAAACATGTACCTTCCTCCTCCTCCCTTAGATAACTAGGGTTATGTGTTTATTTGTGTCTTGTGCAGAAAAACAGCAAGGAAGATTTTTTCTAAAAACATCATTTTAAAAGTCTTTTCAGGTTTTTAATTTTCTGGTCTCTAATTGTTCGCCGCTGTTATTTGTGTGAAGCGATAGCCATTTTTCCGCTCCGCTTCACTTTTCTCCAATTTTTTTTTTCAAAATTCTTCCTTAAAGGAGAACCGCTTTAAAAGTAGGGTTCTTTTTTTTCTCACCCAGATGTTTCACTCCGCTGTTCCTCACTTCTTTAGCGTGTGTGTGTGTGTGTGTGTGTGTGTGTGTGTGTAGGCTTTCTCCTCGCAACCACTTTGCTTGTTCTCTTCGCTTTTTGCCCTGCCTTCCTCATAAGGAAATATAAAGTTAACCCTTTATTTGCACAACTCTGAAGCCGCCCTCTCCTACCGCATCCCGGGGCACTCGCTCTAAGGAGGTTCCTCCGTCCTCCTGCCCGGCCTGGACGCTCCAAGGAGAGCCAGCCAGCCAGCCAGCCCTACTGCAGCCATCCGTTCGCCGTTCTTTGTCCGGGATTCACTCGAGCAGCCCGAGCCGAACCGGGTGAAGAGCAGCAGAGCGGGAAACAGCGCTGCACACCCAAGCGACAGGAAGAAGCAGAGGGGCTGTACAGCGATGGAGTCACCTCCCCTTACTCCCTGCACCTGCCTTCCAAGCCCACGTACAGACTCCTCATAACAACCACCTCTTCGCCATCCACCGAGCAGGAGGCGGACTCGTTCTTCCGAGCTGCAGAAGGCAAGAAACTGCGAGGCAGCGGTGCCAAAAGCAGCAGCAAAAGAGGAAGCGAGACAAAAGAGGGCTAGAGCGAGGAGGTGACTGGCAGGGGGAGAGCAAGGCTGGAAGCTTAGCTTTTCTGCGGCGTGGGCTTCACTGCTCCGTGGGGGGGGTGAGGCCAGGTAAATGTGTTCTTCTCTCCCCGACATCCCGCGCTCGATCTTCCAGTCTCAGCTTGCAGATGTAAGAAGCCACTGATGGACGGGCGCACTCGCGGTCCTTCCAGCTAAAGGCGACCGGGGACAGCGCCGGGTGGTTAACTAAGGGGGTGGCGGCGGCGTGGCTTTGACGCTCGGCACATGAAAACAGAAAGTGCTGTTTGGAGGAGGAGGAAGAAGAAAATCGGGACTTTTTAAAGACGCCGCGGGACGCGGGACAAATTGTTCAAAAGCGTGACTGTCCCACCAAAAGCGGGACGTCTGGTCACCTTAGTCTAAGACCATTGGAAATATGTGTTTTCCGATGGTCTTAGGCGACCCCTGTGAAAGGGTCGTTCGACCCCCCAAGGGACTCGCGATCCACAGGTTGAGAACTGCTGCTGAATACTGTTAACTAACACTGAAGGTGGGAATCCAGATGACAAGAGAATGGGTTAGGGTGAGATTCAAACTGCAAGTAAGCAGAGGTCTTGCACTCTTTACACCAAACCAGCAGCTGGCGATGATGAGACGGTGTTACACATTTTCCAACAGCTGCCAACTAATGTTTGATCAGGGATAAAATATGCCAAGGTGACAAGATCTTGCTGCCCTGCATTTCAGGGACCATCATTAAAAATGCAGCAAGCCTCATTCAAGCCCAGAAGGTCCCATGTTCTTTCAAGGTACAAGGGAGAAAGACAAGTTCACAAGATGTCAAAAACAATATCCATTTGTGTTTACTATGCAAACCTACTGAGTAACCTTTGGATGTGTGTTTGTACTGGGGGGACCATTGAGACTTTTTAAAGGGCTATTTAGGATATGTATGTAAGGGCAAGGCTGAAAGATTGGATATGAGACAGAAGGGTCAGCCCTGAAAGTATGAAAGGAATCTAGAAATGTGTAAACTGGATGAAAGGTTCCACGCTCTTTAGGCAATAACGCCAAAAAAAAAAAAAAGCAAACTCACTGAATGTGAATGCCAACTACAAACACTGTGATAATGTTACAGGTCTGTGTCTGTTTCCCCCTCCCCCTTTAATAATATATTGATGTGAGCAGCTTGGGCATGCCAAGCAAATTCTCGGCATAAAAAGTCAACTGTCGGAATGAAGCTCATCACTCTGGCAAAGTGCATTCAGGTAGAAGCCCTCTGGGGGGCACAATCCCTGGCAGCCATAATATAAGGGAAAGGGATTGCTCCTTCTAATGAGCTCATAAATGTTTATTAAGGGAGGTTTCTGCCAGGTTGGAAGAAAAAGCAGCTGGGTTGCTACTTGGTTGGTAATTGGCTTCAAAGTGATATTGTGATAAGGTTTCCATAGGGTAATTGAACTTATCCTTGCTACTAATCTAACTCAGAAACACTTGGCAAGGAAGATATCACTGAATTCAGAGTGACAATTTGCAAGAATATCAGATACTTTCAAGAGGGAGATATTTTGTCACTAACCTCTTCCTTGATTTGTATTTCTTCTTTCTTTTAGGTTATTTTATGGTTCATGGAATGTAGAGGATGCAGAACTCCTTGCTGTGTTACTGGTTCCTCCACTGAGGAACTCCACATTTTGATTGTCCAGAAATTTGATGGTAAACTCTTGATTCTTACTTAGTTGCTATCTGGAAAAACAATTCCTTGACTATTGTATCTCCCACTGAAAGAGGTGGAAATATCAGAAGCCATGGATGCAATTTGAACTCACAATCTGTGTTCCCTGAGGAAGACTGGGAATTTTGTGCTGATATCTGTTTCTTCGATTTTCCCAAAGTTTTCTTCCTTTATTAAGGTGACCAGACCTCCCGCTTTTGGCGGGACAAACACGCTTTTCAAGCGTGTGTCCCGCATCCCGCATTCTTTCCCAAAAGTCACGCTTTTTTGAAAGAATGCCCAACGAAACAGCGGGACGTCTGGTCACCTTAGCAGTGCTCCCCAACCGGTGTGCCGCGGCACACTGGTGTGCCTTGAGGCCATGCCAAGTGTGCCACGGCAAAAGGGGCGGGGCAGGGCGGGGCGCGTGTCCTACCTGGGACTTTTCCTGGTAGCTCCAATTGCGTTCCTTGCTAATAGCGCCCAGAGCAGAGCAGCCCCTTCCAAAAGATCGCGAGACGTTATCTTTTGGAAGGGGCTGCTCTGCTCTGGGCGCTTAGCAAGGAACGCGACTGGAGCTACTGGGAAAAGTCCAGGTAGGACGCGTGTCTCTCGCTGGGGGTTGGGCGGGCGGGGCAGGACTGGCGGGCGGGACGGGGCGCGCGTCCTACCTGGGACTTTTCCCAGTAGCTCCAGTCGCGTTCCTTGCTAAGCGCCCAGAGCAGAGCAGCCCCTTCCAAAAGATCGCCAGAATGATGGGATTTGCAAATGCCAGAGATCACCATGGCAACCACAAAAGGTTGGGGGCGACGCACCCCTTCTAAAGGGCTGGCCCGGGCAATCATCTCCGAAGCCTCCCTCCTTCCCACCCCCCACCCCCAACTACCTGAGCGATGGAGGCGTGGCGGCCGGTTTGGGGCTCGGGGCGGACCCCGGAGGCCCCACCACCCCCGCCGGATCGCACAGAACGGACATGCAGGCACCGGCCGAGACACCTAGAAATGGCTAAAAACCCCTTTCCGCCCCCCCCGCCACTTGTTTTCCTCTTTTGTGCCTGCGCACGCTGGGCCCGAGCATGGGGGAAGAATTAAAACAGCGCACCGAGAGCGTCACCTGACGGTTGTAAGGATCTTGCCAGCCAGCCAGCCCAAGCCATTGCCTCCCCCCCCATCTGGACGCCAACATTTGCCTTCTTTTGCCCTCTGCGCATGCGCAGAGGGCAAAACTCAAATGGAGAAACCCACCCCCGTCAATGGTGTCCCGCTTGAAGAAAAAAAAATCTTTTAAGAGCTGAAGTGGTGCAGTGGTTAAATGCTGCGACTGCAGGCTGACTGCTAGTTCAACAGTTCAGCTGTTCAAATCTCACCGGCTCAAGGTTGACTCAGCCTTCCATCCTTCCGAGGTCGGTAAAATGAGGACCCAGATTGTTGGGGGCAATATGCTGAACTCTGTAAACCGCTTAGAGAGGGCTGTAAAGCACTATGAAGCGGTATATAAGTAAAGTGCTATAAAGTGCTATTGGTCACTTTATCCTTTATGCAAGAATTGCTTATTTTCTGCCTCATTCTCAGCTTTAAATTCCTTTAGGAACTGTTTTCATGATATCTTAACACAAAAGTGTAGCGTGCAGTTGTCTTTTTCTTTTTCATGCTCATCTCTTTATTGCTCTGGAGAACATTCTTTGTGGTAATATGTCAAGATTTGACAAAAACGCATAGGAGGAGTTCCCACACAATGTCTTCCTCTGAGTTTGATTTGAACTACATGAATCCTGGAATGCTACACTATTCACAGTAAAGGACAGAAAACTCATGTATATTATATCCCTTATCCATTTGTAATTAAGCTTAGTGCAAGAATATTGAACCCCACTTGTTTAAAATAAAATTCTTCTTTGGAAGAATATTTGAAAACCAATTTCCTTTTATCAGTCTGAACAAGAATGGTGGGAAATGTTCAAAATAATCTTTGAATCTTTGACACTCCTGGGGGAAAAAATCCTAATGTTAGCAATGATTTCCTTCAGATTATTCAGATGTTTCAAACAATTACAGTAATCTAAGTTTTGGGATGAAAGAACTTTTCCTGAACATTTACCCTGTTAGGATGCTGGGAACGTTAATCGAGATCCTTTTATAGTAGTAAGAGAGCTAGATAGATTGTACATAGAAGAAAGATTCAGTTTATGCCTAAAATGAAGAAAAGCTGAGCTCTGTACAAAAGGGCTCCACTCAGAATGCTCCTTTTGAATGTTTCAAGTGGATTATACTCCGATGGAACAAAATTTGAAATGTTTTGAATATTCTGCCATAGGAAACATTTTCAAAATAAAAAAAAGAAGGGGAAAAAGAAGCTTCTCGATCCCTTGTTTTTCATCCAAGAGCCCACTAATTTAGGTGGTAAAATATTCCCTGTAGAGTTACCTTGCAATTAACCCTAAAAGGAAAACTTGTTCAAGGGAGTGATTTTTTAAAATGAAAAATCTCAGGGTAAACAATTGAGGGAATAATTAAGCACATTTTGCAGCCTTTGTCTGTATAAATAGTCAGCCATGGAAGTGAGACCAGCAAAGAAGCAATTATAATGAATTCACTTCAAAGCAGCCTGTTACTAACTTAGTACCGAAAACATGCTTCTCTGATATGAGGATTTTTTTTAAAAAAAATGTAAATATTTGTGCAACACACTTTTTCATTTTGCAATCTTTCATAACATTTCAACAAACGATTTTACGTTTGACAGGTTGGGAACTCAGCATCAAAGCAACCTTAAGTATCCCTTAATGTAGAGGTAATCTTCGACTTACGACTACAGTTGAGCCTGAAATTTTGGTCATAAGTCATTGTGGTTGTTAAACAAGGTGCCCACATGACCGCCTCAAGCAATGACCATAATCTGAGCTTTCCCTGTTGTAACCATTAAATGACTGCCTCAGAATGTGGAGGAAGCCCTAGAGCAGTGATGGCGAACCTTTTTTGGCTCGGGTGCCAAAAGGGTGCACACACGCGCAATAGCGTGTGCGCATGTGCCCACACCCATAATGCATTGCTCTGCGCATGCGCACAATCACCCCTGCTGTCCCCCGGGCATGCGTACAGGCCTCACTGAAGCCTCCTGAAGCCTGGTGACGGTGAAAAATGGCCCAATGGGCCAATTGGAAGTTTGGAAACGAAAGGAAGTGGAGCTGCCCTACTACTTACCTTCAGATAGTTGCAACCAGGCCTCGCACACCTCGGCCCATTTCTTCTGCAGCCGGGAAGGCTTTCCTGAAGCCTATGTAGCCGATAAAAGAGTTCCAGATCGATCCAGAGCTCTGTTATTGGCTACACAAGCCTTTAGGAAAGACTTCCAGGCTGCAGAAGAAATGGGCCAAAATGTGAGAGGCCGGGCTGCAACTGTCCAAAGCTGAAGAAGTTCCCGAAGACCTCTGACAGTGAAAAGGAAGCTGAGGGTGAGCACACAAGTGAACTTCCGGTTGGGCCGTTGGGCCATTTTTGCCATGGGGAGAGCAAAAATGTCTGAAAAGAAGGCCAAAAATCAGCTGGCCAGCGCGCATATGCACGCTGGAGCTGACATAGGGCAACGCCTTGGCATTGTGTGCCCTCAGATATGGCTCCGTGTGCCACCTGTGGCATGCGTGCCATAGGTTCGCCATCACTGCCCTAGAGAGTTTGGTGCCCCTCAGCCTGCAGAAACCTGTTGTGGACCAGGAGCTATCAGTTGGCTGGACCCAAACGGGGTGGATCCTCTTCCCCCTCCATCATGCCTGGGTCCATTTGCCATCTTGCTCCATCTAATAGAAAACTGAAACTAACTCAGAAACTAATTAACTCCAGGCCTTGCTTGCTCACTTGGTATAATAAACCCGCCCAATCACTCCAACCGTTTACATGAAATGTTAACACTAAGAGAAGATTGTTTCTTCTTGCTTTGCATCTTTTAAAGGTTGCCTCAGTATCCTTTCTTAAAACACATGAAGGGGAAGCTTAAGTAAAGTGATTCCTTCACAGGAACTTGGGTACAAACCAGGGGCGGGTTGCTTACTTACCGATGCCGGTGTGCTGCGCGCACATCTCTATGTTTCGGGCGCAGGCACGCTCGCTATGTGCGCATGCCCTCTTGCACAATTTTGCTTCTGCGCATGCGCGGAAGCAAAATCTTGCCAAAATCTCGTGCACACGTGCGTCCCCTCCCGAGATTTCAGTGCGATTTTGCTTTCGCGCATGCACGGAAGCAAAACCACCCAAAAATTCTCACAAAAAGATGGCGATGTGTGCGACGGATTGGTGAAGATGGCTCCGGAGCGGTCGCGTGCAAATTGCGCAATCGGCCGCTCCCTACCGGAGCTACGCACCGGACAGCTCTGGAAGAAACCCACCACTGGTACAAACATGTTTTTCCTCCCTAAATTTCTTGCTGTTGACATTTTCTTTTTATGAGGAGCAACCTCAAATGTGTATCAGCTGAGGAAAAAAAAGAAACTAAATTCTACCCACCAAGGACACCACAATTCAACCCTGAACTACAATTCTTCACTTCTGTTGACTTTGGGTAAGTTTCATACTTTACCCACCCATACAAAGAATCATACATGAAAGCTATTTTGCAGACAGCACTGGGCAATAATGGGGAGAAGACCCATAAACACTTTCCAAATCAGAGGCCTTCAAGATATTTGTAAGCAGAATTGCCATTATTGTCTGTGACTAAAATTATGCAAGCTGCAGCTGATAGGAGTTGTGGTTCAAGGCACCAGATAGGAGAAGGCTAGACTTAAAAATATCTTATTGCACCATTATCTCTTCTGGTTTCTTCCATATTCCAGTGCATAAGACCGTAGTAATATGAGCGGCATCTGAATTATATGCCATGATAACCTACTTCAGTGATACATGTTAATTTTACTTTGACCAGTTCCCTGTGGCACATCAATTCCCTCCATTAAATTTGAGAACAATATCCTTCCTTCAGCCTTAGTTTAATTAATAGGTTTCCCGGGAACTTGCCCTTTTTGCAATTGGCAGCTGATTTTTTAATTTCTAAGAACCTGAGGTGTGCAGCCACAACCCTGCATTCTAAATCCTCGTCCAGAGATGAACTGCTGTAATTATATGTTAAATATGCTTCAAATCTGTAGGGAGCAGTAACTCAATAAAACCATGAGCAAAATTTAATGGGAAGCTTAATTATAATAATAATATCATAAAATCCTAATGAGAAGAAAAATCAGCTTCATTTTATTTTAGCTTGGCCACCTAATATAAAAAAATGTGGAAGGGGTAATACAATGGTAATATTGTCTTGAAATTTGGGATAAATTAGTTTTCCCCCCTCTTGGTAATATCTCTGGATTTCAATTATTTCCTTATGAATCTAATAAAATATCTGGCAAAGTTTTCAAGTACATCTAGAGCCTTGCCACACTGACTCCAATTTCATATTAAAAGCCTCCCCAAGGCAACAAAAGTGTGCAAGCCACTTTCTTTCTGAGGTGACCTCACTATTTCCAAATATGAGACACATTCCTGATTGAGTGGAGTTCACTTTGTGGCCCAGCCTTCCTTGCCTGAAGAGCACGGAAACCATTCCTGCTGCCCCTCAGCACTGTCAACCTCTGCCTCTCTGTGCCATTCTCTCTCCTCCTTCCCCTCAACCCTTGAATGGAAAAATGGTTTTTACCCTATCTTGTACAATGACAGCCCAGGACATCCAGTAAGTGGATAACTTTGCTTTTGGCATTACAGTTTGAAGACATCTGGGTGCGGGAGGAGAGGTCATGACAAGCATTGTAAGGTACCTCTATAACACAAAGTGATTTTGCTTTGCTCTGGGAGGCAACAGGGAATTGAGAATACATGGTTTAGGATCTATCTATCTATCTATCTATCTATCTATCTATCTATCTATCTATCTATCTATCTATCTATCTATCCATCCATCCCCCCCCTCTCTCTCTCTCTTTCTCTCTCTCCCCTCCCCTCCCCTCCCCTCCCCTCCCCTCCCCTCCCCTCCCCTCCCCTCCTCTCCTCTCCTCTCCTCTCCTCTCCTCTCCTCTCCTCTCCTCTCCTCTCCTCTTCTCTTCTCTTCTCTTCTCTTCTCTTCTCTTCTCTTCTCTTCTCTCTTTCTCATACACAAACATTTTTCCTCTTCCTAAGTTACTGAGAAAAAGTAAAACTGAAAGTTGATCCCACATTTATGAAATAGAAGAAACATTTCTGTGAAATCTGCCCCAGTGTGTTTTGTTTTGCAGATTATTTAGCACATTTACTTATTATTTTCTTTTGTAATTGCACAAGGGAAATATGCCAATGTATAAGGGATGGGGAAAATGATGTTGATCACTAAGAATTTACATTAAAAAATTAATTAAAATAGTTAAAGGGATGGACATATTGCTGTACTGATGCCAGAATTGAAGTCGGGGGCATCTGAAGACTGAAGAGACTGAAGAGAGAATAGAGTTTCTTTGGAAGAAGGAGGAATGGCCAATCTTAACTGATAAGCAAGTACAGAATAGTGGAGTATCCTGGGTTAAGTTGGTGTTGGCTTTTCTTGGACACTGTGAGATAGTGTGGGTTTGTGTAGATGGGAAAAAGGATGTAATAGATTGGTTTTGGAAATCCTAAGCAGACCCAGCAGCAGGAGAGAGGGACAGGGAATGTTACCTGAGCCCTGGAGTTTTCACAGTTTGGGCATATTAGACAGATTAGATGGTCTTGGGTGACACTGAGCTGGATTGACTGTACAGTGTCTGGCCTAGTGAAAATGGTCAACATTTGATCAAAAGCAGATAGGAGGGTGGCAGCCATAGCTGGATATATCTGCCAGAGCAGAGGTAGGTTTCCCCCCCTCCCAGTTATTGTTGAAAGGCTTGTGTTGTGCTCCCATTTTCCTGCTGCCTTGGACACTAATCTGTGCTTGTAAAATGCTCAACTGCAAGTCTCTGCAAGCATTTCATTGTGACAACTGCCTTATTAAAGAACTTGAAGGTTCTATGAAGACAAAGGTGTTCAAGTTTGCTTGGAACTTGGTAGGTCCATTTGCTTCAGGTTTGGTAGGTCCAGCTGAGATAGCTAAAGTCCTATCCTGTGTTGTTATCTGGGATGATAAGTCTTTATTCAAGGGGACCATATTGTCACCTTCAGGGTTCATGTAAGCATGCCTTTTCAATCTCCCTCTCTTTCCTCTGGAATAGCACTCATTCTGATATGGTATTAACCCTTGGACAGAAGGCAGATCAGGGTGGCCTATAAGAATTGTAAATAAACAACAAATAAGGAGATTTTATTCAAATTAGAAATTTACAAAATCTTGCTTTTCATTTCACATTCTTGTCTCCTGACCCCTCAAATGACTTAGAATATCTAAGCTACATCATAAAACAACTTTTTATTTATTGGTTTGTTTATAAGTTTCCAAAACTTTATAATTTATTTAATCATTACAGGGTGAAAAATTATTATATCAAGCCATCCCATTTTGATGATTGGGTGATACAGTTTGATCCTCATTCTGATCTAATTCTATATTGTCACTTATATATACGCATACAGAGGCATTTCGTGCAAATAAGCAGTAATGCACAGAAGACTACCCACAAAAATTAGCAGGAACAAATGCTGGAAAAATGACCAGCCCCAATTAACAAGGACAATTATAGCAGATAAAAAATAAAGTCCATCTTTATTATGTGACCACCAAAGTGGAAGAACACCACTGTCAGGCTGAAGCCATATTTTATTAGAGACTTTATCCTGCCACACTTGATGCTTTAGAATGTATTCTTGCTGTGGGAATTTGGGAGGGGCTGTTGCATGAGCACTGTAGACATGTAGCCATAACAAATTCCTTTTAGGCTTTCAAGATCATCCTTTGTTCAGCACCTGGCCGGAAGCTGATGGGAGTAATGGACACGTTGGCAAGAGATGACTGGTCAATGTGTTGAACTTGTGGGTGTGGGAACAAGGGAATGAACTTTAAACTGGGTGGAGAAACCCTCGTAGCTTTAGATGTGCCAACATGGCTCTGTTTATAAATTGAAACTTTGAGGAATACTTTGCCTTGGACTCTGATTTAGTTTTGGATGCTATTTGGAACCCTGACAACCACTTTGTCTCACTTCTGACAGTAACATGGTGGAAAGTGGAGATGTGTTGCTTTCCTTTCATCTCGTAAGGTGATAGTTTTAGGAAACTAAAGCACATTTGAGTATCCATAATAGAATGACAAATAGCAAAAAAACCATTCTTGCAATAAGCGATTACTTATTTATTATCAGTTTTACCTCTCTTCCCATTGAAGTCTTCAAGACCATTATAGCAATTATTTGTAAATAAGCATAACAGTCCTTAGCATTCAATTCCACTGGTGGAAAAAAATATTGTTCAAGTGTGGAGTACATTAGCAAGGCATTGAGATTGTCAATAATGCATGCTCAACATAATTTAATTATTTGGAAAACATCTGTTGAAGAGAAATATGCTCCTGAGAGGAAAAACGAAGATAACTGCTTTAGTGACTATGCTAACCATCTCATACTTTGAAAAGACAGAAAGGAGGTGAGGAGAAACTCTTCAAGAAAACAACATTCTAAATTCAGACTAAATTCATCTGAATCCCCCCCACCCTGGTATGACTGATTGTGAATATTTTTTTTAACTTTTGTATATTTTCTAAATTGTTGTTTTAAATCATTGTTTTTATTGATGTTCTTACAAAACTGTTGTACGCCGCCCTGAGTCCCTCGGGAGTAGGGCGGCATAGAAGAACAAACAATAAAATAAATAAATAAATAAATAAATAAACATAATCGAGAAAAATACAAATGTATTTTTTTCTCCTGCATATCTGGACAAATAGAAATGACCTATTTATTAGTATAGTTACAGGTCTTTCTCTTAGAAAGGCTAGAATATTCTACATGAAGATTTCAGGGAGTGAACTGCTCCAGATCTCTAGCTTCATGCATTCTAGATCAACTTCCCAATCATTTATGGAAATGAAGATACCAAATTGAGAGACTATTATGCAATATCTGTTGCTCCACTAAGGTATCCATTAACTTATCAAATACAGGACAATTAGATGGATTACAAGCAGGGAAGTGCTTTTGCTACCATTTGCAATTAAATTGTTCCCAATTGTTCACCAAAATCTGAGCCTAAAGATCTTGAGAAATAGTGTAAGATGCACTTTGGTTTGAATACTGTGATATTTGAGAGGATAGATCTGAAAAGTAGATCTAAAAGGTGCACCTAAAAACTAAGTAATAAAAAATATAGTGAAACTTATTTTTATTTTTATTTTATTTATTAAATTTATATGCCGCCCAACTCCCAAAGGACTCTGGGCGGCTTAACAACAGAATAAACTTTAAAAACATCTTAAACATTAAAACAATTTAAAACCCATGCATATCATTTCATGGCCAGATCTCGCTGATTACAACCGCGAGATCAACGGCTCCAGGCCTGCCGGAAAAGCCAGGTCTTTACTGCTTTTTGGAAGGCCAATATGGTGGGGGAAACTAATCTTTCCTTTGGTTCTCTTGGGGTTGCAAGATTGTAATATATAAACAAACACAGGTAGCAATTAGCTATATTGTCAGACTTCTCTGTGTTGGAGTAAATCTGTTTTTCATATACAGGTACTTAAACACCAATGATCTATGCAGCTAGAGTTCATTTTAATTATAAATTAAAATTTAACCAAAACTGATAATGTGAGGGATGCTGGGAATTGTAGTTTGCATCCAATATAGATGCCTACATATTGAAATGTTGCCTCTACATGGTAATTATAAAGTAAAAAATTATTTTCTACCTTTGTTTTGTCCCCAAACCTGAAAGGACTGGTTATATTACATTCCCTAATGGTTAACTCCTTTTTAATGATTGTTGGGGAAGTTAATTCAAACCAACTGCTAGAATAGGATTGGTGTGATTTTGTAAAACAGGCTAAGCATGCTCATCAGATTTTCAGATATCAGCTCATCATACCACTACCACGCAAAAACCAAAAGCAAAACAAAACAAAATCCTACAGCTCTGAACTATGCAATTGAATTAGTCATATCTTGATTATATTTCAGATTATATTTTTAAATTTGTGTTACTGAATATATCTATATTTTTAATTCTTCATGGAAAATTAGATATCAGGAAAAAAAGACGAGAATGATTTCCTTTGACCCATTTACTCCATTTGGGTGGAGATTATCTTTAGATGTATTTTGCTGTATCAGGGAACATGCGAGCATAGGAATTTACGCCTGCAATATAGAATGGCATATCCCAGAGCCTGCTTTATTACCTTAGTTAACATTTACTCTTGCTTACTTTCATCATGTAAGGAGCCTTTAGTTACATGTGGTTAATTTTCATCTATTTTATTTACTGTAGAAAACCACAATAATTAACATTCCTATTTTATCCAAAGGTTCATCCAAAGTCCTGGCCCAATTTCTGGGAAAAGTTGCTTTCAAGCCTTATAAGCAGTGGTAGGGTTCAATTTTTTTTACTACCAGTTCTGTGGGCGTGGCTTGGTGGGTGTGGCAGGAGAAGGTTACTGCAAAAAGTAAAGTGTTATTGCTATTGCTAAAATCCCCATTTCCTCCTGATCAGCTGGGACTCGGGAGGCAGAGAGTAGATGGGGCAGGGCCAGTCAGAGGTGGTATTTACTGGTTCTACAAACTACTCAAAATTTCTGCTACCGGTTCTCCAGAACTGGTCAGAACCTGCTGAATCCCACCTCTGCTTATAAGAGACCAACATGATCAGGGCTCACAGAACCTCAAGATTAAATTGTTCCAAAGGGGTAGGCACCACATCAAAGAAATCACCCTACCTGGGTCCTATGAAATGACATTCTTTCATAGAAAGAACCTCAAGCATGACAACCCTGTCAAATCTCTCAGGATGGGTAGAAATAATTGGAGACAGGTAGTTTTGAAAATAGCCCAATCTTATGCCTCAATAGGTTGTTCTGTGGTACATTCTTATCTATCCATGCTGCTGCATGCCCCATATATAGTACACTGTAGTACACATCAGGTTGACCCACTCAATTACTATTGAATCATGGATAAGTGAGTCTTTATTACAGGCTGACCTGGCATTTAGCAGCAGAAGCCCAAAGCCAAGGACACTGAAAGTCTGAAGACCAGGAATTGGGATTGAGAATAAAGTGCTGGAATGCAGAATTGGCAAATTGAGACTGGCTTCCTTGTAAGTAGGCTGCCAGCTCATCTTTCATGTGTATCCTTACCTTGTTATTATCTGAGCTCAATCCCCAACACACCTGCCCCCTTACCCTTGCATTTGAAAGAGCCCCATCTCATCTCCCCAATGCTACAACCATCCAACCAGAGGTGGGTTGCTCCCGGTTCGGACCGGTTCTATAGAACCAGTAGCAGGAATTTCCTCCCGCTCACCAAACCGGGAGTGATGGCCAGCTGGCCACGCCCATGAACCGGCTTTCTCAGCGGCGCCATTTTGTTTTTGGCTTCTGCACACGTGCAGAAGCTGGTTTTTTGCTTCTGCACGTGCGCAGAAGCTTGGTTTTGGGCACTGCACATGCGTGCGCACTCGTGCAAAACGCGCATGGCCACACGGTGCGGGAAGAAGTGAATCGGCAGCGAGGTAAGTTAGAACCCACCCCTGCCTCCAACTAGTGGCTAACTAGTTCAGGATGCTTTTGCCCCAGCACCTGGCATCCCTAATTGTAGACTGTCACTGTACACCCCCTTAATACTCACAAGCTCTTCTATGCTTATCTGACTCTCCTTGAACTCTAAACACACCAATATTCCACATGCAGGAGATAACAGACATCTACACCCAAGCCAGGAACAGGACCAACCCCTTAACAATCCACTAAGGATCTCTTTTCTCAGGGTTCACAAATCTTATTCCTTTCACCCACCAAATTTTCAGACATGGTCAATCCTAGAGCAGCTAGTAAAGAAATAAGTAGCACACACTAGAATCCTTAGATGCCACCACACCATACCAAAAAAAGGCTAATACCAATGTGGCAAGCCTTGTGACAGCCAGATAATGCAGTTTAGTTCATCAGTTGATCCACTCATCACTGTTGCCCATACACCCATGCTCTCTGAAATACAAGGGGTAGGCATTGCTGGTTCATTGCACAGCCAACATTTAGATGGAGAAGCTAGAGTAGACCAACAAGACACATTATAAATCCATTGTTTGGACAAAAATCATCTGCTGATGCTATATAGCCACTGCCACATTTTCACTGGCTGAATAGTGGTGCTAAGCATTGTGCACTGCTCCAGCTGGTCACTGGCAGTTCAGCTGTATCATTCTGCCATGACATTACAGAACAATACAGATGGCCACACAACCCAGTCTCACCCTAAATCAGAGACTGACCACTGAGCAGATCTTCCTCATTGGTCACCCAAAAGCTGCTCAGGAAGCTCTGCTCTCCATCAACTTTCACAGCACCATTATCTCTGCTATGTTGAATCATTTATTATTATTTATTCAAATTTATATAATATTTTATTACTTATAAGTAACACAAGATGGCAAGCAGGGGTGAAATCCAGCAGGTTCTGACAGGTTCTGCAGAACCGGTAGCGAAAATTTTGAGTAGTTCGGAGAACCGCAAATACCACCTCTGGCTGGCCCCAGAGTGGGATGGGAATGGGGATTTTGCAATATCCTTCCTCTACATCACGCTACCAAGCCATGCCCACAGAACTGGTAGTAAAAAAGTTTGGATTTCACCACTGATGGCAAGCAGGGGTGAAATGCTCCCGGTTTGGGCGGGCCAGTGGTTGTTGCAGAGTCACGGAGCCGGTGGTGGTCGCGGTGCAGGGCTTCTCCCGCCTGCTTCCCCCACCCACCTGGACGCCGCCATTTGAGTTCTTTTGCCCTCTGCGCATGTGCATTTCACCGCTGATGGCAAGTATATATCAGCATCCTCCTTCCTCCTCCTATTTTCCCCACAACAACAACTGAGGTGGGTTGAGTTAAAAGAGAGTGACTGGCCCAAAGTCACCTGGCCAAAAGCAACCAAACAGAGTTATATGGTTTTGATACCTGTGGATGCAATTTAAACGAGGTAACTTGCAGATCACCTCTCAATCAAGGTGATAGTATGGGATCACTCTGGGACAGAGGGCAGTGGTCCATTTGGAATATTTGAAGTTGAACTTTCATTAAGTTCAAGAAAGTCAAAGCTGCTCTTGGACAAAACAACAACACTGAAATAGAATTGGCCATTGAAAATATTTGCTCATAAGAATTCTTTTGATGAGGTTCCATTCTAATATTTGCTCATAATTTGCTTTTCATGAGCATATTTGGAAAATGTGTTTAATGCAATTAACCAAAGCAAAGGGATTTCACTTCCCTAGGTGAGGGGAGATTTTAATTTCTTTGTATGTGAAATATTGCTTTATTAGCACTCAGACTTTTTTTTTGTACATATAGTCAAAGAGGATCATACCACTTACGGTAATTTTTGCAGTTGAGAATCATGGACCTGCACATGTGTATACACACAGAACCCTATTTAACTATATTGTGAGAATTTGTCTTCTCACTCCAGTTAGCATAAAACTCTCTGTCTTGTTGATAATTCAAATTCTGACATGGAATCTGATATATTAATTATGCATGGCAGCTATATTCTCAATCTGATGAACCAGATTGTAATAAAAAAAGGGAACTCCAGGATGCCTCAAAAGAGCACACATCTTCAGTACTGAGATTCTTGGAGGGGTTTTTTTTCCCCTTGTCTTCTGTCTGGAAGGCATGATATTCAATAATTCAAGAGGAGCAAGAATCAACATATCTTACAGCATATTTGATGTGCCAACAAACAGACTCAAGACTGTTTCATTTCAATTAGTCCCTTTGTTGCCAACAAAAGACTGACAAACACATTGAGAGAGAGGCCAGGTGTTGCATATTCTTGCTTTTGCCTGTTGCTATTTGTTTTGTGATGGTTTGCCTAACATTCCTGCTATTCCCCCTTTGCCATATTTTAGCAACTATTGTTCCCCTCGTATCATCTTACCGAGGATCAAGCAATTCTTATACTGCACAAAATAAAGATTGCAAGTCATTTTCAAGACCCTTCTGAACTCCTGGGCTAATTGGCTCAGGTGTAAGCCAAGCCAGCAGGCCTGCGACTTTGATGTGACATTTTAGAGCTGAGCACCTGGTAACATCCTTGTTTGTGTGTCAAATACCAGCCGGCCTTGCCTGCTGCTCAAGACTGGCTAATAAAAATGCTAGTAATCACGTTGTATTACAAGGCTCAAATTCATGCTGTTACTTTATTGCAAGGCTGTCATTAATTTTGCAGGGTGAACCTGGAATCCGATCTGACCTGTTTTTAATAAGTGTGGGTTTGTGCATGAGGTGTGTTTGCAAGTGACAGAAAGGTGACTACCAGCTGTTCCTTCTTTACATGTAGTTCTACCTTTGCCTTTGATCAATAATGCTGTTTTGCTTAAAAGAAACTTTTTCCCCTCCTTCTGTAAGGAAGAAAAAGGCCCTCCTTGTTCCTGTGGTTTATTTATAAAGAATATACAATTATGCAAAGGTCAGTCAGTGGAAAATAATTTCTCTGGTGGCTTTGCTTGACATGGCTCTGGTAGTCTGCTTTGCAAACAGCTGGGCCACTCATTTCGCAGAAACCTCCCTGCCCATCCCCAGTGGTGCTATTGGGAAGGCACAGAAGACCATTAAAAAAGGCATTATGAATGCATAAGCCATGCTACAAACTGAAAACTTCTGAAATGTACTACCTAGGGGACAGTGGGACTGCAAACAAACAAACACACATACGTTCCACAAAAAGGCCCAGATTCCATCAGAAAAATAGGTAATGGAAACCTTTCAGGGCCAGGGGGAGCCAGCAACCTGTACTTTCTTTTCGCAAGGTCATTCCCCCCCCAGCTTCTTAAAGCAGGAGTGGGGACCCTGTAGCCTCCAGACTCCATATAGTCTTCCTGATTTCCTTTACGGTTTCTTGGAATGCCAGGGTTGACTGTTGAAATTCAGAGGCACAATAGCTACAGTTTTCAAAAATAAGGGTTGGGTGGGTGGGTGATGGGAATGGAAAGCTTCTGGGAGGCAAAATATTCTCCCTTCCTCCCTTCCCGCCCACCTGCCAAATATCCATCCAATTGGGCCCCAGGTTAAAAAAAGGCAATTAAAATAAACTCATGTAAGCTTATACCAATTACATCAAAGATATATCATGTTCAAGTGAAACCAAAGTAAAGATGTCTACAAACAGATGGGAAGGGAAATAAGAGACACAGAAGGAAGATCAGCCATCTTGATCCCATAGCCCCCTCCTGCTTTCAAGAGTGACTTTTCTTCCTCTTTTGCCTGCATGATTGAGACAGATCTATACTTTAAAATACAGAGACCCATTTTCAGCATTTTATTATTTATTCATTGCTTGTATTATTAAGATCTCCAGGGAAGTTTGTAGGAAGTTGATAGAAATACAAAAATCAAAATAAATAATGTACAACATATTTAAAACTTCATTGACTGATTTTCTACCAGCCACATTTGTATACCACATCAAACCCCTCCCCCAAAGATACACAAATTAAAATTATAAATGTAGTTCCATCATAAATCTTGCTTTGCTTTGGAAAAATAATTAAGTTGTCCAATGAAAGAATGTTGTGAATTGTATGACACCATCAAGAAAATCAGTACTTTAAGAGTGGATACTCTTCCAATTCCCTAGATCTCTGATTATATAAAAAAAATTAACCATATGCATCTTTTACATTGTTTTGATTATACATTCAAACAACCTGAAATACAATAAATTAAACTGAAACAATCTTGATGTGGGGTTATCTAACTTTACTTCAAAGAAGCAGCAACACTGGGGGAGATAATTTTAATCTGTAGTAATTAACAAAAGACATGGAAAGGCAATACCACAAGTCAAAACAATGTCCATAGCCCAGATATAGATAGGAAAGAATACAGTCTGTCTTCATTCCAAGGTTGTCTGTAATAAAATCAACATGAAATATTGCTGGATTAAACCACCCTCCTCAGCCAACTATCTTTCAGAAAATTCTGAAATGACAACTTCAATCCATCTAGGAACATCAGACTAGAGAAATAGAATTAGATATTGCAAATGAGGAAAGAGATATGTGATATCATTTGCTGTTGGATGTGTACCCATACTGTTTGTAAAGTTTAATCCAGCCGTTGGCCCATTATTGTTAATTTAACTGTCAAGAA
The DNA here is from genome assembly GCA_023053685.1 of Diadophis punctatus similis. Taxonomy (NCBI): domain Eukaryota; kingdom Metazoa; phylum Chordata; class Lepidosauria; order Squamata; family Dipsadidae; genus Diadophis; species Diadophis punctatus. The sequence goes on along the minus strand of JALIGW010000003.1, from coordinate 115,394,767 downwards.
TTACCACACAAATTCATGATACCATGATCAGGCTGCCCTGTTGAAGCCCGTGTCTTGCAAAGGCAAGTTACTCCATCTTGACAGCGAGTCTTGGTGTGGTTGATCTGCCTCGATCATTGTTGACAAACAAGCGGCTGTGCAAAAGCCCCTTTTTCTAAGCTAAGCAAGGCATCCATTCCACTAATTAGAAATAAAGTGCTGCTTCATATTGCCACTACAGGTTTTGCTCAGATTTCTAACCAAATGAAGCACCTCATCCAAGATGTACTCAGCCCTATTAATTTGGCTATGTAAAATATTTACAAATGGCACTCTTAAAATACAACGTTTGAACTGTTTCCAACGGATTACTTTTTCTCATCCCCTAAAGGTTTCCTTTTAATTGTGTTATTAATTTTATTGGTAAAGAAACATGCCAGATGTTCTAATCACTAATATGGTACAAATTTAGAAAGTCACTGAAGCATCTTTCTGGGACCAAAATATTGAACCTAATTGCTCAGGTGTTCCATCTACATTTAAAGACTCCTGCTGTTGAAGGACTTCTGTTCCAGCTCCTGTTTCACTGAAGCCCCCACAATGTAAGGAAGTGGAGGGGGGGGGAACCCATAATGATAACAAATTCAATTGGACAGAGTGTAAGGGGAACTGATTGGCAGGCTGCCGAAGACACAGAGATTTCTAATGATGGTTAAGAAAACAAAAGCAATTGGATTACACAAAGAAAATAAGATAAACATTCATTAAAATTACTGTAATAGACTATGACTAATGAACACATATGAATGCAAACAGCACATGTTCTTTCAATCCTGCAGGTCTACTTGCAGAAGTAGTAATTCCTAAATTCTTCAGTAATTGCTATGTGTGCTCCAGGTTAAAAGATATGGACTGGTTTTCCATGCACTGATTTTATCAGTTGTTGCTGTGGATGAATCAAATATACCGTAATTGCTAATGGAATACTGTCTATGTTCTTGCTGGATATTTTAAAATTGTGGTTTCAGATGCTAAGTGGATTTAGTCGTAATAAAACAAATAGCCTGTTGATCAATTCAGCCATGTATTTCTCACATTCATATTCAGCTTTATTATGGGAAGCTTAAAAGTGTACACAAACACAATCTTGTCCTGTATTCATAACTAAGCCAGTTACAAAAGTAAATGTGCACAGTCTTGCAGCACTGAATTATTAAATAAAACAGAGATAAACCTTGGGGCTACAAGAATATTATAGGGATGAGGGTGCTGTGAGCCACTACAACAGAATGAATAAAACTACTGGATATGAATTAGTAAGCTTTATATTCCATCGTCACCGCAATCAAAAACATTATTTGAGTATTGTGATATGAAATTCAGCAATACAACCAGGAATGGGTTCTGACTTACCTCGCTGCCGGTTTGCTTCCTCTCATGCCATGGGGCACGCGCACATTGCTTGCTGCGTGGCCGTACTGCGTGGGCGCGCACGTGCTTTGCGTGCATGCAGGCGCAGTGCTGAAAACTCGGCTTCTGTGCATGCGCAGAAGCAAAAACCAGTTTCTGTGCGTGCGCAGAAGCGAAAAACAAGGGAGCTGGTTCAGGGGCGTGGCCAGCCAGCCATCGCTGCCAGTTCGGTGAGCGGGGAGAAATTCCCGCTACCGGTTCTATAGAACCGGTCCGAACCGGCAGGAACCCACCTCTGAATACAACTGCTCCTCTCAGTCATCTATTGATGGTACTCAATGTTTATTATCTCACTCTGCTTAACTTAATGCTATGTCAAGTTCTGTTGCTTAAGAAGGAGCCCTGGATGCTATAGCCGCCTAAAAATTTAAAAGGGTTTTAAAGGGTCATAAACTAAGTGACTGAAATGCAGTCCCAGCATGCCATCTCTGCTTATTGGTTGTGCAGAAACATAAGCAAGAAGATTTTGGAGGCTGGTCAAGCCACACCAACTTCAAGTTACCCTTCATACTTAACTTTATATAGACGTATGGATCCATGATTAACAGTCATTCTTTGAAGTGATTGTCTAAAACATCCATGAATGGGAAAATATTTTTTTTAAATGCAGACAAATAGCTTGCTTTTCCTAAAGCAAGGGAAAAATAATGTATTTTTTGCATGAAAAGGTGCCTACTTTTGATAAACATTTTTCTTCTTACAACAATTTTTTTTTGTTTCAATCCGTTTGTGGCTAATGTTAATTACTATTCCTTGAAGCTACACTGCGCATATGCACCCCTTTCAGGTGCTGATCCTGGCAAAGGCAAACATGATTTGTTGGAATATTTGTCAAGGGAAGATACTTTAATTGTTGTTCTTAACTGTAAAACAAATCTAGGAATTTCCCTTTGCTAATCTTTAAAGTTACATTTAATACCCTGCAGCAGAAGAGCCACTCCCTCTGCTGGGGATAGTTCTGTATACAGCATTTTTTATCCTCTTCACAATGAAAAGGAAAGAAATTAAATATACTTAATGTATTTAAATGTAAACATGTAAATACATTTGTATTTAAATACAAACATTTAAATAAATAAATCTAAAATGTATTAAATATTTAAATATCATCATATACTGTATGCAAAAAGTCACCAGGTGATTGAGATTGAGAATTTTGTAAGCAAAATAACATTAAATGATAGCTGAGGATACAAGATAACTGTGATTTTCTGCAATAATTTTTGCAAACAAGCGTGATTAATTGAAGAGAAGCCATCCTCAATAACCTTTACCTAATTTGGCAATTTGATTGCTCAGAGTTTTATTTGGAAGCAAAAGACCAGCCATTTTCATATTGGCAAAGAATTAGAGACCATCCTGCCCTATATCTCTTTGGGGATCTTATACTGCCATACAGGGGCGGGTTGCTCACTTACCGATACCGGTGCGCTGCGTGCGCATCTCCACATTTGTGCCTGTGCGCACTCGCTATGCACGTGCCCCCCATGCGATTTTGCTTCTGCGCATGCGCGGAAGCAAAATCTTGCCGAAATGTTGTGCATGTGCGTGGCCCCTCACAAGATTTCAGCGTGATTTTGCTTCCGCGCATGCGCAGAAGCAAAAATGCCCAAAAATTCTTTTTAAAAAATGGCGCTGCGCGCGACGGACTGGTGAAGATGGCACTGGAGCGGTCACGTGCAAATTGCGCAATCGGCTGCACCCTACCGGAGCTACGCACCAGACCGCACCGGTAGGAACCCACCACTGCTGCCATAGTCCATGAGTACTCATAGGGTATTATTAATGGCAAAGCAATTCCTCCTAAATGACTTCCATTTTAATACCATAATGACCACATTTTGAGAAGATTGGAGTATGCCTTATTCTTCCAGCTTATACACTCTGGCTAGAAAGAAGAATAGCCTTTGATATAATAGAAATTGGCTAGGCTTGCTTTATGCTAGCGTTGGACATATTTCATTTCTTGAAGTTGCCCCAATTAGATGGAGATAGTCATGGTTTGATAGCATCACTGCACCTGAGAAATACATGCCGGGAAATTCCAGGTTGGCAATTCACAAGACTTAACATTCACAAAACTGATCATTTCCTGAACTATTTTGTATTGTGAGAGAAGTACAGTATCATTGAAAAATTGAATGAGAAAAAATATATTGCATATTTCGGAAGGTTTCAGTTTTCTGCATTAGGACAAGGAGAAAGAACCACCAAAATCCTGCTTTCTTCCTGGAATTTGTATTAGAAATTGATTCCTTTACATAGATTCTGGTGTCAGCTGAGATTTAGAAATGAAATGAAGTGAATGGATGAAATATAGCTAGATCTAATTGGAATCAGTGTCGTCCCGTATACCTCTCTATACCTTTGTATCTTGCAAACTAATCTTGCTTTTTCCACCTCCACGCATAGTTTTATATATTACCTTTTGACCTTTTCTCAACTTTTTTTTTGAAACATCTCATCAACTCCATTTAACCACGTCTTGGCTGCCCTTCCTTCCTTCCTTCCTTCCTTCCTTCCTTCCTTCCTTCCTTCCTTCCTTCCTTCCTTCCTTCCTTCCTTCCTTCCTTCCTTCCTTCCTTCCTTCCTTCCACAAGGCAGGTTTTTCTAGGCAACATAACATTTATTATGCTTTATATTGCCATATTGGCCCCAGCTGCTATTGATATCTTGCCTACAGACTATTGTCTGGATAGAAAAAAGAATTTGAACTACCCAAAGATGCTACTCATGTGACCCACTTTAGCAAGAGGAGGGATGGGCAGAAAGCATTGCTTCTCACTTTTGGCAATTTTATCACTCTCCCTCTAGGAGTGTGATAACCTTTAAACACCACAGTCTTGTTCAAGGCCTTTACAGATTGTTTATACTTATATAAAATATAATGCATTACTATTATTATTAGTCTTTTCATCGTTCCTATCATCCATCTTCTCCCACTTATGACTGTATGACTGTAACTTGTTGCTTGTATCCTTACCATTTATATTAATATTGATTGTTTCCTGATTGCTTATTTGTACCCTATGACAATCATTAAGTGTTATCCTCATGATTCTTGACAAATGTATCTTTTCTTTTATGTACACTGAGAGCATATGCACCAAAGACAAATTCCTTATGTGTCCAATCACACTTGGCCAATAAAGAATTCAATTCAATTCAATTCAATTCAATTCAATTCAATTCAATTCAATTCAATTCAATTCAATTCAATTCAATTCAATTCAATTCTATTCTATTCTATTCTATTCTATTCTATTCTAATTTCTACTTGAATTTTATATAGTTATTATTAGCAACTATCTTTTAAATGTGTTCCTGTACTGAACTGTTTTGTATCATTCTTACTTCTTGTATAAAATGTTATTGTATTTTAGTGTGTTATAAATCTAGAAAATTCAATAGTATCAAAATTCGATAGATGAATAAATATTTTGTGATTTGATCCATATTGATTCTGCCTAAACAACCTCAGCAGCCATTCATTTTTGAACCCCTCCCTTCATTTTACCATATACACATTTTAAATACTTCATTCCCACTGTATTCAGCTTGCTTTTATGTTTTCCAGATATATCAAACTCTCATTTTCATATAATGAAGTGAACAGAACCATAATCTTATGCACAGCTGTCTTCATTTCATTCATTCTTTGTGGTGGACCACATACTACTCATTATCTTTCTATTAGTAATTCCTTGTTTTAAAAATTTTCTACTCTTTTTCTCCTTTTTAGTCAATATTCTACCAAGCTACAAAAATATTTTGGCATTTTGCCATGTATGTCTAATTAGCAGTTGTCCATTTTAATCACCATTACATTGGCCTTTGATACATTTATTTTCAGAGCTGTATTCATTGCATCATATAATCCATTTAATGTCATGTCTCCACCCTAAACCCCTTTTAATATCACCGTAAACATACTTTATCCAAAAATATGTTAAATAACCAAGGTGACATCAGACTTTATCTTACTTTCTGTTCTTCATTGAACCATTGGTTAAGCATGTCATCAAGAGCTGAAGTGGTGCAGTGGTTAAATGCTGCGACTGCAGGCTGACTGCTAGTTCAGCAGTTCAGCTGTTCAAATCTCACCAGGCTCAAGGTTGACTCAGCCTTCCATCCTTCTGAGGTCGGTAAAATGAGGACCCAGATTGTTGGGGGCAATATGCTGAACTCTGTAAACCGCTTAGAGAGGGCTGTAAAGCACCATGAAGCGGTATATAAGTAAAGTGCTATTGCTATTTATTCTCACATTTACTTAAATTCCACCATCTATCACTCCTGCTGCATTCAGCAATCAAACTTCAACTTTATATTTGTGCAAAACAATCCATAATTCATGCCTAATCACTTTATCATATGCTATCTCTAAATCAAGAAACATTAAATGACATGTTAGCAAGAGAAAAAAATTGAACTGCATTCTTCCCAAGCATAAAGATGCATTATATTTCCCAAATTATGTTATTTGTCATGATCAGTAATATGATCATAAGCACAAATGCAGACTTCACCCACAAAATAAGCAAATCACTCAACTACTATATAAGCAAACCATATCCATATTTTAACATATGTGTTCCTAGATCTGCAGCCTTAACAATTTTCAATATTCTCATAGCATTTTTTTACTTCCTTTTCTTGGATACTAAAAGTCACAGGATTTTTCTCAATTCTACTCTTCTCATTTCCAAACAAATTTCTGACAGACCTCTTCTAGCTTATCCACTCTTTTCACTTTAAATAATGTTATTTCTTTTAAGATTCCATATGGCATGATGAGGGCTCTTTAGCCATTTGCAAAATATGTGTCTGTCAATATATAGTTCTACATTTTCTCAATCACAAAGAGTTTTTTTGTTTATTGGCCTATTCTTGGTTGAGGCATAGTCTATATCAACTTCTAATGGCAGCTTATATGCAGTTTTAATTTGTGACATCATCATGGTAAACAATCAAAATCAATGTAGTAGAGATGTCACTAGTTAACAAATCCTTCTGAATATGTCAGATATTTTGCGTTATCTAACCCTATCAGAAAAGGCTGTTTTCCAACCCCAATACTCATCATTACCACAATCCTCCACTTGATTGTTTTTGGTCTCTTGAAATCCTAGGGCTTGTTTATACTGTAAACTTGTAATTTGAAGCCAACCGTATTTTGACTGCTTTTGAAATAAAGTCCTAATACAGTCTTATATTTGTTGAGTTTTTAAAATAAAAATCTCCACATTAAAGTCTCTCTGAACTCTATATATCTATATTACCAACTCTTCCCCCACCCCTGTTCAATTGTGTCTCATTCTCAAGGACTGCCTGGACAAGTCCCTTTCTTGACAAGGTTTTGTAGAAGTGCTTTCTCATTGCCTTCTTCCTAGGGCTGAGAGAAAGAGGCTGGTCCAAGATTATTCAGCTGGGATTGATCTAAAGTGGGACTAGAACTCAAAGTGTCCTGGTTTCTAGCCTGAACCATTTCACAAATCGGTTCTCATATTACCAATAACAATACATTTTTAACTCAACTTGCGAACATTTCCCCACAGTTCTTCAATATGTTGGAGTACAAAATAATATTTAACACATGCCTGATCATGTAGCGAGTTATGGGGATATGCATTCCTTATATTAAGGTAGTAGAAAACATAATACAAAACACTCCAGGAAACAGGTCAAGCCTTTTCTTTTAGGGTAAGAGGCTTGCACCTTTCATAAACTCACAAAGATCAATTTCCATAGAAATAATATGGTAGTGTTTGGTCTAGATCAGCAATGGCCAGCTGATTTCATAGATGTTTCAAACATTTTAAACAAAACTGCTCGAAACCAATAATCTGTGATAGATGTACCATCTAAATATGCCAGGGCCAGTCCTTGATCTGACAAATTGGGGAGAGATGTAGCTGCCAGCTTTCAGAATATCTTCCAGAGAAAACACTTTACAAATTGCAAACAGATGCATGTAAGGAATTCTTAAATAACCCTCTGAAGACATTTTTAGAATGTTACCATATTCATCACTTTGTCACTCATAGTGAAACTAAGGCAGTTGTCCTAGAGAGGCTCAACTGAAAATTAAACTCTGGGGATATTTTACATCTAGAAATACCTACTAATATGGGGCCTTTTTGTCAATATTCTTTCAGTGCTATCACCATATTTTCCAGGCCACAACCAGTAGTAGAAACTATCACTCAGGTTTTTCATTTATTTCTCTATAAAGTTCAGACTTGTGATGGTTTCATAGGAAGATTTTCTTTTAATTTATTCTCATTGCCTTTACCAGATCTTTATTAGTATTGCATAATATAGCCTTCCACTATTTTAGCCCAACCTTTACTAATTGTTTTAAAAACCCTCCATTTCTGATGGCACAGTGATTAGAATGCAATATTTGCAGACTGACTCTGCCCACTGCCAGGAGTTCGATCCTGATAGGCTCAATGTTGACTCAGCCTTCCATCCTTCCGAGGTCAGTAAAAGGAGGACCCAGATTGTTAGGAGCAATACACTAACATTGTAATCCATGCAGAGAGTGCTGTAAAAGTGGAGCAGTACATAAAGTTCTGTTGCCATTTCTATCTCTGGGCACCCTCTCTAACATCTTGATCAAATCAATGTTCAGTGATTGAACTACTGCTTTTTACTCTTCCTTTTTATAATGTAAATAACAAGCCAATTGGATGGGAAGGGGCCTTTTCTTAGCCTGTGTGCTTCTGGGGTAATGTTTGCTAAATCTACCCAAAGTGACTGTGGCAGTTGTAAGTAGCATCTTGGAAAATGTTGTATGTAAACATAGTTTCTACTGATGACATGATTACCTACTTCTCTAAGTTGCCATTTGTTGAAAACAACTCATCATCTTCAAAACATGAATGCTGCCAACAATACTCAGGCCATTTGACATGTTGAGACATTATAGATATTAGAGAACACATTGTGCATCACAATGTTCCAACATATATTTGATAAAAAATGATTTTCCAGAATTGGACAGCCCATTTATAATGCAAGAGAAAGGATGTACAAACTATACAATTGTTCACATCATGATTAATAACTTTAACATAGCCTGACCATGTAGTGCCCTTTTGTTGTATGACACTTTTAGAGATTTTCAAAATATCTATGTTTCTACTGCCCACTGTTTCTAACACCTCCACTATCTCTTTCTCACCCTTCTTCTCAAGCAAGCAGTAAGCAAGACTCTGAAAGCTGATTTTGTCACAATTAACAATGTTCAATATAAGACCTAAATCTTCAGCATTGCTTTCCTGTTTAACAAACAGTATCTTTTCATTTTGGGGCTTTCTGAGCACAAACTTGATAATTGTGAAAGATAAAGATAGTCTTCAAATTACAACTATAATTGGGACTGAATTTTCCATTGTGAGATTATAAAGTGTGACCTTATGTATATATTTTGGAAAACTTTTTAAAAGGTTCCTTTATTCTTCCTTTAAGGTGCTATTTGTATATATTTGTTGTTCCAGTTAAACTTTGAATAAATATGTATTTTTAACTTTCAGAAAGGATGGAAGAAGCAGGCTGTAATGTAAAAATCTTTACGCTCTGCATTTAAGGTGCTGATTTTAAAATCTCAACAAAAATAAAACCTTGTTATTAGGGCTTTCTTTCTTTCCAAATGCGTCAAAATAGGGTTTGGTTCAAAATATAGTTTTGCAATACAATTGAGGCCTAAGGTTACCAAAGGTCAATGCAATCAAGTGGAGGGTTATCTTAAATGTAGGGCTACCAAGCAGCCTTTACTGATGGGATTAGATAACATGTCATATTTGGTAAAGTTTGTGACCACATGATAACTGGATCTGAGAGTTCACTTTGATGACATCACTGATTAACACTACTGATAAGTTCCCAACATAAATTAGAGAGTATAGAAACTATTGATAGGACTGAAAACCATTCAGGGGTTCAAGAAAAAGAAAAAGGCTTGCAATTCTCCTACCCCTTACTCAGAGCAAGTAATCCCATGGATCAACCAAGGCAGTTTCTGTCTCCCCCCAAATACCCCCCAAAAGGTATTGAAAATGCAGGGGGTGGGGTGAGATAAAAATTAAGCTTGGGTGGGGATGAGGGGGTGAAGCTGCCCTACTTACCAGGCCTCGGACACCCTGACACCTGCCTCGCCGTCTGCGGCCCGATCTTCGGCGACCACGTCTTCTGCAGCCCACTTCCTCTGTGGCTGCTTGCCGTCACTCACACACGTCACCCCCAGCCTCCGTTTCACCATCAGAGCCTTCCAGAAAGCCCTCTGCAGCTGAGAAATGGACTCCAGATTGACGAGCATGGCACCCTGGCTTCCGTTTTGCCTTCAGAGGCCTTCCAGAAAGCCCTCTGCAGCCAATAACAGAGCTCCAGATCCCTGAAGATAAAACTGAAGCCAGGGGGTAATGTGTGTGTCAATCCAGAGCCCGTTTCTCAGCTGCAGAGGGCTTTCCGGAAGGCTCTGATGGTGAAACGAAGGCCGGGGGCGATGCGTGTGAGCGGTGGCAAGGGGCCACAGAAGTGGTCCATCAGCGGGCTCCTGCTGGGCAGGGCTGTCAGTGCTGCCGCAGTGAGATGAGTTAATAATTAAACCCCCCTGAAAAGAATCCCTAGCCATTTTTTCGGGGGTCAAAATAAAATAAGACCCGGTCTTATTTTCAGGGAAACACGGTAGTTTCATGCAATTTTAACAGAAGCTGGTCAACAGCCATTTGCTCAAGCAATCTACTTTCATCAGCTAGGTTTGGAACAGTTTTCTTTGGGAGTGACCTTCTTTAAATATTCTGATATTGGTAAAATAACATCTAGCACCTATGCATAGGTTAGATTAAAAGCTATATTGGCATAGGTCATGCTGACTGATGGTGCCATTCCTGTTGAGGCAAAGATTTCCATTTTTATACAGAAGGATACAGAAGGAGCTGTTGGCACTCCAGAGGTGGGTTTGTACCGGTTCTAGCCACTTCTTTAGAACCATTAGTAAACCGGTGGTGACATCACGTAGCCGGTTCTGTCGGTGCTGGTCCATGGGCACCGCCATCTTGTTTTTTGCTTCTGCGCATGCTCAGAAGCTGAGTTTTTGGCACTGCACATGCATGCACGCTGGTGCGAAGCGAACACGTCGCGGGAGGAAGTGAACCGGTGGCGAGGTAAGTTAGAACCCACCCCTGTGGCACTCCCTACGTTTTGGTGCCCTGGGTCAATGGCTTTGCAACCATAGCCTAAATCCAAACTTGCCTATGCATTTTTGAGTCCCTTTGCATCAAACCAAACACATTTTCAGTTGTATGTGGCAACAATCAGCAAAGACTCATTAAAACTAAGAGCAACATGTTGCATTCTAAATATTGCCTGGTTGAGAAATATATTTTGTAGCACCAATATTTTGGTTTCTTTTTTAATTTTACTCTAGAGGATCCTTTGAGGCTATGATTTTTTTCTTTGCATTTTTTTGTTACAGGGGAATAAGATATAACAGGAATTTTCTGCTCCTATAACTTATGGAACTATTGGTAACTTGAGGAAAAGTGCTGTCTTTTTCCAGATGCTACAGAGGCTGCAACACCTGGAAAAGCCACAGGGAAGAAACCAGGGTGACCTCTGCATTTACTCTAGCAGCAGCTGTACATTCAGCAGGCAGGAAACATTGCTCTAAACTACAGTTATCTATCAATCCAATGGTCTTTTAATTTATGACACTTGCTGTGAAAATGAGCTGCTGGCAAATATATGTAACTATCTCTTGTGGCAGTCTGTCCTGAAACCAAACATTCCAAAAATATAGTCTGAATATAACACATAATAAATCTATATGGATATACTTTGGGAATCAGTGAGCCCCCACAGATGAGATTCTACCTCATACTTGGATGCACATGGCCAAATCTCAAATATTTGATTGTTTGCTAATCCAATAGCCAATTTTTAAATATCTCAGTCTGGTCTATGGAATGTAGGCAAGAAAAGTACGGGAGAATGTAGGCAAGGAATGATGGCGAGAAAGCTTCTTGGACCCATCAAGACAAATAGTAACAATCTAACAAAGAATCCAGTAGGTTTAAGGAACACTACCAACCCCATAAACATCTGTGGGTGCAGTACTGCTTGCTCTTTCCCTATAAAGCACATATTCTAAACAATAACATTCCATCTCTTCTGTTATTCTAAATATGAGTGGAAAAGGAATGGAAACTTTGGTTGAAGATGCTCAAGAAAGTTCACCTATAATATTTGGTGGAAGGTCACTGCTTCGTGGTAGAACATATTCTTTGCATAAAGAAGAGGTCAAATAAGAAGTGTTGGAAAATGGAAAGCCAAGAAATAGCACTAAGATAGAATGCTTCAAGTCATACTTTCATGGGTCCACACCAGGGGTGGGTTCTAACTTACCTCGCTGCCGGTTTCTCTTCCTCCCATGCTACATGGCTGCGCCGAAACGCGCGCGCACGCATGCGCAGTGCAAAAAACCCAAAATTTTAAAAAAGAAATAAAAACACCAAAACCAAGATGGCGACCGCATGCATAGTGCTGGAAACTCAGCTTCTGCGCATGCACAGAAAAAAAATTCAAAAAAAATTCAAAAAAAAGATGGCGGCGCCCACATACCGGCACCGACCGATCCGGTTCGGTGACGTCATCATGACCTCACCAGCAGGTTGCTACCGGTTCGAGCGAACCAGTCCAAACCGGGAGGAACCCACCCCTGGTCCACACATAAGAAAGTTTTAAATATTTAAGAAAAAAAATAGTCAGGTCAGGTATCAGATACAATACCCAGATGTCTGTTGCTATATGAACAATGAGAACATAGGCAAATAATGTAAATAAAATCTAAGTTAACACTCTAATCACCTCAGTGTCACAAATGAACCTTCATTTTGGAGCCAGCCATTATTCTTCAGTGGCATCATTTTAAAACTTTTTGTCCCTAAAAAAGGCACACAGTGTCAAATTAGCATATGCATTATCACTTGTCCATTTTCCTTTTCAAACAATTGTGAAGAGAGGCTCTCTTTCCCCATCACTGTTGATAGGGTGAATGACTGTGTATGTGTGTGGAACATGAAAAGCAGACCTCAGAGTGTGATATCTGGATGAAGAATCCTTTTTATTAAGCACCAAGACCTTGAGCAACACCGAGAGGTCTCTGCAATGACAGGTGACACATTATGTTTCTTCAAATGGGCCAGGTTACCTTCGGGACCGCATCCTACCACATACCTCCCTACGACCGGTTAGGTCCCATAGAGAGGGCCTCCTCCGGGTCCCATCGGCCAAACAATGTCGGTTGGCGGGGCCACGGGGGAGGGCCTTCTCTGTGGGAGCCCCGTCCCTCTGGAACCAACTCCCACCAGAGATCCGGACTATCCCCACCCTGCTGGCCTTCCGTAAAGCCATAAAAACTTGGCTCTTCCGGCAGGCGGGGTGAATAGGAAGATCAGATTCCCCCCTTGAATGTTGTTTTTATAATTGTTTTAACTATGCCTTTTAATTTTAAATTATGATAATTGTTTTTATTGTACGCTTCTTATTCTGTTGTACGCCGCCCTGAGTCCCACGGGATTGGGCGGCCTATAAGAACGTCTATTAAATTAAATTAAATTAAATTAAAATGTTAGCATAACTTAGGTTCAGTTGACATAGCCTTGCCAGCCAGTAACTATGTATTCAGGGCTATCTGAGGTACTGTAGCAGCAGCTGTCGGAACTAACAGCTACAGGCATGTACAACAGGTCACCCAACAGTAACCTGCTCAACAATGCCACTGCTACTTCATCACTCAGACTCTAGAGACACTAGACTTTATTTACAGTGTACTTAAGACATTCATCATTATTGGGTGACTTTAGCTAGAGAAGTGGGAACCCTAAGGACTAATTTATACAGTATGCCGTGAACCACTTGCTGAGAGGCTGCGAGTTGATTATATGAGCTGCTGCCCTATAAGCACGGAAGGAGAATCCTTTTCCCTACCATCCTCTCATCCTTAATTATCAGCATTTGCTGTCTTCTTGGCACTTGAGCATAAAGCAAACATACGGCAGAGAAGGCAAGTCCCAATGACACCCTTCTTTTCTTATTTATTTGGCTTTTCTTATATGCCGCCCAACTCCCGAGGGACTCAGGGCGGCGTACAACACAAGAAAAATACAAGAAATAACCAATAAACAGAATTAAAAACATAATATAAAAATTAAAAATTACAGTATAAAAAACAACCATTCAACAACCAAACATACCCGGGGGAGAGTTCAGCTGGAATTAAGCTCTGCCCCCTGCCTGCAGGAAAAGCCACGTCTTAACGGCTTTTCGGAAGGCCAGCAGGGTGGGGATAGTTTGGGTCTCTGGAGGAAGTTGGTTCCAGAGCGCGCGGCCTGCCACAGAGAAGGCCCTCCCCCTAGGACCCGCCAGCCGGCATTGCTTGGCTGACGGGAGCTGGAGGAGGCCAACTCTGTGGGCCCTAACCGGTCGAAGGGAAGTATGAGGCAGAATGCGGTCCCGGAGATAACCTCTTCTTAAAGAGAAGCCAGAAACTGAAAATAGTGAGTGAAGAAGTAGCAGACATGGTGGACAGAAACACTGTATCAGTGAGAGACTTCAAAGGGGGATCCACTGGGCAGTCTGTGATTATTAGCTGTGGACAACTGCTGACATGGTCATCCAATGATAGCCAGCTCATAAGATGCTGGGTTAGTTTAGGCTGGGTTGAAATTTGGATATCAATGTCGGGTAAGCTCCAACTGAGGTAACTTCCCTATTAACCCTTGCATTTTCCCCCTTGCATGTCTTCTGCCAATATGTACTTGTTATACAACAGATGGCACAATTTCTATAATATATTCGTTCTATAAATGCTGGCAGCCTTTCAGAAAAGCCTATTAAAAACAGAGCCTCTTTTCACTGTTTTGTTTTTATTTGGAACAGTAATAAAGTCAGTTGTTAGCTTCAAGCGGTACTAAGATTTAAAATAGGAACTGCTTTGAAGCACCATGAAACTGCACCCAGCCTCTAGGTTATTAAACGTGTTCTTTCTGTACAGCTTCCTACACATAGCTTATTGTTTAGGAGAGTTACAACTGGATGTTTCCATAATAGACATTTCAATTTGTCTTACTTTAGAACTATGTAATTATATACACAAAACACTATGACATACAGAGGAGGTTACAAGGAGAGACAGATTAGAGACTGTACAATAAGAGCCTCAGCAGGTTTTCAGGAACAACATGTGAAGAATGCCTTCGAGGAGAAAAAGTAATACAGTGCCGGCTAGATTGACTCCAAGTCACTAGATGGAATTTGGGGGTCTCCAAACTTCAAGGAGATTAAGGAGAGCCAGCTGGCACCCTTTATCACACAGGCAGCCTGTGGAGCAATTTTAACTGACCCTTGGCAGTTTTACTCTTGTTGTTGTTTTTTGAAACGTAAAATTTAAACATTCACAGCTTCTCCTACAAGGGCATGGATTTTGTTTCTGGCAGTGATGAGAGAAAGAATTATATTTATTATGTCTAGTGTCATATAACCACTGACTACCCATCCAAGTAGTTTCACATTCTGCAGATCTTTAGACTTCTCCTAAGCACTGTGAAGGAATTCCCTTTCAGTTCTACCACCGGTAAAAGCTTGGGACAGAATTAGATTTATTTTTTATTTATTCGTTTGTCAAACATGTACAAGATAGTAGGTGTTTGTATAAACATAACATAAGCAAAGAAGTACAGATAAATGAGGACAATAGGACAGTAACACAGGGACGGTAGGCACGCTGGTGCGCTTATGCATGCCCCTTACAGACCTCTTAGGAATGGGGTGAGGTCAACTGTAGACAGTCTAAGGTTAAAGTTTTTGGGGTTTGGGGAAGAAACCACAGAGTCAGGTAGTGCATTCCAGGCATTGATCACTCTGTTGCTGAAGTCGTATTTTCTGCAGTCGAGTTTGGAGCGCTTTACATTAAGTTTGAATCTATTATGTGCTCGTGTATTGTTGCAGTTGAAGCTGAAGTAATCATTGACAGGAAGGATATATTGGTATCAGGAGGAAATTCAGCCTTCAGAACAATTGTATTTGTTGCCCACAGAAATTCCTAAGATTTTGCTTGCAGGAACATTTCGGGGCCAATTCTGTTTACATGGCCTATCCGGTGAAAGATATTAACTAGAGATGATGTACCGATCAGTATAAATCACTTTATTTTAATCATCCTTGTTTTGTGGCTTCTAGATTGTTGCCTAGAAAATATATTTTGCTTGCCCTTTAAGAAATACAAGGAGTCCTTGACTTACGACCACAACTGAGCCCAAAATTTATGTTGCTAAGTGAAATATTTGTTAAGTGAGTTTTGTCCCATTTTACGACCTTTCTTGCCACAGTTGTTAAATGAATCACTGCAGTTGTTCTATTAATAACACGATTGTTAAGTGAATCTGGTTTCCCCATTGACTCAGAAGGTTGCAAAAGCTGATCACATGACTCCAGGATGCTGCAACCATCATAAATATGAAGCAGTCTGAATTTCGGTCACGTGACCAAGGGAATACTACAACGGTCGTAAGTTTGAAAAACGGTCATAAGTCACTTTTTTCTGTGCCATTGTAACATTGAACGGTCACTAAATGAACTGTTGTAAGTTGAGGACTGTAGTCATTTTTGCACAAGTGTCAGAAAAGTTACATAGGGATCCTATTTTAAATAATGGTGATAATGGGGAGGAGCACCAAATGATTAGGCTAAGATATTTTAGCCTACAGTTCATTTTAAGAATTCAAATCTATAGCTCTGTCCCCAAACACAGTACTTGCTTCTATACTACAATGTACAAATGCTTTTAATGCCACAGGTTAGACCTGTTTTCTTTTTTTTGGCAACAGATTGACAATTAATGGAGGCTGGGAAGTTTATGGTTTTTATACATTGTTGTTTTATGTACAAGTTTTACTGTTTTAGCAAAAAATATTTTTGAAGACCAGGGATTCTGCTGGAATCTGGCAGCCTCACAGAATGATTGTTTTATTAATAACAGTAGCAGGACTTGTATAAACTTTTGCCTAGAGGTCTGTCAGAATATTGTGTGAATAGTTTAATGAGCTGACCATGCAACCGATCTCAGCAGTTTATTCCATCTGATTTAGAGCATGAGTCAGACTTTTTACACTTTTATGTATTTGCCAAAATGATTTTTTTTTTCTTGCAAGAAGCAGTTTTTTCCCACCACATTGGACAACGGTGGTTAAAAAAGAAGTTGGGTAAAGTTTCAACACAGCATTATTTTTTCTATCATATTTACACCGAGTTGACTTTTCATTGACAGTCCATACTTACAAATACGAGGTAGGTTAATAGCTGTTTCAGCATTTCATGCCTTTATGTAGGCCTAGGTGGAGGAAAAAATAAGAACATAAGATTCAGCAATCTCATTATTTGCTAGTCATTTTTAATAAATAAAAATATTTATTTTTACATTAATTGGGGAGTTGATGGGTGTTGTTTTGGATGATGGCTAATTCCCTGATATCTAAGAGCATTGTATGCTCATCCTGTGTCATAAGGGATTCAGTCCTTATACATTTATAAGAAGAACTTGCCCCAGTGAACATCCTTTGTCAATCTATTGTCAATCTATTATACATTGGTCTTTTTAGGGAGATATAGTTGCTTATGTTTCCTTGTCCTTCCCCCTCACACTTGTAGAGAATAAGGACTATAGCCTTGATGGAAATGTGCAAGAAATGTTACTTGAGCAAAAGGAATCCAAACATTTTTAAAGTCCAGAGTAATGAGATAACATTCAAAAGCAGCTCAGGCAGCCACTCCCCTGGTTAATTGGATTATAAGGAAGGGGGAGGCGGTTCAACAGAATCAGACCTGCAAGTTTCTGTTATTTATTTATTTGTTTGTCAAACATGTACAAAATAGCAGGTATAAATATGAACATGGACATGAACGAAGGAAATGAATACAAATAAATGGTGACAGTAGGACAGGGATGGTAGGCTTATGCACGCCCCCTTTACAGACCTCTTAGGAATGGGGTGAGGTCCACGATAGACAGTTTAAGGTTGAAGCTGTGAGGGTTTGAGGATTAACAACGGAGTCGGGTAGAGCATTCCAGGCGTTGACCACTCTGTTGCTGAAGTCGTATTTTCTGTAATCGAGTTTGGAGCAGTTTTCCTTGAGTTTGTATCGATTGTTTGCCCTTGTATTATTGAGGTTGAAGCTGAAGAAGTCATTGACAGGTAAGACATTGTAGCAGACAATTTTTGTGTACTATGCTTAGATCAGACCGCAGGCGGCGCAGTTCCAGATTGTCCAAGCCCAAAATTTCAAGCCTGGTGGCATAAGGGATTCTACTGTGAGTAGAGGAGTGGAGTACTCTTCTTGTGAAATACCTCTGGACCCGCTCAATCATATTAATGTCCGATATACAGTGTGGATTCCAGGCAGATGAACTGTATTCGAGAATTGGTCTGGCAAAGGTTTTGTATGCCCTAGTTAGCAATACAATGTTACCGGAGAAGAAGCTTTGCAAAATTAGGTTAACAATTCTTAATGTCTTTTTGTCAATGCTGTTACAATGAGCTCTGGGGCTTAGATCGTTTGAGATGAGTACTCCTAGCTCCTTGACAGAGTGAGGGTCATCTACGAGGTCGTTTCCGCCCAACTTGTATTTGGTGATCTGATTTTTGTTGCCAATGTGTAGGACAGAGTATTTATTAGTTGTGATTTGGAGTTGCCAAATGCGCAACCATTCTGACACATGGTCAAGGTCGCTTTGAAGGGCAGCAGCATTGTCAGTGGTGTTAAATAATTTTACATAATCAGTGAAGAGGATTCAGCTGCTTTTAATATGATCGCATAGGTCGTTGATGTAAAGCAGAAAGAATGTGGGTCCTAGAACGCTGCCTTGGGGGACACCGCTGTTAAATGGTGCCGGATTTGATAGGGCCCTCCCTATTTTGACTACTTGTTGCCTGTTTGACAGGAATGCGGCTATCCACTTGTGCAGGGATCCGGAAATGCCATAAGAACTTAGTTTTAACAGTAGTTGATCATGCACCACTGAATCAAAGGCTTTGCAGAAGTCTATCTAAATTGCATCTATTGCTTTACCCTGGTCAAGATGTGTGGTCCAAATGTTTCTGCAGTGTAGGAGTTGCAGATTACAGGACAAATTTTTCCTGAATTTTCCTTATTGTAGCCATTCTCAATAAAAGTAGTTTTTTCCCTCCTGTGGTGTTGGTTTCCTGATCTGACAACCATTTTGTAAATATTTCAAGAGAGACGGAAGGTTTTTCCTTTGTTTTAGTCATACTGTGTAATTAATTTCCTGGTCTGGTCTACCTAGTGGGGCTGACACACCAGATAATAAAATTAACGACATAATTATTGTTATACCGGTAGTAGTTATAAGTATAGTTATAATACTGTTTGATCATCTGTCTTCTCCTTGCTCAGCTTCACTTTTGAATTTAAGCAACAATAATATCTCCAAATATGTTTTGAAAAGAAATGGCATGTTACAACAGGATTAAAACAACATCAGTTTACCTTTAGAAATCATGTGATATTTTTGCTGGCAAAACCACAAAACTGCACCTGCACCCAGAAGATTATCTCCCCCTTGCTTTGTGAACTGGCAAATATCCATTGCGGAAGAGACTGGTCATGGGGCTTCTATAAACATGAATTTTTTTCATGCAGCACCACTTGTTTATACTTTTCCTTTAGCACGTTACAATGAAAACCATTTTAATACTCAAAATGACAACACTCCATTTTAACATCATAGGCATAATAGCAGCTGAGTGTAGGTTAAATGTCAAGGGAAGTTATATCAGGAACTTGTCTTTTAGTAGCATCTTACCAACAAAAGGTGAATGACTGTAGTCCACAGCTAATAACAATGACACATAGCAAGACATCTATCTAGCTATGAACTTGATGAACTAAGGAGTGGCAGGGAAATAATTAAAGCTCAGCCCAATTTTCTCAAATACTTTTCAGACAAAGTGTCTGAAGTTCAGCTTTATCACACAAAAACTGTTCAATATTTTCAGGGAAACTGGGATTGTGTTAGGTAAAATCCTCACCTCCAATACTCAAAGAGAATCTTGAGTACCTTTATACTCAAAGCAAACTAAGAACCTAAGAAAAATATTTCTAGTGAGGAATTGTAGATCTAATTATGTTGACGAGGGCAGGAAAAATCACCCTATTGTGCGTATTGGGCTACAATATTCTCATGCTGTTCATTTGCTTCAAATTAATAATGTGTGTGTATTCACACACACACACAAAACCACACACACACACACACAGAGAGAGAGAGAGAGAGAGAGAGAGAGAGAGAGAGAGAGAGAGAGAGAGAGAGAGAGAGAGAGAGAGAGAGAGAGAGAGAGAGAGAGAGAGAGAATTGGGTTGAATTCCTGACTAATGTTAGTAGCACAACACAAACACTCATTGTACTGCAGGGAATGAGAAATCTGTCATATCTATCAAATCTATCTATCTGTCATATCCAGTAGTGGGTTCTAAAACCCTTTACTATCGGTTCGCACTCATGGGCAATGCTACTGCACATGCGCAGAAGCATCCCAGGCAGGTGGGCGGAGCCTCCTGCCACCGGCGCTACCGGTTCTTAGAACCGGGCTGAACCGGGAGCAACCCACCGCTGGTCATATCTATCAAAATCAGACTGCAAAGCTGGCTCATCCAACCTTCCAGGGCTTTAAGCAGATCTCCTTCTTCTTCCCAACTCCTTGCTCCCTCCTCTTCACTTCAATCAACCCTCCTACTTTTATCTTCAAGAAGAAATGAGGGCTATCTCTCTCTTTCAGGAGGAAGGTCAAGCAAGGTGTTCATCTGGAAGTCGCTCCATGCACCCTCTAATCAGGGAAGACTTATAATTGTCTGGTCTGTTTATATAGCATGTATCTTTCTTAACGTGGTAATGTACAAAGTGAATGAAACACCGCATGCTTAGCTGCGTGTAATAGGACATATGGGGCCCTGGGACTACATCTTCTCTTGCAGGAAGCAATGGGCAGATGGTGACGAGGGGTGAGGATTCCCATCCAGCTTCTCACAAGGGCAAGATTGTATTGTATATGATCTCTGGATCAAGTCCAAATTCTTCAATGTCACAAGATTCAATTATTCCTCTGATGATTTGACCATTTAAGGAAAGGGGTTGTCATCATGGTACAAGATCTCATTATAGTGTCTAAACAGTTTGATGATCCTTGTGTAAGGGAATCTATTAATATCATTTGCAAGATATAATTTATACTATATTTATGTTATATTGTATTATACTGTATTTATATTCTGTTTTTGCTTTAACCCCTTCTTTGGAATAGCACTTAAAGGATTTAGTGCACATTTATTAAACAGGAACATAAGCATAGCTTCAGAAAGTACAGAAGATTCTGACCTAGCCTTCATGTTTCTAAGAAGGTAAACATCTTGTCTGAAACTAAGGCAGGAGACGTAGCATGTATGACACAATTCCTCTTACAAGAAAAACTGGTATAAATAGTTTTTTTTTCTTTGCTTAAAATATATGTATCTGTTTATGACTGGATTGTGAGTTGCCATGAGCAGGTCCGTGTTTCCTTACAGTAGAGGGCAGTGATATCCACACTCTAATTATTTCTCTGATTTTGTGAAACAAAATATGTGAATTCTCTCCATTACTCCATTATCAAAATATTCTCTCATGCTGCAACAATACATTACTTTAATAAAGAACAATAATACTAGATTAATTTGAATTAGTGTGCTTTATGCAATCCATAAGCAGCAGACAGAAAGGCAGACCAGAATAATTCAAGTCAATTTTTTTAAAGTCCTTGTATTTTTGTGTTCATATGTTTGTGTGTTCATGTGCGTGTGCGTGTGTGCGTGTGTGCGTGTGTGTTTAGCAAAATAAAAGCTGATTTCCATCATGTTGGACTGGTCCATTTAAGTCTCACAGACTTTTTCACTGATACATAGGCAAAAGTATTATAAAACAATCCTATGGCTTTACCTATTAAAAAGTACATTGACTATGTGTTGTATTCATATTGCATTATCTGAAAAAAAGAGCATCCTACTACATCTTCTTTTAAGATAGATTGTTAGCAAATACTGATTTGATAGCAATTCAAAAATTATCATTATCATTATTTGTATGCTGCCTAATCTTACCAAAGTCATGATGACTTATAATAGCAATAGCACTTAGACTTATATACCGCTTCACAGTGCTTTACAGCCCTCTCTAAGCGGTTTACAGAGTTCAGCATATTACCCCCAACAATCTGGTTCCTCATTTAACCGACCTCAGAAGGATGGAAGGCTGAGTCAACCTTGAGCCGGTGAGATTTGAACAGCTGAACTTGTGCTAGCAGTCAGCTGAAGTAGCCTGCAGTGCTGCACTCTAACCACTGCACCACCTCGGCTCATGTATTGTATTCTGTCATAAGTAACACAGAATACAATAAACATCTCTGATTAAATATAACCCATAGCCAAATAATATCATAACATAATACAGGACTGTAAAAAACCTAGTCCCAAAATAAAAATTACAATATAATTACTAATGGAGAATAATATTCCAGGCAGGAGTTCTGGAAAAGTTCAACTTCAAGAAGGCTGTCACTGAAGGAACCAGCCTATTTTGGGGAGTGGGATGAGAAATTGTTCCACAATATTCATGCCATGATGGAAAAGCAATACTTTCTGGCTTCAACCGAACTCACCCCATGAAAAGGGGGCGCCACCAGCAGGAGGATCTTCATGGATGGGTCAGGTCTAGCTGATGTCAGCATTTAACAATTTAAGTGGATTTTGAAAAATTCTTACTGTAGCATTATCATTGGAGAGAATAAGGAAGTAAAGATTAAAGAAAAAAAGTTAGAAAACTGATAAATGTGTTTACAGTACATGCTACCAGGTTGGAATTTTCATGGTTAACATGGGCATCTAGCCATTGGCCTTATCACAGTTGCAAACAGATATCTACATTAAGCAATAAAATAACTATTCTGATGTTGACTCTTAATTCTTTCTATTTGTTCAATCATGAGGCTTAAATATTGTTGCGATAAGGCTAGAGATCCTATATTTTGTCCTGGGCTTTTCTGATGTAAGGCTGTCTTTTAATTATATATGGAAATCTATAGTTTGTAAATATACACTGAACAGAATATATCTGGTCACCCATTTGAAAACCTCCCTCTAAGAGCAGAATGAAGCTTTGTCTATACTGAGTAAAGTTGTTGCATTATAAGTGGCCACCAAGTATCTCTAATGGTGTTTCCTTCAATTTGTTATAGCTAGGTTGAATATAATGAGAGATGAATCCTTTCTATCTCCAAGAATCTTTCATGTGACTTGGAGAAATCACTATCCAATAGGGGCAAAGTTTACACAAGCAAAGGTTCTCAGAAAGATGAAAATTATAAAGAAGAAGACTCCAAAGGAAAGGAAGGTGGCATAAATCCATGTTTGGATGAGAATAAAATCTCATAGAGGTGATGTTGGATCTTTACTTGGAATCCAGACAGTTAGAAATAAAACCGAGATTAAATGTCTGATAGAAAATATTTATTTCAGTACAAAAACAATAAATCCTGAATAATTACATCTTTGCTAAGAAACACGACTGTCCAGGTCAAGAGCCAAGTCAGAAGAAAAAATTAATGGTGGATTAGGAATGTAGACATGCGTAGAACATCATATCACGTGTTCTGCTTATATTGGAATGTACCATAATATTAGATAGGGGTGTATCACCCTGCATAGACATACAACTGACAATATTCACTACGTGACAATCCAGTTAAGAAGAGAGACTGTGACTAATGTTCTCCCACAACTCAGATGCAGCTTGAGCCTAAAGCCCTATTTCAATATCCATTCTCACATGCATCTGCCTGCTGAGCCAAAATGATTCCCCTGTTTCATTCCTCCGCTCGCTTGTTTTGGAGGCATCAGACAAATTCATTTTAAATGAAGACCTCAGGGTCTAGCTGATAATAACTAAATAGAAATGGGTGATGGAAAGAAATGCAATTTCTTTGATATCATATTTGATTTTTCAAGTATTTCCTCCTCAGTTTCATTAATGGTCTGCTAAAAATAAACAAACACACCAGCCAAAGGGAGAAGAATTGGTTTTTTGAGACAAAGCTTCAGTGGCTCCTTGACAATGATTAGTCAAGCTCAGAAAATTTTAATTGACTACTTGTAGAGCTGAGATAGCAATGGGCCTCCAAAGCCAAATTACAATAGTCCCAGCATGCATTGCTTGCTGTTTATTGGGTCACACCAAAAAAACTTCATTAGTGGTAGAACATGTCAAAATTAGTCACTTAAGAATGTAAACAGCTCCAAGAACAGGAAAGAACAGGCCTCCAGCCATCTGCTTGGTGTGTTTGTCCCACTTCCTCACACTACCGGTGCTGATTTTCATTCACTCATCCAGATGATGGTTGTCTTTGATTCAGCAGAGTGTCTTGGAGTAGTAAAGAGCTGAAGATGTCAACAGATTGCTGTGCCTTCCGGCAGAGACACCAAGGCTCAGGACTCAGCAGGGACGAGCAACAGCAGCAGCTGCTGCTTCCCAGGACTTCTCTTCCATCTTCTCTTCTCATTTCCCCCCCCTTTTTTTGTTATTGCTACAGATGCAAAAAGCAAATGATCTTGACATGATTAGCACTGGCACCCTGGTGAAACTCTGTGCATTTCTTTTTGCTCAACATGATTTTGGATTCCACACTAGAAATGGCTTGCTTTCCCAAGTCATTATTTTAATTCCCTCCCCTGGAATTTCAGCTGTCAATCAACAGAAACTTGACAGTTCTTTCTCATTAAAGAAGTTCAGAGTTTGAGCCTCTGTATCTGTATTCAAAGGTTGGGATTGGTGGGGTTTACTCTTTAGTAAACTTGCACAAGATTGCCGGCTTGGTGTAGGATCCACTCAGTGTAATTGGTTTGTTGCTCTTTCCAACAAATGGGAGCAAAGTAAGAATAAAAGTACTAATTAAAAACTTCAATTTTTCAGGAAGCCATAAAACACCCTCTGACTTTAAAAAAAATTAATAATATGAAAGAAATTTTCAGTAATTTGATGTGTTTACACCAGGGGTGGGTTCCACTTACCTTCGCCACCGGTAGGAATGCCCCAGTTCAAATCTGCTATTTGAAGTCCTGCTGTTAGCCTTAAGGAAGCCTCTCTCTGCTCATCCTATCTATAATATGTGAAGAGTAAGCAGTTATGCATCTGTTTTATAATGAATGAAACACTAACAAGAATGACATTTGTTAGCTCAGTTTTCATACATTATGGAAGAAATGTCAAGAGTCATGAGTGGTTAATTTTCATTCACCCATCTTTATTCATTGGCCATTCATTTGAGTGTGAGAAGATCTTGCTGGTTATGTATAAATAAATAGGGGTTGCTGGTTGTGGTTATCAAATTGACATGGTGTGTGTGAGTGTGTGTGTGAGTGTGTGTGAAAAATGCTCAAAATGACATCCACAGTGAAATGATAGAGGTCCCACTGTCTTTTCATATGCCTTATGTGGTCAGGGCTTCAATTTCATGGCCATGTTGACTTATTTTTTGAGCCCGTCCCCATAAATACTTCAGATGGTTGGTATATGTTTTATTTTCTCAGAAAGTCCTGTAACTGGAGTTCTGGAAGGAAGCATGTCTTAAGCATTTGGGAAAAACAAAAGAGAGATGACCAAGTTTTATTTATTTATTAAATTTATATCCTCAATTAGGTGACTCCCCAATTTTGCTCCCATTACTATACGTGATAGTACAAACTAAAAAGAAAAGAAAAAAAATGAAAACAACTGAATGACCCAATAAAGTAAATGTCAATTATGAAAATTATTGCTTGCAATAAATGATTAGCTATTCCCTACTGTTTGGATTCCATTTTGAGTTTATTTCTTTTGCTTTATGAATGCAAACAAATAATGAAAAAAAAAAGATAGAAATGTAAAATGTGTATTTTCAGGGATAGAATTATTAGCAAACCATATAGGAATTTTGGCTGACGGGGTCCAGAAGAAGAGCCTTTTCTGCTGTGGCCCCCACCCTCTGGAACATCTTGTCCCCCGAGGTCAGATCTGCTCCCATTTTTTGGCCTTCTGAAAGGACTTGAAGAAATGGCTGTGGCAACTAGCTTGGATCCTAATGGGAGTGTGGCATGTTGGAGGTGGCTGATAGAGTAGAAAACACCCTACCTCCTCTCTGTGCCCACTTTGCTCCTTCCCTCTCTCTCTTGCTTAGTTTATTTTAATTTTTTTTTAAAAATAAGATCTTTATTTATTGTTTTATTCTGTATTTTATTCAAGTCCGTAAGCTGCCTAGAATCGCTTTTGGTGAGATGGGCAGTATGCAAGTTTGATAAACAAACAAGTAAATAAAAATATAGAGTGAATGACACAGAATAATTCACAAACCTGATATAGACTGAATGATCAGAAATATAAATCAATGTGAAGTAAAATGAAATCGGAAAGACAAAAGTTTGGCACTAAGAGGCAAAATTGTTCCAGAAAAAGGATTGCTCAAAAGTCTTTTTTCTTTTTCACTTGGGGAGAGGGAAATCAACTAATATGTGCTTTTGTCAACAGGCACTACTAGTTAATTACAAAGTCTTACCTATTTTGGGACATAAATATCTGCAGGATTGTTTACTCCAAGAGGAACAATATTACAATTTCTATCTCCTATGAGTCCTCCTTTGGTGGAATTGGCTCCTGCAAAAATAAGACTAGCTTCCTTTTTGTAATCTCTGTTTCTTAAGATTAATGAAAACCTTCTCTAGCAAGTATAGCAGGTACAAATGTGACAAATAAATAAACAAATTTAAACAGGCATTTGGGGATTGTTAGGCAAAGTGTATGTATCTAAGATGTATGTGGACATGCGAACAATAGTATGCTCTTTATTAAAATGCAATGTATTGTATAATGTATTATCTACCACTTTTGTAAGCTATTTATATCCATTGTTTGATTGAAGCAACATAAAACCATTTAAAACAAAGGAATAAATAATAAACAACCATGTCTACTTTGCTCTAAATCAGATGTAAGCATAGCTTCTGAATATTGTGCCATATTTATTTTGGTTTACATCCCCATGTGCCCCAGGCAATGGAATATTTTCAATTTTATTGACAATTTTTTCACGATTATTGCATAGTTTTTATTGATTTTAAGATTTGATCTGTAAACATCTAGATATGTATTTTTCAAATATAGAAATATGGCAGATAAGTAAATATCATGATGAATAAATTAGAGTAAAATCTGAAACATCAAGCTTTAGGGGGGAAAATATATATCTTATGTATGCATTTTGAGAAATACATTACATTAATTTCCTTCTTCTGGGTAAATGTTTTAATTATTGAAACCTCCATTAATCTAATATAAGTAAATTAATAATGAAGCTAAGTATATAATATGAAAAACAAAGAACTAAATTCTGTAAAGCAGAGTACTTGATGTTAATATTTAGCTTAATGGAAATCCTGTTGATTATTTACTGTAAATTCTAAAACAAGTTTCCTTTATGAAATAACATTGTGTTTATACTTTAAGAAATTATTATAATATCTATTCATTCAAAGAGTACATACTTACTGTCGTCCTAAGTCATGTTCAGAGCAATTTCTGTCAAGAGATTAGACAGAGAAGTGGCTAGTCCAAAGTCATCCAGGAACATAATTGTTTATTGGGGATTTATAATCAAGTCTTCCTACAGTTCTACAATTACTAATAGTTACAATACACTGACTTTAATTAATTAATTAATTAATTAATTAATTTTAATTAATTAATTAATTAATTAATTAAGTCTAAGGCTTAAGACTTAGGGTTAGGGTTAATTAGTTAAACAAATTTATAAAGCCACACAACTCTATAACTACTCCATAATGGATTGTTTTTCCTTCTATCTCCTTATTTAAAACACCTTTTTCTGCTGGATAAATTTTGGGTAAAGAATTTGAAGTAGGTTTCTGTCATGCTGTTTTAATCAAAGCAGAGTAACATCTTATAAGTGTACATGATAGGCACCCTAAAATTTTGACTAAATTCAGGTCTTTATTCCTATTGTTGACAATCCAACCCCCAGTATTTTTCAAAACCCCATTGTAGGTTTATGATGGGAACATACATTTTTGAACATCATAGTGAAGGCCTTAACCCAGAATATGGAGGCTGTCAGGTTCTAAGACTTAGACAGGTGGTGGATTATGCAGACAAATGAGTCCAGAGACAGTCCATGTTTGACTTTGGATGGTTTTGCATTCTCCTTGATAGAGGTCTTTATGGAGGCATAACTCCAAGAGATACAGATGGAAGATGTAAATGTTGCACAATTGCATCTTGTACATTAGTTTTTATTTGTTTGTTTGTTTGTTTGTTTGTTTGTTTGTCAAGCATGTACAAGATAGCAGGTATAAATATGAACATGAACATGAACAAAGGGAATGGATACAAATAAATGGGGACAGTAGGACAGGGAGGGTAGGCACGCTGGTGCGCTTATGCACGCCCCCTTTATGGACCTCTTAGGAATGGGGTGAGGTCCACGGTAGACAGTTGCAGTCGTTTTTGGAAGAGGAAATGGTCACTCATATGCATGACAATTTGTGGCTGGACTACTGCAATTTGCTCTTCAAGACTACTCTTGAAGATGGCTTGGAAGCTTCAGTTGTGCAGCATGCAGACAATTATGGATACATTAAGGCTTCTCCAGGTAACACTGCTTCTATGGAAGCTGCCTTGGCTGCAGTTAGCTTCTGGTTGCATTTCCAAAGCTATACATATTACAGGGCCTAGTTATCACTGAGGCTATCTTCTGATTAAATCTGCCTGTCTGATAAGATGCAGAATAAAAAACTTGTTGCAGGTCCCACATACCATTCAGAAAATACCATTCCCCAGGGTTTTACTGTCAAGCCTTCTTGGTGACACCCCAGCCCCCAAATAGCCTCTGTTTATCCTGAGCATCCCCTCCCTCTTATGTTTCTGAAAAGCAGTTACAACATCAGCAGGAGGAGTTTGAGAATACATATGATCATATTACCCCTGAAATGTGGCACCTCAGACTGTTGTAATTTGTTATGGGTGGACTTCATTGTAAATTTTAATCCTACTTGTCAGCGTACCATAAGCCACTCAGAGTTTTCAGAAATGGAGCAGCATATAAGCTGAAATGAATAGCAAATAAATAAATCACTGAGCCACTTTGAGGGGAATGTGTCCAATAACAGCTCCTCTCAAGCCTTCGTTCCCATCATTTCCATAATCCCAGCCATTAGACAGATGAACTCACCATAAAGCAGATGACAGAAAAACTCATCAGCACTTAATTCATTACAGAAAAAAGGAAATGTGACATGACAGTTTACAGAGCCCCACTCAATAAAGCACATTAAAATACTATACAATTTAAATGACAATATTTATGGCAACTAGTAGCTTGTATCATTCTTGCAAAATGAAGCTTGTATTCTTTCACCTTTGTGAAAAATACAAACAAGCTGCTAGACGGGTTGAAAATGCAGAACCAATTGTAAAGTTTGCACAATCTCTCTCAGTGGAATGTATTTTTATTCAAACTGTTCAAATAATGTTAAAACTATGCTTCTTTTCTCCACTAGGCTCAAGCAATGGGTGTAACATTGATGGTGTGTGCACACCCGACACCCACAACAAAAGGATTTTGTTTTTGCTTTTTGGATGATTTGAATCAGAACAGTTAATTATAGATTTTGGTACAAATCATAAATTCCTTAATTTGACATTCTTATGAAACACATCAAAGTTGCATTAGAAGATTGTGGTTTTCTCATTGTAAAATGTTGCATATCAGCTAGATCTTAAGTTACTGTAGTTACTAATATAAATATCTAGCTAGGTGGCAGCCTCTAACCAATCCTCGCTGATCATAAAAAGCAAAGCAGGTTTGAACTTGGTTAGTTCTTAAATGAGAAACGACCAGAAAATATCATGCTATAAGCAGAGATGGAATTCATCCAGTTTGCACCGATTCGAGTGAACCAGTTGTTAACTTTTTGCCCAGTTCAGAGAACCAGCTAATCCCACCTCTGACTGGCCCCACTCACCCCGCCCCACGCCTCCCAGGAGTCCCCCCATGCACCCCATTTTGGCTTCCAGTTTGGTGGAGGAGGCCTTCCAGGCCCAAAATGGAGCACAGGGTGGGGGGTGTCGTGAGCCCCCCTGCCCCCATTTTGGCTTCCAGGGTGGTGCAGGAGGCCTTCCAGGCCCCAAACCCCTGCTCTAAGGTGAGTTGGGAATGGGGATTTTGCATGATCATTACTGTGGGTGATTGGGAATGGGGATTTTGCGTTATGATTACTCATAAGTAAGTAGGAACCAGTAAAAGAGGAATGAAAAAATCCCTATCTGTTGATCAGCGTTTTTCAGTCTTTGCAAGTTTAAGATGGGCGAACTTCATGCTGCCTGGGGAATTCTGGGAATTGAAGTCCATGCACCTTAAAGTTGCCAAAGTTGAGAAGCATGAGTCTATACTAGAGTTTAGGATTTTCCATTCCTGTTTTATTTAGAGTTTGGTGCAATGAAATAAATCAGTTGTGGTTTCGTTAACAAATAGTGATTAAAGCGATATGAACCATTAGTGGACTTTTTGTGAGAAACTGAAATTAAAAGTTGATCTGGGCTTTGATGATTAAATAAGGGATTATGGAAATAATGTAGACAAATGTTAATCTTAGAGTAAGAGTTTGATATATTTTTTTATTTATATCTGTACCAAAGAAAGTTGGAAGTCATTCTTTTTCAGTTTTCCTTCCTTTCCCCTTTCTTTCTTACACTTTCACTCTTTTTCTTTCCCGAGCCTTTTCTTTTTTCAAATCTGTTTTTTATTTGTTTATCCCTTAGCTTTAAATGTTAAAATGTTACAGTAACGTTAGGAAGTGGGGGGGGGAATGGAGCCATCATTTACCAAAAATGTTGAACCTCACCCTTCCAAATCCATTTTAGTTTGGGTACAGATCCCTTTGGAATTTAGACTTGGTTTGAAACTCTTTTATCCCTTTTTCTAAATTTATTGAGATACTTGGGGTTAGTGTACAAACAGGCAATAGAGGAGACTATGAACATGTGAATGGTTTTGCTTAATTGCAATCTCTAGAATAAATACACACACACACACACACCTACACATATATACATACAATACTGTTAATTATGTGTGTCTAAGAATAGTGCAGTTAATAGGCAGTTAATCTGTACCTCCAGCTTGCACAACTAAGTACTCCATGCTTCCAGTGGTCTAGTTAGTCCTGTCACCCAACTATGCATGTCTTAGTTGGTCTCAAAGGTCCAATCCATAACCACCTGATCCTTCAAAGCCCAGCCTCAGGCCCTCAATTTGGGCAAATTAAGCAAACTGAGTGCAAACTAGGACATTGAAGAAGAACTCTTCCATTGGTACAAAGTAATTTCTCTCTTTTTTTCCCCCTGCACCCTCCATATCTATTCTAAAGGCTGGGGAAATCCTTGGGAAATCTAGAGGATGAATGAAAAATTTAAAGTAGGATAAAATGTTACAGTTTTGAACAAACTAAGACTGAGTTTGAAATAGAATTGTGTATTAATGATGACCATGTTAATGCTAAAATGTATAAATCTTTGCTGAGTTTTAAAATTTCTTTTATTTATCAAATTTTAAAGCCACACATCTCCCTCTCAGAGAGACTCTGGATGGTGTACAAATAAAGAGGGATTCTGGGAAGTGTACAAATAAATATAAGATATCAAACAGAAGAAGCACAAATGAAAGAATGTATGATAAAAATGGGCTAAAAATTTTGGGTGTAACATACAGATGGATCAATGAGAAAATATGTGGTTGAAAGGAATGAAATTATATTCTAGAATTTTTAGAAGATGGTGTATCGCTGGTACTTATCACTAGACAAATTGTCTAGAATGTATCTTGAATATTTGTTGGAAATGTAAACAACATGAAAGGACATTTTATCCATTGTAAGTTTATGGTGGATTGTGAACTTGGTGGACATGTAAAAAAGCAAAAAAAAAAAAAGATACAAAGAAATATACTAATTGAGAACATTCTAAAAGTTAAATTACAACTGAAACTTGATTTCAAATCTTGTAACTATACCTGGTTCCAAAATGATACAAATCAAAATGGAAATCAAAATCCATTAAATTAAATTAAAATAAGAGCCTCAAACTCCCTTACAAGTTTTCCCAAAGATTTTTCCATCTGAGCACTGTTCTTTTTTCAGATCCACTTTCTGGAAAATTCTTTTTGGGCTATTCTGATAATAAAGCAGATGTGTCACGTTTCACTTTTATTTAATGTCTTGAATCTATATCTTGCTATTTGATTTTTCCATAGATTTCAGGGTAGCTTTTTGATTATAAAATATTCAATTCCCAAAGCAGGTGTTTTCTCTTTATATAATAAAGAAACTATAATGAAAACATATGAAATAAATAAATTGTTCAGGGTTGAGAAGAAAGACCAAATAGACATTCTGTTACAAATGGATTCCCTAGCAACATTTCTTGGAAAGAAAAGATGTCAAAGGTTGATGGATAAGCAGCTGGAAAAATCCATGGAACTTCATTTTTATATATGACAACTGCAGGAAGATTATTATATACACAAAGCTGGAATGATTTGACTTTACCCACAATGGAGGAACAAATGGTGAAGATGATGGAACTTGTTGAGATGGCCATACTGACTGTTTTAATTATAACATTATCTAAGTTTAATAATGTTTGGAAACCTCTTATCGACTTATCTCAGAAACAGAAAAAAAGAAATTATCATATATGGTTTTGCTGACTAGAAAAAATGCATTACAAAAGAAATGTAAACAATGCTGTGACCATACACTATAAGGTTAATTTACATTTATACTTATAACTGCTGTAAAAGAAAATAAAAAGTCACTTCTTCGTATTCTTTTTTCTTTTCTTTGATTTCTGTATTTTTCCCTTTCTTTTCTTTTCTCATCTTTTGCATATTAGTTTTTGTTAGTTGTTATTCTGTTTTACAATTCTAATAACATTTATATATATATATATATATATAAAGAAAAAGATATCTCTAAAATCTTCCCCTGGAAGGGCAGCATAACAAGATGTGTGATTTCTAGATACCGTATTTTTTGGAGTATAAGACGCACCGGAGTATAAGATGCACCTTAGTTTTGGGGGAGGAAAACCTCCCAGCAAACAGCAAACAGTACAGATGATATACACTGTTTGCTGTGTATTTCTGTGCATGTGTGCCTGGTCCATAGAAATATCAAAGAATTGGAGAAATGTACATTATGGCAGTATATTAATGCCAGAAAGTTTTCTTAAATGTAGTCACACTAACTCCTCCCAATTATTTAAATAGATCTACTCCAAACATGAATAAGTCAGGATTTAACTCAGCTGCCTTATCTTAATACTAAAACAGGACACTGTTACATTTCAGACTATACTTGTACAGAGGCTATTAAAATTGATGTGGCTTTCTGGAAGTATACATTATTCTCTGTTATTTAAAAGAAGATACAAAAGCACTGGGCCTCTTCAGATCAAGCATTTATTTTAAAAAGCTTCTTAATTTTGTTAAGTTGTCTAGAACAATAATAAAGCAGTCTTTAAAAATAAGTCTAATAATTTGAACATTCTACAGACATTTATAGTTATTGACTTACCTCCTTGCATCCAGTTTCAGCAGTCTGATTAGCACAAGAAAATAAAATTCTGCCTCTCCCTCTCCCTCCCAGCAATTTGCCTCCTTGCAGATTTAGTTTCACTTTCAGTTTCAGCATGTGGCCTGCCTGCAGCCTCAATCAGCTGAGGGTCAGGAAACTGATAATCAGTTGCTTGGCTTAACAGGCTCTGTTCTGTTTGCTGCAAGGAGGTAAATTGCTGGGAGGCAGAGGCCAAAGGGTGGGGGTGGCTGGTGGGCTACATTCGGTGTATAAGACGCACCCAAGTTTTCACCCTCTTTTGGGGGGTAAAAAGGTGCATCTTATACTCCAAAAAATATGATAGGTACCTGAACAAAAGTGATGGTTCCTAGGGAGCATCATGATTCCCTTATAGACCTAGAAAAGAACAGTCTTCGTTGTAAATCCAGAACTGAGTCTTAAGTCAAGTACTCACTCTATTGTGTCTTTCAATATAACAAAAAAGCACAATATAAAGTTATCTTGTTCAAAGCCACAAATAAATATTATGTGACTTATTTCTGAATAAATATTTATAGGATGGTGATTGTAGCTAGGACCACCAAATTCAGGATACAAAGCTCCAGACAATCATTAGTAGGCAGCAAAATTTATCCTTTGTCTTTCTTGATCATCTAGGGTGCAAAAACAAATTTTGCCAAATTTAGTCACCCTATTTTTTGCATACTTTTCTCCACATCTATATTATTCCTTCTTCCTTTCCTGTGAGTGTTTTTTCCTCTGCTGAATGCTGATAGCCATTTGTAATCTCCTAGGGGCAGGAGTTGTTTTATTTTTTATTCTTTTCTTCCCTTTAAATTAAAAAACCCCCAAAACTATAGAGAAAGATGATAGAATTATGGCCACCATTCCCCCAGATCTTGGTAGAGTATCTTGTATGTCAGCATTGCCAATTGAGCATCCAAAAAGGAAGAGCTCAACTCTGGCCAGATGCTTTCAGCTACTCTAAAGGTTCTTTGATTAATTGAGGTGAACCACCTTGTATAACAGGGTCAGCACACGCAAGCTTTCATTATTTTCTTCATTTACATCAATTAGAATTATAGAGAGCCTGGAGCTACTCCTGACTTCTAAAAAAAAAAAACACCACAGTCTATTCCTGGATGATATTTGAGTAGAGTATGGCAAAGGCTACATCATATTTCATTAACAAATAAAACTTTTATTCCTCCTATCAACAATACCAAGATTTATATACAGTGCATTACTAAAGAAAAGCATTAACATCTATCATGCATGGTGGCTGAAGTCAGTGAGCTGGCACTGGGGGCATTCCACCACCATCAATCTAGACTGGAAGAGAATTTCAATTTAGACGGACAACAGTGAAGAGCTGAGCTGCAGATATTGTTTGAGTTTATGAGGTGCTTGACAAGAATGCTATAAAAATTATACTATTCTCTTTGTATGTCAATACAAATGGGAAATAGACAAAAAGAAAGCCAATGCTCTATTCCAGTGATGGCGAACCTATGGCACGCGTGCCACAGGTGGCACGCAGAGCCATATCTGCCGGCATGCGAGCCGTTGCCCTAGCTTAGCTCCAACACGCATGTGCATGCCAGCCAGTTGATTTTTGGCTCACACAGAGGCTCTGGGAGGGCGTTTTCAGCTTCTGGAGAGCCTCCAGGGGGGTGGGAGAGGGCATTTTCGCCCTCCCCAGGCTCCAGGAAAGCCTACTGGGCCCACCGGAAGTCAGAAAATGGGCTATTTCTGGCCCCCAGAGGGCTTCCGGGGGGGGGCAGGGGAGGCCATTTTCGCCCTCCCCAGGCATTGAATTATGGGTGTGGGCACTCGCGCGTGTGAGATAGCGCACGTGCACACGCTTTCGGCACCCGAGGAAAAAAAGGTTCGCCATCACTGCTCTATTATTCTATTCTATTCTATTCTATTCTATTCTATTCTATTCTATTCTATTCTATTCTATTCTATTCTATTCTATTCTACTCTAATCCACTCCACTCCACTCCACTCCACTGCATCCCATTCCATTCCATTCCGTTCCATTCCATTCCATTCCATTCCATTCCATTCTATTCTATTCATATGTTGTAACAAGCATCTGGAATTTAATAACTGTTGTGCTCTCAAATCAATACTGACAATTCTAAAGTCTTAAATATTTGAAGTGTGTGTGTGTGTGTTTGTTTGAGTTATTTATAAAAAAAATGCAGGATAAAAAAATCTAAAAAGGAGAATAATCTAATTATGCTGACAAAAATGAAAGACAGTAAATAGAGTAAGAACATAACAGAGATCTTCAGAAGCAAGTCTATCCAAGCTTTATGTAGCTTTCCAACTGTTAAATCCAAACGTCAAGTTTTGATTCACCAATAATTGTCCAGGGCAATGAATAGCAACCTGTTTTGCATAAAAAAGGCAAACTCATTTCAAAATTGCATCTTTATGCCTTCTTTCCACAGAAAGTGGTTGGTATGAATTAAGATTTTCCACACATAAATAAATATAGTTGTGGGTGCTCCAACACTGAAGGTTTTTAAGACGAGATTGGACAACCATTTGTCTGAGATGGTATAGAATTTCTTGCTTGAGCAGAAGGTTGGACTCCAAGGTCTGTTCAAAATCTGTTATTCTGTTAAACTCTGATGGATTATTTCCAGACAAAGATATCACAGGCTTCAAGGCCAGTGAAGAATCCAAGCATAACATCCTTGTGGAGTTACATTGAGAAAAAAAAATTGGGGCAGATGAGAGAGAGAGAGAGAGAGAGAGAGAGAGAGAGAGAGAGAGAGAGAGAGAGAGAGAGAGAGAGAGAGAGAGAGAGAGAGAGAGAGAGAGAGAGAGATGTATTAAGTATTAAGATGAGAGAGAGAGAGAGAGAGAGAGAGAGAGAGAGAGAGAGAGAGAGAGAGAGAGAGAGAGAGAGAGAGAGGTATTAAGGTGCCTGTAAGTAACTCTGTGTAGGAATCTTGCCTTGGCTGCACATTATTCTAATAATTTCTTTTTAAACAAAATGTTTATGCTAAATTTGGAATGGGAACTTGGGAGGATTTTATTGGGGGGTAAATAATAGCAATAGCTTTATGACTGATAATCAACAAATCAAATCTGGGCCACCCACCACAATAACTATAAGCAGTTCAAATGTGATGCATTCAGTTATACTAACAGGGTTAGCTGTGTAAAGTTAGCTATGTCCTGTATTGCTTTGATTTCTCCCCCCCCCCCCAAATCAGTGGTGGGATTCCATTTTTTTTACTACTGGTTCTGTGGGCGTGGCTTGGTGGACGTGGCAGGGGAAGGATACTATAAAATCTCCATTTCCTCCCGATCAGCTGAGACTCGGGAGCCAGAGAATAGATGGGGCGGGGCCAGTCAGAGGTGGTATTTACTGGTTCTCCGAACTACTCAACATTTCTGCTACCGGTTCTCCGAACTACTCAAAATTTCTGTTACCGGTTGTCCAGAACTGGTCAGAACCTGCTGAAACCCACCTCTGCCCTAAATCTAATGTCTGCACATATAATAGACAAGGAGGCTTATATGCAATTCTGAACTCTGATGATATAATGGGACTAAACTTCAGGACTCAAATATTTTCTTGAGCTACAGTCTTTTTACTACTAATAATAAAAAATCAAGAACCCATCTTGTGATGATGTTAGTATGCATTCGTAACAGATAGCTGAAGAAATACTAGTGTCAGAAATGGTATTTTACAATTGTTTGCAACCAGAACTTCTACCTATCGATCTTGCAGCATATGAAATAATTATAGACTCACATTTGCATTTATATTTTGTAGCTTTAATCTC
Organism: Diadophis punctatus similis; assembly: GCA_023053685.1. Taxonomy (NCBI): domain Eukaryota; kingdom Metazoa; phylum Chordata; class Lepidosauria; order Squamata; family Dipsadidae; genus Diadophis; species Diadophis punctatus. The sequence continues at coordinate 115,357,724 of JALIGW010000003.1, read as the reverse complement.
CCATTCATTTCATGTGTACACATTTATATTTGGAGAGAAAGTTACCTTGGATTGATACTGTAACGATGCTTGTAATTTTCCACTTTTCACTATCTGATCAGATACATTAGATGTTGACTGTAACTTTGAACATGTTTTTCCCCCTATAGATTTTGACAGAGTACTGTTATTTCCTGTACAATAACAGTTTCAATTTCCTGTTCACCATCTTACTTTCTTTTTTCTTTCCTGCAATCACAAAATAAAATCTTCAGGGAAGACTGAATGTAGTTAGAGCTACATAGATGGCTGATTAAGGAAGCGATTATCTCCATTCTTTGCCCTTAAGACATAATACCAAAATGATTACATACTCTCTTTTACTTGATTTACTGGGCGTAAGGGCAGGGGGAGAGATTGGGAGAACATTCTTCCAGTCCACCTCCTCTGGGCTTTCTAATCGAACCAATCAGAAGCTTTTCTAGCATTTCCCCAGTATCCATAGTCAACTGTGGTCTCATGTCAGAGAAAGTAATCAGATATGATCAGCTGTCTTGGGATAATCATCCTTTCCTGCTTCCACAACATTATATAAATATATTGTTTTACAAAGGGCTACCAGGAGCTCTTTATTTTCTTTCGGTATGGCTGAAATGAAACTTAAAGCAGAACTACCCAGTTGGCAGCAATCTCATAAATGTTTCAGGCATCTGGTGATGCGAAATTTTCTTTCTTGCTCCCAGTAAATTCATCTGTGCAGTGGTATCAAAATGGAAGCACAGGTGTATTCAGTATCCTCAATGAACATAGCAGATGGACAGACAGGCTCCATTAAGCAACTAGTTAGGAGTTGAGCCAAAAAGAGGCTCATCTATTAGCAATCACCTGTTTTGCTGATAAGGAAAATCTTTGGGCTATACAGAAGTCATCCAACTATCTTCAAAGGTTGGATGATTGCATCTGGAAATAGCCAAACGTGCCCCAGCTCAACCCAAGCACAGTCCATACTAATGTCTTTGTTTTCTTCTTCTTCTTCTTCTTCTTCTTTTTCTTCTTCTTCTTCTTCTTCTTCTTCTTCTTCTTCTTCTTCTTCTTCTTCTTCTTCTTCTTCTTCTTCTTCTTCTTCTTCTTCTTCTTCTTCTTCTTCTTCTTCTTCTTCTTCTTCTTCTTCTTCTTCTTCTCCTCCTCCTCCTCCTCCTCCTCCTCCTCCTCCTCCTCCTCCTCCTCTCCTCCTCCTCCCCATGTAAGGACCAAGCATCTAAGTATTCATAATTAAAACAACAAAATTAATCTATGAATGAGAATTGATGAGATAACCGAGTTCTATACCAACCAAGGATATAGACATCTTATATAGTATTTTTTATTTCTGTCTCTAGATCCTGGCAACCATGTGCTCTGATCACTCCCTCAGTTTTCCTAATAATTGGTGTATTCATTTGTGTTCAGTCTCAGTAAGAACATCTCCTGCCAGCCCTATCCTGTTCAATGTTAAAAACACCTTGTCCCCATGATCATATCACCCATACACAATGCATGATTAATTTGATTGCAAAGGGGAACTAAGTTGAGTATAGACTTCATTCTCTTTTTCCTCACCATAATACTGCATGGCAAATGACTAACAGTTGTCCCCCCCCCTTAAAATGCCAGATATATCTATCTACAGCAAGCTGGTGATTCTAAACAACAAATTGGGAATGTGACTCTGCAGAAGTTTTTGGCCTGTACCACTTCTAGTCTATTCCAAATCATGTTAATCCATCTCATGATGGGATTCAGCCGGTTCACACCAGTTCGGCAGAACTGATGCCTTATTTTTTGTTGAGTTCGGCAAACCGGTTATGATAAATCTGTGTTTTCCAGAATACATCTGGTTTTTGTTCAACTTCCTTCCAGGTGGGGGAAAAAACAAAACCCTCCCCAAAAGTCCAAGAGAGGAGCGATGGAAACCAAACAGAGATGTGGAACCTTCGATCACATTACTCAGGTGAAAACTACTGTGTTTTCCCGAAAATAAGATCAGGTCTTTTGAAAAGATCCATTAGGTCTTATTTTGAGGGGATGTCTTAAAAAGTTCAATCAATCAATTCCAACTTCTCATGAAAAAAAAAAAAGATCTCGCAAAGTTGGAATTGGTTGATTGAACTTTTGTTTTTTTAGTCCTGCAAACTTTTGTTTCCCAGCAAACGATGGCGAGAAATGTGACGGAGAAATGCGATGGAGCTGGAAATCAGGTTAGCAAATAAATACTTGGGGGGAGTGAGGGCATCTGGGCGGTAGTGGGTGGGGCAAGATCTGCGGCATGGTGCTGTGCTGCAATGGAGAAATGGGAAATGAAGTGGCCAGCGTGAGGGAAAGAGGAGGAGCAGGGAGAAGAAAGAGGCCTCCTCCTTCCCTTGTGCTGGCTGCTCTATTTCCCATTTCTCCATTGCAGAACAGCGCCCAGGATCCAAGCAGAGAACCAGTTGTTAAATTATTTGAATCCCACCACTGACTCATCATTTGAGATTTGTCCAGACAGGAAACGTTTTCTCCCTAACTCAAATCCTACAGATTTCTCTGTGGTTCAAACAATTATAAAGGAAATGAAATGAATTTAGTGAAGGCAGCCACAGCCTCTCCCAAGAGGTAGAGGAAGTAGAATAATTTCTTAGAGTTGACAACTTGGTTGCACATAATCAATCAATCAATCGTATGATTTTGGCATTTTTCTTTCATCATATGATTTATATTTGCCAATTTGAATTCAAATTGAAGAATTTGAAATGATAAAACCAAAATAGCCATTGAACAATTCTCTCTGTCATTTCTAACATATACTCATCTTTACAACCAAAAGATCTATTATACATTCCCTCTTCATCTTGAACCGAACATAATCCAAACTATAGTCTAGTGCCCTGTTTTAATTAATATATTTATTTTTGTAAACCTAAGCTTTTAGAAGTCATTTTTTTTTTGTAACTGGATTGCAGGTTAAGGACGAATTGTGTGTTTGTGTGAAGAATCTGTGCCTTTTCTTCTATAACATGCTCCTTGTGTGATATTACTTCATGTCATCTGTGTTTATTTTTCCCCCGGACATGTTTGCCTTAATAGGTGAGAGGAAAGCAACTTTTGGACAGATGCCAACTGTTTTGAGCTTGCAATAGGCATTTTATGTATTCTGAGATTACTTAAAGAAAGAACATGGTTTCATTCCATGTTGTCTTGAGTGTTCCAGTATTTAGCACATCTTCAGAGACTGAACTGTGCTGTTGAGATTTTCTATTCTCATATTTAAAAATGATATTGCTTTGTTTCTTTGTCCATACCACTTTCTACACAAGCCAAATACAAAAATTATGCATTTATATTCAAAAGAAGGGTTTAGCTAAAGTCAGAGAAGACAATTTTTGCTATTATTACAGGCTATGTGGAAATTAATTCATTGGTGCTGAGCATTTAATAGCTAATAATTTTTTTTAAAAAATAATTATCTTGGCCAATTTTTCTACAGGGTAGATGATAACAGGTACTAACCATGAACTACCACCTCACATTGAACAGAAATGAAAAACCCATTCAGAGAACATTCAAAATGTTGAAGACTTGTTTATTTATAACATTTGAAATATTCTGAGGTTGGAGAAAACTTTTGTTTGTTTGTTTGTTTACTATACACAGCTGGAAGAGATTACATTGGAAGACATTCTCAATATTTTGAGCAAGGCTGTCTTCAAATTTGTTTCACATTCTGTGCCCTGCATGAGAGATTTGGCAAATGCCCTTGATTTACGCTTCCTGGTGTGAACACCACTTACTGAGAGTTGCAAATAAATGTCCTGGCAGGCAGCAGGTTTAAATGATACTTTCAGATAAATGGAAAAATAGTACAATAGAAGGTTCAGGTACTGAACATTTAAATCACCCTTCTTGCAATCCATGATGATTGAAATCACAAAATGCTGCTAGATATCTATGTTGATCAATAGTTGAGTCAACTACAAATAACATTTGTGATATGCATAAAAACCATTTGGTTCTTCCCTCTAATTGCTTAGGGAAAGGCTTGTGAACGGGGAATATGATGCACAAATAAGTCAAGTGAGGAAAAATATCCATGGAGCACAAAAATGATTTCTTTATCTGCTGTTGAGGATTTATCCTGAAGAGTGTCCCCCCCCCCCAAAAAAAAGTCTTCAGGAATGAAAATATTTCACTTATTTGAACTGTTGCATTTTTTGTGTGTGTTTTACTTAAGAGTCGGGATTTTAAAATCTTGCAATAATTTTTCTTTTGCCTTCATGTATCAGAAAGAATGGCTATACAGGTAGTCCTCAACTTACAACAGTTCATTTAGTGACCATTCAAATTTACAATGACACTGAAAGATATGACTTATGATCATTTTTCACACTTACGACCAGTGGTGGGTTTCTACTGGTGCGGTCCACTCTATAGCACCGGTAGCGGCCCGCTGGTGATGTCACAGTACTGGTGCGGTCGCCTGGGCGCCATTTTTTAAAAAAAAAATTAAATTTTTTTTAACATTTTCTTCTGCGCATGCCCAGAAGCTGAGCTTCCGGCACTGCGCATGCGCTGCCTTCCTACCCCACAGTGAGTCCAAGCAGGGGAGGATGGCTGAGGGAGCGCATGAGACGCTGAAAGAATGGGCGGCAGGAGCTATCTCCATTCCCCTCCCTTCAGCAGTCCGAGAAGCCATGAATGCGCAGTGATGATCCTAGGCATTTTCGCACATTGGAGGCTTCTCAAGCTGCTGAGGGGAGGAGGAATGGGGGGGCAAGACCTATCTCAGTTCCCCTCCCTTCAGCAGTTCGAGAAGCCATGCCCACCCGGTCACATGGCCAGCAAGCCACACCCACAAAATAAGCCACACCCACAGAGTGGTAGTAAAAAAATTAGGAACCCGCCCCTGCTTACAACCATTGCAGCATCCCTGTGGCCACGTGATCAAAATTTGGATGCTTGGCAACTGGCTCATATTTATGATGGTTGCAGTGTCCTGGGGTCATGTGATCACCTTTTGTGACCTATTGACAAGCAAAGTCAATGGGGAAGCCAGATTCACTTGACAACCATATTATTAACTTAACAACTGCAATGATTCACTTAACAACTATGGCTAGGAAGGTTGTAAAATGGGGCAAAATTCACTTAACAAATGTTTCACTTAAAAACATAAATTTTGGGCTAAATTGTGATCGTAAATCAAGGATTACCTGTATATGTTTGTCAATCAGCATTTTGTTTAGGAAATACTGAATTTATTACATCAAGTGATTTTGTCCTTCATAGTCTCTACAAGATAAACAAGGGCAGCTCTTTCTTGGTTTCACATTTTCAACATTGCTACTTGTTTTGGTGCTTGATTAGAGAGATTAGCTTTTTGGGGGGGAGGGGTATTATCCCTGAAACAGCACAAAAATTCAATATTCTTCTATAAGATCTATGAGATGATCAAATAAACTGCTGGTGTCATTCTAAGACAAAAATATGCTGAGAAGGATGCCTGAGGCAATCTTCTCGAACATAAAGAATAGGACTCTTTTTAAAGTAGTGATGATGCTACAGAAATGAGGAGGGATCCCATCGTATTGTTTTCTTCTCCCCATTTTATATCCTAATCATTTCTTTCCTCATCCACGGCCTTTTTTATTTCATCATCCCACCAATGTTTTTTCATACTTCCATTAGCATAACTCATTTCCATTGTACTCTATGATATCATTCTTTTCACTCAGTTCCTCCACATGCTCTTTATATCCACTTTTCATTCATTCATTCATTCATTCATTCATTCATTCATTCATTCATTCATTCATTCATTCATTCATTCTCAGAGTTTAATCTGTCTGCTAATTCTTCTTAAATATACGATTCATACTTACTCTTGACACTGCCAAAGACTAATCTGTCCCACATTCAGAACTTCTCATTGCTCACGTAGAATAATATTATTGGATTTTAGTTTCATTCCTTTGCCCCTTTGCACCATGAATACAGTATATTTAACTCTAACATTTGCTGCTTGCTTTAAGGTTCTGTTTTCTCCAACAAGCTTAGTTTGTAGATTTGAAAACCGGATTTCATAAAGTCCCTAGATTTCCAGTCCTGTCCTCTCTTATTATAGGGGAAAAGACCCTGCAAAAAGCGACCCCATTTTTACAGCAATATTTTGTCGATTTTATTTAAGTGACTTTCTAGGAAAGTGATGCATTTTCCCAGTCTCCTAGCTAATGGTTGGCTCACCGTTTTCCAGATGGTTAATTTGAGAAACTGATGCACTGCATCTTCAGTGAAACATTTGCTTCCATTGGCCAGGTTCCCATGAGTTAGCCAGCTGATAGTACATCACAGTAAATTATTATTAGAATGACCACTCCAAGTTAACTGTTGGCTATCGCTGACAACAGGACCACTCAATAAAACACGAATTAATTTAGGTCCCATTCAGCTCAATTTGTTGCTATAAGTTACCTTTTGTGAGTCACAATATCCACTTCCCGGCTGGAAAGGAGAATCTTACTAAATCACAGCAGCAGCCAATTTAAGACATGAGCTATGGGGAGGGCTGCTGTTTTCTTTGTGGCCTTCAGCTGTCACTCAAGTCACTTCTTTTCATTAAATACCATATACTCCTTTCTATAAAGTGTGATGAATGACAAAACATTACATCAGGGGTCGGGAACCTTTTTGACTAAGAGAGCCATGAAAGCAAAAAATTTGGAAATTTATTTCAGTGAGAGCCATATAATATATTTTAAAAGTGAATTCAACTAAATGTCAATAGGGACAATGGGATATTGAGAGAATCCCTGTCTTTGTGCTGTTTAATTTGTTGCTGCTGTAGCAGCTTCCTTGCTCCAAAGTGATATTTGTCTTTGAGTTGGTGATTTCCATCATAGCATTGGTAATGATTCTTTCTTTCTTTCTTTCTTTCTTTCTTTCTTTCTTTCTTTCTTTCTTTCTTTCTTTCTTTCTTTCTTTCTTTCTTTCTTTCTTCTTCTTCTTCTTCTTCTTCTTCTTCTTCTTCTTCTTCTTCTTCTTCTTCTTCTTCTTCTTCTTCCTTCCTTCCTTCCTTCCTTCTTCTTCTTCTTCTTCTTCTTCTTCTTCTTCTTCTTCTTCTTCTTCTTCTTCTTCCTTCCTTCCTTCCTTCCTTCCTTCCTTCTTCTTCTTCTTCTTCTTCTTCTTCTTCTTCTTCTTCTTCTTCTTCTTCTTCTTCTTCTTCTTCTTCTTCTTCTTCTTCTTCTTCTTCTTCTTCTTCTTCTTCTTCTTTCTTTCTTTCTTTCTTTCTTTCTTTCTTTCTTTCTTTCTTTCTTTCTTTCTTTCTTTCTTTCTTTCTTTCTTTCTTTCTTTCTTTCTTTCTTTCTTTCTTTCTCTCTGCAAACCAATCCCCACCGTGGCTCCTTTCTCCCTCGCCCAGCCCTCTTCCAAGACGTCAAGTGCGGGGAACCGCACCAAGCGAGGTAGGTGGGTGGGTTGCTGAAGAAGCCCCGGAGCCCCGCCGCCAACCTGCGTCTCCTGCTGGGAAGGAGCCTCTGTCGCTGTCTCTCGCGGGGTTCCAGCCACCCGACTGAGTCCCTGACCGCGGCACCGGCAGGGTTAATGCGTATGGGAGAGGAGAGAGCGCGCTACCGCCGCCGCTGCTACTTTCACCGCTCCGATATTTCTTTGGTGGGCGCGCGCGGGAGGGACCATGGAGCAGAGGCGCCCGGCAGCTTAAGGAAAGAGGCGGGTGGGAGACGCGGGCAGGAGCCTATCGCCGCCGCCGCCACTTCTGGCATCCCCACGCCTCTCACCCCGCTCGCCGGGTGCCTCTGCTCAGCGGTCCCTCCCGCGCGCGCCCACCAAAGAAATATCGGAGCGGTGAAAGCAGCAGCGGCGGCGGTAGCGCTCTCTCTCCTTCCCTCCCTGCATGGGAGGGAAGGAGAGAGCGCGCTACCGCCGCCGCTGCTACTTTTCGCTGCTCCAATATTTCTTTGGTGGGCCTCCGCAGGAGGGACCGCTGAGCAGAGGCACCCGGCGAGCGGGGTGAGAGGCGTGGGGATGCCAGAAGTGGCGGCAGCGGCGACAGGCTCCTGCCCGCGTCTCCCACCCGCCTCTTGCCTTAAGCTGCCGGGCGCCTCTGCTCCATGGTCCCTCCCGCGCGCGCCCACCAAAGAAATATCAGAGCGGTGAAAGTAGCAGCGGCGGCGGTAGCGCTCTCTCTCCTCTCCCATACGCATTAACCCTGCCGGTGCCGCGGTCAGGGACTCAGTCAGGTGGCTGGAACCCCGCGAGAGACAGCGACAGAGGCTCCTTCCCAGCAGGAGACGCAGGTTGGCGGCGGGGCTCTGGGGCTTCTTCAGCCGCTTGGCTGGAGAACGGCGGGGATGTGGCCATGGCCGTTTTTTAGCTCCCCCCGTCCCGGCTGAACGCCGCCATTTGGGTTATTTTTCCCTCTGTGCATGCGCGCGCATGCACAGAGGGAAAAATAACCCAAATGATTGTGGTCAGCCGGGACGGGAAAGCGGTGATTGTGTTCAGCCGGGACGGGAAAGCGGGCAGGAGAAGCTCCGCGCCGCAACCGCCGCCAGTTCCATCGGCTATACGCCGAAGGACTGGCCCGGGCGAACCAGGAGGATTTCACCCCTGCTGCGAGCCATATGCAGTCATCAAAAGAGCCACATCTGGCTCGCGAGCCATAGGTTCCCGACCCCTGCATTACATGTTTGTGGCATTATATGATAGGATAAATGTACTCTTCAGTTTTATGTCTGTGAGTTTCTACTGATAAATTCAAGAATAGATTTCCTAGCTGGTAAAAGAAAAGATTCATTCACAAACTTGCCATCATTTCTACGTTGAAAGTTTAAGCTATTTCCTTTTCCTAGGGGGCCGCTCTAAAAAGGAAAGTTTAAGCAGTCTTCCCATCCTTTGACTTCCCTGTGCCCAATTGTAGCCTCTGATGCAACGTTCTGCATATGGAAAATATTGTCTGCACATCTGTTATGAAAGGCACTCAGACAGAAAAAGACATCTTTTATTTAACTGGGCTATATTGCATAAACCCAGGGATCTAATTCTCAGGAAGAATAATTAAGATTTTCTTCCAAATACAGGCTGATGCTATACACCACAGCTATTGTATTGAATTTGCCCACTTCATTTATGCTTTCTAAAAACTGGCAGAAACAAAGCACAGAGTTTTGCTCAGAGGCTTCATAACCTACCTACCTACCTGCTTTCTCTTCTGTAGAAATGTCATCTGTTCCATATATCCTTCACTAACATGTCCAAAAGTACTTGTGCCAATTACTCTTATATGTTATTATTGAAATATATTTTCTATGGAATTATAAAGGATCTAACTGAACCTTCTACAGCTAATGCTTTTTAGATGGACTGGATCTGAACTCCCATCAACCAAGGTTATTCTGACAGTGTACTGCGGGACATGGATTGTAGTTCAACATATCCAAACATGGTGCTGGGTGATAAATATTTATTTACAAATAAATGCAAATTTGCACCACTGACTATAAAATTTCTGGAATGTATTTAGGTAGTATGAAAATATGGATTGAAGAAAAGTATATTGATTTGTTTAATATAATTCAAGGAACTACTAAGGAGACAAACCATCAAGCAGACAAATAATTAAGGAAGCAGAACATAATGCATTTATCAAAGAAGTACCAAGGAGAAAACCACAATCCCACCAACACTGGTAGGGCAAGCTACTGTATATAAACAGTGAGCAAACTCTACACTCACTAGCATTGATGATGTTACCTAGTAAGTAATAAAGCATCTGAAAGCAAACAGCTATGCTCAGGCAGCATTAAGGACCCCAGAGACAGAAATGTTAGATGAACAAAAGTCTTGGGTAAGAATTTTTGGGAAAACAAAATGATTTGGTGCCTGTCTAGGCAGTATGCACTGATTTAATACAGAGGACTTTTTAAAAAAAAGACTATCTTATTCAGAATATATATATTTATTTAGTCTTTTGATCTGGAAACTAAGTAAATCAACAATGTTTCTCAGTGTTATATTTTTTCCCCACTCATTCTTAATTTGATCAAAGGAAGGCAACATGATGTTAGCATTTATATTCTTTTTATTGTTCAAAAACGTATCTATGCATATTTTGCAAGCATGTTTTTTTAGATTTACAAATGATATTAATCAATGACTGACAGTTTTGTACAAATGTAAAATATACAATTATCCTTTTAAAATTAGACAATTAAAAACATTGAGCTAAATGTTATAATTTAAAATATTGCCTTAATCACTTCAGCAAAAGTTATTTTTTCATTTCATTTTACAAATTCATAAGACTCTTTGATTGATTCCTTCTAGTTCTTAAATATAAAATTTCCATACACAGCTTCTGAACACATAAACAGAGAAAATCCTTGAAGGAGATGTTATCACCCTAGAGTTCTTGCTAGCTAAGATCAGGTGGTAGACACCAGTTCTTTTTACCCACCTAAATTGTACCAAAAATATTCCAAAATATTGGAATTATGCAGTCATTATTCCACTTTACCAAAACAGAAAAGAAAGCTGATCCAAGAGTTTAGAAAAAGAACAAACAGGTCTTCAGGATGAAAGATGAAGTGTCTTTGGATGAAGTTTAATTTTGTAGCATCATACCAAAATATATTATTTTGGCCAATGAAATTTTGATACTGTCCCCTACAGAAAACCTTTAAAAGAAAATTAAACTTAATTGGATTAATTTATATTAATCAATGCCTATTACTCCTTACTCATCATCTCTATGAAAGTTCTAAAGGGTCAGGTACAACCCTCAGAGATACCTGTTAGAGTCAAAGGTGCATTTATCACCTTTTATTTCAATTTTGGTATTCCTTCATTAATTAATTTGCTGTCTGATCCAGCTTACCATCCTGCTAAATTGCCCAAAAACATTAGTGTGATTTATTCTACACTGAAGATGTACATAATATCTCTAGGACAAAAATGAGGGTGAAGAGAGTGATATATGTATTGACTATCTATTGCTCAACCACTGCCTCCTCCGCACAGTATGTGTGCATTTTTGCAAATAGAAATAAAGCATGAAAGTTCTGCACAGGATCTTAGCAGTTCCTAGCATTGCATGTTCTTGGACAGAGAGCTCTGATGTTGTTCCTGGGATCTGTTGGAGCCACTCTCCCAGCTTAGGAGTCATAGTCCCAAGTGCTCCTAATACCACTTTGTGTGTGTGTGTGTGTGTGTGTGTGTGTGTGTGTGTGTGTGTGTGTGTGTGTGTGTGTGTGTGTGTGTGTGTGCATTTTGTATATACACACACACAAATATTTGTATCCCGCCTTTATTATTTTTACAAATAATTCAAGGAGGCAAACATATCCAACACACCTTCCTCCTCCAATTTTCCTCAGAACAACAACCGTGTGAGGCGAGTTAGGCTGAGAGAGAGATTGACTGACCCAAAGCCACCCAGCTGGCTTTTGTGGCTAAGACCGGACTTGAATTCAGGGTCTCATATCCCATCGATAACCAGCTGCCTTAAAAGTCTACGATACAAAGCTGCATCTCTAGCTTTTCTGTGGAGTCCAACTAAACTCTTATAAGGGGCCTGGGCCCCTGAAGGTGCTTTGATCTACACCCCTTCCTTTATTCTTGTAGCTTTGCTCTCTCTACCTACCTTTCCCACGAGGCAGTGCTGGAACACCATCAGGCTTTTAATGTATCTTGTTTTAATGCTCTTTCCTCTGTACCAAAGACAAGTGATATCAGAACATACATCTCAGGCACTGTGGGATTGGTGAGGTGGAGAAGATGAACCCTGGTGTTCTATGATATAATTATAGCTCCTTTAAGGAAAATCTGTTTCTTATCCCTTGTCAGACCAAACTTTGGGCATCTCTAGCAGCACTGCAACGCTTTGCTCCATCACTTGCCTCCCATTTTACCAGCTGGTTAGTTTAATACAAAGCTCCCATTTCTTGGTTTATGGTTTATTTTAGCTTTTCTTTATATTTGTGTTCTAGAATATATTCAGGTTCTTTTTATTCTATGTATGCATCTGATTAATTTGTTGGTCTTTCTACCACAATAAACTATTCTTCCAAGCCAACATGTACATATATAACAAAATGAAACAACTTCTGTTGGCTTTTACCTTTTTATCATGGATTTTACAGTGTGCCTGTTGTCTGTCAATGAGGAAAATGGCACTTCCATTCATTATTAAGGTGACCAGGTGGTCTGGGAACCTCTCCACCCCCCTGAGAGAGGACATCTCCTGTGAGGAAGAGTAAAAACCCTTTGTTGTGGAGGTGATGATGTTATCTGGGCCTTCCTTATGCATATTTCTATTGTAACCAGACACTGAAGGAAAGATAAAGCATTAAGAACTGGTGCCTAAGTTATTTTGTTTTTCTTTTCCCTCCCCATCTCCTTTTTCTCCTGTGTTGCATTGGCTGTAAGCTAGATGGCAAGCATCCTGTGGTTTTGTTATGTCAATTGTTCTGGGAGACATTCAGGCTGGAGAAAAAGAGACTCAAAGGGCCACAGGTGGTGGTCTTGCAATCCTTTTCTAAAATGTCTGACCTTTGCTAAGAAAATCAATAGTGCACAATCTGTGCATTAATGCCCTCAGTGCCACCAAGGTTTTACTTGTATTTCATGTGACACGTTGTTCAGATGATGTTAACCACCATAACTGAGGACTCTTGACAGAAAAGTTTCAACCACAGAAACTCTATTAATCTGTTATCTGATAACTGTATGATATTTACCAGTATTTCTACCATGAGTAGAACAGGGAAGATTAAAACCTCTCAGCTGTATTTTCCCCCTCCTCTCTCTTTTCGTAAGATGACTAATAGCAACTGTGAGCTTGTGGTAATAAATGAATGTAACATTGGAAAAGGTTATTAAAACAACATTAATAAAAACCTTCAAAGCCAATGGAAAGTACCTTTTAAGCATTCCATAATCTTTGGGTAGAATCATCAGAGTTTAAATGGGAAGGAAACCCACATCCATAGGATTGTTGTATTTATTTAGGGGGTGTATGTATTTGTGTGCTTACTTTTTGCCATATTTGTTAGCACAATAGGGACTGCTTAGATAATGGTGTAAGCACTCTCCAAATTTGAACTACTGTAACTATATAGTGAGGGACTCTAGATACTAGAAGGATAAGAAGCTATGTAAGAAATTAGAAAACAATGGAACTTATTTATGCCGATTAAAATTAGTACGAATTACTAGAATGAATGACTACCTCTCACAGATTTGTTGGACAGGAAATAGGAAGCCAATTAAAATGAATGGGAATTGTCAGAAGCAACACTTGTCTTTTCCATCTCTGAATTTCCCTAGCCAAACTTTTCCTCTTTTTCACCTCCTCTCCCTCTTCTGACTGAGCTGGAATAACAGGAACTTCAGAATAGGGATGGTAGTAACATCACTTTTTGGGAAGGGGAACTAGATCTCCAGTCCCTGGTGCAGTATCACAAAATAAGTAATCTGAGTCAACCCCCCGCCCCATAAAAGTGATTTAAAAGATTGATAACATCTCTTTATGATGGCGAATACAGGTAGTCATAAGGCCCAATGTCATGTGAATTATGACTTGTATTCCAGCAGTCCCAGTTGCTGTTGTTAGGTGTAATGGAATGTGTGGATGACTTTGGGGGGGGCGAGGGGAAGAGATGCTACCTAGGAAACAATCGAGCAGGAGCCCCCAACTATCAGGGGAAGAGAAAGGGGAAGTATCCTGTCTTTCACTTCAGACATACAATATTTGGGCAGTAAAATCTCTTATGTGTAAAAAGTCAGTATCATGCACCGTGGGCACATTGGGTAGATGCATAGTACAATGAATGGTTAGGGCTATTTCCTCACCAGTGATTTATAATGTTACCCAACCATCCCCATGCCAATATATCAGTAATGAAGACAGAGCTTATATTGCCAGCCTAGTGGGTGGGTGATTCTGTAATACCTATACATCACTAGTGAGGAAACAGCTTCTATCCACTCATTGTTTGGGGGCCGGATATTATCATGATAACATTCATTTAATGTTTCCTTTGGAATGATAGCTTCAATATAGCCATTGAATTCCACCTGTTCCTCAAGTTCAATCTGGTGGCTGAAAAAGAAAATATGATCAACTTGAAATAGAATATTTTCATGAATTGATGTTAATCTTAAATCTGATGAGACTGATGTAACATTCTTTAAGACTCAGACATCCCAGATAATGTATCTGAAAGGATGGATGCCAGATTTTCTCAACTGACCATGCAAAAAATTGAAGGATCAACAACTTATAGGTGATCATCTTGTAAGCTATTGACATTCTTTTAGAACAATATTTTAAGATATGTAAATAGATTTATGGGGAAATTTCTTAAATATATATATATTATGTTGAATTACATTCAAAAAATGTATTCGACTGTTCTTGAGAAGCTTTAGCTATTTCGGGAGTGGGAAATTGCCAAAGGAATTATATTTGAGAAATTGGAATTTTTTTTCCAGATAATAAAAATTGGATTCAGGATATGTATTATTTATACATTTTCGAAAAGGCGATCCTTTCTTCTAATCATAAAATAATGCAATATGCTTCCCTCTTGACAGATTTCATGATATTTTACTTCAACAGTCCTTTTCTCTTTTTGATCTGAAATCTTCACATATGATTTTATATATGATATATAGGTGATATGCTTATATTGTTTATAATTTTTCCCCCCTTTTCCTTTGTTATTCATCTGACATTAAATTTTTCTTTTCTACTTTTGTTTATAGTTTTGTTCCCTTGTACATTTTTTTGTAGCTAGTTGGGTGTTTTTTTTTAAACTCTGTCATTCCAAAGACATTTACGTGCAGCCCCTCAGGGTAACCTCTTGATCCCTTAAGTCTATAGCTATGGTTATACCTGTCATACTAGGCATAGTGTAATTATACTAGTTTAATTAGGTAAATAAATATTTAAAATTTGTGAACCAAGCTGTCTCTTTCTTTTCCTCTAGTGTAACTGCGTTAAGAAATTGATCTGAACTCAGTTCATATTTCTTAGACAATAATACTTCCATAAGGTTAATGGATTTTAACTGGACTGGATTTCCACTCTTACCTGGGCTGCCCTTGGAAGCTTTATTACTTTTATATTATTATTCACTCTTCTTTATTATATAGTCATCATATCTAAGGTTAGCATGCATGATTATCCACAGAACTACAGAACTACATTGTACTACAGAACTACAAAGAACTACACAGAACTACATAAGATACTTCAGTCCAAACCTTTTTGCTCTAAGTGTAGCATTCTACTTATTGTATCATACTGATTTATTATGTATCAATATCTGTGAGTGTGTGTGTGAGTGTGTGTGTATGTATGTATAGGTATATATGTATGTGTGTGTGTATGTATATGTATATATGTATACACACAGACACACATGACAAAACTTTTTCTTTACAATAGACATGGAATACTTAAAGAATGGGCTTTTGTAATGCAAAGCTTACAAGAAAATGTGCTCTGCAAATTGATCCACCCCATTCACTTTACAATGGGATCCTTCTCAAGACAGTCAAATCACTGTTTTTCCTATATAGTAATTGCTGCAAAGGAATTTTGCCCCTTGAATGAGAATAGCAACATGTTCTTCTACCTTACAGTAAAACATAGTATCAGAACATGGAGAAGAACCTCAAACCCGAGAAAGAATCTTACCATAAAACCTACTCCTAACCTGGAAAGGCAATGATGAAATAATGGGATCCAAAGTCAAACTCTGTAGGTTCCATTTTAATTTCCTTAGAATAGAATCAAGAAGATGGAGAAATGATTCCTATTTCTGAAAACTCTAAATGTTCCTATTTATATATTGCTGATAGTAGAATGCTTGAATTGCAAGCTTCTTGATTCAAACCTTCTCTTAGCTATATATTCTACAGTGTGAATGTCAACCTAGCGCTCCCTTCACCCAACTCTAGCTCACAAGAAAAGAATGGGGGTTAGAGGCAGGAGTACCCCCAGGGAGTGATAAAAAAGGTCAAGAATAGTGGTTGCAATTGTGTAACCAAAGCTCCATCCATTTTTCAGATGTATTATGATTTTGCCTTTTTTAATCTTAATCTACGGGCACCCCTAGGTTGAGAGAAAAATATATGGCTCTGAAGTCCTTGAAAGCAGGATAAACATGCCACAAAAATTGTTTTTTGCACATATATACATAACAAAAATGCCAAGGTTCCCTTTTCTTAAGAGTATGTATCATTGACCTTACTTTTTTTTTATGAGTAAGCATAGATAGGATTGGATTGAATGTTAATTAAACCTTTTCATTAGTATACTATACTTGGCAATGACATTTTCCCTCAGAGAAATGAAAATCAGAGTTGGATTTGGCAGCTGCAGGTCCCAGATGCTGAGGTAAGAAGTGCATTTGTTACCCCCCACCAGGGAAGTCATCTATTCATGTGAATCCATTGACTGGATGGCTTTTTCTTCAGCGTCCTTTGTGGGTGTGTCTGTATATACCCACAAGCAAAACACCTGCAGGGTCAAGTTGCTTGCAGAGGGTCTCAGCCTTTTAGTATTGTTCTATCAGCTGCAACACTTTTCAAGGTGACTTTGGCTAGAAAGCACAATTCTTGATATTTGTCATCTGGAAAGAAAGTGCATGTCTTTTGCTGGCTAGGAAAACAGTTCCTTTGGAAAAACAATGCTCCATTGGAAACAAAATGAATTTTGCTGCTAATGTTAATGACATTTAGGTTACTCAGAGTGGATTTTAAAAATAGTAATTATAGCCCATGTTAATGGTCTAACTGAGCGTTGCTTAAAAATCCATGCTTCTAATAAACAATCTACCCTGATATTGCAGCTTAGTCTAATGCTTAAATGAAAACCACTCTCACTGGGTAAGTTTCCACATCTCTCCCAAAATAAATCCCCTCATGTTTACGCCCAGATAACTAAATATAAATTTGCATCCTTATCTTCCTGAAATGCAAAAAATTACTAATAGGGATGAGTGGAATTTTCCTGAGAAAACCTGAGAAGAACCACCAAATTCACTGACTTACTTTGGGCAAAAATCTGCTTAGAATCTATGGATATGAATAGCCCCTTCCAAGCAATGTCATTCATATACAAACTGCTTTCAGTTTATGGTTGTCTTATTCAGAGGTGGGTTCGGACTGATTCGGACCGGTTTGCCCGAACTGGTAATGACCCGCTGGTGACATCACAATGATATCACAGAACTGGTTAGGTCGGTGCCGGTTCGTGGGCACCCCATCTTTTTTTTGGAATTTTTTTCTGGGTTATTTTTCTTCTGCTCATGCACAGAAGCTGAGTTTCTGGCACTGTGCATGTGGTCGCCATCTTGTTTTTGGCTTTTTTGGGGGGGATTTTTTTGGATTTTTTGCCACTGCGCATGCAAAGTGCGCACGTGCCCACAAGGCACAGCCACGCGGCGCGGGAGGAAGCGAACTGGCAGTGAGGTAAGTTAGAACCCACCCCTGGTCTTGTTGTACATCCATAAACATACCTTTAATATCACTGTAATTTACTGTATATTTGCATGGCCAGCTTACCTAATACTGTATAATTTTAAAAGTAATTCATTTTGCAACTATCACCAAAGATTTTTAGTGCCAACCTGAGAATTAGTCTGTGCTCTTAGGCTTCTTCATTCTTAATTAAACATGTTAACAAAGTCTAGGAAAATAAATAAATGAAACTACTCACAAGGAAATTATACTAAGAAGCTAAGCTCATTTATAATTATTGTATTTCAATTAGGCTGCATTGCGGCTGGAAAAAGAGATAGTTAAAATAGAACAACTTTTACTGGTTACTTCCATAAATATTTCTAGGGTTCCTGTATATAAACCTCAAGTATGAATGATAACATTGTAAAATGAGAACTGTTCTTTATTGCAATTACAGTAGTTCATAGGTGAATCTATGGGGCTAATTATATTATACACAAATTCTAACTAATTTATTTTTAAAAAGTGAAGAAGCTACAACGGGGGGGGGGGACCATGGTGGGCAAAGTATTCAGTAAAACAGCCTACTTTACTCTTATTTTATTTTCTCTAAGTGGCTCTTATAAAAACTGAGGTCCCTAAAATACAAAAAGAAGTATACACTGTATGTCTTAGTATATAGGAAGAAACAGCCATTTTAATATATGTGTACTTATTCATGCAAATTATATTATTCTTAAATAGGGATGGATGGAGGATATAAAGTCAATCCATTTTACTTTCTGTTTCAGACTTCTACTTTGATTGATTTTTGCTCCAAGTTTTAATAAACAATCCCAATATAAACTGCAGTCCATTTAGGGTTGAAGATGGAGGGGGTATTTATTTTTTTAAATGTTTGTGATAGTCACAATTTTTGGATTTGACTTCTTGGCACCAGTAGCATGAGGTATTTCTCAGAGGCTAGTTTTCCTAAACCTGTTCTTTGCATTTGGTGATTTTTGCCACCATGAGGACCAAGCCTCATTACTTAAGTGGTTAAAAAAAAGTAGTTCCTCATAAATGACAAATTCATATATCTGAGGTGTGCATTCACATGGTAAGGAAAAAGTTCATGTCCCTGATAATAATGAAAGTCATCGTCTGCATTGTTTCCAGATCTTTGATATATTTTTAAATGTGGTAATATTGCTGAACTGTATTTGCGCAGTTTAAAGAGATTCATCCGGAGCGCCTTCTAATGAGTTTAGGTTTCCTTGACTAATAGGGAAGCTATGCAAATTTGCCCATCTTGCTGTTTTTCCCAAAGTATATAAAAATAATTTATGTATTTAATAGGCACCTGTCCCAACAGAGATCCTTAAGAGATAGATCCTTAATGGATTCCTCCTCCTCCTCATCCATTGTTGTTATGTTATTATAAATCTTGATACATTATATTCTATCATGATACATTGTAATACTGTACAATGATATTTATACAGTATTAATAAAAGTTACTATCTTTCTATTGTTTAGATAACTTGAAGTATTTAAGATAGAGAAAAATATTAGTTCTATCAATATTAGTTACAATTAGTATCAATAGTACAAATATAACATTATTTTATTTTTTAAATACAAAATTGAGCATAACTGTAGAAAGAAGAAACTGATTCAGATTACCACAAAATGTTTGTTATACAATGTAGGTTTCAGTTTTAAGACTTTATATTAAGTCTCATATTATACATGCACGCATGCACAAACACACACACATTTGTTTTACGTGTTAAGAAAAGGAACAAATAGATAAGCAGATCATATTTAACAAAAATTAAAATACCAAAAATAGCTTTAAAAAAAGGAAAAGAAATGGGTTTCTAAAGTTCCCTCAATTTTCCAGTTTTATTTTTGTTATCGTTTTCCTTGGAATAAATAAATTTGTACACTTATTCCATACTTACCTTTCCCTTGTTGTTATTATTTATAATGTAATCATATATAATATTTTTATAATAATTTAAAATTATTATAAAAATAATTGAATCATTTTATCTTTGCTTATTAGCTTTCTTAAGTCTGGAAGTCTAGATGTGGCATTGTTGTGCATTTGTTTTATTGCTTTGGCCTTAGATCATACTTTAAAGATTTAGCTTAGCTGAAATTATCTTGCCACAATGCCACATGCATTTAAAACAATGCAACATTATAATTTATCTTTCTTTCATGGTGGACAAGAACACTGTGGTGCCCACATACAGGTACTGACTACAAAAGAGTTAATTTTTTGTGTAAAGTTAGAGGGTTGTGAAAATGCATTGTATACATAAGTAAGCGTGGAGCCAAACAGCTTTTAAATGGCAAGGTAAGTAGATAAAGGGAGGGGTTTATCCTAGTTCTCCAGCAGGGAGGGGGGATAGAATCCATCATGAGGAGTCAGCCAATCAAATCAAAGATAGCAGAGCTAGGAGGAGTATAAAGTGCCTACTATAAAAGGAGGAGTTGGAGAACCGTTGGGGTTCTCTGCCTGAGGTAAACTTCCAAGGAAGAAGGTTAATAGGGGTTCCTCTGTCAAGGAAGGAAGTTAACAGGAGAGAAACGGGCTCTAGGCAATCCTGAGGGAAACAGGTGCTAGGGTCAGGAGTCTTTATCGATTGTGATATTGGGTTAGCTATACAGGGAGTTAAACGGTGAAACGTTCTCTAATCTGTAGGCTTTAATCCATGAAGAACTGGGATCCTTAGGTGTAGTTAGAAAAGCTAGGACAGTTCTCTGAGGGAAAGAAAAGGTTTTAAGGAATTGAATTGTTTGTCTATCAAGATCATACTTTAAAGATTTAGCTTAGCTGAAATTATCTTGCCACAATGCCACACATGCATTTAAAACAATGCAACATTATAATTTATCTTTCTTTCATGGTGGACAAGAACACCAATGAAACAGACTGAAAAAAATATATGAATAAAGTGAATAAGAACCATTGCTGATGTTTTAAAAGCAGCATTCAAATGAAACCCTGTGTTTGGTTAATAGTTCTTCAATTATATCCTAATGCATTATCTATATTTTACGTTTGCTTTTTTGAGTCATTTCCCAAAAGTGACTGATGGTGTCTTCTACTGTCATTGAGCCATTCTTGTGCCAAAATAAGAGTAAAAAGGACAAATTTTATAAGATTTCAATAATGGCTGGTTTTATGAAGATTTTGTAAATCATTAGTGGGTAAATAGCCTTAGACAGGCTATGATGGTATTTAAGGCCTACTTAAAAGAGAGTTTAGTTTTACTTATTAATCAAAAATTGAGAAACAATTTTCTATTAATTATTGTTACTATTAACTATATGTAGTCCTCAACTTACAACAATTCACTTAGCGATGATTTGAAGTTACAATAGCACTGACAAAATGACTTATGATCACTTTGCACGTTTATGACCACTGCAGCATCCCTATGGTAATGTGATCAAAATTCAGCCGCTTGGCAACTGATTCATATTTATGATTGTTGCAGTGTCCTGAGGTGATGGGATCACCTTTAGCGACCTTCTGACAAGCAAAGTCAATGGGGAAGCCAGATTTGTTTTACAACCATGTTACTAACAACTGCAATGATTCACTTAACAACTGTGGCAAGAAAGGGGCAAAGTTCACTTAACAACTGTCTTGCTTAACAACAAAAATTTTGGCCAACAATCCAACTAGTAGATATTCAGAATACACCTCAGTATGTAAACCAAGATCCCAAACCAGGCATTAGAGTTAGTTAGTTCCAAGCTAACTCTGTGTCAGGTCCTATGGATTATCAGGCCTTGAATGGAATCAGTGCATCATTGATAAGATTGAATTCTGTCATTTCAGTAATATTCTGAGACTTGTGCTGGAAGTCCTATTGTGAGCAACTGCTATATAAATGAGTTGAGCAAAGGGGTGATAATAATGAGGTGGAAGAGTCAGAAACCTCCATTCTCAACAAATACTAAATTCAACAAATACCAAATCACTTCTGGAAGTCCCGTTCCTCTTCTAATCTAAATACGTACTGGGGCTGTAGAAATAAATAACCCTAACATGAGCATTCTAGAGTCAGCTGGCAAACTGGTGTTGAAAAGAGGGCATTCATCTAGGTCAGGGGTGTCAAACTTGTGTTGTCACGGTGTCATCACGTGACGTATCATGACTTTTTTCGCTAAACCAGGCGTGGGTGTGGCCAGCGTGTGACGCATCCGGCCTGCGGGCTGTGAGTTTGACACCCCTGATCTAGGTGGATACTAGTCTGAATGCACAGAGGCAGTTCTCAACCTTCTTCTTCACTGTTCTTTCTTTAATGTGATTGCAAAGCCATTCATTGTTCTACTATTGACTTTCATATTTTAGTGCCAAGCATTGTAGTATACATCATTTAAAAAAGGAACTGGAAAATCAATCACTGACAAACTCCACCTAGTGGGAGGAGGGGGAGGGGGGGGGAGGAGGAGGAGGAGGAGGAAAGAAAAAAGTAAAAATAAAATCCACAAGAGCTTGGTTTAACATTCTTAGCCCAGAAGCATGTTCCAGCTTAAATCCTCTCCTCTTCAGCCCCTCTGTCTCTTTGTTAGATTCACACACTTTGCCTTTGCAGTTGCTGTAGCCTGAAGCTGTTGACCTTTAGCCCCACCAGATAATCGAGGAATAACATTTGTGTTACAGTTTAACATGACCTCTGCCTTTACAGCTCTTTTTAGATTACCTTCCAAAAATGGCTGCTGACACCCATGGTGAGTCAGGAGGTAGAAGGGAGGGGCAATGAGCAAATGGGGAGGGAAAAAAAAAGAAAAGAAAAAAGAAGCTTATTATTGTAGCCATGCAGTCAATGTCACAAGGAGTTGTTGTGCCCTTTTCAGCTGTGGGTATGTGGGTCTTAAGGAAGAGGTATTAAAAAGAGGACTACAACTATGATGTGAGCGGCACACAGGTTATGTGGGAAGCAAAGGTTAATGGATTGACTGTTACCTGGGTATGAAGCTTAATGCTGGTCTATACACAAGAGGATTGCTTCTGTGCTGCATTCTTTTCAAGGAAACTAAATTAAAGAGCTAATTTATTCTAGTATATCACCACAGCATATCAGTGTGAGTTTGTGTGTGTATTGTATGTGTGTGTGTGTGTGTGTGTGTAAGGGGGGGGGAGGAAAATGTGAATGAGTTGGTTATTTTTGTTCAAAATAAGTGGGATTATTTTTCAATTCCTTTTTAGATTCACAATAGATCTTGTCTGGGAGGTGGGTGTAGTGAGATTAATCTAAATATTCAGAATGAGACTGTGTTCCATTTATTGCAGCAAATCTAGCTAGTTTTAGTAGGTCAGTAATATCCAAATGAATAATAGCTGAGGCACATGGTTTTCTGAAACCTGCTTGCAATTTTTCAGCAGTTTAGGGTGCATTACAATAAGAATGAAAGGTGACATCAGCAGAGGCACTTCAAATATTTCTGTACCAGAAGGAAGGAAGGAAGGAAGGAAGGAAGGAAGGAAGGAAGGAAGGAAGGAAGGAAGGAAGGAAGGAAGGAAGGAAGGAAGGAAGGAAGGAAGGAAGGAAAAAGTGAATCATGCAGAAATGTAGTCTTCTTCACATAGTGGAATATTTTAATTTCCTCTGAGATTTTTATTATTTCATCTATTTATGTCTCAAGGCACATAGGTATGATTACGGCAAATAGTTTGGAATTAGTGTAAAGGTCTTCAGCTATTGTGATAATAATAACTGAAATGCCTTGATTTAATGCTTTGTAAATTTCTATTCCCCACACATGAATGATTTAAGCATATGCTTTAATTCCGTGGAAGGAGACAAGAAATGAAGAAGATATAAAACATTGTTACTCTGAAAGGGAAAGGTGAAAAGGAAGAAGTAACATGCCAAAAGTCCCCAGGGAGTAGGGCGGGATATAAGAACACTAAAATAAATAAATAAATAAATAAATAAATAAATAAATAAATAAATAAATAAATAAATAAATAAATAAATAAATAAATAAATAAACAATAAATAATAAACAAACAAACAAACAAACAAATAAATAAATGGAAAACTCAATACATACAACTTCTCTGTATCTGTATGGCATGCTCTTCAGCATCATTTCTTCCCGGGGAGCATAAAATATCTAATAGCTCCTAAAGCAAAGTGGTAGGCAGAGAAAAATGCAAATCTTATTCAAGGCCAATAATTTCTTTCTGGGGAAACATGTAGTAGCACTCAATATCTTTCAGTTTAGTTTGGGCAGTAGAGAAAATTAAAAACTGTATTCTCCCTCTTCACAAATAAGTGTTTCTTTTGATGATGGCAGAGGTTGCTTTAAATGGCATAGCAGGGCTAACTAGGGCAAAGGAACTTTCAGAGGCCGAAGCATAATTTGGTAGGAAGTGATCTAAACTTGCAATTTAACATCTTCCTCATATGTTACAAACTTATCTCCTCCATAAATCTTCCTGGTTTTTATTTATGTATATGAGTGCATGAACTTAATATTTGCATATCTCAGCCCTGCAAATCCTTCTGTTGTTACTGGCTTCCACTGTCCATGAGCCCAATTGTACTATTTTGTTCCTCCCATATGTTTTTACCTCTCAGATACAAGAAGAGGGTTCCTGGAAGCTCCAGAGAAAGCATTTCACGTGGCAAAACACTGAACTCTTTGTTTGAAACTTGAGATCCTACTTTCAAGTCACAAGTTGTACATCTCACTGTTCTAAAGAAAGACTTGGCATCAAAATGTTGGGGTTTTTTTGCATCTAATTGGCTCCAGCAAATTGGATAAGATCACACAAGCAATATATAGACATCCCCCTGGGAAAATCTACACTTTAGCCTTTTCCTTCCCCCGTCTCTTATACACTCACTTGAAATGGCAAAGGTTTTTTTTTCAGTCAGTGTGAATCCAATGTGAAGTTTATCTCCAATTTTTCTGAAATCTGAAACCAACACTTCCTGGCTTCCATGTGTCCAGCATTGGCTGGTAAAGTGTCTTGGACTGTGTTTATGTAGTAGTAATGCTAAAGGAAAATCCTCTGCCCCTTCCTGACAGCTTTCATTTATTGCAGAATAAAATAGAAATAGGAGGGTCCTCTTATCCATGATCCCATAAAATTGGGTTTGAAAGCAGTTTTTGTTGAAGAAAAGCAGATACTTTTTTTCCCCTGACAGGAAGTCATTATTTATCCTTTCATTATTTTTTCCATTAGATCTTTGAAGTTGTTAGTATACAAGAGCTATATGATATTTACATACAATGCATGAGTTGACCTCAAATCCTGAGGGTCATATATGGCCCCAAAACCTGGAAATGTAATGACCAACAATCCAGTATTGATAGAATTAAAGATGCAGATGAATTTGTTCTTATGGGGTGAGATTCAGGGGACAGATTCCCCCCCCCCCACAGCACAAGAACCTTGTGTAAGAAAATGATGCTCCTGTTAGCATCTTTACAGGATTATACAATCCTTGACAGAACATTTTAAGATATGTGGTAATACTCTGGCTCTGCCGGAGAAAGTCTTCTATTATCTCCTGCACAGATGTTTACTCAACATTAGTACCCCAGAATTTCTTTTGCATGTGTATTCCTGAATCCAAACGCAAGCTTACCCAACCTCTTGTCATACATTTGTTTTCTTTACCCCTTGCAAATGCTATTCTCTAAGAATGGACATTTGGGAAGGCATGCTTTTGTTTAGAAATCAAATTGGAAATTTATTACGTGTACTTTATCACGCTAATGTCCCTTGCAGCTTTTTAGTCTCTTTACATCCCCATCACGAAGAAAGAAAATGTAAATAAGGATGGTTTCCTTTGGCCTGAGAAAGAATATTAGAATAGTTACTTTTTTCCTCTTCTTTTTTGAGTTCAATAAACACATCAAAGCCTTCCCTTTCAGTTGCATATATTTATTTGAAGGCACTTAGAAGCTGACTTTTATGAGATTGTTTAGCCAGTGATTATTTTTGTTGAGAAATGCCTCCACCATCCCTCTCATTCATCCCACTGGTAAGATATTTCCGTTTGTCAGAAAGCCTCCGTTTCTGATAAATGACAGAAGACTGACTGCTACACTTTATTAAAAAGTAATAACAATTTTTGTACGCACCCTTCACATTGTAAGGGGGGACTATGAATCAAAGGACACCGCCTGTCTGGGCCAGATAAATGGATCGTTTACCAGCTGAGGAGTTATTTAGGACTAGCTATTAATTTAAATCACATTTATCTTCCCTGAATAGGGGAGGTTGCTGTGATAGGGCTCTGAATGACCAATGGTGCGACTAAGTGCACATTATTTATTACTACCGCCTGCAAAGCACAGCACAGTGCTCTTTAAAAAAAAAGCACTGTGTCAATTACCATGGTTAATCTAGTCAGGCTAGTAACAACTTTCTCCCTAACACAAGCAATTGTTACCCTTGTATTTCTTTCCTTTGAGAAATTTAGAATTTCTTTCAGATGCAAGAGGGCAATGGCTGTGTTTCAAGCATGAGATGCATTCTTTCTAAAACCATGACAAAGAAATCACTCAGCAAATTTTATTTCTAATCTATAGCACTATCTAGATTTAATATCTTAATTGATATTAAAATGAGGACTGTAAAGGATGAGTCGATGAAGCCACATGTGCTAAAGCTAGACTTAATAAATAGCAAGTTTTTTTAACAGTGGTTCCAAAAGAAGTAAATGCCACTGAGTTAAAGGAACATATTACTAAAGTCAATATGTTTATGAATGAACTCTTAAGTTCAAATCTAGGGAACCTCATTGATTTGGGGAACTTACTTCCAAAAATAAGAGGATTGGCCTGCGAAATTGAAATCCACAGAAACTAATCATATAAGCTTGCATGTTGGGTTTTTGCATAAAGCCAAGAAGATAAAGCTATTTTAAGTAGTAGATTTTGTTAAAATTCACTATTTTAAGAGACCTGATCTATGATAATGTCATAGATAATGGGCATTTTTGAATAGCTTATTTCTAGATCAGAATAGGAATGCAAATGGGCTGCTATCAATGGTGCCTTGAACTCCTGAACAGACATTGATGAATAATCATTAATCCCAACATGATTAAAGCAAACCATCTGGAAATGACTACCTTTAGAGAATTTAAAGACATTCATAAAAGTGATAAAACAATAAGTTATTTACACAAATTCATATCTAAAAGTTTCCTATAATCTTGTATCATTAATCCCTAGGGGCTTGTTATTAAATGAGCTTTGGTGATTCTAAGGTTCACACTCTGCTTTCCCCCTTTCTTCTCTTTTGTGGCTATGTGAAAGAGACTGGGCTTTTCCATTTCTATTTTAATGCACTTTAATATGTTTTCAGAACCCCAGACTTGTGCTAATCATAAACATGGTTGATGGACCAATCATGATCATGCAGAACATAGGGATTCTTAGAACAAATAAACTTTTGGAATATGCCTCAGGTCAAAGATGTATGTATGTATGTATGTATGTATGTATGTATGTATGTATGTATGTATGTATGTATGTAATCAGGTCTTTGATTACCTGCACTAGCTGCATTTTTCATCTGCAGTGATTCACTTGCCACACTCCAAAGCAGTTCCCACAACCTACCGGTCTTCCACAGAAATTTCTTCATTATTTATTACAAAGGCAATCTAGTCATGGTATATCGACAGATGAAGTCAAATGCTTCAAAGGTCACCAAAACATTAAACCAGAAAGAAGGGGTGAATGTGGGGGATGGGGATTGGATAGCAACAAATAAAAATACATCTTTTTAATTTTGACTGAATTGATTAAATAAGAGTTGAATGGTGTCACAGGTCACTGGGCTTTGAGGCAGAAGGTCAGCTTAATAGAAAAGAGCCTGAGGCCACGGTCAGAGGGGCTGTTCTGAGGCCTGGAACTGAGGCCACCTCATTGTTTCCTTTCCTGTCCTTAACCCATGCAGTCTAAAATGAAGAGATGCTGAAATGAAAGAGAAAAGATTCTAAAAGGCTAGAGGGTTTTTAAAAGGCTTTTACTTTTAATTCACGTAACCCAATTGTTTTCAGTTTATAAAAAGTAAGTCAAAGTAAATCGTTCTTCTACATGAGTGAGAAACAAGGCAGCTGTAATATTAATCTTACCTATGTTAATCTTAATTAATAGTAATTTTAACTATAGAATGACACTTTTATCCATATTGGGATATTAAATAATATATAGATTCTAGAACACACACACACACACACACACACACACACACACACACACACACACACACACACACACACACTGTAGTATGAATCCACAAAGCTCAGAATTGTGCAGGTAAATTTTCCCCAGCAATACTTTATGGAAGTGAAAGTTGGATTTTGAAGAATCAGAATCAAGAATCAGTGTTGGAAAAGACTCATGAAAATACTGCAGATAACTAGGAAAACAATCCAACCGATGAGAAAAGATCAATCTAAAGACACACAGGACACCCTCAAATTGTTATATTTTGGGTACTTTATGCAAAAGTGGCTTGTCTGTCTATAATCTATAATGCTGCAAAAGAAAAAAAGAAAGAGGACAACGAACAGCAAAAGGAACAGACTGAATTGCAGTAACAATAGCTTCACTGTTAGAAGACCTGACGGGCCAAGTTGTGGACAGGTTAACCAGGAAAAAGCCTCTTTATTAGGTCATTAAAAATTAACATTGACTTGATGACATATAATCAATCAATCAAATCAATATATATTGAAGTATTTATCTAGAATATTTTTTTCAGTGTTCTGAAACTCGTATATAGTAAGATATGAAAAAGAAGCAAAGGAAGGAGGGAGGAAGAAAAGAAAGAAAGAAAGAAAGAAAGAAAGAAAGAAAGAAAGAAAGAAAGAAAGAAAGGGGCTATAAAATTTAGTCATGTTTCAGTTTTACTGATTTTAAGTTAGTTTCACAACTAGGACTACTTTTTTAAAAAAATTCTGATCTAAAATCCTATGTTTTAAGACCAAAGGCTGTGAGTGACACACACTGCAGAATTCAGTAGCTCCTTTTCTTTCAGTAGGCAATCATTTTATATGATAGGTATAAAATCTCCAAAATAAGTTAACTGATCTGAATAAATACAATGTAGGTTGACTGCATTTGAAAAGTTTTATTACCAACAAATGTATCAGAGTATTATGCAGGGTAAGGGACACTTTGAGAAAGCAATGCCAACATTTTTTACTCAGGTTGTCTATGGTAGATTATTTAAAACTTTTCATTTTAATGAGAAATGCTTTAAAGAGAGGGTTTTTTTTAAAGAGTTTCAGTTTCTGCCACAATTCAGCCTATATGCTCCAGGGCGTTTTTTCTTACTACTGAAACAATACATCCTAGTGAGAAAATGAAAATATACGAAATATCACCCCATACTTATTCTTTGCTTTAGTGTAAACCAGGTAGTTAGAACAAGGATATTTAGCATTTGAATAATTTCAAAAGAAAGAGGAGGGAGAGAAGAAGGAGATTAGGACGGTAGTGAGTGGAATTGATGAGTGTAAGAATGCAACTAAAGAATAGGGACTCTAGTCTAGAGCGAATAAAACCCAATAAAGTTTTTTTAAATAGAACCTTGAGTGGCTCTAGTGATGCAAAAACAGGCACTCAACTCTAAGTTCCAACTCTTAGTCAAAGTATCTGCCTAGAGAACAAACAAAATACCTGCAATGAAAGCTCAAGGAATGAGATTTAAGTGCAGGGAAAATGCAGCTATGTTTACAAAGAACTACAAAGCTAAAAGATGGTCATGGACTAATGGTATCTAGTTGCCTAAAATGTTTGCACATTTGACTAAACAGGCTTTTGGTAATACTTGCTTGTATACCTGACACTTCATGCTTCTCCTTAATCAGTTGATAGTTGATAGAATGCTTTGATGTGATTAAAAGTAAGTAGAAGATTCGAGGATATATTGTTTCTGGCAATGAACTCTCTTGCTTAATTTCAGCAAGAATTTTCAAGATATTTTATTTGTTACCTTTGGGATACTGTGAATTCTAGTCCTACCTTAAGCACAAAGCCAGCTGGGTGTCCTTGGGCATCATTCTCTCTCAGCCCTACGAAGAAGGTAATGGCAAACTACTTCTGAAAAACCTTACTAAGAAAATTGCAGGGACTTCTCCAGACATCATCTGAGCATCATACACAATTGAGAAGAAGGAGAAGGAGAAGCCCATAATGGTCATGTAAATAAAATAAGTGACTTGGCCAAAGGCCAGATAGCATCTTAGGTGAGTGAGAAAGTGAAAGCTAGATAAAATAAGAACACATTTTCAGATTATTGACTTTTCTTTTTAAAATTCTCAGTGATAGGGTAAGCAATCTACCCTTTTAATAGCTTTTTCCTAAATTCAGAAAATGTTTTTCATGTTGCATTATTGCTATTATGGTACTATTATATATACAACAATGTGTAGTCACAGCTGCTAGTTATTTAGCTGGTGTTGGTCTTTATATTCATGAAGTTCTTCCCAAGAACCTAGGATGTTGTAATGTATAGGCTTAGTATATGTGTGGATCCAAGCAGTGTGGCCTTTAAAAATTGACAAATGGAAATTTGTCAATATGCAGATTTTCCAAATGCCATCTAAGAGTTTTTGCATGACACCTAGCGTGGCGATAACCACTGGGACCACCCCAGCTGGTTTATACCATAAACTTTTAATTTCAGTTTTCAGATCTTGATACTCTTCAATTCTTTGTCTTCTCTTCTACTGTCCCCTGATATTGCCATATCAATTATCCACACTTTCTTCTTTTCAACCACATTTAAATCTGCCAAGTTATATCATTTTTATTTGGAAATCCCACAGTTTTTTAAAATGCTAATTTTCTAATTCTGTTTCAACTACATGTGCCACCATTTTTTGTTACTGACACATGATATTTTTATAGATGTTCCAGTGAATCATTTTGATGACTGTGTTTATAATCAGTATTTTGGTGTTGTTGTTTCTGATGAGTTTGTGCAGTCTTCTTACATAAGCTGAGTATGTGACTTACTATTTCTTCTCCTTCTTTGCACAATCTGCATTTTGACTCATATGATGATTTTTCACTTCTGGCCTTGCTTGCATTACTTCAAATAGCTTGCTCTCGAGCAGCCAAATCAAGCCTTCCATTTCTTTTTTTAATGTTCAAAGCCATTGTTTTATCTTTATCCACTTTCCTCTGAATCTTTTGTAGAAATTGAGCATATAATACTTTTCCTTGCCAGCATTCTGTTTGTTTTTCTTGGCTGTCTGTTACATAATCAGCCAATGTATGCTTTTCTTCTTCAGCAATTTGTTTGACCTCTGCCTCCATTTCTGTGGGACAAGAGTAATCTATCACTATCACTACAGGGATAGAATGCATAGTGAGTGGTCATCTGTTTATTTGTTCTTGGGTCCAAACTGTCCAGGTTAGCTTCTGTCAAGTTAAGAATTCCAGAAGCATATTGTATCACAGGTATGGTCCAGGTATTGATGTCTTTGATGATGTTTCCACCACTGAAATTTGCCTTTAGCAATTTTCTCCCTCTTTGGCTATATTCTTTACCAATTTTATTTTTAACTTGTCCATGCTTAATGTTATTCAACTATAAAATAGCCAGATATTTGTAGGTTTCATCCTAATGATTTAGCCATTCAGCATTTCAACTCCATTATTGTTTGTGATTTTAGCCCAATTTATGGCCAAATTCCATTGCTATATTTGTGTTAAAAATTTAATTTATGTCAATGACTGGATCTGGATTTCTGATTTTCCATAAAACATCAATTCATTATTGTCATCATTATTGGTGGTATTGGGTTTCTAAAAAAAGTTAAGATAGGTCACAATCCTATAAATGCTTATCTGGAAATTTTCTTCCCAGGAGAATTGTACTTTCAGTATTCCTTCTCTCCCCAGAGTTTCCTCTTCTGTCTTTCAAAATATTATCAAACATTCATTCCCTAGATAAGAAATATTGTAGTCCTGCCTTGATAAGGAATCTTGAACATTCAGCAGGACAATTCCCATGTAAGCATGTAATCTCTAATTCAAAGTCTTTGTCAGTTCACTAAGGGACATGATAAAGCTATGGCTAATATTGCAGATACATCCAACATAAAAAAACTAAAATAAACAAACACTGTAAGGAAAATATCTGACAGCTTGAATGGAATCCAAAACTTCTCCATTTACATTTATGTTGAGATTTTTTGTTAGTGAAAAATCTGAGGCTTTTGAAGGATGCCAGAAGACTGAAGACAGAAATCAGTGCTGCTATCCAAGTAAAATATTTCTCTCTTCTGAAACGAATAAGAGTAATCCAATGAAAACAAGCCTCTAATTTATAATTCACACACCACTCTTCCATTATTCAGAGCATTTGTTTAGTAATTAGCTAATTTCGGCCAAATTGAATTTATTTGACTCGGTGTTTAATTCAGAATGAAATAAATGGATGTCTGCTCATTTCATCCACTTTTACAGTGCTCTGTTGTTTGGGCAAAATGATATTGCAAGAATAAAACAAGGTGGTTTTATAGGAGTGTGTGTGGTCGTATATTTTAAAACAAGTAGCATTCTTTAGGAAAAATAAGGCACTTCCTAATAACTTTGACACTGCATTTAGAAAGCAATTTGTGTAGGATAGGCTTGCACAACTTGTTAGCTTCCAAACCATTGGCAGTCCCATCAGCAACCACATATATCCAGGCAGATGTTTGATAGTCTTTGTGTTCTTGCAATGCTCGACAGATTGCAACAAGTTTATCAAGTCCTTGGTGGGCTGCTGTACTTAAATGTTATATCGTTTTCTACTTGGTGGTCAAAAGTTGCACAGCCTGCCTTAGTATATATCGCAAAATAATGGAGGGCTGCCTGGTGCCAAATACATATCTCTTAAAAAAAATTGTTTATGTGTACAAAATGAACACTATGAAAAAATTATTAGTGCATTTGTGATTTGTTTGGACTCTGAGTGCATAAAACCTTTTTAAAAACCACCAAACCACCCAATTTATTTCATTTCAAGCTCTTACTGGGTTTGTTTTCCTTTCTTGTGTGGTTGACTTTATGAAATATCCAAGACTTTGAAATAATGTTTAAAATAAACCTATGTAAACAATGGGGCCTACATATGGAGTTGAGAACTAGGATTTAAACTTCCTTTGCTTTAGAAATACTTCTAGCCATCAAACAATGATGAGTTTGGTTGGTGCATTTAAGAAAAGAACTTTAGCAAATGCTAGAATCTTACCAAAGAAAGATTAAAAATGAATTACTTGTATGTAGAAATAGTCTATTGCTGTGTTACTCATTGTCATTTGAATCAGATGCTGTAGTTCATATTGCTTTAAATTAATGCCTTTTGGCTATGTTAGACTTCAACTCCCATAATCTTTAGCAGGCAAGGTTAAAGCTGGTCTTTCTACTCAATCAGCTCTGACTATAGTTTTTTTTTTCCTAGATTTGTTTAATTAAAATTGCAAGAAAGGAAAAGAAAACCAGAAACCCTCCAAACCTGTAATTGTTTGTATTTTCTAAATATGTGTATTTATGGGTATGGTTGTGAATTTCCCTTTGAACTTGCTAGAAGAAAAATATTGAAAAAGAAAAGCAAGTAAGTCATATATTTTAATCTATGCCTATACTCACTGATTGTATTGGTAATTGAGTATATTCCTTGGATATAGCAGATGATTTAAAAGACCATGCTAATATAATGCAATGTGATAAATTTGTATATAGATCTGTGTGATTTTTCCAGAGTTAGGGTCATGAGCAGAGAGCAATAAATAAGTAAGTAAGTAAGTAAGAAGTGTATGTGTGTGTGTGTGTGGGGGTCAATATATATTGTTCTCTATATTAACATCTTATCCTGCAATTTAACAGAGCTGATTTGTTATCTGTTCAATGTAACAAAGTCTAGCCCTGTCAATTGGAACTATTTCTTCGATAGAATTTAACAGAACTACATAAGCACTGCAGATTAAGTATGGAATTTTAAATCATTTGCCACTGAATTTCATCTAAAGTGGATGCCTCAGTTAAGGATCTAATTAAGTTACAGAAAATATAAAGAACACAGAGCTGGCCAAATATATATATTTTCTTAAGATAGTTCTATGGCATTCCCCTTATTCTTATACAAAAGGCATAGTACCCTAGGCTGGCCATAGTACAGAAAATCTCAGAATATAATTGACTAACAATTTTATAACCTTTCAAAAAAAAGCCATATACTTCTTTTTAATGTGATTGACTCAACTGTGCTCTATGCTATTCAGCACTATATTAATAATTCCCTATCCCCTGTTTACTCTCCATTCCATTGTCACTTCCCCAATCCTTTCGCATATTTAGTGTTTAAATCTAGGCTCACATATAAAATTAACACATCTGTATGAAATGGATTTTTATTTTTTGCCTTTGAATCAATCATGATTCCTGGCAACTGTCCAAACAAGTTCCTGCAGTCTTCTTGGCAATATTTTTGGAAGTGATTTTTCCTTGCCTTCTTCCTAGAGCAGAGAGAGTGACTCACCCAGTTGACTTTGCAAGTAAAGTAGAACTCATAGTCTCCCAGGTTCTAGCCTGGTGGTTTTAATCACTACATCAAACTAGCTCTCATGCAGTACAGCCATATCCCCCCCCCCTTTGTCTCCTGCAGTGGAGGTGGCATGCTTTATCTCAAGGCCTTATTTTGTACTATAGATGCTCACCCATTTGAAATATTGAGGCAAGAATGATCTGTCTCAGATGCTGGGCACCAAAATGGCTCGGAAGTTGTTGTGTTAGTAAATGACTGGCCCAAGGTCACCCAGGTGGCTTTGTATTTAAGTCAAGATTAGAGTTCATGATCTCCCAGTTTAAAAGAGTGCCTTCAACCACTATCAATTTATTTTAATTTTTATAAATAACTCAAGGTACCTTTCACCTCCTACGTTCCCCACAACAACAACCCTGTGAAGTGAGTTGGCCTGGAAGTTATTGTGTTAGTAAAAACTCCACTGTGCTGTATGAAAATAGAGGTTTGCTTTAGTTTGTAATTTTGCTTCAGTTGTGCACATTGCTCAAAGCTCATATGAAGTAAACTACCCTTTGAATTCCAAACACCCTAAAAACAGTTTCTATTGAAGCCAGATGTATTAATAAACCATCTTCCAATGAATAATTCACAATGCTAAATGTGTATTTTGTTAATCTATGTATAATTCATTTATATTTCTATTCTACTTTTTGTCTAGTGAGGATGTTCAAGGTAACTTATAAGGCAGCTAAGAATACAAAATGAGGCTAATGTAGCAAATAATATAATAATGAAAACATACAATGCTTAAACAAATAAATAAGCAGAATAAATAAAAGAACCAACTACCAGGACTGACAAGATCTTTCCTCAATTAATCATTTAAAGTAGTTGAGAGAGATTGTGTACAGAATTGTAGCATGTAACAATGTTGACAGTCAGTTTGGTCTAATGGTTAAAGTTCTGACCTAGGAACTGGGTGAGCATGAGCTGCCTTGAGGACAAAAGTCGGCAGGGTGACTTTGAACCAGTCATTTTCTCTCAACCCAACTCACTTCACAGGGTTGTTGTTGTTGTTGTGGGGAAAATAGGAGGTGGAAGGTATCTTGAGTTATTTATAAAAATTAAAATAAATTGATAGTGGTTGAAGGCACTGTTTTAATCTGGGAGATCATGAGCTCTAATCTTGGCTTAAATGCAAAGCCACCTGGTGACCTTGAGCCAGTCATTTTCTCTCAAACCCAGAAAGAAGGTAATGAAAAATCCTTTCCAAAAAACGTTGTCAAGAAGACTTCAGGGATTAATCTATGTAGTTGCCAAGAATCAAAACTCAGTTGAAGGCACAAACAGAAAAAAAAATCCATCTATTGATGAAGAGATACAATTCTCTTTGCCCTTTAGAGTTTAACAGAAACAGAACAGAACACTGTTTTATATTGAGTCTGATAATTTATCTAGGGGTCTTTCCTTTCATCTAACCCAGGGGTGTCAAACTTGTGTTGTCACAGCGTCATCACATGATGTATCACGACTTTTTCCCCCTTTGCTAAACTGGGCACGGGCATGGCCAGCTCATGCTGCATCTAGCCCGCAGACCGCGAGTTTGACATCCCTGATCGAATCCTTTAACTAATATCTGTCTGCTTGCCTGCCTGTCCACATCTATCATCCATCCATCCATCCATCTATCTATCTATCTATCTATCTATCTATCTATCTATCTATCTATCTATCTATCTATCTATCTATCTATCTATCTATCTATCCATCTATCTATCTATCATCTATCATCTATATATCCTTCTCCTCCTTCATCCCTCTCCTTCTTCATTCCCTTCCTCCTCTTTATGTAGCCACCCATGTAACTGTAAAGTCACACAACAACAAGAATCAAAATATTAAAACAAGCACAATTAAAAAGACATCAATAATATTATTAATAACAAGTCAGTAAAATGATGTTAAAAACAATGCAGCAATCTCATTAGATCAATATTTCCTTGAGATTGTCTGCTGACACAGCCATGTTTTGAGGGATTTCTGGAAGGATTTCAAGGGTGGGGCCAATCTTATCTGGAGGGGGGGAATGATGTTTCACAAGGCATCAATATGCAAATCTTGAAGCTTCTACATGCCAATAAGATACTGTATTACTATACTAATATCCATTATATCTGCAACTGTATTCAATATTCAGTAATACATAGCTTTCTGTAAAACCATCAATGATATAATTTTGGAGCCACTAATGTCTGCAATTAGTATGTGACATTAAGTATCTTTCATAAACAACTCTAGTTAATTAATACAGCTTTTGTAGAATCACGATTGTTACTGCAACTGGTAAGATCATCGTCCAGCATGTTCTAGAAAATTCTAGAATTTCTTCCAGTGTCACAATAGTTTAAAACTGTGGAAATGGATAAGTAGACTAAGATATTTTGAAGAACAGAAATGATGTTCGTGTGCTGCAGAATGCAGTTGAATGTATTTTATACATTTCAAACATCCTACACTGGAATATGAGGAGTAAGTAATATTTAAAGTTTGGTAAATAAGATAATTTAAAAGAAAAAAGAACGGGAGAAGGAGAGAAAGTATCAATGTAGGATGGATTGGGAGAATTACTACAACCCTTTTATTTTTAAAAAAACAATTCCCAGATCATAATGTCCTTTCAGAGTTCAAATGTCAGGTGGCCTTTGGGTAGCAATCCTGGTGGCATTGGTGAAAGAGAGACAAAGACAGAGAGTGTCTTTAATGGTGACAAGCCTGGTTAATTCCATGAGCTCCATTGCCCTTTGTCTCCTTTTCTCCCCATGGTAGCACCTGCTGACTTATATTGGGGTACATGGTGGGGAGCCAACTAGCGTGGCAGTTGGTCATGCATAGTCTAGGGAAAGTGTTTTCTTCACCCTTGTGTGTAGAGTGCAAAAGGCCCTTCAATTTCCTTTACAAAATTTATTTCCATTTCCCCTGATTGACTAGCTTTCTATTGACTGAAAAGTCATTTTCTTTGCCTAGTCTACTGAGAAGTAAAATAAAATGTTTTCCCAGGGAGTCTAACATCTTTTTTTTCTTCCTTCACAGCATTAAAAGGGGTGGGGTGGAGTTTGCAGCCTATTATAACAAGGTAAAAATGATATTGTTGTTCTGTTGCACTTCTCTCCACTCCTACTCACCCTCTTGGCCTTCCCTACATGTCAAAACGGAGCAAATGATGCATTAAAAGTTTGAAAGCTGAAATAAAGATTAGGTGTAAAGTGCTATTGATCCCTTTATGTAAGGAAACCAAGACATATTCCACTTGACTGTCAGGTTCCATTTTCAGCAAGTTACCCAGATGGAAGGCTGGAAACTTCTGAAAACAAATCTTTAAAGTGTGGTTGAAAGTATCAAATAGGATTAGGAAAGCTAGCAAAAACAGTAGTTAAAATGGCATTGTGGCCTGACTGAACTATGTTGAGACCTCTTTGCCTGAGCAAATTTAATACTCAAGGTGCTCACACAATGAGTGGTTTAAGTTGACATAAGTTGATGTTTAATATATACATTTAAGGGCCCATAATGCCCCTTTTTCAAAATTTGCTCCTGGACAGCAAACAGCTTCAAGATCAAGTCTGAATCTGGGATATACCATGAAAGGCAGAAACAAGTTGATTCTCAGTTTGGCCATCAAGTACGTTATATATTAAAATGGCTGGAAGCTTATCCATCTTAGGACTTTTTAGTATAGATGAACAAAAATCAGATGGAGTAGAGGTGGTACACATATATGCTTAGAGCTAATCACCACATTTTTGCAAAATGAAAAACTAGGAAAGGAAGGAAGGAAGAAGGGAGGGAGGGAGAAGGAAGTTTTGAAATAACTCTGGAATCCTCACATCCATACTTGAGATTTACAGAAAATGTTAGACATAGTTTTGCAGGTTTGTTTTTGGTATCTTGATATTTTTGGTATTTTCTAACAATTTAAGACTTGTAAAACAGTAAACTACAGTGTGTGCTGTGGCTAGAATCTTTTCATTAACCCCCACACCCACCCCTCAATATAGCAATAGCAATAGCATTGTTCTTAAATACCACTTCATAGTGCTTTACAGCACTCTCTAAGCGGTTTACAGAGTTCAGCATATTGCCCCCAACAATCTGGGTCCTCAGTTTACCAACCTCGGAAGGATGGAAGGCTGAGTCAACCTTGAGCCTAGTGAGATTTGAACAGCTGAACTGTTGAACTAGCAGTCAGCCTGCAATGGCTGCATTTAACCACTGCACCACTTCAGCTCAATAATCCATACTTGTGTTTCACCTATCTCTATACAGCCACAAGAGCTTCTCCATCACTTTGTGGAGCTGTTCACAACTTGCATGTCCCTGTAGTCAGTGAAGCAATGTGTCATAGAAATGAATGGGATAGAATATGGTATGCCTCCTCAAAAATGCCCCCTAAGATTATCTTGTTTTTATATATTTCTTTAAATATAAATGTTCTTTTTATTTATATTTTTAAGAATAAAGATGGGGCAAATGCATGGATAGCTACATAATATCACGAAAGCTACATGATCAGCATTTATACTTCATTACGATCTTACCACAATGCAGCTACTTCCAGCCTTGGGTGGGAAATTTTATATATTCATTTTCTTGCTCAATCAATCTTATTTTACTCATGTTTTATATCTTTCCTGGCTGTAGATTTGTTTCACAACATTTTAATTAACTAGTTGGGATGAGGACAATATATAACAATGTATTTGTTTTCAAAAAGTAATAACAAAAAATAATAATGCATCTGCTACCATAATAAACATACCATTTCAAATGCAATGCTCTGGAACTACATTTGGACTGAGTAGAAGCAAATAATTGAGAGTGTTTTATGTATTAATCTCATCAGAGATTGTTTTATGTATTCTGTTTGAACATATGTTGATTTTATTAATAACTTGAGTAGGATTTTAGTCTTAACTGCATCTCTCTCTCTCTCTCTCTCTCTCTCTCTCTCTCTCTCTCTCTCTCTCTCTCTCATCTGATTACCATTCCATTTGGTCAGGCAGATTTCATTATGCTTTAGAAGAGCTATAATATTGGCATTTCATCAGTTCATTTACTTTTACTTCATCCCTCTTCCATTTTTGTCTGCATATATACACAGAAAATCAGTGCTGGTATCTGTTTATATTTTTAATAACTTTCTTCCCAGCATCTTTCTCTCTATACAAACTTTCTGTAGCGTTTCATCCTTTGTAAATTATCTCTCTCTAATATAATGTTTTCT
This sequence comes from Diadophis punctatus similis, assembly GCA_023053685.1. Classification (NCBI taxonomy): domain Eukaryota; kingdom Metazoa; phylum Chordata; class Lepidosauria; order Squamata; family Dipsadidae; genus Diadophis; species Diadophis punctatus. The sequence continues at coordinate 115,318,458 of JALIGW010000003.1, read as the reverse complement.
TTATCCTTATTTTTCCTATTTGAACCAATTTGAATATGTTATTATTATTACTTTATTATTGAGATTTCCCCCCAAAACTTTCATTCCTAACCTTTCATCCCTTTCTCAGCAATGACTATTTCAGCAGTTGGACTACATCAAGACTTTGTTATAGAAGTTCATAGAACCATAAGGCTGGAAGAGTTGTTCTATAAGCTATTGTCTAGTTTGATACTTCTAATATGCTCTTGAAATTTGTAATAGCATTTTATAATTACTTTTGTTATCCAACAAAAATAGCTTTTCATCACTAGTACCACTTTTTCCTGGAAAATCCAGTTCTAAACCATGCAGAAAATTCATTAGACCACAGGGAAAACTGATAACAATGGATACAAATTAGTAATCAATCAAATCAATTAGACACAAATTAGTAGCAAATAGTGTACTAGGGTCCAGTGAGCCCTGAAGATATGAATTCTTAAAAGAAACCAGACGAAAACCTCTGGTTGTTAATGCCACTGAATTAGAATTTAGCAGTGACCTATGAAAATTAATAAAGTAATGCTTGATAATTTTAGCTAAAACAGGCATAATAATATTTCTGGAAAAAATGCTCATTTAGCCAGTTGCTGAAATAATTTTAATTAACTGGTCTCCAGGCCCAAAAGCATACTTAGGAGTATATTCTGCAGAAGTAGGTGTTACTTCTGAATAAACAATGGTAGATTAATTAAAGTCAGGATTTCTATCTTGCTTATAATCTACTAAGTCATGGGGAAATTTATCCACCCCATCCATATCTATTAAGATAACCAAATGGTATCATTAGAAGTGTATTATGTAAAAAAGAAAGGACTTTATCTGAAATGGTGTCTAGGAATGTGCTAAAGAAATCCTTCAGCACTTGCATGATTAGAATTAAGAGCAGAAGCAAACAAAAAACAAAAAAACAGAAGCTGTTTTTGTGTATGATTTTAATCTGTTCTCGCTGCATTCTCTACTCTACAGTGTAAGTATCCCCCTAAAATTCCCACAGTTTCCACTATGGAGTGGTCATGGTGATACAGAAGTGCAGAATCCGTGCCTGACCTTCAGAGGGTCTAGAAAAATGCTGGCTGTTTAGTAAACAAACAAAATAACAGTAACTGCATATAAATTTTATTGCATGATTTACATCAGGGATCCCCAATCCCTGGGCCATGGACCAGTACTGGGCCTTGGCCTATTAGGAATTGGGCCACAGAGCTGGAGGTGAAGGGCAAGTAAGTGAAAGTGAAACCATCTCCCCACCCCACAATGCCCGGTCCATGGAAAAATTCTTCTCCATGAAACCAGTCCCTGGTGCATTAGAGACCACTGATTTACATTCCAATCTATTTTGTTTTGATCTTAGGCCCTATATTCATAGGGTTGGGAAGAGTCAAACGTAACTTATTGTATCACTTTATGATTGGGGATCTGTAATTGTGTTTGTAAAGCAGCCCTGAGTGTATGTGCTAAATCAGAAAAGAATTTTGTACACCCATTCTGAATTGTTTTTCCAAAGTGGGGGGGGGGGACGGCCCTCTGCCAGTTGTTAAACCATTAGTGGCCTGATAGATTAGAAGGCACTGGTAGATCTCTACAAGACTTGCAAGCATAGTAAACCTCATCTATAAACAGAAAAAAAAGCTGTTCATTGATTGTGAGTAGTGATCGTTGTGTACCTCTGTAACTGGCTTTGGTATAGATTTGTATGTTAAAATTACTTATCTACACAGGTGTAGATTTTATGTTCCTGCTGAACATCAGCCTCTCCCCTGACAGTTATTAGCCTGCTCCTGGCTCTGACAGATGGATGTCTTGATTTTAGAAATGATTAAATAAATCCCCTAAAATCTGGGGGTCCTGATGTTCACATAGAAATAAACATTCTGTTGTCTATGCAAAAGGCCACTTCACATTTGCTTTCTCCTAATTAATTATATTGTTGTCACTGATTGCCTATTAAGGACCTTTTTATTTTTTAATGGGAATGTTGATTCATTTCTGTTTGGTTTAGCTGTGTTTTGACTTGGTTGGCCGTATGCATTTCTTAAATAAATACATAAGATTTCCTTCTACACAGAAAAATAAAGACTAGCTATTGCTGTTAGAAGAGATATGGTGGCTCAGTGGATTAAAGATGCTGGATTTGTTGGCTGGAGAAGGTTGGCTTTCTGGATTCCAGCAGTTTGAGCCCTACCACCACAAGATGGAGTGAGCTCCTGTCACTCGCCTCAGTTTCTGCCAACCTAGCAATTTTAAAACATGCAAATGCAAGTAGATAAATAGGTACCACTTCAGTGTGACTAATGGCGGAAGCAAGAAATCAACTTGCATCTGTTTGTTTGTTTGTTTTATTTGTCAAGTATATATGATTAAAGCAAAGTATAAACAGTAAAATTATGATTATATATATATATATATATATATATATATATATATGTGTGTGTGTGTGTGTGTGTGTGTGTGTGTGTGTGTGTGTGTATGTATATGTATATGTATATGTATATGTATATGTATATGTATATGTATATGTATATGTATATAATAGTACAAGCATGAATAAGAGTATAAGAGGTATGAATATATGGGTACATTAGGACAGGAACGGTAGGCACGAATGTGCGCTTATGCACGCCTGAATACAAGGTGAAAACTCTCAGAGAAACAAACAGAAGATGCTGACACTCCCACAGAATGCTGTTAGCTGCTTTATATGCAGAGCTACTTTGCTCCTTGTGGTACAACCTTGATAGCTCACGAGCATGAAGTAAACAAACTAGCAATCTTAGGCAGCCAAACTACTACTCTGTAATAACATTGTATTCTCCTTTCATATCCTAACACTAAATAAATAAAATAAATAATTGTGGTTAGATCCAAACCTGCCTTTTCTTCCTGACATAGGAGAGTTTGTCTTTGATAAGGACCTTACGAAATGGGGGGCATGGAACAGAGAAGAAAGGTTCCCATGGATCTTCTCTGAATACCAGTCGTCTTCTCACATTCATTCCACCAGTCATGATGGCTGGCATTCTGCCAGCTTATTAATAAAAATCTGGGGCAGTATAATGGTCCACCCTGGGTACACATCAAAATGGAATTTATCTGTACACAGTGTTTTTCTTAAGTTACCTTTGATTGCAGACTTAAACTGGTGTTCTTTGAGTGAAGAAACATATGCTAAAGAAGAACTTGTCATGCAGGACATCCATAATTAAAAGGGAGCTTCAATGAAAAGCATTTCACAATACCTCCATTAAGCTTTGCCATATTCCAAAAGAACATGAGCTGCGGTGTAAAGAAAGTCAGCTGAAAGCAGAGGAGTGCTTTATGGAATGCACATATTACTAATGCATGACAACGTGCTCAGGCCAAGTACAGCAGAAGACACAATTGGTGCTTTTAATTATGGTGCAAATTTTATTACCAGTGAAATCCCTAGTACACACACACACAAAAAAAGAATAAAAGAAAAGGACAGATGATCTTTACTGGTAGAGCAATAGTTTTTATTTTGGAGAATGTGATGACCTCGGTCATCTGATGATCACTGATCCTGGCAGGAGGATGATCTCCTGGTGACGAGGAAGCTAGGGTTACTCCTTTGATGACCACACTGATCAGGACATTTAAACCTCACCGGCTAGGGTCACTGCAAGGTTAAAGCCATGGATAACCTGTTCCAAACATACTTCACTTACAGGCATTAAAGCATCAACTCTCAAGCTGCATATTATGAACAGAATAGTGTAGTAGAAGGTGAAATATTTTTTACAGTATCCCCCCTTAACCCTAGTAAGTTCTGCATGGTGTTTCCTTAACAGCAAAACATTAACCAAAATAAAGACTTGCATTAAAATTATTCATTTTAAAATCATTAAATCAAACCTTTCCCACATGGAAAGCTTGTTGTTTTTCCCAAATCCACAGGAACCATAATATGAATAGTTGATTAAAGTGGGCCATGTGTCAGAGCCCCAATTTACCTGTATAGCACGAGAGGTTTGATGAGAGGTTTAGGCAAGAAAAACAAAATGCACAGGTACAGTATATGTGGTACCTTGCTCAATAGTAGTAACTGTGAGAGGGATCTTGGAGTCCTAGTGGACAACCATTTAAATATGAGCCAGAAGTGTGCAGCAGCTGCCAAAAAAGCCAACACAGTTCTAGGCTGCATAAACAGAGGGATAGAATCAAGATCACGTGAAGTGTTAATACCACCTAATAATGCCTTGGTAAGGCCACACTTGGAATACTACATTCAGTTTTGGTCGCCATGATGTAAAAAAGATGTGCAGAGAAGAGCAACAAAGATGATTAGGGGACTGGAGGCTAAAACGTATGAAGAACGGTTGCAGGAACTGGGTATGTCTAGTTTAATGAAAAGAATGACCAGGGGTGACATGATAGCAGTGTTCCGATATCTCAGGGGCCGCCACAAACAAGAGTGAGTGAAGCTATTCTCCAAAGCACCTGAAGGCAGGACAAGAAGCAATGGGTGGAAACTGATCAAGGAGAAAAGCAACTTAGAACTAAGGAGAAATTTCCTGACAGTTAGAACAATTAATCAGTGGAACAACTTGCCTCCAGAAGTTGTGAATGCTCCAACACTGGAAGTTTTTAAGAAGATGTTGGTTAACCATTTGTCTGAAGTGGTGTAGGGTTTCCTGCCTGGGCAGGGGGTTGGACTAGAAGACCTCCAAGGTCCCTTCCAACTCTGTTATTCTATTCTATATGTATCTCTTCTTAAAGATCTACTGAGATTCAAAAACTTTCAAAAAGAATCTTTCTGTTAGGATTAGGAATCCTTTCTGTTATGATTAGGAATTCTTTCTGTTAGGATTAGAAATCTTTCTATTGAATTAATCACATTTTAAAATCACGGGAAATATATTTAACTGTCTTTAAACTTCAGTTGTTGGTTTCTCTCACTAGGACATCCACTTTTTATTCTGGGTTTTTTTTGGTTGCAAACTACAAATACTTGGTTTAATAATGCTCTTCAGCTTTCTGTAGAAATAAACTGTGGGTTCATTCATCTAAAACATTTTCTAATAAAAATGTAAACTGGGAGTTTCAGAGGGATTAGTCCATCCAGAAATGTTTCAATTGAATTCAGCATTTTTAGATCATCCAAATTCCTCTTGCAATACATCAAATGTTTTAAAGAAATCTTTAACAATAAACTATTCTAAAGAATTAATATCCTTTTCTGTTCAAATCCTTAAAAGGTATGTGAGATTTAGATTGTTAGTATCCCAAATTATCATTAAAAAAAAGAATGCATGCAAGGATCAAACTTAAACCTCTGCCCCTAATCTCCCAAATATGTTTTGTAGCTTTTCATGTTGGGAAAATGTTTTGACTAAAAGAAGAATCAAAACTATGCTGAACTCTCAGATAACTGTCTAATTGCACTTATAATGGCCTTTGGCATAAATCACTTTGATTCCACACACCAAAAAAAACTCAAGTTCAAGATTTTTTTGAGCATTTTGAGCATTTTGTTGCAGGACTTTTTGTTTGTTTTTCTCCTTTTCTTTTTGCATATTATAGCAGAGCAGAAATATCAGTCTTGACCATTTTAAAATTTAGTTTCCTCTTATTTTGGCTTATTTTGGATTTTGTGGGCATTTTTTGTTTATAATTGTTTTATTTTTTATTTTAATATTTACAATGGATGTTTTATAGTTATTTACATCATGTAAAGCATTCGGTTTGGATTGTGACACGATATATATGGTTTTATCTCAGGAAGTTTATATGTTTTTTTAATTATTAAATTTGTACGCTGCCTAACTCTTGACAACTCTGCCTTTCAAACATATTGAAGAAAACTTTTGCTATTGACATTTAGTTAATCTAATTAATTGTAGTTTTCTATTTAGATAATAGTCTTAGAGTTTTAAAAGAAGTTTTTTTCTTGTCTATTACATATTATTGCATAGTGCAAAAAGCAAAGTGATTACCGTATTTTTCAGAGTATAAGACGCACCTTTTTACCCCCCAAAAGAGGGTGAAAACTTGGGTGCGTCTTATACACCGAATGTAGCCCCACCCACCCACCCACCCCCACCCTTTGGCCTCTGTCTTCCAGCAATTTACCTGCTTGCAGGAAAGAGGGAAGAGCAAGTCAGTAGCAGTTTCCCGATCTACAGCTGATTAGGTTTGCCAGTGGGAAAATGAAAGTGAAACTAACTACAAAAAGACAAATAGCTGGGAGAAACACAGCAGATTTTTATTTTTTGCTGAACTGGATGGAAGGGGGTAAGTGAATAACTATAAATGTCTGTAGAGCATTCAAATTATTAGACTTATTTTTTAAAGACTGCTTTATTATTGTTCTAGAGCCAGGGGCAACTTTAAGACTTGTGGACTTCAACTCCCAGAATTCCACAGCCAGCTTTGTTAGCTTTGCTGGCTGTGGAATTCTGGGAGTTGAAGTCCACAAGTCTTAAAGTTGCCAAGGTTGGAGATCCCTGTAAATCTAGACAACTTAACAAAATAAAGAAGCTTTTTAAAATAAATGCTTGCTCTGAAGAGGCCCAGTGCTATTGCATCTTCTTTTAAATAATAGAGAATAATGTATACTTCCAGAAATTTTAATTAATTTTAACAGCTCTGCACAAGTATAGTATGAAATGTAACAGTGTCCTGTTTAGTATTAGAGTTTAGTTACCTTGGAATAGATCTATTTAAATAATTGGGAGGAGTGAGTGTGACTACATTTAAGAAAACTTTCTGGCATAATGTACATTTCTCCAATTCTTTGCTATTTCTATGGGTCAGGCACACATGCACAGAAATACACAGCAAACAGTGTATATCATCTGTGCTGTTTGCTGTTTGCTGTTTGGCAAATTGCTTAGAGGCAGAGGCCTTTTTTCCTTGTTTTCCTCCCCCAAAACTAAGGTGCGTCTTATACTTCGGTGCGTCTTATACTCTGAAAAATATGGTAATTCTGAGTAAAGATTCAAATACATATTCACATAACAAAATATATTACAGCTCTTCCAATGTTATTTTTTCAAAGGCGATAATTAACATTTCATAATCAATAGGATATTCATGAAGTTGATTCAGGAAGAAAGGTAAAAATTAATTAACTTGTCTCCATTTTGTTATTAATATTAAATTCAGTCCAGATAACTATGTGGGAAAGATTATTAGCAGATGTACCTGATGACATCCCAGCAGACTTCAAGGTCACAGCTGAGAAGACACTCTTGCTTCTCCCTTGTGAACAGAATTGTATTGATTGTCCATTTACAACTTATCTTCTTTTTTTTTAAGTACTGAAGATCTTTAAGGACACTCAGAGCAAGAACCTAACTTTGATAGAAAACCAAGCACAAGCTTCTTGGCTATCAGGCTAAATGAATCATATGGAAATAGTCCAAAATCACTATGTTCTTGGCAGATGGAGCAAAGACATTTTAACTTTAAGGCAGTTAAGAAATTTTGCATTGTTTTTTCAGAAATGGCTTTTTCCAGATTTGTCTTTCAGATTACATAAGGCAAAACCTGTGCCATTCCTTGAAATGCAGATTGCATCATCAGAACCCTGGTATTTTGTTCTTGGTACCACACTTGTTTATAGCTTCAGCAGCCATTGATCTAATACATCCATGTTGACAAATACTCTTGACAACTTCACTTGAGTACAATGCAGGAAATTCAAGTTGGTATGCCTTTAGGATCTAGGATAGCTACAAACACCTAGATAGTCACCACCCTAAGCTGGAAAGGTATAAATAGTTCAAGATCAAGTTGAAAAGGTCCTTGTATGGCTAAAATATAACCTCACTGAGAATTTTGTGCGGGAAACATTGATAGTATTGCACTCTTAGGTTCTAACTTGACTTTGTCTTGGTTGTATCATCTTAATAATGCCACAGGTAAGGCTCTCTTTTCTAGCTAATGACAAAAACTATCCCAAATAAAAATTTCTGCTTGTTATTTTGTACATAATACTAGTTTTAAAGAACAAAGCTAACATTAGTCAGAAAAAGCAAGGAGGAGCACAGTGATATCTCCTGATAATGGTTCTTTTACTGGATGTTAATCTTCTGTGAAAATAAAGGGTGTGAAAATCCTTAAAAGCATTCATGAAGTGTCCTAGGTAGATATGAAAAAAAAAGCTCTCACTCTTCAGAGATAACCTTGAACTCATAAAACCACAGTGAGGGGTAGGAAAAAAGCACAACTGTTGTCTGCATTAGGAAGAAAGGACTACATAGATTTAGAAGTTACAGTTTGACCTCCTATAGAGGAAATGCAGCATTCCCACCATGTTCTGGAGGAGACTTTAAGCCAGAAGTGTACTGTCAAGACTTCATAATATAACTAGCCCCTTCTCTATTTGGGCACATTTTTTGTCATGTAGTCACACTTGTGACAAATGTCGTCGTCATCATCATCATCATCATCATCATCATCATCATCATCATCATCAATCAGTGTTTGGTCTACACTGCCAGTTCTTGCCAGTGAGTACTGTAATAGATGGGCTTGCTTTTTCAACCATTTTTTTGTCTCCACTTGTTTTTATTTTAGGGAACCAATATACAAAATAGGACAATCTATTTAATTGTACCCATAGGGTGTAATCCAGTGGTGGGTTCCTACCGATGCGGTCCACTCTGTCGTCCCGGTAGTGGCCCGCCGATTGCGCAATTTGCGTGCGACGGCTCCGATGCCGTCATTGCCGGTCCGTCACATGGCGCCATCTTTTTTTCTGAATTTTTGGGCTTTTTTGCTTCCTACGCATGCGCGGGAGCAAAATCTCACGAGGGGTCGCACGTGCGTGCGTTATTTTGGTGATTTTTTGCTTTTGCGTATGCGCGGAAGGAAAAAATCACCGAAATTGTGCGTGCATCCCCTTGCAAGATTTTGGTGATTTTTTGCTTCCTGCGCATGCGCAGAAGCAAAATCACGCAAGGGGATGTGTGTGCGTAGAGAGAAATGTGATGATGAGCATGCAGTGCACCGGTAGGCAGGTAAGAGGAACCCGCCCCTGGTGTAATCCTATGTAAGACACATCCTTTTCAGGACTAAATCTAATTCATCTTGACTGGGTCCACCGACTGAGTCAATTCACTCTATTTTAGCTTTTCCCCCAATGCCATTACCCCAGTGATCAAATGAAGTATATAGTGAGAATAGAGCCATACTGAAAATACTTCCCTTGTCCATATCAACAATCTTGGAGCTGGATTAATGCAATGCAATAAGGAGCTACATTATGGATCCTAGAAGAGTAAGGCTGATTATCATTCAGAAGTGAATTCACCTTATCCATATTTTCAAGATTTTTCTGTAGATGGATTGGGGTCCTCATTGGAATCCATGTCCACAAAGAATATGGTATATCCACTGAAATGGTATAGGGTTTCCTGCCTAAGCAGGGAGTTGGACTAGAAGACCGCCAAGGTCCCTTCCAACTCTGTTATTCTATAATTCTGAAATGAAATAGTGTGGATTGGTGATCTGAATATGTACATGTCAAAAATTGGCCTGAAATAGCCCATTTTACTCCATCCCATACAAAGAAAACACTTTATGGAGCTTTCAAGCAGCATTAAATAAACAATAAATATTTCTAAAAATAGCATTTTGTACAGCAGTTGCAAGAGGTATAAAAGATTTTGCTTTTGGTGAGGACCTCCAGCAGATAATCAATCTTTCTTTTTCTTTCCTTGTAAAAGCCACACAAATACCTGCTTTGCATGTGAAATCGCTGAAAGGCATACCTCCTGCATCAACAATTTTAAAACAAGGATTTTTTTTTCCCACAGATGGCAACTCAATTAATTGGAAAGATTGAAATCTGATTGCATATTTAATGCTAGCAAGAACCTGCTTGTTTAATCTGACATGAAACAGGATCTCCAGGGTCGTTTTTCTTTTTCTTTTTGTAAAATCAAAGGTGAGGAAAGAATGATTAATTTTAATAAGCAAAAACTAATTTGTTGAACACAAGGAATATTTTGCACAGAAGGTGAAATAATGTCATGTGAAATTCTTAAAACTTGGTCAGGCAACATACAAATATAGCTCATTGCTTTCACTTTCTTATTCATAACTAAGGGGATGTTTTCCTTTCAATGAATTGCTATATATGCATGTCATCACTTAACGTTCATCTCAGCTGAACGTATCCATTTTTTCATTGTAAATTATTGTGTTTGAAGCCTTAGATATATGAGCAATATGGTATCATAGAAGACAAATCTCCAAATCGTAAAGAAACCAAACTACTTTAGTCTACAGGTTAAGGGACACACTTCTTGAATGCTTCTGCGTGATAAAATATCTTCAGAATTACAAGTAACTTTAAAAAAGGGAAATGCAAGCATGTAATGAAAGAAGAAAAGTGTGCCTAAGTTCACATTGTTAGGTTTTTTTTATGATACAAATATATATATGAAATAAATTGTTCTAACTGGAGTTAGGATGATAGAAAATTGATGGCAGCTATTTTTAACTCTGAAAGTGCCACTCTCAGGGTGACCATAGCTTTATGGTATACCTAGTAGTATTGTCAAAGTAGTGGTGGCCACACACCATGTTAGGTGGAAGCAGAAGAAAACAAAAGATGTGTATAGAGTATGGAGGGATAGATGATAGCTAACTAGAGATATAGATAGGATAGATGATAGATAACTAAATAGATAGTTAGATAATTAGTGAGAGAGATGATAGGTAGGTAGGTAGGTAGGTAGGTAAATAAGAGACAGACAAAAATATGGAAGGATGGAATAAATACTTTTTATTTAAAAAAATGACATTTGAGAAACTGAAATAATTTAGGCAAAAGAATTTTGGTACTGGCTTTGTAGACAAGATGTCTCTGGGCAGTAAATAGATCCCATAGGCATAGTAGGAAAATAAAAAATGTTGATTTTGCAGTTGGATGCTTTGTTTGGAAATATTCCCATTCACTGAGGGAAAGAAAAAGACAACAGTAAGAAAAGTTGGTCGACAGTTTCTGTTAGGAGATGAACTACTGGGAGGAGATTGAAGAGCTTCACCAATTTGCACTCTGGTAAATATTTTGCTTCTCTGTGGTATGACTAGCAAAATTCACCATGACAATTGTTTTGTAAAAGTACAAGTTCCGATGGCAGCCATTTTGTGAAAGCAGCTACAATATACATAGAACAAAATATGTCTCACTGATTGCAGAAATTCTCCTCTTATTCTGGGGCGTTAATTCACTATCTGTCCCAAAATTTATGCAGATTAATACTGCTAGTATGCTAGCATATTAAAGTTACAAGAAGCAAAAAGTGCCTGAGAATGACTTGATGGTACAACCACATTAACTTAATTGGAGACTGCACTGATCATTATGCCAAAATCCTTGTTCCCTGGAAGTAATTTTGCAATGCCTTCACCAAATTTTCTTTCTGAAATATCAAAGGGATAAAGCAGAGGTGCCTTGGTAATTTGGGGGGCTGTGTAAAAATACAACAATGAAAATAAAGTGTCAGAAAGATTATGATGGATTGCTTCATTAAAGTTATATCCAAAATCTTGCTTTTTTTTTTAGCCCAATGTGAAACAAATAGGCTACCTATGCACTGTGTTTCAGTTTTCTTTCACATGTATTATAAAATACAAGACAACATTTCAGGTGGTTTCATTTTTGTTGTTCTTGTCAGTCACTTTAGTGACTAGCATTTTCTAGCATTTTCTTTTACTTCTCTAAAGGATATCCTGAGCTCATCTTCTCTTCTCTGCCTGATATGTCTCACAATAAGACTTTTTAAAATATGCCTGTAAAAAAAAGGTTGCCAGCTTTAGATTGTATGAATTATTATTATTGTTAAAACTTTAAATTACAATTATAATGATCATTTTATAAAAAGGTATATAAAACATTTATTTTAATAAAGTATTTATTTATAAACATTTTTATTTTATATAAAAACATACATAAAAGGAAACCTGAGTAATTTGCAGCTAAAGTTAGATTTTATGATACAATAAAGAGTAGTCCATGAAAATTATTGTCTCCCTAAATGACTTTCTTTTTTCTTTAATCTATCCTGTCTAATGATCTAAACTATAAATCATGTTTATTTATTTTCTTTTTTTATGTAAAAAGCTCATAAGGAATTTCTAGCACCAATAGATGTTGATATCATCTTTTTGCTAATGAAACAATTCAATTTAGCCATTTCAATAAATTCTGTCAATTTTACCAATCTTTCCTCTGCTGTAGGTATTGCCAACTCTTTCCTGTTTATCCATTCAGTGCCAGGAGGAAATGTTCCAGTTTCAATTGAATATTAATCTTTAAAGACTTCAGAATCACTGTATGCATTTGGGCCTAAATTTCTAAATTTATTGTGGTAGACATGTAAAAAAGCTAGAAAAATTGGGGTGCATACAGTGCATACAGTGATTCAGAAGATTTTAAAATTATCATTCAATCAAATTATTCAGGTTTTCAACTAATAACATACTATCTGCCTACAAAACACTGTGCACATTCATGTACCCTACTAATACAAGCATTCCTTATATATTTGTACAAAAGCATTTTAAACAACCAAAGGAGTATCACAAATCCTTTTCTTACTCTCTACTGTTCATGAAACTATCAGTAAACATTTGAGTTATTCTCAAGCATTTACTTTCATCATATCTCTCTTTCTCTGATTGTGTTTAGCTAACATTCTTCAATTACAAGCTTATTCACTTTATCATATTCTTCATCCAAGTCACCAGAGATACACTCATATCCTTCTCAGTATTCTGCTGCAGAGCAAAAATCTGGATTGTGTCATCCCTACCATTGCACTGTTCAAAATTTGCTTATTGTCATCTCTCATACTTTTTAAAATTAAAATTCTGTCAAACTGTGGTGGACAACAGTAATGCAACAGATTCTCAGGAAGGAGGGAGCACATTACAAGGAGGGGGAGCCAGACAAGAGATAATACAGTCCAGAACTGGATCATGGGAAGAGGAAGAGATTGAGAGTAGCCACTGTCTTGAATCTCCCAGGTTATATCCATTAGGTTAAGTCAGTGTAGGTTTAGACTGGGAAGATTCTGTATATATGGTATATGCAAAGGAACAACTGATTCACAATGCTGAGGTGTGGGAATGCTGGGACATTCCATAATATGCTCATCTCCGCTCTGCAAGCTGCATTGGCTTCCAGTGGGCTCCTGGGTACAATTCAAGATCTGCTTATCATCTATACACAGAGAGGAACAGATTTGTGGGACTGCTTGTTTCCAATTGTTTCTACTTACCCTCCACTGCACCCTCCCCAAACCATCAGCATTTACATTCTCCAGGTTCCTTCTCCCAGGCAAAGTCCCCTTGTGGGACGTAGGATATTGGCACAATCAAAGATCAATTTACTACAAACATAGCCATGCTATGATACACACTCAGATGCAAGTTTGCTTGCAAACATCACTTTTTATTCTCCTAATCAAAATTCCCCACTATCTCCAATCTTGAGTACTTTTGGAAGTAGAATAATGTAACACCTATAGGTAGTAATGTCCATGAATATTGCTTGACATCATCCAGACATGGCTTGTTTAAATTTTTACTTTCATTTAAAAAATGAATACAGTGGTACTTCAGTACTCAACTGCTTCAAAACTCATTGAATTTGGTACTTGACACATTTTGTCATGAAAATGTTGTCCCGATACTTGTCATTTATTTGGTACTCAATGTGCTGTGATAGGAAGAGGGGGACGGCCACAGAGAATGAACAGAAAGTCGGCCATGCCAGGAAGATAACTGCAAAAGGAAGTGGGGGATGGCTACAGACAGCAGACAGGAAGTCGGCCATGCTGGGAAGGTCACTGACATGGGAAAAGGGAGAGAGTCCTTCCCAGATGAAACAAAGGGTTACATGATAAGTCATGTGATTTATTTGGTACTCGTTTTTAGTACTCATCATGCCTCCTGGAACCAATTAACAAGTACCAAGTTACCACTGTACCTGAAAATTGACATAATGTAAAACAAAGCTATTTGTTTGTATTTGTATCATTTGTTAGTCATTTGCATAATCTTTCCACACTTGTCTCTGCATCCCATATAGAGATTCCTAGAAAGTGAGCATTATTGACATTTGTAACTGTTTTTTGGATTGGTGCCATCTTTTCAAAATTTGAGATATTGATATAAAATAATTTCCTCCTCTATTTAGAGACCCGTAAAAAAAAAATCCATAAGTGTAATCTGCTGACATGTCTTGAGCTGCCACTAAATTATTCTGCCTCAAGCTAATCACTGAAGCAGATTTGGATGGTTTTGTTTAGGCCAAATATTGATAGGAAGTCTAGGACAAGTCTACATTATTTCGGTGTAAATAATAAAATATGCCTGGCAGGGTTCTATCAAAAACTTAACAGAATATTTAGAAGGATAATGTGGATGAGTGAAGAAGGGGAAGGAAGAAAAGGAGAAGGAAAGTTTGTTCAATTTTGAATACACCTTTTCTTTCTTCTTTCCCCCACCATCCACTACATTTAAGCAATTTCCTACTTTTTCAAGGAGCCTGAAGTACCAAGGCAATATTTGGTTCTTAATTAACTCTCAGATAACCATCTTGTACTGTTAGATTGCTATCTCAGGTGCTGGGTTGTGGAAATAGCCTATTTTATATTCCAATTAACAGATTAATTGTATTCTTTACATACGGTATAGTTATTGTTGACATAATGATTGTTTGCTGAAGTTCTACTGTGGTTAATGAGTTGGTGCATAAAACAGGCCCTACTTGAAAAAGGAATTGTGGTATTTGCCATAAATTCCTTTGAGCTGCTTTCCAAGTACTGGAGGGATTCTTTGATACTGAATGTGAAGGATCAGAGGAGAGGAAGGTTGAATCTGTCAGGATCTTCCTAAACTTCTAAAACTTGCAAAGTAACCTGAGGTGGAACTCAATCTCTGAAGCAAAACTCAACAGGGATGTGACATGATTGAAAGATTCTAGCTTGGGGGGGGGGAGTTTATGACCCCCCTCCCCTATTTGTTACAAGCTGCTTATCATACATTTCATGATTGAATGATTTCCTCATAGAAGGAATGAAGTAAGCAAATATCCCTGCAGGTAGAAAGCTAGCACATGAAATGAAAGAATTCAGCATCATCTTCTCCCTGACATATTATTTTCTTTCCTCACCACCAATTTCCACATGATATAGATGTAATCTTTGGTAAGCATAGCAATATATAACTGGATAAATTAGATCACAGGTGTCTATTTGCAGATCACCCTTCAATGAGAATGAACTTCAGAGGTAAGGAACTGACATGGGGCTTATGTTCTTTTTTTTTTTGCCCGCCAGTGAATAAAAGAAGGATATCTTCAAATGCATTCTTCATAATATATCTGTGCAATATTCATGTAACTGTCAATTAATACAAGTTCTCAGAACTTGCCTGTACAAATTTATCTGCCGTCGGGCAAAAACCTTTAGAACATGAGATTTTATCACTGGGGGTGCTAGTGAAATGTTCTACTTGTTAGTAAGCTCTCTAATTCATGAAATAAGAGGGATATCTTCACCAGGGAGGATTATTCCAAGAAACATTTCCTTTGGGATTTAGAAATGAATAATCTTAAGGAAACAGATTTCATGGGAATGGTGAGAACAATTTCTCCCAGCCCCACCCAACTATAACTCTTTTAGACTGGAAATTCATGTGATGAAAACAAATCCTCCTAACAAATCCTCCTAAGATGAAGCAGCCATCGCCATCTTCATAAGCCCCAGAGAAATGGAGACCAAATGAAGAAAGGAATGTGAGCCTGAAGGTGGATAGATCAAGGGAACAGTGCTTAGGTAACATCAAAGGATGGGGGTTCATGCCCATAGAATATGGTCTGAAGATAATCTAGTGAAGCCCATGCTTTACATGGCTGTTGTGAATGAAAATGTATGTGATAGTAAGGGACACCAACACTATTTAGCTTCTTTGCTGCTGAAGCACTATTCCTCAGGAATTTGTCGGCTTAAGAGAATGACCTGAAGGGACAGATAGTTGCTTGATTCATGAAGTTAGGTGGGATCTTTCAATCTTCTTGAATAGCAGACTGCCTAAGGACTAAGTCTTCCTCAGGGTAATAAATTCATAGTCCATCAGATGTAGCAATTAGGATGTCACAACTAGAACTGGGTTCAAAAACTCCAGCCTGTGGTGGAGTTCAAAGGTGGGCTCTTGATCTTTTTTTTTTTTTGCCTGCTATTAGGGTTAAAATCTCATATCCAAAAAGTTTTTGATCACTGACATAATCAATTGGTGTGATATTCTTGTTGCAATTATAGCAATGGGTGTATAAATTTGTAAAGGTAACTATCAACTATTGATAATCCTAACCATAACTCTAACCCAGAGGTCTTCAAACTTGGCAACTTTAATACTTGTGGACTTCAACTCCCAGAATTCTCCAGCCAGCATAGCTGGAGCATAGCATAGCTGGCTGGAAAATTCTGGGAGTTGAAGTCCACAAGTCTTAAAGTTGCCAAGTTTGAAGACCTCTGCTCTAACCCATTTGGCAGTAAAAAAAGAACATATGAGAACTGAAATATGCAACAGTAATAGATTATCAGGCAGGAACCTTTTGGCAGGCCAAAAAGAAAAAAAGAAAAAAGACTCCAGTGGTTGATCTCTTAGCCTAACTTATCTCACTGATGGTTTATGAAGATACATGAACAAAAGTCAGTTTCATAGAGAAACAATGAGAGAGAAACATTATCATTAAAAAAGGAGCACCTCCCTCCATAACTAATTTAGAATCATAGCATAAAGATTAGTTTGGCTTCTCCTTCTGAATCTGGGCTTGAAATTTCCTGTTATTTCTGTTCCATGTGTAAAGAACAGTGCAAATATTGGTAAATTCTTACTGTTATATGAGTCAAATCCACCAGCTCAGCTTTTCTTGAGGTGAAGTGGTCCATGTCTTTCTGCTATATCACTCTTTATAAAGGAGGAGTCTTTTGGAAGGGGAAAGGTGGGGGGGGAATGAATTAATCCATTCAGTTTTTTGCTAAGTTCATTTTTTAAACAATAATCATGTTCCCTCTATCTTGCTGATGAAGGAATGTGCAAATTATAGCAAATTCTTATTTCTAAAAATGACAATCTCACTCATTGCTACCTATCACATAGAAAACACAGATCGGAAATGATTAAGACAGATGATTGTGATAATTGAAATGAGGCATATAACTTAATAACTAAAATGAGATCTCAGATGGTAAAGTGGATAATGAGATAAGAATGAGGGGGCTGTATTTAAAGAAATAGGAACAGATTTATACAAGAGTTATATAAAAGATTACACATTTAGCAAAAGTAAAACAGGCATTACTTACAAGTGCAATTGCAGATAAATCTTCTAGAGAGTTACTTGTCAGAATGGGTCTAAAGAATTGTGTGTTTCATGTATTTCTCTGCTTGAAATACTAATGGTCTTTTGACTCACAGACAAAAATCAAATTGCTCATTCCCACTAGCGCAAACATTCAATAAGTCTAGTTATAGTTTAGTGGGGTCCCCATAACCTGATTTGAAATGTTGTTAATTCAATATATGTTTGATGTAGCTCTTAATATATATCTTCTACCTTTTGCTGTTTGCTGCTCAAATCAGGTATAATAACTGAAGAGTTTGCATGACTGATGATAGTTCCTGAAATTTTTCTGAAATATCTATTTTGAGGCCCTCCCAAATCTGACTCTCCCAAAATTATTTTCTGAATATTCGTTTAAACAATAATATTTTACTGATATCTCTGAAGCTAGTCAAATGAACTCTTCATAATTGGCTTTTGTTGGATTAAACTGAAAGTACTACAACACCATCACTGTTTCTATTCCCAAATCTTTCACACGCCCTCATTCCTACTTAAGGAAAATAAAATACATTTTATTTATATTATCTGTGCCAGGGGTGTCAAACTCAATTTCATTGAGAGCCGCATCAAGGTTGTGTTTGACCTCAGAGGGCTGGGGGGCATGGCCAGGTTTGGGCGGGGCCATGGTGGACATGGCCACAGTGGGTATGACACGGGACTCGTGTTGGGACCTCGTTTTCACTGGCAGAGGGCTGCAGAAGAGTGTCATGGCCAAAAATGTGGTGCAGGGGGACCATGCAGGGGAGCTCCATTTTCACTGGCAGAGGCACTGTGGGCTGGTCCTTTACTGTTTCCAGGCCAGCCCTGTGGACCAGATCTAAGCACCCCACAGGCCAGATCCTGCCTGCGGGCCTTGAGTTTGATACCCCTGATCTATGTCCTTCATGTGTGCCCTGTTTGGTTGTTGTTGTTATAAATGTAAATAAATAAAAAGCTGAATGATTCATTTCTGGGGGACCTGAAAATGCACCAAACCTTCTCCACCTCCCCTGAAAGACCAGAAGCCTAATATTCATGAAGTATGGCATGGCAGGAAGTTATACAAGTAGGGAAAGGAAGGACACAGCAATTCCACAAATTTATAAACATACACACAAACTCACAGACACACATAAACAAAATTTGTGAGCTACACTCACTACAATTTGCAGGTAAATTAAAAAAACATTAAAAAAGTTCAAACATATCTGGTATCATGGAATCACAGAAGTCTAGAGCTAAGTTCAAACCAGCACATATACTTTACATAGAGGTATCCTGAACCTCATTATGATTGATTTTGGATACCAGGCATTGGCAAACTTACTGAAAATTCCTTTTTCTTTATTTGATCTGTTTTTACATTCTTTTAATGGCACTTAGTGGATTCCATGTGGCCTATAATATTAAGAATTTTTAATAGAGATGTTTTGGTTTAAAAAAAAATATAGTACTGGGTTAGCAATATTAGCTTTTAATATTTTTTTTTACCCTCTTACATTTCAGTGGCATTTCTGAAATGGATAACTTTTCTTGCTTGTATCTTATAGTGGTCTGTGAGTGAAAAAGAAAGATTTAACTTGAATGATTGACTTTTCAGAGCTTGTCATAGAAAAATGTAGGTTTGTACTGAATTAATAAACTGACCCCAGTGTGCTCTTAAAATGGCACATTTTCACCATGAGAACCTTATCCAAAGCTCAAGCATTTAATATTAGGGGATGCTGATAAATCTTACCTTCCTTTGAAATGTTTCTGAATAGGCATATTCCATCGTATAAGTATGGCCCATTTGAATAAGTGAAACTGATTGTCACAGGCAGACCAGACGAACATCTTTTTAAAGTCCCATTGCACAGTAATTTGAAGTAATTTTCTTTTCCAGGTCATTATTATTAAATCTATAAGCCTGCATGGTAAGGTTTAAGAATCTCATAGATGATAGAGGCCAGAGGAGAGGGAGGGAAGACTAGACTTTAAAGATGGAAACATATCACTCTGTGAGACCATTAAAATTAATCTTTTCTTCAGACTAACTCCAGGGGTGATTTCAATTAAATTTGTTCAAAATTTATCAGTTTCCTACATGTAGCCATAAAAGATTCAATACCCCATACATATTCCCTATATAAGCAAGGAATGTACTGAAGGGAACCTATAATTGTTACAGTCTTTTTGTAGTCTCTCAATATATTCACTTAATAGGGCATTCAATTATTTAAAACTTTGGTTCTTGACAATCAGTCTTCTTGTTGTTCCTCTAGAAATAAGATGTAATCACCTATGCAAATTTTTAGAAGACCCTGAACTGGTAAAATTGCCCTTTTCCTTGCCCTGCTGATTCTACCATGATATTTGTCAGAGCAAGAAGAAATACAGTATTTGAGAAATGAATGACATGAAACTACAGGATTTTAGTGAACAATTTTGGCCCATTTTTGCTAATAAGAGATCATATCAGATCCCTCAACTTAAAAAGAAGCGGTGGAATTCCTAGAGGCATCCTTGGGGTGGAGAGTCAAAAAAAGTCAATTGTATCACATAGTCACATTCACCAGTGGATTTTTTTCCCCCCATACACACTCCCTCCCCTCATGGATGCCCCTCGGAGTTTGCTTGGTTGACTTTAGGTCTACAATTTGAGATCAAATGTGATGGACAGAGCTATAAAGAATATATTTTAAGAGCTTTAAAATTTAGAGATCCAGACTAATCTGCAATCTGATTACCACAAAGGGGAAATAGGAGGCACATAACTGAGGGTAATTATGAAAAGGATGTTCAGTTAAGATGTTATTCTGCATGATTTTATATGATTTTATAGTGATATTACCTTAGCTTTTTCAGACAGATTTGCTGCTGGTCATGAAGTTGGAATTTTATTAGCAGCTTAAAAATGTATTTGCATATGTGAAAGTAAAAATACATACTAGCAATGGGCTTTGAAAGGGTAGGCTTTTTTAATATATACATATTCTCTGTTTTTGTTATTAAGTGGTTGCCACTTAATCAGATGTCTGTCTGTCTGTCCGTCCGTCCGTCCATCCGTCCATCCATCTGTCCGCCCGTCCTATCTATCTATCTATCTATCTATCTATCTATCTATCTATCTATCTATCTATCTATCTATCTATCTATCTATCTATCTATCTATCTATCTATCTATCTATCTATCTATCTATCGTCTGTCTGTCTCTGTCTGTCTGTCTGTCTGTCTGTCTGTCTATCTATCTATCTATCTATCTATCTATCTATCTATCTATCTATCTATCTATCTATCTTCTATCTATCTATCTATCTATCTATCTATCTATCTATCTATCTATCTATCTATCTATCTATCTTCTATCTATCTATCTATCATCTATCTTTCTATCTATCTATCTATCTATCTATCTATCTATCTATCTATCTATCTATCTATTTATCTCTATCTTTTCTCAAGCACACTGGGGGGAAAAAGACTTTGAGGAGAATTTTATTCATCACATTTATTTGCTACTTATCTCATGATGTGAGGCAACACTGAGTGGACAGTAAATCTACACTATATTAAATGGAGAAAGGAAAATTGATTTCGAAACATAGACAAAACGTAAGCTTTTTTTACATAAAGTAAAAAGGGCGTTGTCTTCTCCTGAACGCCCCTTCTTGTAGGGTGGAGCTAGCCTCCAAGATTGGGAATGACACATATCGCAGCCAATTAGGACTGAGTCTGGAAACATATAAAAGCTGCCCTTCCAAGATACACCCCCTCTTGAGACGAAGGACAAGCCAGACTCGAGGTACTCCCCAATAGAAAAACAGTTGACTCTCAGAAAAAAATACGGGGGGGACTTGGAGGCTAGCTCCACCCTACGAGAAGGGGCGTTCAGGAGAAGACAACGCCCTTTCTCCATAGTGGGTGGAGCTAGCCTCCAAGATTGGGACATGCCAAAGCCTAACGTCCCTAGGGAGGGTCTAAACAACCCTGATCCCGCACCCCCGGTGTGACTGTCGACTGAAGAACCCGTCGACCAAAATCCGCGTCT
Source organism: Diadophis punctatus similis (assembly GCA_023053685.1). Taxonomy (NCBI): domain Eukaryota; kingdom Metazoa; phylum Chordata; class Lepidosauria; order Squamata; family Dipsadidae; genus Diadophis; species Diadophis punctatus. Next base: position 115,297,032 of record JALIGW010000003.1, on the reverse strand, counting down.
GCCGCCGCAAAAGAGTCAACCCTGTAATGCCTAATGAAAGGCACCGGAGAAGATCAGGTCGCAGCCCTGCAAATCTCCTCGATGGAGGCCCGTGCAGACCAAGCAGCTGTGGTAGCTGCGCTACGCGTTGAATGGGCCGTCAGGTTAATAGGGCGTGGCAAATCTTGTCGGTCGTAGGCTGCGGAGATCACCGCACGGATCCAACGACCGATCATTGCCGATGAAGCCTTTCGTCCCATCGAGGTGTGATGAAAACCAACAAACAAGGCTTCTGACCGGCGAAATGCCACGGTGCGTCTGATGTAGACCTCGAGCGAACGCCGTACGTCCACCTTCTGCCATCGGTGTTGCTCACCAGACGCCGGGCACGGGTAGAAAGACGGCAAAACGAGCTCTTGAGCACGATGGAAATGAAAATTCACCTTGGGGCGAAATGCCGGGTCTAGCCGCAACACGACTCTATCTTCGTGAAAAATACAGAGTTCGTCCCTGATTGAGAGAGCCGCCAGCTCCGAAATACGGCGGGCCGACGTGATCGCGACCAGAAATACCACTTTATGGGTCAAATGCATGAGCGAGACCCTGTCCAGAGGCTCATAAGGATCCTCAGTCAGTCCGATGAGGACCTTGGGAAGGTCCCATGTGGGGTACCTGTGTACGATAGGCGGTGAAATCTGTGCTGCCGCCTTCATAAACTGACGTACCAATGGGTGATTGGACAGAGGCTCGGACGCCTGACAGGACAACACTGTGGACAGGGCGGCAACCTGACGCCGTAAGGTGTTAGGAGCCAAGCCCTTGTCTAACCCAGATTGTAGGAACTGCAGAATATGGATGATAGAGAGTTCGAGAGGGCAAAGATTCCTCGAGGAACACCATTCACAGAATACTCGCCAGGTGGAATTGTAGATTCTAACCGTCGATGACCGTCGGGAGGACAACAGCGTCTTGATAATGTTGTCCGGGACCCCGCGTAGAGTTAGAGTGCGCCGCTCAAGCGCCAGGCGGTCAGTTGAAACCAGTGCGGATCTGGATGCCGCACTGACCCCTGGGAGAGCGACGACTCGGTCGGCGGGATTCGCCAGGGCGGACAGATGGAGAGAGCCCTGAGGTCCGCAAACCACGCCCTCCTCGGCCAATGTGGGGCTAGGAGGACGATCTCCGCCCTCTCGGACAGAGTCTTGCGAATCACTCTCGGAATCAACGGGAGTGGCGGAAAGGCATATAGAAGGCCCTCTGGCCACGGGCATCGTAATGCATCCACCGCCTCCGCCCCCTGTGTTGGAAAACGGCAGAAGTAACGAGGAAGCCTCGCATTCTGAGGGGTGGCAAATAGATCGACCAGCGGTTGGCCGAACCGGAGACAGAGCTCCCGGAAGAGCGCTGAGTTGAGACACCATTCCGCAGTGTCCACCTCGTGTCGACTGAGCCAATCCGCTGTCCTGTTGGTCACCCCTGATATGTATTCCGCCCTGAGGGATAGAAGATGAGTCTCGGCCCACAAGCCCAGAGCCTTGGCCTCTGCCATCAGCCCCTTGGATACCTTGCCCCCCTGATGGTTTACATGGGCTTTTGCGGTGATATTGTCGGTCAGCAGGAGAACATGCTGACCTGAGACCACATCCTGGAACCGACGAAGTGCAAGGAACGAGGCCTTGAGCTCCAACAGATTGATGCTGAGTGCTGCCTCCTCCCTTGACCAAGTGCCCTGGGCCACCCTGGACTGAACGTGGGCCCCCCATCTGGTCAGACTGGCGTCCGTGGTCACAGTCACCCGTTGCGGTTCGGAGAAAACGGTTCCCCGGGTTAATGCAGGGGGTCGCCACCACTGGAGAGAGCGCCTTACCGTAGCCGGGAGGCGTACCTTGGCCGACGATGTGCTCCTGCGTGCTCTCTGAAAAGGTAAAAGAAACCATTGCAGGTCTCTGGAATGCAGCTGTGCCCAGGGCGTAACATGAATTGCAGATATCATCTTGCCCCGTAGGGATGAGAGAAGGTGTAATGGCACCTGCCCCTATCCCAGCACCTGCTGTGAGAGCTGGGCCAGGTCGTCCTGGCGTTCCTGAGACAGGTACACCCTGCATTCCAGAGAGTCAATGACCGCCCCCAAATGAGTGATCCTCGTGGCCGGGCAAAGTTGGCTTTTCTCCAGATTGACCGAAAAACCATGATGACGGAGGACATCTAATGTAATCTGTGTATCAATGTTGGCCTGACTAGGGGAGGACGACTGGACCAAAATGTCGTCCAGATAACACTGGACCCTGACTGGTACCTCCCTGAGATGTGCCGCCAACGCTGCTAGAATCTTGGTAAAGACCCTAGGGGCCGATGAAAGCCCGAAGGGCAAGGCCGAATATTGGTAATGCTCCTCCTCGTAACAAAAACGTAAGTATTGTTGGTGTGCAGGGCGAATGGGAATATGAAGGTACGCTTCAGTGAGATCAATGGATGACATAAGACCGCCCTCCCGTACACTTGCCAAGATAGACTGCAAAGTGTGCATCTTAAATTTATTGTACACCAAATATTTATTGAGACGCTTCAAATTAAGGACCGCTCTCCACCCGCCCGAGGCTTTCTTTACGAGAAACAAATTGGAATAGAATCCCAGGCCTCGCTGGTCCGCCGGAACCGTCTGGATGGCCTCGATCTCGATGAGGTGACTGATGGCGGACACCATGAGGGCCCGCTTCTCAGGATCCGGGGACCGGGGGCACCTCAGAAAGAAAGTCTGGGGGGTGGAGGCAAAGTCCAAGGCGAGACCGTAGGTGATGGTCTCGCGGACCCACGCGTCAGATGTAATTGCCTCCCACCTGCCTGTGAAGAAGCGCAGGCGGCCCCCAATGGGAGAGCAGGGTTCCACTATTTGTAGCGGCGGAAGGGGCGCCCGCCTGCCCCCCGAAAAAGGGCGCTTGTTGCTTTGGTCACCCCTATTACGGTCCTGCCCTTGTGGTTGCCTCCCCCATGACTGGCGTCTATTGTGGGAGTAGGTAGGGGCCCTGTAAGGGCGCCTAGGTGCTGGAGCCGGAGTAGCGGCTGCAGGCTTATTCTGGGCCTTCCTGGTACAGTTGGGTAGGACCTTCTGTTTGTCCTTGGACTCTATAAGATAGGGATCCAAGGCATCCCTAAAGAGGGACTGACCCTTCACCGGAGCCACAGCTAGGCGCCACTTATGGCGGCAGTCCGCCGGCCAGCTCCTCAGCCAGTGCATGCGGCGCGCGACGACTGTTGACCCCATCGCTCTGGCCGCAAATCGAGTCGCCTGAAGCGTAGCATCGGAAGTGAACTGGGATGCCGCGATCAATTTATTAATATCTTGCCGAGTGCGCGTGTCTGAAGCTGGAGTACGGTCCTGCAGCGCCCGAAGCCACCGAATAGACGTGCGGCAGAAAAAAGATGCCGTGGAGGAAGCCTTGATGGCCCAAGCCGCTGACTGGTGCGTGCGTTGCAGGGCCTGCTCCGTGCGCCGATCCTCAGGGCGCAATAGCTCCTCCGAGTCACCCGGCATCTGCGCGGTGGTATAAAGCGCCTTGATGGGGGCATCCACCGGTGGCAGTGGGAGATGCTGGGCTAATCCCTGTGCCACATTAAAAAACCGTTTGTCCAGGGAAGACGGAAGGGCTCCCGCAGACGGGGCCTGCCACTGTTTTAATACCGAGTCTATGAATAACTTAGGGGCAGGAATGATCTCAGCCTGAGAAGTGGACTCCTCAAATAAGGGATCTCCCAGTTCCTCTTCCTGAGGTGCAGGGTCCTTGGACGTGACCTTGGCCGTAGCCTTGGCCTTATGCAACAAGGACTTAAAGAGGCTTGGGTTGAAAAGGCCCGAGGTGACCGGGGCCTCCGGAGCCATGTCCTCATCCGCAGACAACTCAAGGATCTCTTCAGAAGCCTCAGGATCCTGCAAGGACTCGGGGGAGGCTGGATCATCCTCCCGTTCCACCCTGTGTGTGGCTACTGGAGTCAGCTCCTGACGTGACTGATGAGCGGCCGTGACAGGAGTGGGCGGAGCCGAGGTCTGTTTAAGCCCAGACGCTATGCCCTTTTGGATGGCCATCTGAATCATGGCCTGGACTTCCAGGCTATGAAACAGATCAGAAGCCGTGGTCGCTGTGGGTGTGGCTGGAGTCACTGTCTGGGGGGCCGTGTTCTCCCAGATATCCCCCTCACCTAAGCAAAGGTTGGGGTTGTCCAATGAGAGAGCCCCCGAAGACTGCCTTGATCTGTTGGTCGAGGAACCACCTGTGCCCTTTGCAGGAGGGGGCATAATGTCACCCCTGACCAGCTCTGCGCTGGGTGGCCTGTGAGAGCCAGCACTGGGTGATCTGGAGCCCTCTGGGGTCCTGGTATTCCTGACCTCCTCCCCCTGGCTCATTCTAGGGGCCTCAGTGTGCCTCTCAGATGATCGTTTGTGTGGTGAACGATCCCTGTATGTGGCCTGCTCCTGGGTAGCCCCTCCCTTCTGAGTGGAGGACTTGGAAGACTTATTTGTGTCCTTAACCCCTGGAGTTCTGGCCCTCTCCCTGCTTGAGGGAGTCCTGGACCTATCCTCAGAGCCCTGCAGGTCGCGGCTGGACTTCCCTTTGCTCTTGCTGCCCTTGGAGCCCTTCTCCGCCATCGATTCCTCTCAGCTGTTGCGCGGTGGCTTCGGCTCCTCAATTGACCGCAGCGGCTCGGAAAAAACTTCAAACTGCCTCGGCGGCACTCAGTGCGCGTGCGCGAGGGTGAGCACGACGGGTGGGGCTAGCTGGAGCTGTCGGCGGTTTCAAAATGGCCGCTGGTGCCAAAAAACGGTCGGAGAGGAATTGCGCTCCTGATCTGGTGGCCTCAGCGTGCTCCGAGAAGGCTTCCCAGTTCCCGACGGTCGATCACAGCTTCGGCGAATGGGAACGGAGGAGAGAGAGGGGGTGCTCGCTCAAGCGCCTGGCTTCTGCGAGTTAATCGGTGCCCTCAGAAGTTCTCCAGGCCTCTCTCTCAATTGCGGCTGTGGCACAGGCCACCCTGGCAGCAGGTCGCTCAAGCGGAAAAGCTTCTGCGACGGTGGAAAAGCCTCAGAGATGAAATAGCCAGGCCGCTGGGAAGCGAAGATAGCCAGTAGGGCCAACCACACAAGGTGGCAGCAGGCCTTGGGTGGGCCTCAGCCCTGACCCCTCCACCCCACTTTCCAGATGACAGATGACAGATGACAGGTTAACAGTGGGGTAGGACTTACTGTGCTAAGTAGTCAGATGAAGTAATTAATATTGATGAAGCAGATTGCAATGTAAAAACGCTCTTAACCAAAGATTGGGGAGACCTAATCCTTGGCCAAGACTGAGTCGAAAGAGGGGGTGTATCTTGGAAGGGCAGCTTTTATGTTTCCAGACTCAGTCCTAATTGGCTGCGATATGTGTCATTCCCAATGTTGGAGGCTAGCTCCACCCACTATGGAGAAGAGAAAGTTTTGCTTGTTAGTTTTAACCAATAATTGGATGAAATAAAAAGATTGCTATGTCCCTACTATTTGATAAGGTGTTGAAGCCAAACAGAGAAAAATAAATATGGATGTCCTTATAAAATGTATGGCAATTGAGTTGTGTCTTGGTAGAAGGGGTTATAAAGAGGCAAAATTCTCTCTTACTATGTTCATCTTGTATTTTTATGAAGAAAAGAAAAATAGATGTTCAGATAACTATTGTATTTACACTATTGACATGGCAGCCAGACTATTATTTATCAACTCATCATTAAACTTTAATAGATTAATCATCAATTATTGAGCAATTGATGTTGAAATCCAGCTGTGCTGCCCTACTTCAGTTCAGAAGGGTCTGCAAAGCCCTTTAGCCATCTCTCTGGGAAAATACTTGGGTTGGCAGTAATTTCAGACTCTAATTTCTTTGCTTTTAAAAACAGAAATGAGTGGTATCTTAATGTTTTCAAATTGTATGTGTGTGTTGTGTGTATGATTCATACATGATGCACAGAAAAATGGGGTAGATTTTCTGTTTAGGGAAAGTTTTAGTTAGGAATATTCTGGTTGCAAAAAGATGCTTAGATTATATTGTGAAAAATGCAGCAGGTACACTAAGGGTGCATCCTAACTTATAAAATGTATTTTGTATATTAAATGTGTGTCTTAACCATAATATTTGGTTTTTATTTGGTCCTCTGGAAATTGGTACACTTCAATTTCAGTGCTAAACAAGATTAATAAATTAACATGGAACAATCATAAATTTTTGCAATCTTTTTGTTTTGATTAATTTCCATGTATTTAATCACTGTAAAATAGATTCTGTTTTGACCATAGATCCTGCTAAAAGAAGTCCATTTTAATTTTCTCTTTGGGATTTAATTCATATGATGCACATCTTATTAATACAATATTGTTTTGTAGCTCTTATTTTCCCTTGACCACTATTATATTTTAGAGCTGAGTAGTGCCCCTATAATGAGAACAAACTGAGATTTCTGAAATTTCTGTCAATTTATTTGCTTCTATACACGCAGATTCACAGGTAAGGGCAGGATCAATCATTAAAAATAATTAAGAAATTATCTTAGCATTTGTAAAATAAACATATTTAGATATTAGCAATGCAAAATATTAGGATGGAAAATGTGTATATTATTACAATTCAGTGATTCCCAATTTCTCAATTTGGAATGATTTCTTATTTATCTTGAGAAATAGCATATATGATTTATTCATAATTCCTTCTCATGAAGAATTTAGTAGCCCTGTGTAGTTGTTTTATATATGAAATGAAACCTTCTATACTCAAACGAAATGTTTCAACGTAATGGGACTTTTTTCAGTCTTTCAGTCTTTTTTTCATAAATTTACCTCTTTCTCTGAGATAAAAAAAAATCCACTTTCCTCTAGAAAATATTTGTTACTCATGCCTATTATGCCTTTGCTTTCTGAGCACTTTAAATATTCTCTGCTCCAAGTGTGTGTATAATTTGATTTTTCCCCCATGATTTCCCCAGCATCCATGAAGTGGGCATTGTACAAATACTTGAATATAAATAAATAAATAGAGAACCAGAGAAGGTCTGTTGACATTTCCCCAAAATACATGAAATAATGACTAGAGTGCTTGCAAAATGAAGCACTTTCACAGATGTCTAGCTTTTTAAATATATGCCGAATCCATGGGGAAAAAAAATCTCTTGATTTCTGTTCCCAGATCTATGACATGGTTGAAGATGCTACCTGCTGTGCAGCCAGCCCAACTTCTATCAGCAGCTCTGAGTTCTTGGAGTTCTAATTGTCAAGCAGATCTGAACTTGCCTCGACAATTCAGCTGGATGGCATTTCTTTTTGCCAAAGTTATACTGCAACATATTTGGTTTGTTAGTAAATGTACATGTCAAAGCCTTGCCAAATGAGTCATAGTCAGATATCTATATGTTGGAATTATTTTTCAAAAGAGGAAGACTGAGGCTTTTCATCTTTGAAATCTGATCCACAGTTCATGAAAGAAGGTGTGGATCAGAAATTTGTTATACCCTGATTTTCATGTTTCTCAAATGACTTGATATTAATGATTGTAATAGAGACCTATGATTATTATTAAGCAGAACAGAAGTGCAATTAATTAAATACACAGACTTATTTTTTTTCAAAAGGCATCTTTTCAAGAAAACATTGAGATTTATTTTTTTTAAAGAAAGGATTTGTAAAAGCGTATTTTAAATGGTTAATTAAAAAAAACATTTTAAGTTGGAAATGCCTATGAGTGTACAGACTGGAAATAGACTAACTGAACCTTCTCTCTCCTCTTCAGATGTGCGTGGAGTACATCTTGAGTCCTACAGGATTGGGCGGCCTATAAGAACTTTTAATTTAATTAAATATTCCTAAATTCCTAGAAAATTTCTGTAGCCCTCAGGAGTCCAATTTGCACTGGGAGACAGTGGGATTAGTCTAGCACAGGGGTCAGCAACCTTAAACACTCAAAGAGTCACAAAGGTCCTAACTGGAAGCCCCCAGTTAATTCTGGAGCTGACCGGAAGTACAGTTCCCCCACCATAGAGTCTCCTCCTAGCGCAGCATCCTTTTTCCTCTGCTGACCAGAAGACCGGTTCCCCCACCATAGAGTCTCCTCCTAGCGTGGCATCCTTTTTCCTCTGCTGACCAGAAGTCCGGTCCCCGCACCATAGAGTCTCCTCCTAGCACGGCGTCCTTTTTCCTCTACCTGTCCTAACCAAAAGCCCTATCAATTGTGGAGCCAACTGGTGACAGGGAGCCGCAGCAGAGGGATAAAAGAGCCACATGCAGCTCCAGAGCCGCAGGTTGCTGACCCCTGGTCTAGCGCCTAGTTAAGATTATGGTTATAGCAAGACCTGCTTGGTTGTCCCACTACTTCTTGCCCTTCCTATTCCTGCAGGAAAGGCAAGTCTCACTGGCTGGCTCCTATATAGTCTGATCTATCAGCACCTACTTTTTCCTTTTAGGAAAAATCACTTCCTCCTCACTAGATCTTCTTTTGCTGTCCCAGATATTTGCCCCCATTGATACAGGTACCTTCATCCTACCTCCTTTCCACATTCTCTCATTTGACCTTTTCTTTTCTCCCTTTCTCCCTTTCTGGCACCGCCCTTGTTCTGATGGAAAAATAATAAAAATAATAGGGACAGGCTGTTCTTTTCTTCCTGTGCTCCTTAGGAAATAAAAAGGAAGGGAAAGGAAGAGATGAAATAGAAACTTTGCAGGACAGGGGTTGGGAAAGCAAGTGGAGCATCCTGGGCAGAAACTGAAAGAGTACCCATTGGTAGACATAAAGGTTGAATGAAGCATGGGCTTTTAGGGTTGAGGATAGTTTATTGATTTAACAGGTCATCATTGGATCAACTGAAACATTATTTAAAGGACTACAATTGCCAAGAAGCAGAGAACATAGCCAGCTAGCAGCCAATAATAGTCCATAGTCATCTAGCATGAAATGGCTGCATGGGGCAGCCACTGGAGAGTATTTGTGTGACATGCATTGTTGTTGCCATTACATTGAGATATAGTGCTGGAAATCATTGGCTTTGAAGGTCTAAAGAAAGAACAGGTTGGAAGACAATGGTCAAAGCTGGAAAATATAGACATGGATGTACTTGCAAAGGGCTGGGTGTGAGAGGAAGGCAACATTATCTGTTCCGACACTCATGAAATAGTGAATGGCTCGTACTGATGATTGACCAAGCAGAAAATATGGATCTACCCTAGGTCATCAAATGTAATCCAGGTACTCATGCCCAGACTTTGGGTTGCCAATATATAAAGTCAGAATGTATTATGATGACATCAGCACACACATCATTTTGTCATATTCTTGTTTGCCACAGACATTACTGGCCAAGAGTAAAGACAAGATTATCGAATTCCTTCATGATCTTTAGTAATGCGATCTTCTGGAGAGGGGACTATAGCTTGGTGGTACAGCATTTTCAGGTGAGAGCCCTTGTCTGAGAGTTGAGGTGTTTCCTGTCATTGTAGAGGCCTTTTTATGGGTGTTTTTCCCTTTTCCCCAGCCTTTTCTTTTGCATACACACTAATTAAAAACATGCATGCATTTATCTGGGACCAAGCCAAGGGGGGAAAAACATTTTGTTCTTCATTCTGATAATATCTATGTGAAGTTCCCCAGAAGCTACATCCTTTGACCCAAACCTGGGGCATCAGCTCCAGTAGATGCTATGGAATGAGTTTCAAGCTCAGATTTCCTGCCGCTGCCATTCCCAACAAGACTAAACTTGTGGTTATTGTTGTTTAATTGATTTGTAAAGAAGAAAGGATTCTCCTCCTCCTCTTTAATGTGCTGGGTCATATTTAAGACTAAATACTACAATTTATATTAAAAAGTAGACACTTTGCTACATTTGTATATTTTGCCAAGTCTAAAATTATGTAATTTTAAGACAGAGGTTTTTTTTTTTTGGCAGCTTTCATGTGAAAATAAATATGTGGGCAAATAAGTATTTTGATGACATCTTGTTTAAACTTGTCATAATAACTAAATTTCACTCATTATCTGCAAAATTAGCTGTTAGAAAACAAAGTTATTGTTGATCCCATAGCCCAGGAAACTATTCCTTTTAGAATGTGAAAATATTAAAGTAATTCTTTTAAAAATATGTTAAAATCCCTTTCAAATATAAATAGACAAGAAAACAGAATCAGCATTCTGTATTTCAGAAATGCACATACAACTTATAAAAATTCACAGAAATATTGTGGCTTCCAAGGACAAATTTTTAGAGAATTCTGTTAAACATGCTTGTTCTGAATTCAGACTTTACGAGCACTAATTCTGGTCAATTTGTTTGCTCTGGTATGCATTCATTTCTCTGCATATTTTTTTTAAATTGTGAACAGCATAAAAACTTTGAACTTCAATAAATCTGTGAGGTGGTGATTATGTGCAATTTCCTTGATTTCTGCAATCTGTTCCCCAGATTGACAAAAGAAAGAGAAACATCATAGCTGTTGTGTGGCATTATTCCTGTATCTTCAGGTGTAGAACTAGCACGTGGTTCTAGCTTTATAATATGCAATATCAATGATATCATATACTTAATAAGGCAATGGTAGACATGCTACACTGCAGTGATATTTGGCCATCTGAATCTTCCAAGATCTAGCAAATGAAATGAGTGTAAGGGTAAAACTCTCTCATTTCTCCATATTTTTGTGATCTTCTCAGCCATCAACAGTCATTTTTTTAGCTGTTTTGTTTACATATGTAACACCAGAGTACACATGAATTTTCTGATATTTTCAAATTTTTGTATGAACTTTTCCCAAGCCGTGTATAATTTTTAGAGGACAATAGAAATTTTGTTTACTTCTTTCTCCCATGTACACATTTGGAAACCTCTTTTCCCACAACTCACACATGTTTGTGCTTATGTTGTGATTAGTGAGCCATAGTACAATACTGTGAAGTGAATTTTGGCATGCATATGCCTTTCAGCTTCTCTAGATTTTGATTTAATCATATGCTGTAACATTTTTCATATGACAAATTTATTGGCAATCCTTACACAAGTAACCCTTGACAGCTTTATCCTCCCTAAGTTTTGCCTAACATTTCTTAAAAACTATCTAGGTTGGTTACCATCACTGTACACTAAGGAAGCAAATCACACAGATTAATTATATGTTGTGCTAAGAAATATTGCCTTCTTTTTGTCTGGAATCACCCATCATCATCATTATTGTTTTGCTATCCATCTTTGGGTTAACAGAAATGTTTTCCAGGATAACTCTTGCTCACCTCATTATTAGTCTTTCACCCAGAGACATCCATCGATACAGTAGGTCAACATGATCTTGCCCTAACCTCCCTCTATTGCTTCTGTCTCAAATCACTGCTAATCTTTTGACTTCCATCCAATGTAGTAGGTGGCAAAGCCTAACAGATTAAGTTTATGACACTGGTTTAGCCTGTTCTGCCTTGGCTACCAGTTTATTTCCAGATACAGTTCACAGAGATGGTATTATTCTAAAAAGTCCTATTTGGCTTTGCTTTGCTCCTAGATATTTTAGGACTATTTATTTCACACTGAATCTATCCTTCTTGCATGTAGATATGAGAGGAGATGTGTTGGATGTTTCTCCTTAATAAAGTTGTGGGCACAAATAACCTTCTCAATAACCACTTCTACCCCATAAAGTAACCTTTCTCCAAAGATACCAATAATTCTTTATTGGATATAAAATAAAAGAAAGCATTAAATCAGCGCTTTTTTTTAAACAGGGCTTTTGAAGTTGAGCTTACCCCTATATCTGGTGGGGATTGATGTTTTTATTTTTATGTCTAGTTTGTTATGTAAAGTCATTATTTGTGATTATATTACTATTCAGTTATGATTATATGTTTGTAAACCACCTGAAGATATTCTGAAAACTCAAGACATGCCAAATTTGTAATAACAGAATGAAATTTCTTTTTACGCAATATGTAAAATGTAATTGCATGTAGTACTTTAAATTTGGTACAGCTAAGGATAGCTAAGGCCTGTCATGCTCATAGGCTGGAAAATGACATGAGTACAATATCATAAAAACAAAATAGAAAAGAAATGATGTTTCCAGGGCATGTTAGTTCTTTGTTAGGAACAACTGGGGAAAGCTATATATATATTATTGGCATGTACATAATGCCAAGCTACAACATACATGTTACATAGACATAGTCACATTGGCATCCTACTTTTCTTTTCCAATGACACCTACGGTAATATTGAATTTACCTTTTCACACCGGCTCAGTTTTTCAGCTATCTTGCTCACCAGACTCCAAAATTCCTTTTCTGGTATCAACTGAGACCATATCAGTATAGATGTGGTTACGATTTTTGTCTGAATGGCTATCAGTAACATTTCTTATACTGAAGCAGATCTTGACACTGAATCGTATCTTAATCACCTAGTTGAAACAGCTCTTTCTGCCCCTTTTCCTGTAGTTCCCCAAACAATGTTTAAAAGCATTGGTTATTTTATATTCTCTACTTTTTGCTCTTTAACCAGACTGCTAAGTTTTCTCAAGGGATTTTGGTGAGGGACTTTATCAGAATACTTTGGAAAGCCAAGTAAACAATATCTACCAGCTCACCATCCACATGCTTGCTGACACTCACAAACAACTTTCAAATGCTAATGAGCCAGAATTTATATTTGCCAAAGAAATATTGATTCTTCTTCAACAAATTCACATTTAAATTCTTTAAACGTTTTTGGATGCATACCATCTGGACCAAGTTTTGTTTTTAATTTTAGTTTGTTAATCAAGCTAGAACGTTATTGGCTCAGTTTTCATAAATGAGTCACGAATATTGGCCACTCCTTGACTTCTTTTAGCAATCATTTAACTAACCAGTCAGGAAAGAGTCCAATAACCTCTAAAATTGTTTTCCTGGTTTTGATTTATTTAAATATGTTTGCTATTATATAATATCTTTGAGTCCCTTATTGTTTGCTTGCATTTCATATGCTAGCATTTGCATTCCTTCCTGATCTCCTCATTTGAGCAAGTCTTCCACTTTCTTAAGGAAACCTCTTCCTTTATTCAATTCCTTCAATTCTTCACATTTAGTATTCTAGCATCCCCTCTGAACCTGATAGTATTTTTGTTGTTGTTGTTGTTGTTATTGCATAATATAGTCTTGCTAAGTTTCCCCTACTATTGCTTAGAATATTCCCCTAACTTTTTGCAGAAAGTTGACTTCTCCAGTTTGAGAAGTTTCTGCTTTTGAAATCCTATATATCAGGGCTACATCAGTTGAATCAACGTCATTTGCAGCTCACAGTACAATCTGGCTATCACTTAAGTCTCTTTGGTTTGGTCCCAAGGCCAAAAGTGGGCAACCCAAAGTTAATAGATTCCAATGATGCACCTCCCCCCCCCAAAAAATCCACTGAGATTGCACCACTAAAATTTAGGGGCAGGAGATATATATTTGAGTAGTACAATTTTATTTTATTGTGTTCAAATTAGAACTCCAAATTCTCCCAACACCTCATCCAACATCCAAAATATTGCAATATCAGGCAAAAAAAGAAAGAAATTTTATTGTTGAAAACAGGCAGTAAGACATTGTTTTTTTGTGGGTTTTTTTTGCCTAGAGTGGAATTAATGCATGAGAATGGAAGTAATTTGGCTCCAAGAATCTTCCTATTTCTATGTCTCCCTTTCAGATTTCTCCACAATATAGGAGAAAGAAAGTCTGAAAAAAATCCTTTTTCGCTTCTCCTTCTATGATCCTGTGCTCTGTTCAAAAGTCAAGACATCGTATTTAGTCACTGATTCCTCAAACATTACAGACTTTTGTTTTAGAAGTCAGCCATCACTTATTTCCTGAATTCTTTCCTAATTTCAATCTTCACCTGAGGTTTATTTTTTTCCATTGGTGGGTGTGAGAGTGTGCTTATAAGAACTAGATGTAATAACTGGTTTTAGTTATGTTGTCCTCAGGGCTAAATTTGAAATATCCTCAGCTACATTTTCAGTATTAAGCACTAGCAATTTATTTTTCCATTTTGTTTCAAGTTGAGCCCATCCCTTCTGTAACTGCTCAGCTTGTTCCAGAGCATAAGAAGTCCAAATCATTCTCTCTAATCTATCTTGGTTGACACCTCTCATTTCTGCCTCTACATTCTTACCCTGGGAATGTTTTGGAGAAAGCTATCTTGCTGGTCTTAGATTGCAACCTATTAACCTAATGTTTGCTTCTCAAATCACCAAAACGCTGGTTGCTGGCACCCACCGACCATTGCCATTACCAATAATAAATTATCCTTTTATTGATCTGATTATAAATTTTTCTCAGCTTTACAGTCTCTCAACCTGGAGATAGCTCACTGTCATTAAGAGAATATAAATTCATTCATAAGGAGGACATATTTTCTCAAGGATTATTTCCATGCACTGTACTTGGGCATGGCACTATTCTGCATTGAGACTTTGTTCTCCATGAGGAGAAATGAGTTATCACCTAAACAATGAACACAACTATCGGGTTGTTAAAGTTGCCATCTACAAACTTTCTGCCTCTCAGCTGTTTCAGATAAGTTATATAGCTCTTAGAAAAGTTAACCTGTGCCCTGAGGACTAGTAGCTTGCATAAACAAGACGTTCTCCATTTCTCTGCAACAGCAATGACACATCCACATCCCTTCTGGCTTTCAATCTTTTAATCCATTTTATATTTCTTGGGCTCATTCACCCAGAAAGTTAGGATTTATAATAAAACAGCAAGAAATGGTTGGTTTCCCTGACCCCTTTGCCCTGTTGCTCAACTTGCACAGGTGTTTAACTTGCCTGTCTAAGTGTTATCTTCGTGATTTGTCATCTGGGACTGTCTCTTGCTTGTAGAGTGTAACATTCTTCATTATTAAAAAAAAAAGATGGGAATCAAGTAAAGAGTAGAATCCTTGGAGCATAATTCATGAGGTTTAAAAGAACTTGACAATTGCCTTAATTACAAGAAATTCTTGTACAAAGCTATACATGTACAAATTTGTTCCAGGGAGATAATGTTTCAAACTGTGGTTCACACAGAACTAATGTAAACATGCTTGTGAACAAGATCTAAGGCACGTTCCAGCTGAAAACATATAGTGAGTCACAGAACAGCTGCCTTTATGAAAAAGAGAGGTGGGGGGGATGTGGAGAAGAGGAAGCAAAAAGAATTTCCTCAAGCCTAAACATGTTTTGCAATTTGGTCTGAGTTGTGTCTAATGGTTTCATTTCCCCCTGTTCTATTCGCCATCTAAACAATAACAACTTGCCAAGAAATGAGTATAAGTTAAACAGTTTAAACTAAAATGCTCTCTCTCAATGTATTGTTGGTTTAACTTGACCATAAATTTAAGAAATTAGCTTTCCTCAAAGCTCTGATCCTAACGATAATAATCTAGTAAATGTAGAAAGATCTCTTCCAACACCCACATTCATCCAGTATTTTAAATCTGATTACTCCTCAGAAATTGCTAAGTAGTTCTGTATTCTGAGTAATTTCTGTGTTGGAGATATGCGAAAAGAAAACAAAGATTTGGAAGCCAAATTAATAGCATCATTATAAGGTGGGTTTTCTTTGTTTTGTTTTGCTCTTAATCTGGGTAAAAATGGAAGAACAACGAATTAGCACTTTAAAATAATCGGAATCATCTTGATATTTAATGTTCCCTGAACCTGCAAGATATTCAAGAAAATATACATGAAGTTTGTTGTTGTCACATCAAGGGTGCCAGTTGCAACATTTTCCACTTTACAGAAAGGAGTTATTGCAGTGAAAAGATACCTTATGATAGTCCTATGAATCTGGAAAAATATTTTCAAAAAGGATCAGCTATCACATATCAATTTGTTGTTGACTCTTAGCAACCATGTAAGATTTTCTCCATGATGATCTGTTCCTAACCTGCTCTTTCAGATCTTCCAAAGGTGCACTCATTACCACTGTAACTGAATCTATTCATCTTGTTTTTCCAGTATTAACAATTAAAAATTACAATTTGATCTACACAGTGATATATTCCTGAGTATTCCATTTGCAGAGAATGGTATAAAAATGATTGTCAAGTTCTGTGCTTTGCTTTTTTTTAAATTTATGCCAACTTTAAATATATAATTAGGAACTATACTGATTGAAGTAAAGCACTGGGAATCACAGAGTGGTATTTATATACATCTATCTAAACAATGGGCATCATGTATTGTGACTTTTTTTCAGTAAAGAGTTTGCTTGTTCAGCTTAATCATAAAATGGTATTTATTACAGGTTAATTAAAATACCATTGATCATTTGAAACCATTTACTGAATGTAGCAAAGTGCTTGGCCAATCCATTTCTATTACTCTGCTGTTACACCTCAGTAATTATATCTTTAAACTAGACACAATGTTTAATTAGCAACACAGTGCTTTACCCTTTAAAACTACATTTGCTGTTTATGATGTGATTTGCATGATCACAGTGTTAACCTGTAATATAAGTGTAATGAATACTTGTAACATAATTATTTTATACTTCTACAAGCAACTGTAGTTTAGAAGATCAAACATATTCTAATCTGTATGTAGTTCAGTAGATCAAACATATTCTATTATGCATGTGTGCAGGGTTTTTTTTTGAAGCAGACTATGTAAGTTTAGTCAAAAGTATAGCTGTGCATTATTCCCTCAACTCTTTTAAGAAGGAGTAGAAATAAGTGAAGTATAGTCCTTATATATACATAAATACAAAAAAATAATCCATATTGAGCAGACCACCATTCAATAAACGAATCACCATTTATTATCTTAGTGCTGAAATGATGAAAGTAGGCATTATTATTGCACAAATGGTCTGTACCCAAACTCTTTTTCTCTTCCAGCTCTTAACACGTGTTCTACACTTGTTGCTCATGTTCTGTAGTACACTGATTTTAAAGTCAGACATAAGGAGGATTTCTGTACTTCAGCATTCCTGCAACATCTAGTTGTCTTGTTTTTAATTGTAAAGTTTGGAGTCAAGTAAAAACCACATTGTAACATTTGCAGAAAATAAAAAGCATGGAGATATGATTAGCATAATTGATACGGGTTGTAGCTTTCTTGGCACAGAATTTGCATTTCATGGAGACATTCATGATATATATATATATATATATATATATATATATATATATATATATATATATATATATATATATATATATATGTGTGTGTGTGTGTGTGTGTGTGTGTGTGTGTGTGTGTGTGTGTGTGTGTGTGTGTGTGTGTGTGTGTGTGTGTGTGTTAGCATGGAGTAGCACAACTCAAGTCTTATTCATAGACAAAGAGGCAGATACAGATGGTGATGATAGATATTAACACTGTGCCAAGTTTCAAAATGGTTCTTTGCTTGAGATACGGTAAAGTGGCTTTTTGAAGCTGCATCGTGATGCAAATACACTTTCCCATGTTACTAAATGGTGAGCTCAGCAAGTCCCACAGCTAGAGGTTTTATTGCATGAAGATACCCAATGGACTAGAAGCAAGTCAACTGAACAATTGCATCTGCTTAATGCAGGCACAATATTTAGATGTAGATCTTGATAGAGTTAGTTTATAGAGAAATATGCTAAAGATCTATGGCTCCTCTGTGCAAAACAGATGCCTACCTTGAGCTATTTGAACCAACTTCAAGTCCAGAATCAGAGTGGGAGTGGACTACAGAGGGGGGTTCTCCTTACAAGTTATATAATGCAGGATTTGCATTTTCATGCACCGGCACACGTTGCCTAGAATCTTAAGATAGTCATGATTCAAATCCAGTGACATTTGTCCCACATCACCCTCAACAACCCAACCAACAAGGCAAAATCAGATGACAAAATACCAAAAGCAGAATTACCCCAAAACACATCATAATAACAGTTTGGTGGCCTTGAAACAAAAGTGTATCAACACTCATGAAAGCAAAGACCTTCTCTTTTTTAAAAGCTGATCTGAATTGTGAAACAAGACCTATCAGGGCCCTTCTTGTACGACATTTTGCTGGGCATCTGTGCTTGCATGCTGCTATGAACAGGGAGAGTACTTTCTAATTAAGAGGTCTAGCTTTACTCTTTTAAAAAGTAAAAAAACCAAACCTCTTTTTTTTGTTACAGATTGTGGTTACATACAAATTAAGGATGTTTTTGAAGTTCCTATAGCAGTGGTTCCCAACCTGTGGTACGTGTACCACTAGTGGTACGTGAGGGCCTTCCAGGTGGTACGCGAACACTTTCGGGGTCATGAACAATTTTTAGTTAGTTATTTTTTACTTCACAAAAATGTTTACTGCCTAACACAAGATAATCTGGCAACGATTTGCAACTATTGCCACACGCCACCCACCTGGTCCCAGCTGCCCGAGAATCCAGTTGCTGGATGCGCAGGGCCAAAAAAGGAACGGTATAATTATGGAAATAAAGTGATATCTGATCGAATTTAGTTTCTCTGGAACCAGGTGGTACGCGGCGACTGTACGGGACCTCCAAGTGGTACTCGATCACAAAAAGGTTGGGAACCACTGTCCTATAGCATGATCTTTGGGGTTACAAACTATGCCTTTTTCTTCTCCTGTGCATTTATAACTTACGTTATAATTTTAATACATTTATTATTTTACTGGTTCTTATTATTTAAATAATTTATCAGTCTACTCAGAACACCCAATATTTCAATTATTGGGTAAATTAAAACTAATCTGTATGTGTGCATGTGTGTGTGTGTGTGTGTGTGTGTGTGTGTGTATGTATGTATGTATGTATGTATGTATGTATGTATGTATGTATGTATCTGTATTACATCTATAGATTTTTTAAAAAATTGTTGTAGACCACCCAGAATCACTTTCTGTGAGATGGGGGCCCCCACATATTTTTTTCTTCCCAACAATCCTGTGTGTTAGGCAAACATCATGGCTTCTGGACTGAAATCATTGAATGAGCTCTTACAGTTGAGGGTGGAATAAAATGGGGGTCTCTTCCCTCCTGGTTCAACAAAATTAAATCATTTTTTAATGTTGTCATTGGGACTTCATTCAGATTACAATCAGATAGATAAGCAGATAAATGAAAGCAAGAAATGAAATAGTTACTTTATTTAGAATATATGAGGGATTTGGGTTTTTTTTTTAACATGTAAAACTGAAAAAAACATTCCTCGTTTTTAAAAAGTGTAAGATAATAACATGGTGGATTTGCTGGCTAATACTGAAATATTTGGATGGAAAAGCAGTAGCTTCAAATTATAAATACATTAATTGAATTGCATCCCATTAGTATATCAAATAGAAAGTCTACAAAGTGATGCATTCCAATAAATTCTCTCTATAATTAACTAATATCTAGATTTTGCAGACTTCTTTTTTCATGTTTTCAACCTACGTGAGTGAGAAAGACTTCATAGAAGTAAGCTAGACATGAAATCTGGTTGATGCCTGATACTGGAAACATCTATTAAATTATCCAGAAGCCACAATGTTTGAAAGGAAACATCACTATTGCCCAGATGAATTACATTTGCACATGGTAAATGTTTGTGACTGCAATACACAATTATTAACAAAACTAAATACGGAGCTGTCAGACAGCTTTTAAAATGATTGTGCTTGGCAGTGGCATGGCATGGGGGCTTCTATTAGTTAATTGCATTGTCACCCTGAGAAAAGGGGCTTTGGCTTGATTGATTCAAGGACAGGCATCATTTTGCCAAATACTTATTATGTCCCACCCAATAGATTTTATGAAACATGGATGCTTCGACTGGGATGTGCAGTTGCTGAAATGTGCAATGTTATGTTTACAAGTTTCTGAAAAAGAAGTGATTTGTTTGAGGTAACCCCGAATCAATTCATGGTCAATGATCACTTGTTTTGAGTTGGACAAACCCTTTAGCCAAAAATGTGCCTTTATCCCAATATGTCCCCATTCCATTTTCTGTGCTACTGCCAAATAACAGGATATACAAAAGACATCCACAGAAGCATTGGGTGACACCAATCACGATTAATTTATTTACTGAAGATAATGGCCCACCTAATGCTTTTGAGAATGTAGACATTATAATTGGGAGGCAAATTATAAAAGAGAGGTAAAGAAGAAAAACAAAGTTGACTAGGGATTAATGCATATATTCAGACATGGTTAGTGTATGGGTGAGGATTAAGGGATTATTGGAATGCTTCACGGAAGAGGTGATTTTTGTGGAGATGCTTGAGGGAGTATAATATCCCATTGCCTTCTGGTTTTATTCTGCACTTAATAAGAATGCTTTGTGCTTGCTTTCACTGGCACTGATGAAGTGGGGTTTGAGATCCAAATTACCTGCCACCCATTTTATTTCTGCTTTAGAGGCTCGTGCAAGGGAAGCAATCATTTCACATCCCAGAAGCTTGAGAAAAAAAAGACATCATCAACATGCTCAAACTAAGTAGTTGGAGGCTTAGCACATTGATTAAACCCTTCCATTGTGATTTATTAAATAAATCATGCTTAAACAAAACTAAGCTGAGAACAATGGATGATCTCTCTCTCTCTCTCTCTCTCTCTCTCTCTCTCTCTCTCTCTCTCTCTCTCTCTCTCTCTCTCTCTCTCTCTCTCTCTCTCTCTCCCTCCCTCCCTCCCTCTCCCCCCCACTCTCTCCCCCTCTCTCTCCTTTCTGTTTCAGCTACTCTGGTCTTGTACTCATGCCTGCTTGACTCTAAGTTGGATAAGAAAATTCTGGCCAGACTGTTGGCAATTCTGCCCTTCAGTTTAAGCAGCTTCTGTCCTAGGCTGCTCCTGTTTCTTAAGCCATCCTCAGAAATTCCACTCCAGATTGCAGTGGTTGGCAGTGGGACTCTTTTGGTGCTCAGTCCAGCTACAGCCACAGCAAGATCTGATGTTTTTTCTCTGCTTCTCACCCTGCTCCTGTGTAAGTTGCTTTTCACTTTAGAGATCAGTGTCTGTTTTTTCCTTTGACTCCCTGGCCTTTCATTTGCTCACCCAGATGTTTGCACACATGGGTGGCTTTACTATTTCCTCTTTCCATCATTCCCTTGTTTGAACCTAATGCAGATATTACCTTTTCTCTTTTTTTTTCTTGTATGGTACCATTTGTCATTTTGATGCTGCAATAAATCGAAGCAAAAGGAAACAGGTTGTTCTTTTGCTTCTATGTTCCTTTACAGGTACATGGAGACTTTGTAGCAAGGAAGAATTGATCATTAGTTTTATAGAAATAATGCAGCATCAGATGTACTTGCAACATCCCATGTCCACCTATTTTCCTTGGTAAAGGAGTCTGTCAATTATTGCTGCTGCTGTTGTTGTTGTTGTTGTTGTTGTTGTTGTTATTATTATTATTATTATTATTATTATTATTATTATTATCATCATCATCATCATCATCATCATCATCATCATCATCATCATCATCATTGTTAAGTTCTGGTACTGAAGAGGCTGGAGGCAGTATTGTGACTAACAGCTCTTTATTGAATACCAGTCAGATCCAGCAAAGGAACCAGCCTGGCAGCTCTCTCTTTTATAGAGGGCTGCCGGCTGGTTCAACCGCATCCTGCCTCATACTTCCCTTCGACCGGTCAGGTCCCACAGAGTGGGTCTCCTCCAGGTCCCGTCAGCCAAACAGTGCCGACTGGCGGGGCCTAGGGGGAGGGCCTTCTCTGTGGGGGCCCCTGCTCTCTGGAACCAACTTCCCCCAGAGAGCTGAATCATCCCCACCCTGCTGGTCTTCCGAAAAGCCATTAAGACATGGCTCTTCCTGCAGGCGGGGTGATTTTGAGACGACCTTACATCTGACGTCTCCCCCATGTATGTATGATGTTATATGTTTTTTTTTAAATTGTTTTAAATTGTTTTTAATGATTTGTTTGATGTTCCCTAAAATGTTGTATGCTGCCCTGAGTCCTGAGGGAGTAGGGCGGCATAGAAGAACCACCAAATAAATAAAATAAACAAATGAATAAACCAATCAGTGGTCTCCCTTTTCCCGCTCTGCAAAGCAGACCTTGGAGTAAACAGTCTAACTTCAATACATAACAATCATCATCATCATCAACAACAACAACACAGGATGAAATGGCTGCACAGAGCAGTGGTCAGTTACTGAAGGGAATGGGGTATGCCAGGCTGTGCAAACAACTGGAACTGAAGCGGTTACTGGAATCAAATGAAGCACCAGAGATCATTTGCTCTGAAGGTCCTAAAACAGTTCATATCAGAAAACAGCAGTTTTGAACTCAAGCTGTAAAACATGGGTGCAGGGTGGGTGCATGTCACCCATTTCTATTCTGAGGAAGCAGTGATTTATTCCTACTGGTAATGGGTCAATGTATTCGATACAGAATGGGTTGTGGCGTTCATCACCCAATCATATCCACAATTTTGACACTTTTGATACTACGGGCGCTCCTTGCACTCCTGATTCTTTTCATTCTTCTTCCACTGTATTTATTTTTATTCATTATAACTGAACTAAAGTTTGGAAAGGAATACTGTACTGTAAAGGGTTTTGATTTGCAGGAATAGTTTTGCAAGGAGGATATTGGCCAGGAGCATTCACAAGGAGTGG
The DNA here is from genome assembly GCA_023053685.1 of Diadophis punctatus similis. Classification (NCBI taxonomy): domain Eukaryota; kingdom Metazoa; phylum Chordata; class Lepidosauria; order Squamata; family Dipsadidae; genus Diadophis; species Diadophis punctatus. The sequence continues at coordinate 115,274,465 of JALIGW010000003.1, read as the reverse complement.
TCAGAAAAGCCAAATGGTGGCTGCAGTGAGGTGATTAAGGTTCCATGTTACATTAAACAAACAAAAATAATAATAATGGAAAAGCTTCTGTTATACCAACCTAGTCATCTGTGGAGATTCTCAGTCATCCAGGTCACAGTTATCTTTTTTTTTCCCTTCAAAAGGCAATTGGACTGTTTTTTTTCCTTGAAGAAGAAAATGTTTCGTTTCTCATTTAAGAAGCTTCATCAGTTTTCATGGCTGAGGGATGGAAGGATAGGTCATGGCAGCTACTGACATTCTGGTCATCTTGACTTTTTTTTTAAACCACAGAAGGACTCCCTTGATAGGGCAAAACCAGCATTAATAGGCTCCGTGAACTGTTGAACACTTTGTCCCTTTCCTCTTACTGCTTCTGTCAGCTATCCTTTGCATCCCAGCCCTATCTGTGTGTGCAGCCCTCAGCTCATGGAAGGGTTAAGAATGAAGGGAGGCACAGGAGGATAATCCTATATCTCTCTTTAAAACAATGTGGCTGACAATATGATAATCCTGACTGCCCATATTTTTTAAAAAAATAAACTGAGCCATTATTGGAGGGGAGCACATTTTTTAAAATTTATAGACATTTTAAAATATGTCTTCTCAGGTGTAAAAAAGGAATAAAGAACCCAATTTCAGGAAGAATTTCTCTACGAATTTTATCACACAAGAACACGGATCATGGTACTGTTTATAACAGCAAACCAGCTGGCCAAAAGCTGTTTCACCATAGATTTTTTTTTCTTCTTCCCAGGCTGGCTGATGTCTTTCCAGTTTGGATCTCCTGCTTAGATAAAACAGATGATTTTCTGGGCCTGCTTCTGCTAACAGCAGGCAGGAGCGCTGGTGACTGATTGGTTGAAACATGAGGATTAATGGGTATTTATATTTCATTAAATTTTATGCTCACTGGAGAATAATGTATCACTCGCAGATATTGAAACATATGTCAACCCTATCCACTTACATATAATTCAATTTGACTTAAATGCATTGATCAAATTTTATTAAAGTCCAATATATCTTCCAAAAAGGCCCACTAACACAATATTGCTGCTTGGTATTCATCAGATAAAAAGAGGCAATTGGGTTGTAATTCTATTTATACCTTTTTTCGAGGAAAAGGGGAGATTATTGGGTGGAGAATAAACATTGCAAGGTGACTGCTGCTGGCTGAAGGACTTAGGATGGGAATTATTAAGAGATTTCCCAATGTGCTCTTTTGTTCGGTTAGGATTATCCATGTAGAAAGGAGGGGGTTGGAGTTGGGGTTAGTACTACATGCACTGGGGAAATCCAACATTTCTATTCTCAGAAGGAAACAGGGGAAAAATGGAACTATTGCCAATTGTTAAAGAGTGCTTGGAACCCAATTTCTTCCTGTTTGGTAAAAGGAAAATGGTAGAATTATATCATTGAATAAACTGGTCAGTCTAAAAAGCACTTGCTCCTAAAATTATCTTTTCTGCAATTCAATGTTACTTGTCACACTGGATGTCTGTTGAATATTTAATCTTTCTGATATTCAGTCATGTTTATTTTGATTTAGGTATTGACCTCACTATTAATATTTGATACATAAAAGTTTTTGTCAGGCAAGAGTATTTTACATCCAACAGTACTAGCACTGAATATCACAATGGGCTTGAAGCCTTGTGCCTTCAAATAACACTTTCTGCATTGGTAGGTCTTGCTGGAAACTTGCCCACAGTGTAATGCCTTCTGAGGTATGTGTTGTTGTGGTTGTGTTAGTTCTCATTATTATTAAATATATTTCCTGCTTTTCTCTTTATGCAAGGTTATAGAGTTAATATTCAGTTCATTGGAAGGTTACTGAGTCTCAGCATCCTGCACAGTGAATTAAAAGCATGTTTTAGAAGAACCCAGATTTCTCAGTGGTTACTTGTTGTACTTAGTATTCCACCAGGCAGTGGACAAGCTGCCTTTCACACATATTTTTCCATTGTTTTTGGTCCTCTCATTGAGGAACTTCAACAAAAGCCCGAAATAACCAGAATGCCTCATTAGACAATCTGAAGCTCTCCATTGTATCATTGTGGAGTTGTTTAGATAATTGCTATGTAACAATCATTCACATTCAGCCATGTTTGATAATTAATACATAAGTAGTAGCATTTTATCAAACAGTATTCCATGGGAAACATGCAATGAGACATCATCTTTTGGGCTTGATGATTTGGACATATGCAACAATCAAAACAATTAAGAAATACTTTCACATATACACCTTCAGTTCAAATGAATTTAAAACAGGGATCCAGGACTTACAAAGTTTGATCTCTATTGGACAGGTTCTCTAGATGTGCTAGAAATCAAATAGTTGTAGCAGCAACAGTAGTAGTCTTCCATGTCTTTCTGCTTATATCAGCACTCCAAACAGCATATAACAATAAATCAATCTTGAAAATGGAAAACACGACAAAGAAAATCTATAGGGTGAAGACAACATTTATTTGACAGCTAAAAGCCCGGCAATGTGCAGGTTTACCACTTTTGTAAATAATAGAAGTGTGGAGAGGAAATATTCTATTGCTTGGGGGGTGGGGGTGAAACAAATTTAGCCTGATAGCCAAATTCATGGCAGGAAGGGTATCTTCTGCTGATCTAAGGTTTACTCCTCAGATGGAGTAAAGGGCTGAGGGAATGCCTTGAAGGATAGGAGGATAGGAGGAAGACTCACTCACTGGTAAAAAAAAAAAGAGGTCCTGGATCCCAGTCAAGAAAATAACTTGAGAACACATCTCAAACAAGCCCTTCCTAGTTCACATGGAGACAACAGGACTCCTTAAATAGTGCCTAATAGGCAATTGGCAACAAATGTAGGTCTTTCAGTAAAGTCATATGTTGTCTTGTGGCTTGTAGCAGCCTGACCATCAATGGGTGTCCACAAAAAAAATCAAGATGGCAGCCATAATGGTGCTATTAAAGCTGTGCCTTTTTTATGTGCATCACATGTGTGACATACATTAAAAAACACCACTATGAATCTCATATTAACTTCTTTTACCACACCCTTGCTGATCATCATGTGCAATTTCCAAACACATTTGCACCATATGCAATTTTCAGATATTTTTATAGGGTAACTCGATATAGATCCCATTTTGCTAGTAAAGTGACCTCATTAAGATTTTTTCCCCTGCAAGGTGCTTTAATAAATGTGCAAGTGCATGTCAGCAATATGTAGGAAATTGACAACAGTTATGAAAACACATCTTTCAGTAGTGCCTATACAATTGATTTGAATTGTGTCAAATTACTAAGAGCACTTGAAAAAAACAGAACAAAACTTTAGCTACTTGAAGAACTGGTTTCACTCGTGAGAAGTTTAATTATTGGAACAGTTATACAACAATAATGGTGTTAATAAACATACATTTGACACCTTCCATAAGAAATACAGTATCTTTTAAACTTTACATGTGAAAGATGATTGCTTAACCTAGAACTCTATTCATGTGTCATATAGACTTGCCTAGTGAATTGGCAGCCATCCATATATGACCAACCCTAATCAACCCCAGACATGTACAAAAGACAATGCCTATGCATCCCTTTCAGCAATTAGACAATTTATTAAGAGTATACAATCTATTTAAAGAGGTGCTTCACAAAGCAACTTCCCAAACTTGGTGCTCAGAGGCTATGATATGGTTTGGGGCTGAAATTTTATAAAACCTTAGCACCTCTTCTGGGTCTTCCTTCTGTGTGTCCTGAAGACAATTCCAAAAAAAACTGTCAATGAGGCAAATCCTGGAGAAGTATCTTCTGTTAGAAGACAAAGAAGACCTCTGGACAAATATGCTGACCTTCAAGAGGTATTCTGAAGAGTGGATTGGGACTAAATATTTTGCATCCTCCTGTTATTCATTACAATTTTCCCCCCTAGTAAAATTGATTGAGCTCAAGCCAGTTGCCTCTTTTACAGTTTCTTATATGGGATTTAATTTTTTTAAAATTCAGTATATAATTTGTTTTACATCCAGGACCTGAAGATAAAGTATATAGTATTCCCTTTCCCATTTTTAATTTCTCAGCAACAAGCTGGGAGATGATAACTGGCCAAAATCACCTTGTAAGCATCCGTGATTGAGGTTGGACTTAAACCCAAGTTGCTCTGTTATCCCTTCCTAGCTTTAAGGATACAGATGAAGAACCTTTTTGGGGCTGGAAGCTGCAATTATTAATCTTCACAAGGCTTAGAGGTGCAGAGAGCCACAATATGCCACAATCTGAGGGAAGATGTGCTACAGCCTACAGGTTTAGATTCTGGCATAGTTTGGACTATTTTTTTCTTTTTTTCTTTCTTTTCCTTTCTTTTCCTTTCTTTTCCTTCTTTTCCTTTCCCCCCTTTTTTTCCTTTTTCCCCCTTTTCCCCCTTTCCTTTCCTTTCCTTTTTTAATCTAGTGAAATTATTCTGCAAAATGGGAGGAAATAAGCACACATATTTTTCACCACTGTGATCAAAGAAAACCCATTGGACCTCAGAAAGTGCTTCAGAAATTGCACCATGTCATTCCAGGTCTTGCCATTGTAGGAATAATTAACTAATAATTAGCCAGAAGACCTATAATCCAAATATTATGAATTGTTTCAAACTTGGTTCCTAAATGCCAGTGAAAGGCCACCATTCCCTTTCTTCTTTTGTATAACCCAATGAACAGAAACAAGTATCGTCATCACTGGCTTTCATACCAGTGCTCTGAAGCAGGTGGTCAGGAGACAGCTGCCTGCAAACAACTACAGGACTAAGCCAATGACTTTTACCAGGCCCACTTCTGTGGCTGTTTCAGGGACAATCTGGATATTTAGATCCGATGGTATCTAATAGGAAGCCATCAATCTTTTATAGTAAGAGAATACATAAATTATAAACAAATATGTCCTTTGGTCTAGTCGAACAGCATAATGATCAAAGACATACAATAGAAATGTATTTGCTTCTACGGTACGCTTTATTCCCTGAGCTCTCTGTCTGTGGTGATGGACAGGCAGTGAGCTGTCAGTTTTTGTTCCATCTGTCACACTACACATACCTCCTGTTGTTTTAAGTAATCAATATGGGGGCTGAAATCACCTACTGCTACCTCTGTTACCTCCTATTTTGTCCACTCATAAATTATGAATCTCTGCACAACATCAAGTCTACAATTTCGATTGCATTTGCTAATCATTGATCAATAATTCAGAAGTCTCTTCTTCTTCAAGAGCCCCTGGTTTTCTCGAACATATGGCAGAATGCTGACACTGTTCATGAGACTATTCCCTTACAATGGAAGCAATCTTTTTTTTTAAAAAAGAAGTTGTTTAAAGTTTCTTCATTTTTCTTCTTCCTTGTTTCCTTTTTCTTTTTATGAGGAGCCTTTGTACTTTCCTCCTCTACTTCTGTTTTTTATATTTAATGAATATAGAAGCAGAACTCCCCACAGAGAAATGCACGGGATGCACATACTTACAATTCTGTGCTTGGGACAGAAATGGCATTTAGCAAAGCAACATTTTGCTGCTTTTTGTGTTATCCATACTGTCCATTCAGTGGTGTGTTTCCTTGTGCAGTAGCCTGCTGTTAATTGTTTCATTTTAGCTCTCTCTATATTTGTGTGGTCATGACAAGAAATGAATTGGGGGGGGGGTCATTTTTCTTGTGAGGGGAAGGTTGTAATATGGATATGTAAAACTTCCAAAGCTACAGTGTGTTCCTAAAATAGAAAAATGGAATAAATATGTGATACACATGAACATGTATATCTTTTTAGACAAACCAATGTATTCCACATTTACAAATCACCAATATAGCTACACTTTCTTTGTATTGACATGTCAATGTTAACATATTTTCTGAAGAGTTTTAGATATTCATTTTGCTTATATAGGAGTACAAAGTTATACACACAAACACACATACACACACACAAATACATACTGGGTGTGTATTCATATGTGCATTCATTTGTACATCTATATAAATGTGTATGCATACGTACTGTCTGTATGCACATTTATAGCTATAAAATCAGAAAATTAATGGATGAAAATAAATCGATCAATTGTTCTCTATGGATGCTGGGTTCCTTTGAAACAGAACGAACTGAATAAAATTCTGACAGCAGTCTAACAGCCACCTAACCAAGAAGTCTACTATTTCTTTGTCTAAGATTGTTTTATTAGCTATTATATTGCTATAGTATGATCATAAATAATAAATGCCACGATACAGGAGACTTTGATTTCATCTCCACTGAGCCCTCTTAAACTGCCCAATGGTGCAAACATTAATATATTAGCATCTCTCTGCTCAGTGTGCAGGCTGACTGATTAAAGAGTACCGTTTTGGAAAGTAAAAAACAGTAGGATGGAACCACTAGCAAAATCTTCAGCTCAAACTTGGTTGTTGTTTCCTTTTTCTTTTAAAAAACACACAAGTGGAACATAATGATGATAATGTGGATAAACAGATGATAGGCATTATCAACAGTCAATGCCTCTTTATGGGGAGTTCTATGCTGCAAAATGATTTGTCAAATGATTGTGAGTATAAATTACCATTTACAGAGGAAATTGTCTAGCACTCATCTCTATGACTTGCAACCCTGCCCTCTCTTTGCCACATTTCAGTTAGCTTCTACCAAAAGTGGAGGCTGTTTTAATGCCTCTCTATTGGTGCAATTGAGTCACCCTTCTTCAAATTCTGAGGTTGCAGGCCGAGTTCCTGTTCTGAAGAGGTTACCTTCCATATACAAGGCACATTGGGAACAATGACTCCTATACAGATGCAGGACCTCTTTACACAGATCATTTCTAACTAGAGTGAAATATGTGTCTATGCTACCACTAACTTTTCACTAAATCGCTGGACTTTTATAAAAAAAAATTATCAGTGCTGAGACCCAGCTTTTTCTTCAAGAATTCATAGTATTTCCCCTTTATAAGAAACTTATTTTATTTTCAATAAAATATTTTAGATTCCATATCAATACAATTAAAATAAAATAACCATGGATAGACAAAATGATTTTAAAAGATTAAGATGTCAGAAAAGTATTCAGCTAAAAGCTAGTAATTGTGCTGTGGCTTGATGGGTTTTGGACACTATTTAAATTATATCTAAACTTCTCTGGGATTATAAAATTCCCAATTCTATAAATGAATGAATGGAACTTAGATAATATTTTATATTAAACATAGCCTATCAGCTCACTAACCATTGATATGGGCAGACAATTATAAACTTACTTACTAGCAAAGAAGAGAAACTTAATAAAACAGATGTTAATTTTGAGTTGCATGTCTGACAGAATGAAAATGAAGCAAGTCACAAAAAATGGTTATTTAGTTGCTTGCATAATAATTTAAGGACTCTGCTAGATCAGATTAAAACTTCATTAAGTCCAGTAGCCCATATATCACATAATGGCCTTCTGGGAAGCCTAAAAAAAAGATTGTATTCTGATTGCCACTGATATCTACAAATTCCACAGTGTCATAATCAGCAGCACCTGACAATGCTGTTTTCCTTAAATTTGTTCATTCCCACTTTCAAGCCATTAAAGTTAGTGGCCACCACCACATTTCATGGTAGCCTGGTTCCATAAATTAAATCTAGGTGGTGAATTACTTCCTCATCTCTGAGATTTCATTTAGATGACCTGAACTGCCAATGATTTGAGGGTGAGAACATTTTTTCTTGATCCTCCATCTCTACCCCTTACATAATTTCATAAACATTTGATGTTGTCTATTAGATCTCTCTTATTTATTTTTCCTCTTTCCTGAAAAATCCAAATCCTTGCATTTTTTAAAAAAAGATTGTTATTGCTTTATAGAGGAATGATCATTACAGCATCCCCATGGTCACATGATCAAAATTCAGATGCTTGGCAATTGACTCATATTTATGACTGTTGCAGTGACGGGGTTCATGTGACCAGCTTTTGTGACCTTCTGACAAGCAAAGTCAATGGGGAAGTCAGATTCTCTTAACAACAGTGTTACTAACTTAACAAATGCAATGATTCACTTAACAACTGTGGCAAGAAAAATCGTAAAATGGGGCAAACTCACTTAAATGTTTCACTTAGCAACATAAACTTTGGGCTCAATTGTAGTCATAACTCGAGGACTACCTGTATTAGTCTTTACACTGGCATAGTCTCAGCAATATTAATAACACTTCTGGTGAGCACATACTCATATTCATGTATATATAGGCACACACATATTTGTGTTATTTGTTGGGAAATAAAGCATAGTGGAACACACATCCATCCATCCATCCCCATAAACTCTAACTTCACCGTAGCAATTACATCTAAAGTGGCACTAACTTACCAAGCAGGCTGACAAGCATGTAGTTGTGAAAACTGTTTTTCTATCTGGTCATCTGCTCAGTTATTTCTATCACTCAACACAGTACTCTCAAATCACTTCATTTCCTCTAAACCAGTAGCAGCAGGGATTTGACTTGTCTCTGCTGCTGAACTGGCTATGCTGAAAAAAGTTGATTTTAAAAAAAGGGAATCTGATTGCAAGCCACAACACAACAGCTGGATTGCCATGGGATCACTTCAAATGACCTTTCTTAGTCAAGATTTGTTTCATGCCTGGAACAAACTATGTGTTTACTCTAATTTCAGAACAAAAACCCCAAAAGACAGATGTTTTGTTTTATAGTCAGACCACTATCAGAGAGGCAAAGCTTTTCAAGGTCAACAGGTTTTCCACATTCTAATTTTTACTAACAAAAAGAGAAGTGTTATGAAATATATATTGGTGCCCATTCCGACCCACGGCTATTCTGCTTTCAAAAGTCAGGTCCTATTTTGATCCTTGGAAGAGTGTAAATCAAAGTATAGACCCAATGCTGAGTTGCCAAGAACACAATTTGAATAATATCTAGGAGTAAGCCCCACTAAACTCGGCGGGAAGTACCTTTGAGTAGAAAACAACTCATATTTTATGCATATTTATTTATTAGATTTATTTTTATCCCACCTTTGTTACTCAAGGCAGCGATCATAGCTAATACTCCTTCCTCCTTCTATTAATCCCACAACAATAACCCTGTGAGGTGAATTAGACTGAGTGTGTGACTGGCACAAAATCATGCAGTCTGTTTTCATGCCTAATGTGGGACTAGAATTCATCACTGAGAATATAAAAGGGGTTTATTGATTATTATTATTTTATATTTTATCTTGTCTATTTATTTGCATCTATTTTAATTATTGATTATTGATATTACTGGTGCTGTTTTCTGATTTATTGAGTGTAAAAAATTCTGGTTTTTTTACAATTTTTCATTTTTGCTCCTATTGATTTGGCCTATGTTTATTACTTACATTAATGATGTTTGATTGTATTTTTAAATCTAAATGAACAAAGAGAGGGAATTGTATGCCACTCAGAATCAGATTTGATTAAAGTAGGTTCTAAGCCTAAAAATAAATAAACAAGTAAATAAATAAATAAAGCTTACAAAACAGAATACTAAATGTTTTATTTATGACTGTAAATATGTATGACTGTAACTTGTTGCTTGTATCCTTACAATTTATATTAATATTGATTGTTTCCTGATTGCTTATTTGTACCCTATGACAATCATTAAGTGTTGTACCTCATGATTCTTGACAAATGTATCTTTTCTTTTATGTACACTGAGAGCATATGCACCAAAGACAAATTCCTTGTGTGTCCAATCACACTTGGCCAATAAAGAATTTTATTCTATTCTATTCTATAAATGTTTTATGTGGATATTGGACAGAAATAGAAAAACTTATTTTTTAAAAAAATCTAATGCATTTTAAAATTGAATCTTCTTCCTCTTCTTTTTTAGTAAAAGTTTATGCATGTTTACACAGAAACGAATCCTGTTAAGTGAAATGATCTTAGGAAGTAGATTTTTGGTGGGTTGCTATTTTCTTTTGGGGGAAGGGGAGGCTCTATTATTCTCAACATTTGTCTCGCACCACAGGAGTCCCATCTCTTCTTTGTGTTCGTGATACCTGGACAATAATTTTGAATTTGCATACACATTTTGCCATATCTTTTATATCTTTCCACCTTAAGATTCCTGGCTGAAATGAGACATTCACCCCCTTAACTGGAACTACCATGAGAATAAATTCATATCCTAGGCAATATTCTTTAAAATGTTCTTTTTATTCTTATACTTGGTAGATTTCACAGCCAGAGGTAAAACGAATGCCAAGAAATTAGAGAAGCCTAGCCTATCTGAAAGAAAAAAGGTTACATAAAGCAGTGTTACAAAATCACAGAGGAGGGAATCGCTCATGTAACTTAAATCCAGCCTTGTTAGACTGTCCAAATGAAGGCGCTTCTAACAGTTTAGTTAGGAATTAAGTTAATTAGGTTTGGTGTAAAGTTGGTATGGTTCCTGCTGGAATGTTTCCCTCATTTTCCTCCATAGAAGTGGTGGCTGGTCCCTCATGTCACCCTGTTAGTCCAGACTTTAATTAGTTCTGGCATTCGCCTCATAATGATAAATGCTGAGATGATGAATGGAAATGCAAATGAGTGTGAAGTGGCTCAGCCATCAGTGCTGCATATCATTAATACTTTCCTACTGTTAAATCGATCAGTGTCATCCCTGGATCCCTCTGTTCAGCGGGTGCAGATGGCTACCCGCCAGAATGCTTTCCACTAGACCAGCAAGGCAAACTTTGAAGGTTTCTCCTCTCCATATGCTTTTTATTTCTCATTTCATGATCTTTTTGGCAGCTCAGATTCCAATATAGTTCCAGCTGAGATGCTTGCTCATAATGGTCAATAAGGAAATTGCTAATTTAGAGCAAAACAAACACCAGTAACGGCTTTTCCCCAGATTCATTTTGAAGTAGCTTGGACGCTTTCAAACTATGATTAATGCACATACACCCTCAGTTTTCCATTTCCCATTTCTAATATTTATCTGTTGAATATAGTAAGTGAGCCGAAAACACAATAAATGATGTGTGAATGTATGAGTTTGGGTGCATGTGTTATAAAAATTCAACAGAGAGAAGACAAAATAGTACCAAAATGGAATAATTCAATAGCAGAGGCAAAAGTGGATTTATATAGACAGATATAAAACTTCCACAGCTGCCTCCCAATACCAATATTTGCTTACATTTATTTCTCTTTTCCAATGGAATTCTGGCTGGCTAGCCTTTACTTATGTATTTATTATTTTACAGCATTTATAACCTGTCCCATCTGACCATCTCTGTGTGATGCACCAGAGTATAAACATGAGAGTTAACTCAATAGCTGAGAAGCAACACAAAGTCTATCTAACAATCTTAATATGTAATAATAGATTCTAAATCACTTCTGGGTCCAAAGACCCATTGAAACAAAATAGGTTTTACAGGAAGTAAGAGGTTAATTTCACATTCAGGGATAGTGTGTTATACACCCTTTATTTCAAGGGCCAGGGATTGGAGGTGGATCCCTAGCAGGTTTTGCCCTGATGTTCAGACAGGAAGAGCAGAGTATTACTTGGCAAGCAGGGTCTCTAATATATCTCAGTGCCATACCATAAAGACCTTATCGGTGGTCACCAGCACTTATGCCTTTTGGTAGCCAATGCAGAGAATTTAAGATTGCTGCAATTCTGCGGTGATGGTGTTCCCCATATCTGTGCCAATATGTGAATTGCAATCTACCTATGAGTATATAATCTCAATTTAAGACTAATATATCCTGGACATTTGTTGGAACTAAGCTAAGATCACTTTTCTGTCTATGGGCAGACACAGCCTACTAGTTATACCGAACAGCTAACAATATCTTTTTGTTCCAATGTGGAGCTTTGAAACAAAAGTGTTGTCAACCATCACAGGTGACAGTTAAGCAACTGTTTTTATCTTGTTTGTTTAACTTAACACATCAACATACATTGGAAGACTTTCAACCCTCATGATTATAAATATCCTGTTCCACTTCCTATCTTTGACTGATGCTGGCATATATTACTCTTCCTGCTTGTATGCCTGCATTTCCCCCCAGAATTGGCTCAATTTCTGATTGTCAGGGTCTCTATATCTATGCTACATTTCATTGTCCTCACATTGACTCAGGAACTTTAATATCCTTGCAAATAAACTTATCCAGCTGATAAGCTACTTTATTCTTCTCTGGTTCTTTGCCTGCCAGAAAGGAACTCGTTCTATCTTTTACTTGACATCCATAATTATAGTGGAAGAACAGATTACTCTGTAAAGGTGCTTCTGAAGAAGCTAGCAGGTAAGTCATTCTATTACTAAAATATAGATATCGGCCGATATATTATATCATGCACAGATTCATAATTCCAGATGAGAGTGCAGGGAAATAAGAACCTCATTACACAGCAACAATAAACTGGCTACCCCAGAAGACATATCATATAGGAGTAGAGCACCTGACATACTAATAATTGATTATACAGTCAATCTCCAGTACTTTCCCATCATTCCAGGACCCCAGGACAAGTAAGCAAGAACAAACTGAAAAATGTAGATCATCTTGAACAACACAACATTTTCCACCCAAGACCCCTACTTTGGAGGAGAAAATAGTTTCATTCGAGACCAGCTAATATTCTATGAAAAGCAGGAAAACCAAAAGACACTGTAAATTACTTGTTAGTTGCTATTATTAGTTTAATACACCCTCCAACTCAACATGAAGCAGTCCATTCACTTGGCTGGATAATTCTACTGTTTCTGAAGCAGATGATTCTATGAAACTAACATTATTTTATTGGACAGAACCTCAGCCTTCATGGGAAATTAAAGGACAACACTCAAAGTCAGTAGAAGTATCAGATTAGATTCAAGCTCTGAGGCTTAACGAAGATAGAAACTGATTATTATTATAATAGCTAGTTTATTACATCAAAAATACATTTCTCTCCATGGGTAATATAAAACCTAAGAAGGTTATTTTTTTCCCCATGTTATACTTTTCCTATGTCCTTTAGACATAAAAAAGGTTATTTGCAATCATTAATTTAAAATAGTAGGATATTACTATGCAATATTTACACTGGAATTATAAATTTGTCATGTGAATAAAGGAAAAATGGAATTTCCCATAAATGCCATGCAGCTCATTGCATTTAATTGAAGTGTTTACATAAACACTTGATAATTGTGTTTGTAGAGATTTTTATTTCTTTTCTATAAAAATTTTGTATTCCATAAAATAATTCCATTAAAAAGTCACTTTATGTCTAGTGATAGAGTTAAAAGCCTCCATGATATTTGTAATGTAGATAAAAGTCAAACATTTATTCTCTCACCAGTTTTGTAGTATCTTATCTATTTGTTATAATAACTTAAAAATATTAACATAAAAATGCTTCTAAGAAGTCTGCTTTGATTGCATGATAAGACATACCGATGCTTCTAATGTCATATTAAAAGAAGATATTGGAAGCATTCGGCCTGTCTTATCTTGTAATCAAAGAACATTACAGGTATGAAAGTGGCTGGGGTATAGCACAATCAATATTATATGCTAATGTTACATTACATCTTATTACTAATTGTGAATATGCTGTACCAAAATGTATTGATATAGTGTTAACAGTTTGATGATGGACTAACAGGTTAGTCTATTAACTGGGGTCTTTTCTACCTGCCCCCTGTCATATAACCATCTAGCAGATATCACTCTATCATGGGATCCTCAGGGAGATGGTAGGACCAAGTTTTAAGGGCCTTTCTGGAAGGCCAGCAGGGTTGGGAACAACTTCAGCTTCACTGATGGGACAGGTAAATATAACTGGGGAGAGGCCGGCCCTCAAAAAAACTGGTCCCATGTTTGCTAAAGTGAGCAATTTAAAACCTGTGTTGTTTTACACAAAAATGTATAATAAAAATAAATAATATCAGCAGAAAACAGTTTGTGTTCAGTCACTGTTACATCCATGGCAGGCCAATTGTTCCAACACCATATTAAGAAGAAGAGTAGCAAACCATTATTAATGAACAAGTTTAAAAAGCATCAATTTCAGTACATTACAGATCTTTTCAGGAAGCTATTTTCTCTCTTTTCAAGTAATTTTGCTCTATAATTCTTATTTTTTGTCTGCATTCTTTGCTTTCGGTTATTTAACCAGTAACTGATGCATAACAGGAGCTGTTTTCTTACCCGGGGATGGACAGCCATTATTTGCTTAGCCCTTTTGCTGAGAATCTTTCTCAAAAGATTTTTGAAAAATCCATTCCATCTGCAAGCTTACTGACATTATTAATGATATCTAAAGGTTTAGTGAGACCTTTAGTAAGAAAGCAGCATCTTTTTTGAGAAAACGTATCTTTCTATAGTGAGTAGGCTACTTAAAGTATCTGCTGGCTGCACCTGAATTAAGTTGGTGCTTCACCTCATACAGTGGGAGTTTTTCCCCATCTGGCTGTGTAACATGGCAACAGCCCAGAAGGAAAATAACTGAAGCCAAACTAAGTGAAATAGAAGTGATTGCTTTTCTGAAGGAAACCAGAAATTGCTGATTCATTCATTATGGACTGATTGATTATTCTTGTAGATCAGTTTCCCTTTTTCCAACTTCATTGAAGCAATGTTATTCAACCTCAATAAAATTAGGGTTAAATTTTAAATAGCTTCCTGCCTGCCCCCCTTGCTAGCTATAGTATGGCTTTTCAGTTGTTTTAAAAAGTTGACCTCTGGTATTATAAAAGAAAGACAATCAGTTACCTAATAGGCACTTTATTTGCTAATCAAACCTCTCATTAACAATTAATTGGCGCAAAAGTTCGCTGTCCATTATTGCTGTGTCAGTCAAGCACTGTTGGCCTCAGAGAATGAAATTAAATGAGCTGGTCAGGTTATAAATAATTTCCACTGGCTACTCTTCTTACCTCAGGGTGTTTAAGTGGAGGTCAATCTCCTGTCTCTTGCAGCCAGAAAAAGGGCTATTTTGGCAAGAGTACAGAAGTTGTCCTTCTGTGCTTATGGTGTGAATCAAAATTTAAATAACGAGTCATTCAGTGGGTGGGATTTGTTTTTAATCTTTTTGTTTTGCTCTGAATGCAGTCAGAAGCACAATCTTTTTTTTACTAGGCAGCCTTGGGAACATCACATTTTCATACTAATCTGCCACACAGTCACTTCCAAGAAGGTAAATGTGATCATTGCAATAACCATTTTGACTTTTTCATAAAGTGGAACTCAACTCAATGCATACAAAAATATTTTAATTAATTTGAAATGGTTTTTTTGGGGACCAAGGCTTTCTGTTCCATTTTGGAGTCCATATCTGATATGGTCTGCTTCCTTATTTCTCAGACTCTTTTCTGACACCTGGAGATCCACATTTTTAGAGCAACGAGTATAGTGAAATATGGTCATAATCAGTGAAGAGCAGAAAGCAGAGCCATACATTAAATGGCAAGAATTACCTCAGCTAGAATAGAATCAGAAATTGGGGGATGGGTTTTACTAAGAAACCAATAGCTAGCTAGCAACATATTAAATAGACATGTTATATTATTTTTGAATCATATAACAGAATTTTTGCCCCTGTAATAAAGCAAGAGTTTTCCAAATTGCTATATTAATAAATGCAATTCAGAAAGCTAGCATGCTTTCTTACTAGGGAAGGTTGAATAACTTTGACCAGTAATGAAATAAACTGTAATATTTTCAGTTTCTGAAAGAAAGATAACATAGACTTATATAAGACAAACAGACAGATAAATACGTATGTGATGTGCCCATTGAGCCAGGTCCTAAATCTATCTATTGATCATATTGGTCAATAGGCCAACACTGGTCCTTAGGTTTATTCAATTACTTTATCTTATATATTTTATCTTCCTTTCATCAAGTAACTGAAGAGACTGTAACCTGGAAAGGAAGACAAGCAGGTGAAAAGGACATTCTGGCTCCTGTAATGCACCAGGGTTGGTTTTATCATCTGAATGATCAACATACAGATTTATGAGTGTGTGTGACAGAGAGAAAGAATGAGAAGTGGATTACAAAATGCTTCTTTATGCAAAAGATGGGTTCCAGATCTGAGTAGATCAAAGAATTCATTCTCAATGGCATCTCAGGGATATGATCGATCACTTTTACATTTTCTGGAGGACAAACCTTACCTTTACATTCATGAACTGACATTTGCATTTAGTATGATCTTTCCTAAATGAATATTTGAAATGATACTATAGTGATGAATGGAAAGAGGAATTCTTTCAGAAGGAAAGTGAAATGGTCTTTACCATGTGAGCACTGAACTGCCACAGAAGACATCTCTTCATAGATTTGTAGTTTCCAATGGATTTATTTATTTATTTATTTATTTATTTATTTATTTATTTAGTTAGTTAGTTAGTTAGTTAGTTAGTTAGTTAGTTAGTTAGTTAGTTAGTTAGTCAACACGTGTACAAGATAATGGGTATGATATAAACATAAACAAAAGTAAAATATGTAAAAGTAAATTTAGACAATAGGACAGAAGGACAGGGACGGTAGGCACGATGGTGCGCTTATGCACGCCCCTTACAGACCTCTTAGGAATGGGGTCAGGTCAACTGTAGACAGTCTAAGGTTAAAGTTTTTGGGGTTTGGGGAAGAAACCACAGAGTCAGGTAGTGCATTCCAGGCATTGATTACTCTGTTGTTGAAGTAGTATTTTCTGCAGTCGAGTTTTGAGTGGTTTACATTGAGTTTGAATCTATTGTGTGCTCGTGTGTTGTTGCGGTTGAAGCTGAAGTATTCATTGACAGGTAGGACATTGTGGCAGATGATTTTATGAACTACATTTAGATCAGATCGAAGGTGACGTAGCTCTAAGTTGTCTAAGCCCAAAATTTCAAGTCTGGTGGAATAAGGAATTCTGTTGCGAGCAGAGGAGTCGAGGACTCTTCTTGTGAAGTATTTCTGAACTCTCTCAATTGTATTAATGTCCGATATGGGGGAGATCATCCGTAGACACGGGGTGAGTTTTCAACAGTACACTGACGACACCCAGCTGTACATCACCACCCTGTCTCAATTCAGGGAGGCAGCTGATGTAATGTGCCGATGCCTGGATGATGTCAGGATCTGGATGCGGAGAAACAGACTCAGGCTCAACCCTGACAAGACTGAGTGGCTCTGGATATTGCCTCCTAAGGACTATGTCGACTGTCCCTCCTTGGTTCTTGAGGGAGAAAAATTAACTCCCTTGGAACGGGTTCGCAATTTGGGAGTTCTCCTAGATCCACAGCTAAAATTATTATTTATTTATTTATTTATTTTGGAATTCTTATATGCCGCCCAACTCCCTAAGGACTCAGGGCGGCGTACATCAGTGAAAAATACAAGAACAACCAAAATCTAAAATAGTAATTAAAACAATATAAAAATTAAAACACAATATAAGAAATCAACAACCATTCAACATCATACATACTTGGGGGGTGAGCTCGAGTGAATTAAGCTCTACCCCCCGCCTGCAGGAAGAGCCATGTCTTAACGGCTTTTCGGAAGGCCAGCAGAGTGGGGATAGTTCGGGTCTCTGGTGGAAGTTGGTTCCAGAGAGCGGGGCCAGCCACAGAGAAGGCTCTCCCCCTTGGGCCCGCCAGCCGGCATTGCTTGGCCGACGGGACCTGGAGGAGGCCAACTCTGTGGGCCCTAACCGGTCGGAGGGAAGTATGAGGCAGAATGCGGTCCCGTAGATAACCTGGTCCTAAGCCATGAAGGGCTTTAAAGATGGTGATCAACACCTTGAATTGGACCCGGAGACCGATGGGCAACCAATGCAGCTGGCGGAGTATCGATGTCACGTGGGTGTACCTTGGCACACCCACCACAGCACGCGCAGCCGCATTTTGCACCAGCTGAAGTCTCTGGATACTCTTCAAGGGTAGCCCCATGTAGAGCGCATTGCAGTAGTCCAAACGAGAGGTGACAAGGGCATGAGTGACCGTGAGTAGAGCCTCCTTCTCCAAATATGGCCGCAACTGGTGCACCAGGCGAACCTGTGCAAAGGCCCCCCTAGCCACAGCAGAAAGATGATGGTCCAATTTTAGCTGTGGATCTAGGAGGACCCCCAAGTTGCGGACCCGGTCCGAGGGAGTCAGTTTCGCTCCCTCAAGGAACAAGGAGGGGCAGTTGTCATGATCCTTAGGAGGCAATATCCACAGCCACTCAGTCTTGTCGGGATTAAGTCTGAGTCTGTTCCTCCCCATCCAGATCCTAATGTCGTCCAGGCACCGGCACATTACATCAACTGCCTCACTGAAGTCAGACGGGGTGGTGATGTACAGCTGGGTGTCATCAGCGTACTGATGGAAACACACCCCATGTCTGCGAATGATCTCACCCAGCGGTTTCATGTAGATGTTGAACAGGATGGGCGAGAGAACCAACCCCTGAGGCACCCCACATGATAGGGGCCTAGGGGACGACCTCTGCCCCCCTGCCAGCAGCGACTGCATCCTATCAGCGAGATAAGAGGAGAACCACCGCAAAACGGTGCCTCCCACTCCCAACTCGCTGAGACGATGCAGAAGGATACCATGGTCGATGGTATCGAAAGCCGCTGAGAGGTCAAGTAGCACCAGGATGGAGGAGTTCCCCCCATCCCGGGCCCGCCAGAGATCATCCATCAGAGCGACCAAGGCAGTTTCTGTACTGTAGCCGCGCCTGAAGCCCGACTGGTAAGGATCTAGATGATCTGTTTCATCCAGGAGCTGCAGAAGTTGAGTAACCACCACCTTCTCCACAACTTTCCCTAAAAAAGGTAAGTTGGAGACCGGACGATAGTTCTTCAAGTCAGCTGGATCCAGGGAAGGCTTCTTCAGGAGGGGTCGCACCACCGCAGCTTTTAACGACTGCGGTACGGATCCCTCTCTCAAAGAAGCGGTGACCACCGCCTGGATCCAGCCGCGTGCCACCTCCCTGCTGGTCGAGACCAGCCAGGAGGGGCACGGGTCCAATAAACAGGTGGAGGTACCCATCGCTCCCACAGCCCTGTCCACATCCTCAGGAGAAACAGGCCCAAACTCTTCCCATAATGATGGACTAGGACTAGCCCCTGTCAACTCAATGGACTCTGCCCAGCCAGAGTCCAGGTTTGACCGAATCTGAGCGACTTTATCCGACAGAAACTCAGCGAATTCCTCAGCTCTGCCTTGTAAGTGTTCCTCGCTCCCCCCTTTTGCAAGGAGGGAGCGCGTCACCCTAAACAAGGCGGCCGGGCGAGAATCTGCGGACGCAATAAGAGCGGAAAAATAGGATCGTTTTGCCGCCCTTATCGCCACTAAATAAGATCTGATGTAAATTCTTAATAGTGTTCGATCAGACTCGGTTTTTCTGGCCCTCCAGCGGCGTTCTAGACGTCTCTTCTGGCGTTTCATCTCCCGGAGCTCCTCGGTAAACCAGGGAGCTTTCCGGGATCCACTGCCATAGAGAGGTCGCTTAGGCGCAATTCGGTCTAGGGCCCCTGATGCTGCGGTGTTCCAAGCAGCCACCAGGGAGTCAGCCGAATTGTGTACCAGGGTTTCAGGTATTTCCCCAAGTTCCCTCTGGAATCCTTCCGGTTCCATTAGGCGCCTGGGGCGGAACCACCTAGTCGGTCCCGCCTCCCTGCGGGGGAGGAATGGGGCTGCGAAATCCAACCTCAGTAGGAAATGATCTGACCATGACAGAGGGGTGATGACTATATCCCTTATCTTCAGATCATCTCTCCACTGCCCCGAAAGAAACACTAGGTCGAGCGTGTGACCACCCTCATGAGTCGGACCCTGGATTACTTGGGTCAGGTCCATGGTTGTCATGGAATCCATGAACTCCTGAGCCGCCCCAGAGGTTTCGCCAGCAGATGGCAAGTTGAAGTCCCCCAGCACCATAAGCCTGGGGAACTCAACTGCCAAGCCTGCTACTGCCTCGAGCAGCTCAGGCAGGGCCTTGCTTACGCAGCTGGGAGGCAGGTACGTCAAGAAAAGGCCCACCTGTACCCCTAAGTCCAACTTCAAAAGGAGCGTCTCACACCCAACAATCTCCGGAGCAGGGATCCTACGAGGATGCAGATTTTCGCGGGTTATTATTGCCACTCCTCCCCCCCTTCCCTGGGGTCGAGAATGGTGCTGCACCGAGAAACCGGCTGGGCATATCTCAGAGAGAGCTACTCCCCCCTCCTGCCCCAGCCAGGTCTCGGTAACACACACCAGGTCTGCCCCCTCCTCTGTGATTAAATCACGTATCAAGGGGGCTTTGTTGACAATTGACCTGGCATTAAGCAGCAGCATCCTGAGCCCAGGGCCCTGAGAACCCTGGTTGCCAGGTATCCGGGTTGAGCAAGATAGAACCGGGTCGGAGGGGCCGGAACAAGGGATCGCTTGTAAACAGCGAGGTCTTATTCCCCGAGAGCGGCCCGCCCCTCTGCTCCCGTCATATCTGCCTCTTCCCGTTATGACCGAGATGGTCCGGCTCTCGCCTACACCAGAGACCCCCTCCCCTCCCCCGCTGGTCTCCCTCCCTTCCTGCAGGCCATAAATACCATTCTTACAGGAAAGGGTAGCTGGGTCTCCCCGCCCACTTCTGTTTTTACACTCAGCGGGGGGGAGCAAAGTCCCAGTCCCTAGCTTTTCCATTTTCCATTTCACACGCTTACTGATACTCAAACACTCATCTCATTCTACCCACATTCACCCACATTCATATCACATCTCAGAGGGGAGGATACAATTTAAAACGGTTTCTAAAAAATTCTAAAAAGGTGGCAGGATCACAAAGGTGGCTTTGAAAGTCTAAAGTCTTACACCCCTCAGTGCATGATCGAATTTTAGCCAAGGGGGGGGGGTCAGCATCTTCGTCTTGGTTGCCTTAATCAATAAAGCGACTAAAAACGTCCACAGGAGCCAAGGTGGTGTTGAGAAGAGCATCCGGAATAATTATAGTCACTATGCCTTCCAGAAACTGCCTTCTAGATGACAGGCAGGCAGCAATGGCGGCCTCTCGCGATCCCTCCAGAGAGAAGTTCTTACGGGCATCCAAAGACAGACGTCAATGCCCAAGCTATATCTACACCCCCTCGACAGCAACAACAACGGGAGGTCCCAAGGGGCAGAAAGCAACCTCATGTCCAGAGTCTCCCTTGGTTCAATTTAGCGATATTGGAGGTTGTAGCGCTTGGGAAATACTCCCGCGCCATTAACGTAATGTCAGACACCCACCAAAACCACCCAGGTGAAAAATAAAACAGGCAGTAATGGTGGCGGTTGTAGCGTTCTTTAAACGTTCCTTAGAGTATCAGAGAGTGAGGCTAATTTTCGGAAGCAAGCCTCCGCCATGAGAAAATGGCGGCGATCTCCATAATCAGCGTCAAGGATCTAATTAGTCGCCGTTCTCACTCCCGCCGTTCTCACTCCCGGAACGCAGGGCCAACTCCTGGCAATCCACACAGCTCTCAATAGCCTCCCACACCTGGTCGGTCTGCTCCAAAGACGCTCACAAAAACGCCATCGATCTTCCCGGCCAGAACTGGAGAGCGGCGCCCAACGCGCAAACCACAGCTGATCTCTCCAACCAGGCTCAGCCAAGTCCTCTGACAGGGCACAGCAAAGCTCCTCGCTGCCGATGACAGGCACGCCGTCCGAGCTCGCAGTCTCCCCGCAGGCTGGTGTCAAATTCCTCCCTTTTTCGCCATTTAGCAGTTTAGCGAATTGGTGATGGTTTTCTAAGAAACCCCTCCCGAAGTTCCTCCCGAAGTTCCTCTCCAGTTTGCCACTCCAAAATGGATGACCGTCTCCGCAGATGTTAATCCTGAAGGAGAATTTAGCGGCACTATCCGCGTGCGGCCAGTTATTCCGCCACAATCGCTGGGTACCTGCTGTGAACTCTAATTCCACCCAGAACAAAAAGGATCTCTGGGGGTGGTCTCCTTCGAGCAGACGGCGGCAGAGAATTCAGATCTTATGCGGAGTCAGATTTTTCTCCGCCATCTCCGCCGAGGCTCCTCCCCTCCTCCCCTCCTGTGAGATTAGACCAACATCTCACAGCTGTGGCTAGGGGAAACTTTGCACAGGTTCACCTGGTGCACCAATTGCGACCATTCTTGGAGAAGGAGGCTTTACTCATGGTCACTCATGCCCTTGTCACCTCCTGTTTGGACTACCGTAATGCGCTCTACATGGGGCTACCCTTGAAGAGTATTCAGAGACTTCAACTGATGCAAAATGCGGCTGCGCGTGCTGTGGTGGGTGTTTCAAGATACACCCACATAACACCCATACTCCGCCAGTTGCATTGGTTGCCCATCGGTCTCCGGGTACAATTCAAGGTGTTGATCATCATCTTTAAAGCCCTACATGGCTTAGGACCAGGTTACCTCCGGGACCACATCCTACCTCATACTTCCCTTCGACTGGTTAGGTCCCACAGAGTGGGCCTCCTCTGGGTCCCGTCAGCCAAACAATGCCGGCTGGTGGGGCCTAGGGGGAGGGCCTTCTCTGTAGGGGCCCCTGCTCTCTGGAACCAACTACCCCCAGAGATCCGAATTATCCCCACCTTGCTGGCCTTCCGAAAAGCCATTAAGACATGGCTCTTCCTGCAGGCGGGGTGATTTTGAGACTACTTTCCCCCATGTATGCATGGTGTTGTATGTCGTTTTTATACATTTTTAAATTGTTTTTAATAATTTTAATGTTTAGTTGTTCTTTAAAATGTACACCGCCCTGAGTCCTCAGGGAGTAGGGCGGCATAGAAGAACATCTAAATAAATAAATAAATAAATAAATATGCAGTGCGGGTTCCAGACAGGTGAGCTGTATTCGAGGATTTGTTGTTTCCAATGGATTTGTTGTTTGGCCTTCACATGTAACTCATGGACTGGGTCAACCATGACACCTATTTTTCACAAGTCTAGGATCTTCCAAGTTAGTTATTCACTGGTAATATAATTACGCAGTTTCCCATCTATTTTGGTGAGAAAATAAGGGGGAAAATACATAAAACTTTAACATTAGTATAAAATGAGGTAGTGAAAACTATTCCCTATGTTGACTTCTTACAGAATAGGAGAGGTATATAATTATAATGTTAATAAACAAATGCATTCTTACGTTAAATAAAGGTTGATATAACTGTTGTGTTACAACAATCAATTTAATTATTGAAACAATTATTTTTTTAAATTCCAATATTATAGAATAGAACTGTCCTTGAAGACCATCCTCAGACTTTGGCACCTTATTTATTTGTTTTATCATATTTGTATAGCCACCCATCTCACAAAAAAGTGACTCTGGGTGGGTATACAACACTGAATTAAAGAAAACCCAATAAATACATATAAAACAGTCAAAATTAAAACTGTGAATCTGTGAAAAAGCACACACAACCAACTTTTCTAACTTATGTCTCAGCATTCTGATCTTAAGGATGGATAGATTAATACCATCTGTCAAACAAATCAAACTATTCAAAACTATAAAGCTCAGTTTCTCTGAGATGTATCTCTGTGAGATGTCCAACAGGGACATTATAAAGAGAGAGAGAGAGAGAAGGATTCATCTGAGACCATAAGTGACACAAGAAAAAAAGAAATGAACTGAGAGGGAGGGAAGTGATGAAAGCTCTGAGTAAATAAAGGCATCTTACACAGAGACATACAAAAGTACATGGAAAAGGAAAAGATAAACACGTGCAGCCTGCTAAGTATCTTTACACCTATGTCATCTAGTGATCAGTAGATTCATACAAACCGCAGATGCATGCAATCTTGAATTTCAATCATTATAACAGAGCAACACATTATTTTGACATTTGTCCATACAAGCACTTGATGAGATAAAGAAACTAGCAATTCAGCTCTATTCCTGCTGGTTTGCCATTCCCAATCACACAACCAGAACAATTTCTGGTCTTACTTGCTGGAGGAAATCAGATGAAAAAATGGCTATGAGAGATTCTCAGGACTAGTCACCTAATTGGGACTCAGCTTCCCTTACTATCTTTGGACTGTTCCCTACAGATTCACTCTCTCCACATTAACAAGATCAATATGGGACTCTATCTAGTTTAAACCTTCTTGAATGAGTGGTTTTAAAAACTAAATAAGAATGTTGATATTTCCAAAACCTCAAATAGTTTTCTTGTTTGAAAAGAAAGAGGATGGACCACAGAGGCTCATGGCTGAGTCTATTCGGCAAATCTCAGAGGAATTTGGATACATTTTCCACATGTTTTGGTACCCAGAAATCAGACTTCTGCACCATTTGTCCTCCAGATGTGTTAGTTTGCAACTGTTAGTGACAGTACCATTAGGAAGATTGGAGACTAAGACACCTGCCTCACTACTGGAGCTTTTATCAGTCCACTCAAAATACTACAAAGAAACAATCTAGCTTCTTCACTTTTAACTGAAGATATATTTTGACATAATTTTCTCTGATTAGCTTATTACTCAAGTTAATGACATACACTGAGACCAGAGCATCTTTAATATTTATTGTGTGTCCCAAGCACAACTTATTCTAATAATTGTAATATGGCTCACTGGATGAATCTAAATCTCAACAGGTTAAGCAAGTGCCTCCAACTGATTTAGAAATTGCAGACTTGGATGGTGGTTGCCAATCTTAATAAAAATGCCTTTGTGTTGTGAAATTGCATGTGGTAAACATAGAGCTAAATATTGCTTAATAACTATATGTTCTAGAGAAATCAGCAAATAACTTTTGCTGTAAAGTTCATGCTAAATACAATTATAATAATCAAACCTATTTTCAAAAATGTTACATACTGTAGGTTATTCCTAGGGGGGGGGGAAAACACCTCAGTTTCTAATTGCTTTTGTGGATGAAATAATTAACTGCATGATCACTCATAGGAGCTTCTGCTGTTTCCATCCTTTCTGATTTAAAATAGCACCAGCAATAGCACTTAGACTTATATACAGCTTCATACAGTACTCTCTAAGTAGTTTACGGAGTCAGCATATTGCCCCCAACAATCTGGTTCCTCATTTTACCAACCTTGGAAGGATGGAAGGCTGAGTCAACCTTGAGCCAGTCAGGATTGAACTCCTGGCTGTGGGCAAAGTTAGCTTGCAATACTGAATTCTAACCAATGTACCACCACGGCATAATAGAAGTTTTGGCAAAGAAAATGTATGGACATGCCCAATTAGTCAGTCAGCCTGGTATATCTGGCAGGACCTAGAAGAAGGATCTTCTCCGTGGTGGCTCCCTCCCTTTGGAATATCTTCCCTGCAGAGATTAGACTGCCCCCCCCCCACTTTGACACTTTTTTGCAAGGCCCTGAAGACCTGATTTTGCCAACAGGGCCAGGGAACCCAGAGTGGGGTAGAGCCCATCAAGTGGCTTGTTTGACTGATTGCTGTCACCAGATGGTGGGCATTATTGTTGTTTTATCATTGTATATTGGCATTGTATATTACCCAACCTGGTAAAACGTTGTGGTTCTGCCAATCCACGGGTAAATGCAATATCCAATCACCAGCTGCTTAGGACTTGGAACAAGTGTTCTCTTAGAACTTTTTTCCAATTGTATCTGGAATTCTGGTATATGTACCCTAACCCTAGTTTGTATCACAGAACAGCCACTTTTGTCTTGCTTGATATAGACATAAGGGACTGCCCTTTTTCTTGACTCTTACCTGACCATTGCCTAGTCTTTCTCCTGTCTTCCTCCTGTCTCCCAAGGTCATTCCTATAATATTATAGAGTCAAAGAGTTCTATATCAATGGTAGGCTTCCCCAATAAAAAACACTTTTAAGATTGTGTTTTGGTTTTCTAAGCAGTTACTCTCCTGCTGGGTCATTATGATAGTGCCATAAGAAACAAAATGGAACTCTTTCCCAGTTCTACGATCCATCATTCTAGAAACTGTTGAATCAGTTCAGACTTTGAAAACAATGAGTTCAAGAGGTGAACTGCAAAGTTGTAACTTAATATGTATCCCTTGCCATTAATCTGGTAACTCATTTCAGCCTTGTGCTATTCGTTACCTTTTCAATCTGCAGGAGAATCAAACATCAGCAATATAACCCTAAGGCTTAAAAATTGATCCCACACTTTGTTTATATTTTCTCCCTTTTTTTTCTTGCCCTGGTAAAAACCATTATAAAGAAATGACATCAAGCTTTGCAAGAAGTTCTTCCTGTTGGGGGGCGGTTACACTCACCTGATAAAAGTTGAAAAGTTCTTGTAAGGCTTTCTTTTTACAAAAACAAAACAAAACAAAACACCAATAAAGAAGCAGAATCTTAGAAAGGTCAAGTTTTTGGGAAAGACCACAAGTCTCCAAATCTAGCAGCCATACTATCTGGCTTTATTCATTCATTTTGCTCAATAACATACCTTTGTATGTGAAGTTTTTAGGGTCTCTGTCCTCCCTCAAAAATGTTCACACTACAGACCCTGCTGCTTTTTTCATATGAGGTTTTCAACCTTGAAAACATGGAAGTAGGAGAATCTGTTTCCACATACTGTCTTCCCTAGAGAAAACTGTATCCTTAACCCTCACTCCACTGCAGTGTTCAGAAGCTAAGGGAATGATTTAGGATCTTCTAAACCTAAACATGTGGGGCAAGGCCTCTATCAAGAATTCCCATCCATAGATGTAGAAAGACAGTAATCTGTCTGATGTTGAATAAGGACTTCTAATTCACTGTTACCTTCTAGTAGTATAACAACTCTAGCGACCACTCTGCAGCATTTCTGGCAAGCTATTTTAAACATGGAACTTGGTGTCTCCTGACTGGAATCAGACTCTGGAGATCCCAGGTCGATCTGAAAATGCATGTAAATTTAGGCTTTCTGCACATAGGTTTATATTTATATTTTATATATATAGTATAAAATATAGGGATACATAGAGCAAAATTACTCTTGTAGCTTCAATGCTCAGTCAAATACCTTATGGAAGGGAACAGGATTCCCTAGTATAGTGCTTTCATAATCATGTGCCAGTGCCAAAAAAACAAAACAAAAAACCTGTAGGAGAGTTGTTAAGAAGTTGAGAAAAAATAATTACACTGATCAAGTTCTATGTGAATTCACAGTATCCATTAGAAAAGGGAGTTTGCCCTCTGCATGTTTTGCTATTCTAGATCTGCCAGTGAACTTTTGATGGAGTTAGGGTTAGGGTTAGTTCTTTCATGTCTCTGTATCAGTTTGTTTCACAGGTAGGTCATGGGCAGTGGTCTGAAGCAGAGGATCAAAGCTACAGAACAATTCAAAACCAATGACTGAAGAATAATTAATGTCTCCAATCATTTACTCTTTCCCAGAACTGTACATTTGTCAGCCTAGGTGAGCTAAATTAGTCCTGAGCTTAAAGATGCTTAACTGAGATTTGCCAACTGCAAATCAATGCTTTCAAACATGGAGCTATCAGTCACAGATTCAGCAGCTCTGGACAGTTTGGCAAAGATACCCATTGCAAGGAAATAGAACTACCACCCCACTTTCAAAAAGAGACTGTCCATTGAATCTCTGCAAGAATCACTTATCTCCTTCCAAGACGGTTCCTCCCCAAGAAAACAAGAGATCAATCTAAAAGAATTTCAAGTATCTATGAACATGTCTTTACTCTTGCTTTAAAACAGGAACTCCAAAAAATGCTTTTGTCCTAGAGGATTTATACGCAACTTTGAGAACCTTTGATTTCTATTGCCTCAGGTAGCCACCTGTATGAATTTCATCCTAGAAACAGAAATGATAGAAACAGGTAATTCTAATCCTAACTCTGACCATATGTTAATTTAAGATAATTTGCACAGCAGCTCTGAATTATCTGGGAAATTAGAATCAATAACAATTCAGAAATCAATTATTTGCTTCTTGCTGATGTACCCAATCTAGGTAAAACATGTTGAAAATGAGATGTAGCTAGGCATCTCCTATCAGGTACTTAATAGAACATGAAGTGAGGGGAAATGAAGGTTATAGTGTATTATTTACACCTGAGATCTCCTCCAGGCTACAGTTCCACTGTATAGTATATAAGCCTATTGAAAAGAGGTTATTTAAGACAGGAGGCGGTGCAAAAGTGCTGAAACTTCTGGGACCCAAGCCAGATGCACAATTCAAAGCATCTTATGTGTAGAAGATAATTATCAGAAATGGGAAAAGATTGAACTCTATAGTGAAGAGCCGTTAGGCTTGTATCTAAGCTTGTTCCATGTGAGTGGCTAGTTAGAGTGAAAGAAAAAAATTATTTAGGGATGTGTGGCAGGGGCGGGTTCCTAATTTTGTTACTACCACTCTGTGGGCGTGGCTTATTTTGTGGGTGTGGTTTGCCAGTCATGTGACCAGAGGTGGGATCCTGCCTCTGATTGCCGGTGCGGTTAATCGCTGAGTTCGGCGCAGAGCCTAAGAAGCTGCTCCCGTTCGCGGAACGGGAGCTTTCCCCGGGCGCTTTCCCCGCCCGCATGGATGCCGCCAATTGCGTTCTTTTGCCCTCTGCGCATGCCCAAAGCGTTCCGCATGCGCAGAGGGCAAAAGAACGCAATTGGCGGCATCCATGTGGGCGGGGAAAGCGCCCGGGGAAAGCTCCCGTTCCGCGAACGGGAGCAGCTTCTTCGGCTCTGCGCCGAACTCAGCGATTAACTGCACCGGCAATCAGAGGCAGGAACCCACCTCTGCATGTGACCATGTGGGCGTGTGCCTCGGGAGCTTGGCAGCGGCCGGAGAAGCAGGAGGGCATTGCTCACCCGCAACGCAGCCCCCCGCAGCGGGAGCAGCAAGACCGCGGCAGCGGTTCTCCTAGGAGGCTCCATCCGGCCTGAATGCTTCTCCCCATTCGATGATCCTAGGCTCCTGCCACCCGTTCCCCCTCCCCTCAACAGCTCGAGAAGCCTTGAATGTGCGAAAATGCCTGGGATCATCACCGCGCGTTCGTGGCTGGACTGCTGAAGGGAGGGGAATGGAGATAGCTCCTGCTGCCCCTTCTTTCAGCATCTCACGCACTCCCTCAGCCATCCTCCCTTGCTTGGACTCACTGTGGGGTAGGAAGGCAGCTCATGCACAGTGCCGGAAGCTCGGCTTCTGGGCATGCGCAGAAGAATTTTTTTTTAAAAAAATGGTGGCGCCCAGGCACCGACAACCGACTGCATCGGTACTGTGATGTCACCAGCAGGCCGCTACCGGTGCTATAGAGTGGACCGCACTGGTAGGAACCCACCACTGATGTGGATTCTCCAACATTATCTTCATTTTCTGTTAATTTGGGCAGTTTAGGGATCAGACTTTTTTTCCTAAGGATTATTTGTTTAATTCAAAAAAAATTGATATAGTAACGAGGACAAAGAAATTGTGCCTGCATTTTTTTTAATCTTTCATTTTTGTTTAAAGTTGTAAAAGCCTGGATGATTTATAGGAGAACTGGAGTCAATGTAGAATACCTGACATGTCTTGGAATGATCATCAGATCAAGCAATAATGTATGGACTGCACAGGAACTACTGCAAAATTGAAGGTGCACTGGTGCAAAGAAGGCCAGAGCAAAGCAAGTGTAGATTTTTCAGGGAAGGGTGGAGCCAGCTTCATTGGCTAGCATTTATCTGACCCTGGTGTCTTCTAATGGTAAAATCCCTCTCTCTAATCCTAGAAAATTCATGGCAGAATTCTTTTACTCTTTTGCAGCCCTTCTACCCTCTGCTTGGAGTTCCATAGTTGTCATGTTCCTTCTTTCACACACATTGTCTGCTCCCTCCTGGCACAAGCAGTTCAATGTATCAGTGCACATCCTGCACACATGTGCGCTGGCTACATCTCAATGCCTATGCAGTGGGTATGAATATGGCTCATAAACCAGATGTTCAGCCTGTAAGACTGAGCTCTGCTGTCTTTTGCAACCCCTTCTTTTAAAGAATGGCTCCGAAGAAAACCACTGGGATCTGTTGCAATTTGTTAATGAGAACCTAGCAATCTGAATCAGGATCACAGGGATGAAAAGAAAAGTCTCAATGCTTTCCCCTCCCACTAAAAAGTGGGAGGTGGGGGCTTTACAAGAATGAGAACGTTTGATGTAGGTTGTGCATTTCTGTTCTGAGACATGTAGCAGTTTGCCATGTGGAGGGATGTAAAAGGGTGCACACAGGCATAAATGTTCAGTTCCAGCTTCCATTGATGCACACCCAAGAGACACTTTGGGGCTGCAAAAGTGGCTGGTTCCTAGATTTCAATAGTTGTTTTGGTTCCCAGTGGCTGCCTCCTGGGTTCTGCTGAAATACAGGGTCACAGTTTTTTGATTCAAATGTGCATGAAGTTGGTGAAAGGATCATAACTGTCCCTCTTCTCCCCCCCCCCTATACTTAACAGCTGCTTCAGGAGTTAATTATTGTTCATATAAAATAAAGTATTCTTTGCTCTCTTGCCGAACTGAAATTATTCACAGAAGGGGTGTGCTTGTAAATTTTAACTGTGATCATTGTAGCATCACAGTTGGGTGGAATCAGTAAACCAGTTAGCTTCCTGATGTTTGGCAGATAAACTTGCTGGAAGAAAAGATAGATAGATAGATGATAGATGATAGATAGATAGATAGATAGATAGATAGATAGATAGATAGATAGATAGATAGATAGATAGATAGATAGATAGATAGATAGATAAAAGCAAGTTTGCAGGACTTTTACTAATACAGAATCTAAATTATTTTGACTGCATGTGTCTCTGCACTGAACATTAAGAATGAGTGAATTAGTTGTGGAAATCAACCAGATGGTGTAGCTATTGTCTTTGCCATTTGCCAAAGAATAATGGATTTTATTCTCCACAACTTAAATTTTGTAGTTATTAAATTTGTGTATCAATATGAATGATGGTACTAAGAAAGATGTTTTAGGAAAACTTCCTCTAGTCTCTAAAAAGGATAGTAAGATATTTTAATTAAAGAATGAAACTGGATGAAGAGCAGCTGCTCATTTCAAGGTGACTGATAGGAAGAAAAAAATACATGAATGCTGGAATAAGGATAAGAGACACTTAGTTGATTAATTAAACAATATGGTAAAATGGGTTCCATTTTTGCTGAACATGAAAAACCAAGAAGGATTGGACGTTAATAGTGTTTGGATGGGAAACTATTTGGAAACCCATAACTGTATGCTAACTAAAAGAGAAAATTTAAAAAACATAAAAAAATACCTAATGGCAAATCACTTCCATCTTTTTACCTAGAAACTACATGGATATCAAGTACAATTCAAAGTCATCTTTACTTTTATATTATTAACTGGAAAGCAGTTTTTTTTTAAACTTGCTATTTGAAAACAAATTATTCTGATACATGTATCACAGTTTTCTTTGTTTGAATAATTGAATTACACCAGGGGTGGATTCCATTTACCTTCCCTACTGGTTCGCATCGCGTGTGCGCGTCCCCCATCACGTCGCACAAAACACCCAGAAATGACCCTCTGTGCATGCGCAGAAGTCTTTGGGTTTTTTTGCAAGCCATGGCGACCAGAGGACTGGTTCAGGAGCGTGGAACGCCGGTCATCGCTGCCGGTTCGGCGAGCAGCGGTAAATTTCCGCTACTGGTTCTAAAGAACCAGACTGAACCAGCAGCAACCTACCACTGAATTACACCCCTTAAATATTCCCATAGCAACCCATCTAAGATTAACACTACTATCATCACCTGTCCTGTCTACAAATTCTCTCTGTATGAATAGAGAAATATAAAAAAGATACTACCTATGAAGCAAAAAAAAAGGTGGGGGGATGAGAAGGAAAGGGGGAAAAAAAGGAAATTTACAGACATTAGAACTTTAGAAATGAGTTAATATTTTTAGAAGCTAAAAATGGCATAATTAAAAGAGAGGGGAGGGAAAACTCAGTGCAAATGGACTTTTAAAAGAACATGCATGGATTGACTTTTTTTTCCTCATTGTCTTTTGCAGCTCGGTTAACACAACACCCTAGGAACAGAGTGAGCAAATGTCCCATCCTGCTCATTTGCATACAATGAATGGAAACCTAATCTTTGCATTCATGGCTTCTGCTTGCCAGAATTCACCCTTACAATCCCATATGTGCACACAACAGGATCTTGGCATTGGTGCCAAGGATGAAGGTTGGCATTGGAAGCTATTTTTTTCCTAAATTCCTACACATGCTCAGTGAGGTATGTATGAATTTTACCAGAATGCTTCTTTTGTTAGGCAATCCTTCCAGATTAAATGCATATCAAATAAATACAGGCAGCTGTCGTCATATAGCCATTCATTTGGTGACTGTTCAAAATTGCAGTGGTATTGAAAAAAGTGACTTATGACCATTTTTCACACTTACAACCATTGTAGCACATGATCAAAATTCAGACATTTCGCAACTGGCATGTATTTATTTATGACAGTTGCAGTGTCCTGGGATCATGTGTTCACCTTTTGTGACCTTGTAATAATCAAAGTCAATGGGGAAGCCAGATTCACTTAACATCCGTGTTACTAACTTAACAACTGCAGTGATTCACTTAACAACCATAGCAAGAAAGGTCATAAAATGGAGCAAAACTCACATAAATGTCTTGCTTAGTAACAGAAATTTTGGACTCAATTGTGGTCATAAGTCGAGGACTACCTGTAATTCTATCGGGCCCAATCTAGAAGTAAGAACTACACCATGAAGAAACCTCTCATGTAAGACTACTGACTGTATAAATATATATAGAAGGTGGATTATCTTCCTAACCTCACATGTGAAATCATTCCTCCTTAACCTTTTGTATGCTCAGGATACAATCTATATTTTGCAGAGATCTTATCCATTGATCCAGACCATGTGGGTCCATCCATTTATTTTGTAAGTACTCAGAGCTTCTTCCTTCCTTCACAAGGATGGCACCTTCATCCATAAAAGGATACTTGGCCTCTTCTGATGAAAGGGACCGGTGGGAAAGTCCCTTTGCCAGATCTATCTCTGGGGCAGCACATACAACATAACTTTGCACTAGTTTTTAGCCCATAGTTTCAAAGTGGGTATCTTAGAAGGGGCTGTAGACTTGATTTTATTTCTTTCTAAATACTGGGGAAAAAAAGTCTATTCCTTTAAGCATATCATTAGGAAACAAAAGCCCTACCTATTATTGAAATTTTAAAAGCTAGCTCAATATTTTATTATCCGAGCTGGATTGATAAAAAAATATTGTTCTAATGTGTATTATCAATTTTTTTTATCCCAATACTTAATTTATTTTTTTCTTTGTTTTTGGAACACTTATTGTGAGAAATTCATTTCACATTTTGAGAAACACAGTTTAATAACATAACCAATATAAATTAAAGTATCCATTATTTACAAAAACAACAACACGTAAACCTGAGGTAAATTATTATAACTGCTAGATAATCTAAATTGCTATATGCACATAGAAATACATTTTATATACTCATTCAGACATGTGTGAACATGTAAGCAAGCATGTCAGGTCATTTCCATATGAACAGAAGGAATACCATTTGAAAGCTTAGAAGTTATGTAGAGAAGTTCTACATTACTTCCTTGACCAACAGTAATAATTGGAAACTAATTGAAGAGGAATTTAAAACCACTGTGACATAAGTAGCTACTGGGCCAATCCCAAATTCAATATTCCTCATTATTTATATGATGAATAATGTATTTCCCAATCCATGTGTGGATATTTAGTATTCCTAAAATGCATGACCATTTCACTACTAAACAATATTACTATACATTTCAATAATTGCTTATCCTAAGTGGTTTTCCCACTTAGAATAATTGACATTCACCTCTATTCCCATTGTGAATTGCCATTAAACTCCACAGAGTGGAGCCTCTGTCTGTTTCCAGAAGGTTAGTAGAAAAAGCAATGGACAAGTAGTGCCAGTTTGCACTGGTTAATCATTGTCATAGAAAAAGAATATTTACTATAAGTTACTATAATAATTTAATTATTATATCATTCTACATGTTGCAATAGAAAAATACATATAAATGAATATTAACTTTCAAAGAAAATGTTATTCCATTGTACAAAAAAATGATATTGAAGGTATTGAAAATAGTTAGACCAAATTAGATGGACTTTGTATCAGGGGTGAAATTCAAAAATTTTCCCTACCAGTTCTGTGGGCGTGGCTTGGTAGGCGTGGCAGGGGAAGGATACTGCAAAATCTCCATTCCCACCCCACTCCAGAGGAAGGATATTGCAAAATCTCCATT
The DNA here is from genome assembly GCA_023053685.1 of Diadophis punctatus similis. Classification (NCBI taxonomy): domain Eukaryota; kingdom Metazoa; phylum Chordata; class Lepidosauria; order Squamata; family Dipsadidae; genus Diadophis; species Diadophis punctatus. Next base: position 115,240,259 of record JALIGW010000003.1, on the reverse strand, counting down.
CCCACCCCATTCTGGGGCCAGCCAGAGGTGATATTTGCCAGTTCTCCGAACTACTCAAAATTTCCGCTACCGGTTCTCCAGAACCTGCTGAATTTCACCCCTGCTTTGTATAAGGTAACTTCATATATTCCACCAAGATGAAGGAAGCTGGCCTTTTCTATTGTCACCTTGACCTCTGGAATACCATAAGACTCACTCCCGAAATCTGGCTGCCCCAAACTCTGCTGGCATTTGCAAGGTCTTCAGAACATGTCTCTCTTTGCCAGGCATGAAGTATGGGAGGTTAATGAGGCCTATGAAATCGGTGAGATGGATCATTATTGTGAATGCTGCTGCCCTCAGTTTCCACTATTTGTATATTTATTGTTAACTTTTATTGTTTTATTGAGTTTTTAACATTGTTAGCCACTCAGAGTCACTGTTGCCAGATGAGCAGCCAAATAAATTGATGAAAGTAATCATTTTTTTAAAAATGATATGCTGCTAGGACTTTCAATTACTGTAAAGTTGTGTTCACTCCACACACTTAATATTAATCAGTTTTCTGGGTTTATACAAAACCAGATAGTGATCAAATTAGTTCAGTTTTTGAAATACACTAATATCCCCCCAACGCTAAGCAATATTAAATCTATCCAAGTTTAATATGTTCTAAGAATGGAGACTCTGGGTCTGTATCTAACCTGGTTAAGCCTGCTATATTTAGTCAGCAGTGAGGAACTTTCAGATACAACTTGGTTTAATCATTCTATTCTTCAAAATGCAGAGATCTCTAAAAACATCCAAAGCCATACAGAGAAAAGCTGGAAGGCTGGAAGGCACTAATTGTCTTCTGCCTAGAGGTGACCATGGGGGTGGAGGAATTAAAAGCATCATGAAACACATAAAAAGAGATGATGTTCGTCCATCGTATTTGAAGAGGACCTTGACATCTTGGGGGGGATGTCAAGACTTGCGAGTGAATTGGATTAAAGTGAGGGAGAGGTGCGCAAAAAGAGGTAAGGCTTAAGTCATGGGCAACATCTTGACATTTTGACCCCTCCAATGGATGCTCTGCTTCTACCATTCTTATTGCTGTTGTTCTTTCATAGCTAGAACAACACTTGCTTAATCTTAATTCACAGCCTCACTGGCAAGTCTGCAATCAACTCTCCCAGACTTCCATTTGGGCTTTTCACATATTGCTTTTCTTGGCACATGGAAATAGAAAAGTTTTCCAGGTTTCCTTCTCTGAACACTGAGTTTTCTCTGAGGAGAGATCTAACTATTCCTGTGGCACCTGAGATCTGGTCTTGTCATGTGCCTAATTTCTATTTAAATATATTTAAAGACATTTTCTAAAGTAAACATTAGAGGAAAAAATGTATGGAGTATGCATTTTTAGGCATATGGCAACCATGCCCACTGAAAGCTGTAGATCTTGGGGGCTGCATTGTACCTGCATGACTATTAAAATTTGAAAACAGCAGATTAAGAAGCACAAACAAAAAGCATTTGTAATTTCAACACTGCAAGTAAATTTTTTAAAAATAATTTGGTTAATATTTGCTTGTCCATAAGGCCTGTCATCTTCCGAATTAATTTCTTTCACTGTTGACAATTAGCCTGTAAAGAATTGGAACAAAGCATTCACCACAGTGTTGATACAATAAAGAGAAATTTATATTCACCTTTTGTGTGTGCGTGTATTCCCTGCTATACGCCACTGGTGGGCAGCAGCCAAGTGTAGTGTGGCTGCATAGGCTTGAAAGATCAGAAGCTAACTTTACAAGAATGTTTACGAAAGTAATCTGGAATCTATACAAAGGCTTTACAAATAAGTATTCCAGCTCTCCAGGTTTCAAGGTCAAGAATCACCAGCCAAATAAAACCCATTAAAACTGGTAAAACTCAGAAACATAAATATTATAGCACAGACACAGGGAAAAAGAAAATGTGAGTTTAATAGATTCCACAGTGTGTGTGTGTGTGTGTGTGTGTGTGTGTGTGTGTGTGTGTGTGTGTGCGCGCGCGCGCTTGTACACACACACACACACACACACACACACACACACACACACACACACACACACACTGTACAGATTGCTAAATTCACAATGCAACCCTCTGACTCTTGGGACAATATTCCATAGTACTCAGGAAACAGTGTCCTTTTCTGATCAACTCTTTCCGTTTGATAGCCAGTTCCAGAGTTCGGTTTAACTAATATTGAAAATTTCTACTTTGAAGGAAAGAGGCCTAGCTGGGATCCAAAACCTTCCCCATAATCTCCCCATTATGACTTGAAGAGAACTGGAGTACCAGCCAATCAGATAATCTAAGTCAAGGGTGTCAAACTCATGGCCTGCGGGCCAGATGCGCTGGTCACCCCTACCCCCAGTTTAACAAAGGGGGGGAGTTGTGATACATCACATGTGTCATCACGAGTTTGAAACCCCTGATCTAAGTTATATGTTCTTTATTGCTGACAATATAAAGGATATTCTTTTAGTATTGTTCTGCCTTCACTTCTTTCACTATGCCTTTCTCTTTGGATTTGGATTTCTTGTATTGGAATGGCCCAGGAATGAGTTTTAATATGTTTTGGTGTTGAGATCAATGTGCAGTGTAATCAAAAAGGGACAACCACAGAGCATAACAGAAAAAATAAGGCTTAGTTGTGACTGATTCAAGTGCCCACCTACCATTATATACATACCGGGATGAAACCTCTTTATGATTCCTACGTAAGATAAGGTGACCAGACGTCCCGATTTTGGCGGGACACACCCGCTTTTTCACCATTTGTCCCGCGTCCCGCCCGCCTTCTAAAAAGTCCCGATTTTTTCAAAGTTTGCCCGACTCTTTCAAAAAATCGGCCTGAAAGGCAGCAGGCCTCTCAGCTCGGGCCGGCCATGGGCGGCGTTGGCGTCCCGCGTTGTTGACTCCTCCGGCGGCGGCTGGAAGCTGGGGGGAGGGGGAAGGGAGGCTGCTCCTCCTCTCCTTCCCCCGCCCCATCCCTAGCCCCGCCCTCAGAGGCGCCACTGCGGTTGGGAGGGGTGAGGGACGAGGAGCCGTCGCCGCTTTGAGTTTACGAGCGGCGCAAACAGCCCTTCCTTGTCCCCCTCCCCTTTCTTCCCCCCGTCGCCTCACTGCCGCCGTTGCCCTGGGGCCGGGCGGGCGACCGGGAGACCGCGGCGCTTGGATGCTTGGAGCAGGTAAGCTGCCAGCTGCCTCCTTTCCCCGTCTCCCGCCTCCCGTTCGTTGCTTGCCAGCCCGGCCGAAGGGAAGGCGGGAGGCGAGGAAAGGCCTCCCGAAAGGAGGGGAGGCTTCGGGAGCCCGCCTCCCTTTCGGGAGGCCTTTCCTCGCCTCCCGCCTTCCCTTCGGCCGGGCTGGCAAGCAACGAACGGGAGGCGGGAGACGGGGAAAGGAGGCAGCCGGCAGCTTACCTGTCGCGAGCTGCAGGCATCCAAGCGCCCTCCCGCTTCCCCCCCTCCCCCCCACCTCACCTGGACGCCGACATTTGCTGTTTTGCCCTCTGCACATGCGCAGCGTTCTGCGCATGCGCAGAGGGCAAAACAAATGGCGGCGCCCAGGCGGCCCCCCCCGTCCCGCTTAAAAAAAAATATCTGGTCACTTTAACATAAGATATAGATATATTTCAAAAAATAACATCGAAGATTTGGACCCTCAAACATTTCAATTCTGACCAAAGGGCTTCTTCTATTTATTCCCTGCCTTCCTCCTTCAATTTATATCCTACATTTCAGTTTATTGAACTCAAAAAGGCTTACAACATTTAAGACATACAATATATCAAAACAATACTAAAGTATTTTAAATTGCAAATCATATTTAATTGTTTTAAGGAATCTCGGTTCTGACATGTTTATTAAACCAAAACAACAAAAACACAACTCCAAACCTAAATACAAATCATTCATAAACTGTCCAGAAACTAAGATCTATAAGAAAGGGCCATCTAAATATGGATCCTGCTCCCAGAGACTACTGGAAGGACAAGGCTGCTCTGAATGTGAGAAATTTTTGAAAGGATGGACCTGAATGTTTTCCTTCCTTTACAGCAGAGCAAATTCCAAGTTTGTAGTTGAATTTAAGTAGTCAGATACACTACATAAATACTCAGGACAAACAGAACAATTCTATATTTCCCTGCTGCTTTCAGAGCCTAACCCTGCTACCTCATACAATGTTGCCTGGTTCTGTACAGCAGCACTCAAAATTTGTGAGGTGACTAGACTTAATGAGCATCTAGTTCTTATTAGAGTGCTCTATCATTTGATTTAGGTTTCCATATACTACCCTTTATGTTCCCTAGGCCCAACTAATGCTCCTCCCCCTTCTTTTAGATTCTTAGAGGACCCAGATTGTTGGGGGCAATATGCTGAACTCTGTAAACCGCTTAGAGAGGGCTGTAAAGCACTATGAAGCGGTATATAAGTCTAAGTGCTATTGCTATTGCTATTGACTTTTAATATATAATTTCTGTTTTGATATCTTCTAGCTTTTCAGAATTTTTGAACTCTGATACACTTTATCTATCTATCTATCTATCTATCTATCTATCTATCTATCTATCTATCTATCTATCTATCTATCTATCTATCTATCATCTATCTATCTATCTATTGAATTTATATTGCCGCCTATTCGCCCATGGCGACTCAAGGTGGCTTACAGAATATAAAACCACATTTAAAACAATAAAAACTAACAAAAAGAATCAAATAAATTAATATAGTACAATATAACAAAATCACCACCCGCCCCAGTGACAGCAGATCACACGAGCCATTTAATGGGCTCCATCCTGCTCTGGGTTCCCCAGGCCCGCTGGCAGAACCAGGTCTCCAGCGCCTTCCGGAAGAGTATTAGAGTGGGGGCCATTCTAATCTCTGGGGGAATGATGTTCCAGAGAGAGGGAGCCACCACGGAGAAGGCTCTTCTTCTGGGTCCCACCAGGTGTATCTCCCTCAGGGATGGGACCCGCAACATTCCCTGCCTCCCCGCTCTGATGGGTCAAGTAGATGTGACCGGCAAGAGACTGTCCCTCAGATTATACACTTTTAATTTATTGTACCCCACCATCTTTATGCTGGTTTATGATCTGTAGGAAGTTAGCACCCACCCCTCTCCTAGGAAATGAGATATCCTAGGAGATATTAAAATGTAGGAAAAATTCTGTGGAACACATCTGGAAACATGCTTTTAAACAAACAAAAGACTCCTCTTGGAAACCCCCACCCCTGCTAAGCTCACATATTCCTCTCACCTGGACTGGAAGTCTTTTGCATGATAAAACCACAATAGGATTTGCCCAAGGCCCTTTCATTCAGCCAAAGCTCTGGATTAGACAAAAGCCAAGAGCCACCCCAGCATGCCCCTGGGGGGTCTGAGAGCCAATGGGATACATTTCTATACAGGAAAAGGAAATCTAAGAGGTGGGACCCAACTTAGACTATAAAAACCAGGAACTCGGCATTCCTCTTTCTCTTTTTTCTCTTCACCACACCTGGAACCATGTAAGTTACTTTTTCTGTACAGGGGCTCCTGCCATGTGCTCCTGTCCACCATTAAACCTTCCTTCCAAGCAACCTTCATGAATCCAGTGTCTTTTTCCCCACTTGGAACTGAACCTAAAAGGATATTTCCTTATAACAGATCATAATACAGTTTTGATTTAATGAAGGTAGTCCTCAATTTAAGACCACAACTGAGCCCAAAATGTTTTGTTGCTAAGCAAGCCAGTTATTAAGTGAGTTTTCCCTCATTTTATAACCTTGCTTGCCTCAGTTAAGTGAATCACTACAATTGTTAAGTTAGTGACATGATTATTAAGTGAATCTGGCTTCCCCATTGACTTTGTTTGTCAGAAGTTTACAAAAGATAATCACATGATCCCAGAACACCGCAACCGTCATAAACACATGCCAGTTGCCAAGCACTGGAATTTTGATCACCTGACCACAGGGGTGCTGCAATGTAAGTGTAAAAAATGGTAATAAGTCACAATAACGGTGTTGCATCTCCAGCAGCCTTGGAGACAGCGAGCGGCTCCGTCCACTGACTGAGCCCTCACCGGCTTCCGAGCGGGAGATTTCAGAAGCCGCTATTGGCTGCCGCGCCTGACAGCTCCATATAAATAGCTGTCAGAGCGCGGCTGAGGCAATCTTCACATTCTGGTTTGAACTGTTCTGCTTCTTCTGTTTCGCTTAATAAATGGCTGTTGCTAAAAGAAACTAGCCTCCTCCTTATTGTCTGCGGCGACGGACACAACAAACAGAATAACAGAGTTGGAAGGGACATTGGAGGTTCTCTACCCCCTGCTCAAACAGGAGACCCTTATACCATTTCAGACAAATGGCTCTTTTTAAAAGCTTCCAGTGATGAAGCACCCACACTAAACAAATGGTTCCAGGACTACCTGTAGCCACTC